>JACCID010000025.1:2400000-3116830 GCA_018906775.1 Sycophila sp. Sp_5 | reverse complement strand
TATGATTTTATAATTTAATTTTATAAAAAATACATTTAAGCTGCCCAGAAAGCAATCGAGCACTATGGAGGCCGCCCGTAAATGTGCAAGGCTTGGTGGAAAATCATTTTCCACCGAAGCAACATGGTGTTAAGTCTGTGGGCCTCGTATGATAAATTTATAAAAAATACATTTAAGCTGCCCAGAAAGCAATCGAGCACTATGGAGGCCGCCCGTAAATGTGCAAGGCTTGGTGGAAAATCATTTTCCACCAAAGCAACATGATTTTCATGTCTGGCGGCCTCGTATGATAATTTTACAATAAAAGCAAATAAGAATAAAATTAAAGAAAGACGGACTTTAATGGGCAATTATGTCGCCGATAATTACACGAAGTCGCCATCTGCCGTTGTGATAGCGACTGAGCGCTAACCGCACGGCCGGTAATTTGTTTGCGGTCACATGTAAATATTTACATTTATACCAACTAGACATGGCAACATCGCACATTCTTCCGGCTAATGGTGCGCCAGGATTGGTCACCTTTAATAGTTAATAACTATTTGTTGGTTGAACATTAAATTTTTTAATTATTTTTCCCATGTACAGCTCGTCACGACGATTCCTCTTAGAATATTTGCCATGTTAAAATTTCGGATAATTATCGAGTTGTGGTTAATCAAAAACTCAGATAATTATACAGTTATATCTTGGACGAGCATGCTATGACGGTTGGCCCTGTACCCCCTCATCAGTCTTAAAAATATAATATATTTTAACCCAGATATTTGTTTTTCAGAAAATTTCCAGCGTCGATTTAAGACAAACATATGGGCTGGTCTCATAGATGATAAGCTCATAGGGCCATGGGTGCTTCCACCAAATCTAACAGGGGACAGTTACCTAGAGTTTTTGGAGGAAGATCCGCCAGATCTTCTTGATGGCCTTTTAACACGTCACCAGCAAGAAGATATCATTTTTATGCATGACGGTGCCCCTCCTCACTATACGGCCGCGGTAAGGAGACATCTTGATGCTACATACGATAATTGGATCGGACGAGGTGGGCCCGTACCGTGGCCAGCGAGGTCGCCAGACCTCAATCCGTTAGATTATTTTTTCTGGGGTTTCTGTAAAGAAATAATCTACAACGGCGAACCACACGAAAATTTGCAGCAATTGCAATTAGCAATTGAAGATGTAGGAGACAATATTACAAGAAATATGATTCGCCGTGCTACGCAGAATATAATAAAAAGAGCGAGGTTATGCGTACAAATGAATGGAGGCCATTTTGAACAGTGCTAGGTAAATATTGCAGAATACAAAGGATATTTAATGGCTAAATAAGTAATAATTGTTTTATTTTTTGCAGACATGGTGTACTAGTTCTACAAATCACCGCTAGCGCTATTTGTAAATAAAAGACGATAAAATAAAACATTAACTTAAAAAGCACAAGTAAAAACATGTTTGAATATTTTCTATACTTTAATAATAAATATTTAAATTAAAAAATCATTTTCCAACAAAGCAACAAGATGTAAGGTAAGGCAGGCCGATGGCATCATTTTAGAAAATTTTAACATTTCTTAAGGGTGCAAGATGTTGGGAAATCTGCAGCCGGGCAGCCGGAAAATTAGCATGGCTTCGTGTAAAATTATTTTCCATCGAAGCAACATGATATTTAGTTTGTGGGCCCAATTCCGTATTGTCAGAAAATTTACAATTTCTTAAGAGAGCCAGATGTCGGTAAATCTGCAGCTGGGCAGCAAGAAAATGAGCACGGCTTCGGGAAAATCATTTTCCACCGAAGCAACATGATATTTAGTCTTTGGGCCCAATTTCGTATGGTGAGAAAAATTTATATTTTCTTAAGGGAGCCAGATGTCGGTAAATGTGCAGCCGGGCAGCCGGAAAATTAGCACAGCTTCGTGGGAAACCATTTTCCACCGAACCACATGATATTTAGTCTTTGGGCCAAATTTCGTATGGTGAGAAAAATTTATATTTTCTTAAGGGAGCCAGATGTCGGTAAATGTGCAGCCGGGCAGCCGGAAAATTAGCACAGCTTCGTGGGAAACCATTTTCCACCGAACCACATGATATTTAGTCTTTGGGCCCAATTTCGTATGGTGAGAAAAATTTATATTTTCTTAAGGGAGCCAGATAATGGTAATTCTGTTACTGGGCAGCCGGAAATTTAGCATGGCTTCGTGTAAAATTATTTTCCATCGATGCAACATGATATTTAGTTTGTGGGCCCAATTCCGTATTGTCAGAAAATTTAAAATTTCTTAAGAGAGCCAGATGTCGGTAAATCTGCAGCTGGGCACCAATAAAATGAGCATGGCTTCGGGAAAATCATTTTCCACCGGAGCAACATGATATTTAGTCTGTGGGCCTCATTTCCTATGCTCAGATAATTTTCACATTTCTTAAGTGAGCCAGATAATGGTAAATCTGTTACTGGGCATCAAGAAAATGAGCATGGCTTGGTGGAAAATCATTTTCCACCGAAGCAACATGATATTTAGTTTGTGGGCCCAATTTCGTATTGTCAGAAAATTTTCACATTTCTTAAGGGAGCCAGATAATGGTAATTCTGTTACTGGGCAGCCGGAAATTTAGCATGGCTTCGTATAAAATCAATTTCCATCAAAGAAACATGATTCTAAGCCCGGTAACCTCATCTCATTATTTTATAAATATTTTGCTATTTTAAGCAGCACGGAAAGCTATCGAGCACTATGGAGGCCGCCCGTAAATGTGCAAGGCTTGGTGGAAAATCATTTTCCACCAAAGCAACATGATTTTCATGTCTGGCGGCCTCGTATGATAATTTTATAAAAAATACATTTAAGCTGCCCAGAAAGCAATCGAGCACTATGGAGGCCGCCCGTAAATGTGCAAGGCTTGGTGGAAAATCATTTTCCACCGAAGCAACATGGTGTTAAGTCTGTGGGCCTCGTATGATAAATTTATAAAAAATACATTTAAGCTGCCCAGAAAGCAATCGAGCACTATGGAGGCCGCTCGTAAATGTGCAAGGCTTGGTGGAAAATCATTTTCCACCAAAGCAACATGATTTTCATGTCTGGCGGCCTCGTATGATAATTTTACAATAAAAGCAAATAAGAATAAAATTAAAGAAAGACGGACTTTAATGGGCAATTATGTCGCCGATAATTACACGAAGTCGCCATCTGCCGTTGTGATAGCGACTGAGCGCTAACCGCACGGCCGGTAATTTGTTTACGGTCACATGTAAATATTTACATTTATACCAACTAGACATGGCAACATCGCACATTCTTCCGGCTAATGGTGCGCCAGGATTGGTCACCTTTAATAGTTAATAACTATTTGTTGGTTGAACATTAAATTTTTTAATTATTTTTCCCATGTACAGCTCGTCACGACGATTCCAACGGTATAATATCGTCAAAAGTTTCAGATACACGTTGTATTGAGGTTATTGCTACGTTGGAATGTCTTCATTATTTTTATGATAAATGAACCAAAGAAAGAAATAGTAAGTAATGCAGTCAATTTGCTTTGTGTAGCACAATAAAGTATTTTGAAGATCCACTAATTTTAGTTATCACTCCTTTGCTGACGTAGTTCTATCTAGATTTGTACAAATAAATGAATTATTGCAGAGTGAGAAGCCAATTATTCCAGAAATTCTGAAGTTAATTAACAAATTATAGGTTTGTATCTTAAAAATGTACATGAATGAAAATCGCACTTCAAATACAAAAATTCATAAAGTAGACCTAGAATTTGCAGATAAATTAAAATCTTTATTAGAAACTGATATTGGCCAAAAAACTAAACTTTACTTGGAGGATGATTTAATCGAAGTAAAGGATGTTAAGAAATAGCATATTCTAAAAACATTTTGTTCTGTTTTGATTAAAGGTTGCAACAAATTAAAAGAATTACAGCTTTTCGGATGAAACGCGAGCTTATATGCGTTTATTTCATCCGAAAAATGCTTTAAGTACAGAACTAAAATCTTCGTTACAAAAACACAATATTTCTGTTAAGCACAAGAAAAATATGGAAACTAAAGTGTCTTGTAACGAAGAACGAACTTGCAGTGGTTCCTCCATGGTTGCCCTATGCTGACAGCAGTTATGTCATATATGTATCGTTCATCGGTATATTGTTTGCGGTTTGGATTACGCTACCTATCGGATTTTATGCACAGCATCGGCGCTAGATGATGTTGTTACGCCTCGGATACCGAGGTTTAACTCCTCGCTTGGGAGGTTTTTTTCATAGATTTCTGTCGAAATATCGATGATTGAATAAAAATAATTAATAGTTAATTAATTTTACACATAGAAGAGCAACGCCCTTTTCTCAATAAATATGAACTGAATTAATTACTTATTGCAAATATAATTGCACTTCCAGCACCGTCAGTTCTTCAATTGTCATTTCAAACGAAATTTTAATTAAATAAAAAAAAAATCGCAAGAGCCTGGGGCAATTATCTCTGCTTAATGACTGCTATGTACTTATACACACTGATCAATGACAAATTTAATTTCTTGCTCGCAATGTCCGACTGCTATTTTTTACATCAACAGCTTCATCTTGTCTCCTTTGTCCGCTTTATTTTTTCTGGTTTGCTGTTGGCTGAACGGTCACTTCAAATAGAATAATTTTTTTTCGGCGGAGAAGTCTTATACATGTAGGACCGTAATTTCTTGCAAAACTTTACTTATAAAAAAGTAAAATAATACGATAGAGGAAACTGAAAACATTTTGTTGACGATGTAAAATAGTATAAAAGAAAATTAAACAAGTATAGAACAAGTATACTTTATATTGAACACAAAGTTCAATGTAAAGCTTAGAAATTGTCATGACATTAGAAACTATGTAGGTACAAACAGCAAGGTTATTAAGCTGTTTGGAATGATAAAAACACATTGAGAAGAAAAACAAGTAACTTCTACTTTTTATGCAGTAAATTTAACTGTGAAATTGGAAGTTAATGTAACTTTTCGATTTTTCAGTAAAATCGGCTTTTTTATAAAGTAATATCTTTTTTAATCTACTTTACAGAACTATCAAATCTGCTTTTCCACAGAGTAAGATCTGCTTCAAGAAATGCTAGTTTTACTGACTTTTCAAAGCATTTTTATTTTTTCCTAGTTTAGCAGATATTGCTGTTGCGAAACCAAAAAAACTACTTTCTTTTTTTCGGTGTACTATCGAAAGCGGCGATTTTGAATTTACCAGTATTTTCCAGTAAACGTTCATTTTTTTTATATTTTTTTGTTAACGATTCGATCACTATAACACTCAATAACAATTTATTCTGCAGATACTGCATATTAAACGTTTTATCAAAATACAAAAAAGAAATCTATTGTGCCGCCCATTGAAAAATTACAATATCAAAGGTATACCCTCCTCGAAAGAGACCACAGAGCTTGAACATTTCGGTATTAAAAAAAGAGGCGTGCCCCACGAGCGGACGTTAAAGGATAAACGCTCCGCTCGTGAAAAGCGTGGAGAGGCTCGCAAGGCCAGGTCGATTCGTCGGGCAAAACGAGGGCGCGAATTTGCCATCTGATGACATCGAAACGGTCGGTTTTCGCGCCTACGCTGAGGAACCTTCGTCATTTCCGCTCGGCCCATACAACGTGCATATACGTACATAACGCTGAGAAGTGAAACGCGAGACTTTCGCGCCTACGCGGCCACTTCCTAATTTTCTCAGCCAAAGTAATGGCAGCTGATGATTTAGCGATGCTCCAATTGGTGGATGCTCGAGAGCTTCGACGCGAAGAAAGTCGAAAATAGTATGTCAATTTATTAGTGGCGATTTAAACTTTCTTAAAAGTCACAGTTTCGAATATATGTACGTGCGTAGGTATACCTCGAGCGCGGCATAGCAATTTTTGTAATTACGATTTCGCTGGAAAAATTTTAAAGTGCTTTTTTCAAATATTAAATGTTTACTGCTTAGTACACTGGCACTTTATTATGCCTAGTCTCATCTATTTTCTAAAGAGATTCGTACGGCTTCGTGTTTATTTCGCGAGTAAAAAGTTTCATAGATACGGATGCTGTTTTAAAATTTCAAGGAGGGTAATGACCAAATCGCTTAGAGGATAACGATTTTCTTTGCGAAGACGACTCCGAGGAGAAAGTGTAAATAAAATCGTAGCCACAATTTACTTGTAAACCAATCAAATGCTCTCGAGGAACGGGCGCGCTCATTTTTACGAGCTGAACGATTAAACTAAAGGAAGTAGTTTTGTTTAGATCAGTTGATCGATTCTTTTTATTCGCTAAAAAACGGTAGCGGGTCGATTCCCCTTCTGTTTGCGTGAGAAAAATATTTGACTTCCTCGTCGCAGGTTAAGATGTACCGTTTCACTTGCGGTCTACGGAAAACGCATTGCTGCGCTCACTCGAGTTTACTCAAATCTTCCTGCAGAACACACAAATTCGATATCCTCCTCTCTTAAAAAAGTGATCGTCTTTGTTGTGAAGTCTTTTTACCGTGAATGTTACGGATACCACAATTTAAAAGGCGCGTGTCTTAAAATAATGGCGCCAAATTTAAAAAAAAATTGCGTATGAATATAATTTAATTTTCATTCTGAGAGATTTAAGTTTTCAATTAAATTATTTAATGAAATAAGCATTATGTTACATTTTTTAACTGTAGCTTTAATAAATAAATTTGTTGAAAAATTAAATATCACTTTGATATTTTTCTAAACTAAAAGATGAGAATGCATTATTTTTTTGTTTAGAAAAACAACGTAAAGCGAAGATTTTGTACTTTACTATAGTATTTCTAAAAAAATGTACAATTTAATAAAGATTTTTTAATTATCATACCTTAAGCTCGCAATGTTGTTATTTAAATTTTAATTAGATATTACGATGTAACAGTGTCAATGTTAATTCATTCCCAGTGGAACAATAATTAAATTAGAAAATATAATGAGGCATTGTCTTAGACGTAGAGTACCAAATTTATTTCTAATAATTCACAGAATCGATCGAATAAAATTCAGTACATTGTTGACTTGAGTGTAATATATATTTAGAGAAGTGAAATAAAGAAATGAGTACGCAATTCGAAATGTCATATTTACCGTTGCAGCATTCGTTCATTAACATTAACCTGGTTTCAACCAAGCGAGTTGACACTCAAAGAAATCCTTATAAATTAACTTAACATAGGTATTCCAGGCGTAAAGTTTGACATAATTTGTAAGAATAATCCCTCTTACATCCATGTAGAAGATGCGAAAAGGCTACACGGAGAAAATAGTTGGGTAAAAATTACCTACACTTTTCACGTAATCTTGGGACGCCTTGATTTTCTGGCGAATTTTATTAAATTTTAAGTAATTTTTATTGCTTTAAATGTAATAAATACGATGCGAAATTTAAATTTTACTATACTGTTTAGTAAATTTCGTGTTTAGTAATATTTATAGAAACTTTATTAAAAATTACAAGAAAATGATTACTTATTACATAGGAAAATATAAATTTTAATGAGAAATTGGACAATTTTTACCAACCGTATAGTAAAAATTAGCCAAAGCGCGCTTCGGCAGCAGGTGATCGTCATTTGTTCGCATTTGTTTTGCATCTAGCTTTACTTTTCAGTTAGTAATTTTTACCGCTATTTTTAGGGTTATTTTTATCGGATCATTCTCTCCGTGTACAGACCAACCCGTATGGGATCTTCAACGTGTGAGTAAACAAAACAATTAAAGTAAATAACAAGGAAACAACTCGGCCGTTAAAATTACGCGCTTAGCGGTAACAAAGTATTATAATAAAGACCTCCATCGATCTCGCTAATAAGTCGTCTATTATTATACCAGTAGACAATTACGCAGGAAATTACCCGGCGAACAAAAAGCCAGACCCTCGATTCGCAGAAAACTCTCCGCCAAAATGCAAAGCGCGAGCGCTTTTTCCTATACGTTTTGTCCCTAACAAGACCACCGACCCCACCCGACGGTAGTCGCGGCTGAAAGAAGGAAACGAGCGCCGGCACTCGTCATACCACCCCAGACGTCTGGAGCGTCGCGAAGACTCCGCGCGGTAAATATAGAGCTCCCGTACCTCGGGACTAAAATAATAACGACCGCCACGCGACAAGGGGATTCTCCTCCGATGTAAGTGTATGTTAATACGGAGTTCCGGTTAGTTCCGCTGGGACTATTTTTAAAGGAAAAATGCTCTTATCTCTTCCGCAGATGCTGCGCTACTGAGGTGATATCGGATGACGAGATTGGAGTCTGTAAGGAGAGTCAGTAGTTCGGTGAGTCGCGTTGCTTCAAGTTACTCAATCGGAGATAAGCGCACTCCGAAACAGTCGATGTAATGATTATACGTTTCTTATGTACGGAGACGACGTGAATAACGTGTACATTGTATATCAACGGGATGATTCAAATCATGTTTCTTATTAATTTATATAGTGTATTCGCACAGATGCGCATTAATCCATTAGCTAATCTTTATACATTACGGCTGTTGAGAACACGAGAGGCTTAAGTTCACACCTATAGTCTCATTAAGTCATTAACTAAATAGCCATAATTCTACGTGATTAAGACTAATTGACTATAACGCGATATCTAAAATCATAAAATCTGCAATATCTACAAAATAAAATTTCTTTTTTTAATTGTGGAAAAACAGTGTTTCATGTTTTTCATTATAACAAAGGGTCAATTTCATATTATTTACCGTCAGAATTTTTTTATTAATTATTGTAATTTTTTAAAAAAATCCTATATTGCAACATACTCTTTAAATTTCAATTAGTGAAAATTCCACTAATCTTTTTAGTAATCAGATTTTCTACTAATCATTTAGTAAAATCCATTATTAATTAGTACAATTTTACTACTTGAAATAGTAGAAAAGTGTTTTACTATTTAATTAGTAAAAAAAACCAATTACCCAATTAAAAAAAAAATTGATTTCATTAATTTATTAGTAGTTATTACTATTTTTAATAGTGCATATATTTACTATTTTAATTAGTTCGTTTTATACACTACTTCAAATAGTAGATTTCCAGTAATTCATAGTAGAGCAATTTTGAGTTTTCAAATTAGTCCATAGTCACTATGAATTAGTGGTTTTTCACTAATTCAACTTTAGAGAGTACTTATTAAAATTTTCTAAAAAAAATCATGGTCATTAATACTATTTGGAAGAATGTCAGAAAAAATTTTAAATAATTTTATAAATTATTTTTTGAGAAAAAAAAATTAAAATGAAAAATATGCAGGCGAAAATTTCGTTAGTATTCGGTTATAATTTTAGTAAGTGTTTGGCAGTTTGGAAGGCCCATTAATTTTTGAGAAAATTAAAATTATATTTTTTTGAAAATATTTTAAAATTTACTGTATGCAAAAAGGGTTGCGTCTTTGACATTCTGCAATGGTTGATTCCCTTCATTTTTCACCAACTAAAATTATTTACGGAGGAAGCTAACTGCCAATATATTAGCAGCGGGCTTTTAATAGTTTAACATTTATATTAATTATTTGTTTTTTATAGTGCGAAAAATCCTAAATAAGTGTATAAAGCGATCAACCATTCAGCAAACTCATCAATACTCGCTGATTGTAATGCATCCTACACTAGAGAGAGAAAAAAAGAAAGAAACAGGTCCAGCTTCCGCTGCTCTTCCAAGTTTTCCCGGCCCTCCCAGTAACAACCGGTCGCGGATGCCCGCGTCTACCTGCCAGTCGCACGCGAGAGCCTCGCCCTTGATGTTCCGCGCGTCTCGAGAGCGTCGGGACGCGCGACACAAAAGACGCGCTCGAGAAAATGACGGGGAGGCGCGTGCACCGGGTATGCGCCCATCGCGAAGATAAAAGAAAACGGAGAGGCGGATTAAGACGCGGAGAGAGAAAGAGCACTTCGTGGGGACAGACGGGGGGAGGCGGAGGGGGGCAAAGGCCCTAAAGCGTGATTTCATGCTTCCGGCGACGACGACGTTTCTACTGCGCGCTCCAGCGGAGTTCCGCCGGCGGCTCGAGCGCGACCGGCAGCTGCGCGCGTATATTTGCGGCTCCTTCTTTCCTCGGCTAAATAATACTTCGTCTTTGAGAATAGCATTGTGCTGGGCTTTCTTTTTCATTTTTCACGGCTTGAAATGATGGAAGATGTTCCGCTCATTGGTTTGATTTTTCGTCTTCGCGCGGTAATATTTAGTATACTTTTATTTCGTAAATGTACTTTTATACTAATCATCGTACTCTCTAAATCTGAATATGTGAAATTTCACATTTTGGATGTGAATAGTCACATTTTGAAAATGTCAAATCTCGTCCACTGCGAAAAAGTGAATATTCACACGGAGAAAATAGTTGGGTAAAAATTACCTACACTTTCCACGTAATCTTGGGACGCCTTGATTTTCTGGCGAATTTTATTAAATTTTAAGTAATTTTTACTGCTTTAAATGTAATAAATACGATGCGAAATTTAAATTTTACTATACTGTTTAGTAAATTACGTGTTTAGTAATATTTATAGAAACTTTATTAAAGATTACAAGAAAATGATTACTTATTATATAGAAAAATATAAATTTTAATGAGAAATTGGACAATTTTTACCAACCGTATAGTGAAAATCAGCCAAAGCGTGCTTCGGTATGTTTGTTTTGCATCTGGTATTGCTTCTTATTAATATTTACCAACTAGGTTAGTAAAATTTGCATCGAGCGTTAATAAACAGTATCACCGCATGGTGACGGCGTAAGTTTACTAATCAGTTAGTAATTTTTACCGCTATTTTTAGGGTAATTTTTATGGGATCATTCTCTCCGTGCACATATTAAAAATTTGAAATTTCATTTCACAGTTTTCTTATGTGATATTCACATAAGAAAAATGTGGAAATTTACACTCTCAAAAAAATTGCTTGAAAATTAATGTAAATGTACTGGAAGCAAATTTCATAACTGTACCTTAATTATTTTTCCATGTCCTACATTAATGCTTTAGTTAAATTTAAAAAAAAATTATCTCATTTGAATTTGAACCTATATATAAAGTCTAACTCCTAGACCATATACGTTCAATGAACAATTTTTGTACTACAAGTTTGATTTTATATAGAGATTTAAATTATATTTTTATTGTACTATAATTTATTTTAAATTGATACAAACACAAATATGTATTAAGATCGGCATGCCCTTAAATGAAAAAAATTTTCTTTCGATGAGATTCTTCCGATTAAGAGTTCAACACCTAGTCCAGTTGACCACGAGTCCTTGTTACTATATTACATTTATTTCGTATTTAAGAAGAGGCGAAATTAAGTTAGATATCCTAAGACGAATTAATTTCGTACTGACAAATGAAACCAAATTCGCAAAATCTGCCGTATTGGGTTTAAGATTATATGAGAAAAAAAATTTAGTGAAGGCATAAATTACAAAATACCTTATAGGTTATAACCTACAAATTTCAAACCTTTGTTGTAATATAACATTAAAGTCTTTTCTGAAAACACATTATTTTATATGCATTTTTTATAAAAAATCTATTTCATTAAAAAATTAGACTAGAGTAATACAGAGAGAGAGAGAATTCAAATAATTTTATTTATATATTTTACGTGCTACTGACATGTATCAACAATGGTTTTCACATTTCTCTTTAGTGAAATATGCAATCGACATTCACCAACAGTGGTTTTCACATTTCTCTTTAGTGAAATATGCAATTGACATTCATCAACAGTGGTTTTTACATATTCAGCAGTGAAAAACATTTCACATATCAAATATGTGAAATTTTCACATATTCAGATTTAGAGACTTCCCTTGTACAATTTGAATTTTAATTTTAAATAGAAATTATAAATCTTCCCTGTGCAGAATAAAGAACTTTTTTACGTTTCCAATTTTCTCTGCGGATTTATTGCAAACAGACGGCGCCTCGTACGATGGATATATATATATGGAATAGATGAGTTTCACCGGTGCACATCGAACGCTGTAGATTGCAATATCGATAACAACAAAACGTCCGTCTGGAAAGTTAGTTGGCACGAATAGGGCGAGTACTGCTTTGTTATTGGAGTCGAACGCGTTTCTGTTAGGCCCGCTAAAACAAAAAGCTATTGTCTAGTTTAGACGTTGTCGTAAACTACCTGTTTCACCACTGCGATCAGAAATAGATTTTTTTTATCGATGATTACGGGAATGTTATAAGTAAAATCTTCTATATTCATAGATATACCTTCCGAGTTTTATATAATCTAACCATTTATTTAGCGTCACAGTGTAAATCTGAAAATGTGAAATTCACTTGGAAAATGTGAATAGTGACATTTAATACGCGAAAAGCCGTTTAGATGCTAAATGTGTGAACGATTTTTCACATAAAATTCATCACTATTCATTTTTCAAGTGAATTTCACACACGGTAAAAAATAGTACAATCAAGACAGCAACGTAAAGTTTGCTAAATTGATTTAATTGAAAATGTTGTATATTTAATCAAAAAATTTGCTGCAATTACTATATTTTATTTTTCAGAAGCTTTTACTGTAAATCTAACAATCCAAAAATTGCTGCATGAATACTATTGAATTTCTAGTCCCAAATTGTTTTATTCAGCGAAATAAATCGCTGTTATAATTTAAATTAATCTTTAAAACAGTTAATTTGCATTTGTTAATTGATTGCGATTATCGCAGCAAAATTTGCGCGCTGTTTCAACTATGTTTATTGCTAAGTTGGCAACTTCACGTATTTACATTAGCGATGTGCTGTTATCATTCATACCGTGTTTGATTGTGCTGCACAAGTGACGTATAATGAGTGTCGAGAATATAAGTCATTTATTAAAAAGCTGGCAAATTCCTGAAGAAATGGTTTTAAAGTTTGCAGGTAGTTATAAATATCTTGGATTATTCGGAAAGGTAGATGTGAGTGATACAGTTGTATTATATTTTTAGAGAATGAAATAGATGAGTTTGCTTTATTGAGGTTACCGCAGAATATATTTTCAACTTTGATTACTAAAGCGGGGACATTAGTCAAATTTGAATACTTTTTAGAGAAGTATAAAAAATCCAAACAAGGCATCATCAGTAACGAGTCAAAAGAGGTATTTTGTTTGAATAAATTATCTAAGTATTGTTAATAAGAAAACATGAAATAATTACTATTTAAATTCATAGATTTAATATTTTAGGGATCGAATTTAGAATCTCAAGCACCTCCAGTGAAAGTTCGAAAAATTGATAATGTAAGTTATTTAAAAATATAAATTTAGGCAGGGCTTTATAACGTTAAATTTTATTATAGAGTTTACCGGAGCAATACGTTAATCTGTAATATTGATTAGTAATTGTATTTAAATGAAATCAAAATACTTTTTAGCCAACCTGGTTTAATCCAGGCAAAAGATGAGCTTCACAATGTGAGATGAAAACTTATTAAAGCTAAAGTTATTAAAAAAAGATGTAAACAAAGCAAAGATTTAGAAATCACATTTACTGATAGTAATACTTAAAAGTATCCTCAAATTTGTATAAATTAAAAATATATAAAAAAACAAATAAATGGTCTTATATGTATCCACATTCACTTCTTGATACTTTACCTACAAATGTATATAAAGTTAGTACGGAAATTCTTATGTAATTATTAAGAATGTTTTATAAATTTAATTACTTTGTAAATGTTTGAATAAATTTATCATGTCAAATAATGTTAAATAATCCAAAGTTATACCTTAAATTAGTTGGAGTGAAATAAAGTGAAAGTAAACTTTACTACTGTAAAATTTTTGCTCTAATTTTATAGTAAAATCAATCTAGAGTCAAAGGCAGGAATTTAATCTGTAATAAGCTACTCTACCTTAGACTGAATTCTACTTTATAGTGAATTTAAATCACTTTATTCATTCAGAGTCAAATTTGACTACAATAGAGTCAAATGGAACTCGACGATTAATTTCACTACAAACTAAAAGTGAAACTTCTCTCCAAACTTTTTAGCATATACATAAAGAATAATTGCTACAAAATTCAATTCAACTCAATAAATCTCGTATAAAATTGATAAAAGCGAGACGCATCGGAGCTGCCCACACTCAGCATACTCGTTGCTGCGTACACACACACATATCGCGCCTGGGCAAAAATCCACTTGGCTCGTCCGTGTCGTTAGCTGTCATTCACGGCGGACGAGTTTAAAGTGCGCTGGACAGCCTCGTCGCGTGTCCGCTCCCTCTCGCCAGACGATGGCGACGACAAGAGAGAGAGAGAGAGGGACAGCGGTCCCAGGCGGTGGCTATCGCGCTCTCGCATCGCGTCCTTCCCTCGTGAAAGGAGCGCTAAAAAAGTCATCACGGCATGCGGGTAAAAAGGAAAAGTGGCCTTTGACGGAGGCCGCGCGCTGCGGCAGTTTCGATCGCGACTCGCTTTTCACGGCGCGAGCTCCAGCCTTTTTCCACGAACGGCTTTTCTTCCCCGCGCAGCCTCCGACCGTCGGGATGCGTCGTATTCTCTCGGACGAGGCGAACTCGGTAATTTCGCCCGCTAGGCGAAGGTGCGCTTACGCGGAGAGTCCTATACTCTCGCGTTTACGGGAGTCGTTGCGCTGCCAATGGATTAGCTTTAATGAGGAGCCACCGCCGAGGTTTTGCCGGTGAGAAGGTTCGCTTCGACTTTTTTTTTCGTACTGCATCTGCACTGCGCTCATTGTTGCGGTGCTCCTGGCGTTTACTGTGGTCTCATCTGCCTCGCTCCGTGGTGTGCCGAATGTAAAATAATTTTTACTTAACGCGTTATTGTTATTATCTTTGAATTATGTGAATTTAACGTTAGCTCATTTTTCACCTATGTAAACGAGTATTTTTATTTATTTTATTTGTATTTTATTTATTTAAATCAGATAAATTTACAAAAAGCAAATCCTAAGGAAGGTAAACAAGGTTACCTGAATATAGGCTGGTGAATACTTACACGGAGAGAAATGTTATAGTAAAAATTACTATGTTAGGAACAGTGGAATATACTCGACCTATGACAATTTTTACTATAAAACATACTAAAAATTTTTATGTACATAGCAATTTCTACTACATAAATAGTAATTTTTGCTATGTACATAGGAATTTTTAGTATGTTTTATAGTAAAAATCGTCATAAGTCGAATATGTTTTATTGTTTCTATGGAATATAATAATTTTTACTATAACACTTCTCTCCGTGTACAACTAAACTAATTAGAACTAACAAAATCTAATTGACAAAATCTTTTATTATTTGGAATATAATATAAAAAAGTAAAGTTTTTACAATTGTAACATTTTACTGTGTATCATTTGTATAATGTAACATTTTAGTGTATTTTATTATTATATTTTTTTAATATTGCTATAGTCATTTTATTTTTTAACAGTCTGCGATATCACTTGTAACTATTGTATCAGTATTGTAACTGTTTAAGAAATGACTTTGATATCATCCATGTATGTATCAGTTTTAATGAGGTTTTAAAATGATCATGATATTTATTTTCCGTAGACTACATAATAAAAAGTTTGTATTACACTTTCATCCGTGAATTTCTAAACATTTGTAAATACTCTAATTTACGATAAATGATGATGATGATGATGGCGATGATTATTATCATTATTCTTAAGTTCTTATAAAAATAAAATGACGGATAAAATAAAATATTTCAGAAAGTTATTAAACTGATAACAGAACGTACGATCGGTAAAGGATCCATAATTTTTTTCATTGCAACATGCCGCTTTATTTATCACACTTTATTTACAAGCTTCTCTTTTAATTGGCATCCTTTCCCATGTCCCGGCGACGCTTCTACCGCACTTCTTGTCATTTCGTGTGAAAAGTAACGCAATAAATCGGCCAGACGGCCTCGAAACCCGCGGAACTGCTCGTTCCCCTCAAATATTTACAAACTTGTACGCAGCCAATGGTGAGTACGCCGGAAATAAAAAAAAAAACGGGAGCGAGACCGACCGTGGGTCTGCCTCGTCGCGGTTGAAAAAAACCGAGCGAACCCACTCGAGGTGAGATAAGGGCGGCGTATTGCGAACGGCACTTATCCGCCACTTCGGGTGTATATGCTCTATTTCCGGATGTGCCTGTTTCGACCGTGTGCTCGTATGCCACCTTGACGCTGTGTTCTCTCTTAATAATTTGTTTGCCAATTAAGGCGAGTATAGAGCACCGATATTTCAAGACCGAGTCATATTAGCCGATACGAGCTAATGGTTTATCAACACTCGTATAACTCGATTGATATGCACAACAGCCCCATCATATTAAATTAAAGAAAGATATTTAACAAAATATATGCTGCGGGGAACAAATTATTCTTATTAGCGAAATAACTTAATTGAAAAAAAAAGTACTTTAAATTTGGACGCTCAACTCTCTAAATCTGAAAATGTAAAATTCGCTTCAAAAATGTGAATAGAGACAGCATGTGGACGGCTTTTCACATATTAAATGTCACTATTCACATTTTCCAAGTAAATTTCACATTTTCAGATTCGAACGAAATATTTTCTTCGAGCAGCAACACAAGCTATGTACACTTCCCTTCGTAAATAAAACTTAAATACATCCTATCAAAACAATCGCCTCAAAAGTACCTCGGTCGAAGCTCGCGCTCAGCGCTCAAAACTCCACCTGAGCTGGCATCGACGTAAAATCGAAAAAAAAAAAGAAATAAAAAAGAAAAAGCCAGAGTACCACCCAACGTAAACATTACCCCCGCCGCGACACTTCCGCGTTCCTCGTCTAGTATTTTAAAGAGGTCCGCATTTGAGCACCGCTGCACGAGTAGAGGTGCAGCGAACCGCGGGTGCATTGTGTTTTCGCTCGGTCGAACGAGTACGCCGCGGTTTTTCTGCTCTCGCGGCCCCGCCTGGATACGCGATCGTCGAACCTTGCCGCTAATAGACGTCTGATCGTCTGAAAGCTCCCCCGACTCGATTAGCCGTAAGGTACAATTGATCGAACGCAGAAAGTTGATGTTCATATATGTGCAAATCCACGGCCAACAGGAAACAACTCTGCTTTGGAAGTTGAATTTCTTTTGAAGGCCCACCTACCAGATCATTTTTTCTTGTTGTTCAGGTTATTTTAAAAGAGAAGAAATAGGTGGACACGGCCAATCTCTGGGCATACTGTTTTCTGGGCCAAATCACGCTAAAAAGTTGAAAAAAAAACAAAAAAAAACATTCAATTATTTTTTTACAATAAACTATATACTTTTCAAAAATATTCATAAGAGTAATAAGTTTTTAGAATTAGTCAAGAAATATGTCTGTATTTTTTCGAAGTGTTTTGAGTACATTTTTGAATATAGGAAAAATTGTTTATACCTATGCAATATTTTAAAAAATATTTACTCAAAACACTTCGAAAAAATTCAGATGTATTTCTTGGCTAATTCTAAAAACGTTGTACTCTTATGAATTTTTTTAAAAAATATAACGTTTATTGTAAAAAATTAATAATTTTTTTTTTTTTTGTTTTCTTAACTTTTTTGCGTCATTTGGCCTAGAAAAAAGTATGCCCAGGGATTGGCCGTGCCCATCAGTTTTTTCTCTTTTAAAATGACTTAAGCAATACGAAAAAATTGGTTTGGTAGGTGTGCCTTCACAAAAACTTCCAAAGCAGAGTTTTAGGCTGTAGATTTGCACATCGCGTAATCTGTACCAGATTTTCGCAAATTGATTAGCTGTGGATTCTTCGAAATATTGGAATCTTTCGCGATGATAATGAATTTGTCGATTGATAGATTGTCGAGGGAATCTGATAAGGGAATTACTTTTTTGTCTCTGATCTCAAGCTAGACGTACGGACAAGTTAACAATCCTCTTATCTGGTTAGTATCGTATCGCACCTCTGGATCACCATTTCAAACTAATTAAATTTTAGAATTTTGTAATTTTTGTACCGAATCATGAAATACATTATTTTTAGATTGATTCTACTATTAGAAAAACAATTTTAAAAATCTTCGATAAAAATCAGATTTATTATTTATCAAGGGGAATTGCTTTTTTAGAAGAGCTTTAAACATAGTTCAAAGAAAAGTTTAGAGAACAGCTAAGGAAAAATTAGACTAGTTAGAGAAAACCGTGATTATTATAATGACAGTCGCTAATTTAACTGTAACGTTAATATTTGAAAAAAAAATTAAGGATAAAAAGAATAATGTGCAATAATTGTAACTGCTTTTAAACTTTTACTGCATAATTAACGACCGTTTCGTATAACGTGCCATTATGCAAAATACGTTACGATTATTTCCGCGAAAATATTATTTCAACCGTATAACCAAAAGAAAAGTCAGTGCACTATACTATCAAATATGCAATCAAACTCAAAATAAGTATACACCCTTAACCCAACAATACCACTTCGAGGCTCTTCTCGTTAAGAAAATCATAGGCATCCGAGTAAAAATACATACACGCGTCTCATCAGGTAGCAACGAAAATGACATAACAACGGAATTATAGACGCGGCGAGAGTCAGGAATCTCTTTTAAAAAGGAATGTGCAGGACAATTTCGAAAGAAAAAGTATGCTCGTCTAGGCTCCGGAGGTCCCTGACACCTCGCCTCTTCGTCGCGGGAAATAGGATGTCCAGAATTCCTCAGCTCGGACAATGAAGTCATGTGGCATTTTTTTTTCGTTGTGGGAAAGCAACACCAAGACCGGCGTAAGTACGCGGCTTACTTGATTATTATGGCGTCTTGTGTGCTCGATTCCACGAGTCTATGGAAACTTCATTCGTCAAGCGAGCGCAAGGCACTTTTATGTCCTATTAATTTAGCAAACGTCGTGTACATTGGCTGTCGTCGCAAGAATTATGAAATTATTTATTGTTTATTGTGAAATGCTTGAAGTAAAAGTTTAATATTTATTGGAGCTAATTTTCTTTTCGCTATTAGGAATTCATTCTACTAGGAATATAATATTTTATTTGTTGTCTGATGAGTGTACCAGAATAAAAAGAATTACCTTATATCCGAGAAAAACTTTTGTACAATAACATTATTTTAAAACACACTAAAGGTATCCAATGAATAAATAAAAAAAAAATTCTTTCAAAGAATTAATTTTTTGTAATTGTTCCCGATGAAACCGATTACAGTCGCAATCTTCAATTCGCAACCATCGAGTTGATTAACTTGCAAGCAACAATGAGTGTTTATGGTCTGCACTCGCAGATCTACGCGTGACAGATGCATCGATAAAGAAAAGAGAAAAATCATTTTGACTAATTGTATACAAAATAGGCACTTAGGAAAAATTTCATCGTTTTATTACGAAGTTAAAATATCGCAGTAGCTAAAACGTGTCCCCACGCGCAGCATTACTTTTTGTGTTCGATAGCATGAATTTATAAAGTGCGATGAGTAATACTCGCTTTGTATTTTAATTCATTCATATTAAACTGGTTCATTTTATTATAATAAGATGTGTCACCGTGGTCTACTAACTTAAGAAAAACGCCTTAGTCAATTTAAGAAATTAAAAAATTAAATTAATTTTTTTAACTTTAAATAATAAAAAATCCATCAAACATCGATTCTCATCAGTTATAAATCTGTCAAAATAATAAATTTTTTTAATCTCGAATAAAAAAGTGCCTTTATAACCGGGCTCTCATTTTTCCCCTTCGCCGCACCCACAAATTTTTACGAGAGCAAAGATTCAGCACTGCCCATTATAATAACTACATTCTCTGCGCACTGCGGAAAGTGTCCAAATGCTCCAGTTGGAAATTGCGCGGAGGCAGTAATTATTGAAGCATACCCCGAGCCAAAGTACCGAAAGAAGACTACACCAAAGGGGGAAATGGAAGGGTCACACCCAGAAGCTTGCAGGGTTTCCCGCATCGGGAAACTAGTTCATTGAACCTGTTACGCCGGTCTTGCACTCGACATGACTCATCTCTATCTTGGCCTCGCTACGATATACATACCGTACTTCTAGATATGCGTAAGTCTCGTACGCTAATCCGGTTTGTGAATTTTTAATGAGAAAACCATGCGGCGAGGCTCGCCTTAGTGATTCACCGAAGTTTACAATATGCTCGCCACGGAACACGAAATCCGCGCCGCTATGGAGTTTCGTTTCGATTTCGTCGTGCTCATTGATGGTGAAAAGGTTTTCCGATAGTTGGGATGACTATTGTTACGAAGGTGGGAGAGTTTCCCGGTTACGCAAGCCTGGGCTTAATTAAAGCGATGACATTAGATTTACTTTCTTCGGTGAAAGCTGACCGTACGCGGCGGGTTTTAATTCGATCGATTGTATACTTTACGGCTGCGGGCTGGTCAATGAAATGTAATTTGCTTGAAAGTATTATTGATCGGAGTTGTCGTAAAAAGTTAATTGTCATAAAAGTTATATTTGCATCACTATAAGCAAAATCTGACGCGATTTGCGCACTCTTTACAATCTGCTTTATACGGTTAGATTAATTTTTTAAATTTCGGCGCCATTTTTTTAAAGAGATAATATCAATAATCGCTATAATCATAATAAAATCTTAAAGTTTTTTGTATTCAAGATAAAAGTAAGACAACTAATCGCATATTTGTATCTTGACGACTGATCAGAATCGTGCACTAAAAACTTCACAACAAAGGCCATCACTTTTTTAACAGAGGATAAGCATAGGCAGATAAACATTCGTAAAACGGACGGAAATTATATTGAAGACTGTAATAAAACATTTTACAGGTACTACAATTTTAATAATTTTTATTAAGTTTCAATATTCAAGCTTATATTATATCTTTATTGGATTCAGAATTCAAAGCAATAATGATTTCATAATTGACAATTTATTAATTGTATTAAAGATTCAAACAGAATGACCGAAGACGGAAGACCTGAAAGCGATAGAATGAACATCTGACCCAAAAATTTGGAAAGTTGGAAATTTCCGAGCCAAATGCGCGTTCTGGCGCGAATCGTAAACTTCGTCAAGCGTGCAGCGCGCTTTGCGTGATAATAAAGACGGTTTTGATAATGAAGATCTTTTAACTGACCACTAATGAATCTGACGCCAGGGAATCTCGGCTGAAGAGCAGTTCGTCACTCATTGTTTCGTTCCAAGAAGCAAGAAGGCTGATAATGCGTTTGCGTTATGTGTCAGCCGGATTGCTCGACGATACGCATCTTTATACATCGCGCGCATAAATTCATTAATAATCAACTGAGATAGTCAACGCTTACCAATTAATTGAATGAGAAACAATGATTTTATATTTTTCTTTCATCAATTAAGAAAGTGATACAAGCTCTTAATTAATTAAACTGAAAGATTGATTGTCTATTATCATCTTCGTTATACTGTTTTCATTCGACTGGTACATACGCGAAGAGAAAAGTCTAGTAAAAATTACTGTACTATTTAGTAGTGCAGGGACAGAATCGACAAATAAAAAATTATGGTAAAATGTGCTAGACTTGTAGCAAAATTTACTATAAGTCTAGCAAATTTTACGATACTTTTTAGTAAAATTTTTTATTAATCGAGTCTGTCCCTCCATTTGTAAATAGTATAGTAATTTTTACTAAACTTTTTTCTCCGTGTATAAATAAACAAATGCGTTTAATAGATCTGACTATTATTTGTTTTATGATACCAATGAATATTTTATACTGTACACACTATGATGATAGGTGTTTCAAATAGCATTCTAATAATATACTTTTTAAACTTTAAAGTACATCGTTTTTTTATGTCTCCATTTGTCTTTTTAAACCTAAACGCCGCAGGGAAAGAATCAATCCGGAAATCAGGAAGATAAAAAAAAATAAATAAAGAGAAAGAAACACTGCTAACAGATGCGCCGGAGGCCACTGATTTTCCGGCCGCACGTTTATAGAAACTAAGCCAACGTACGGTGGAGGGATCGGTAGGCTGACGGCGCATTTGGAACGCGCTCGTGTACCGCGGACGAAAAAAAAAACCGGAATACAAGCACACGCCAGACGGTAGCTGGGAAGTGCGGTAACAATTATCTCACTTTTTAGAGGCCGCGATGCTCAAGTTTCTCCTGGACTGTCGCGATGAATTTCAAAGAGTAAACGTCCTCTTTATTTTATGCGATGTTTGTTGTTTTCTCGGGTAAAATTATACAAGACTTGATTACTCTGGTAAAAAATAACTTTACGGGCCAAAGCCCGGCCAAAAATAACTTTACAGCCAATTTTAGAGACAACTCGTAAATTCTACATCGAGCGAACAATATCACAAAATAGCAAGAGCGACTTTAGAAAATTAGAATTTATGTTTTTTTCTCTTGTTTTTTGTCATGTTTAAATTATTATATTCTTGTTCTCGTCTACTAACTGGTAAAAGGTACTTATGAACTTTACACCGTTAGTTACGCAATTAAGACACACTATAACACTAAATTTATGGCAAAACTTAAAATTTTTTAAACTATAACATTGAAAATTTGAATTACATTTGTATTTTAATTATTTAACTCTCGTTTTCAAATTTCAACATTAGACACAATTTTAATATTATACACAGCAGCAATTTAAAAAATTAGATTGTATATTCTTTTGCCTTGTTTTTTTTTTAATGTTTAAATTATTATATTCTGGCTTTCATCTACTTACTGGTAAAAGGTACTTATGAACTTTACACCGTTAGTTACACAATTAAAACACACTATAACGCTAAATTTATGGCAAAACTAAAAAATTTTTAAACTATAAACATTAAAACTTCCTATTACAATTGTATTTAAATTATTTAATTCTCCTTTTCAAATTTCAACATTAGACACAATTTTAATATTATCCACAGCAGCGAATTTAAAAAATTAGATTTTATATTTTTTTTCCTTGTTTTTTTTTTAACGTTTAAATTATTACATTCTGGTTCTCATCTACATACTGGTAAAAGGTACTTATGAACTTCACACCAATAGTTGCACAATTAACACACACTATAACACTAAATTTATGTCAAAACTTAAAATTTTTTAAACATAAATAGTTAAAAGTTTGAATTACATTTGTATTTTAATTGCTTAACTCTTCCCTGCCGAAAAATTAATCATCATTTATGTAATTGTAAGTAACATTTAGCTAGACTTTTCGAACATTATCTATTATGATAGATTGGCATATTACAATTAAATTATATCGAGAGCTTGACGGTATGAATTAAGCAACAGAAGATCTACATGCGTGCGCCTCTGTTTAAGAAGACGCGAGAATCAAACCTCAAATTTAAGCTTATATAACCTCAAATTAAAAGTTTAATGAACAGAAGAATAAATATGTTATGCCTGAATTTAATATATTACACTCCTTAATTTTCCGGCATGGTTTTCCATAAGTTTTAACATTAGACTCAATTTCCATATTACACACAAGAAATAGGGTTAGACGAGGTTAGAGACCGAACGTTCAATTCGGCAGCTCGCGGAAAAGTAGCGCCTGTAACTAATGACCAACGCCTCGCTCTTTAATCATTCGAGCTCGCAGATCCCCCGACTTTGTATTTACACTCGGAGCTTAACTCTCTCTTTCGCTGCTGATAATCGCGCCGTTCGTTTTCTCACGCGACGCCGCGGCTCGGCTCACCTTGCGTGCTCGCGGCGCGTCATTGGACGAGATAAGAGGCGCCGGCTTACCTGCCGCTGCTCCTATAGGTGTACGTATACCTACGCTGTATAACCTTTCTCACGGCGCTTTTTTTCGCGCCTGCTGCTTTCGTAAGGGGACGCGCAATCATACCTTTTCTCGTATGCATGACCATTTTTTGCGGCGCAAATATTACGAGTTTCGAAAAAAATAGTGTTCCCGACAGCATAGGGAAATTTACGGCGATTGGAGATGATTAAAACATTTAAATATAGAAATATATAAAATATATAAAAACCCAAATATATAAAAATAGATAAAAAAAACATTTAAAATACAGATGATTAAAATACATTTTTACTTTTATTTTTGTTTTACTTATCTTTGGTTAATTTCCTCCGCGACGACTCGTGGCGATTGCTTAACGACAACTGAACTTTCTTACAAAAGCGACTAGACAGCCAACTTCAGTTTTTAGCGAACAATTGATTTCGGTTTGTCGTCAACTTCAGTCTTTAAAAAACATTCCATCGTAAATAAGAGTAATCATATCCGTAATATTCCTCCCCCCGTTCAAAAATGCATTTTTGTACACAGAAAGAAATGATATAGTAAAAATTACTATGTTCCGTAGGGATAGTGGGATATACTCGACCTATGACCTATATAGTAGAAATTGCTATGCACATAGAAATTTTTAGTATTTTTTATAGTAAAAATTTTCATAAGATGAGTATGTCCCGTGTTCTATACTGAGAGAAAAAACTTAATAAAAATTGCTGTTGTGATTAAGAAAGGAGTAACAGTCTTGATGAGCGAGAAATTTTAGTATGAAAGATAGTAATTTTTAGTACGAAAATTATAAAAATTACTATTTCAATAATAAAAATTGCTATTTCGAGTATTACAAATTGCTACTTTTCATACTAAAATTTCTCGCTCATCAAGACTGTCACTCTTTTCCTAATCACAATAGCAATTTTTATTAAGTTTTTTCTCTCAGTGTACGGAATATAGTAATGTTTACTATAACATTTCTCTCCGTGTACCCAAAATGATGTAACAGTAAAATCGTTTTTTATAAATACTGTTCTTTCATAAAAATCTGATCTACCTTTAAGTAACAATTATTTTCTGTCTTTAATCAGCGTTGTCTGTAAACATAATCCTCCTGTAAACTTTCTGGGTGCACTTTTCATCACCAAATCAGGACTCTGCTTTTGATTTTCCACGTTCAACTTCATTGAATCACGACATTATGGCCAACCATCCACAGATAAGGCCCTTTGTCTCTATCTGTTGCGTGATATTTGTTGTTCGTGCACGCGGCCTGTTGATCGCAACAGCCAAAAGTACGCTTACAATATTTTTACAATCTTAAAATATTAGCTTACTCTGCTTTTTTTATCCTTTCCAATTGAAATTAGAAAGATCTCAAACGGTTAATAAATATTCATATTCGAACTGTAGTGTTAATTTCGTACTCACAATAACTCAGAATTCAACAAATAGATAGAATCGCAGAGTACGTAACAGTATATTTCTATTAAAAATTAAACGATTCATCTTTCTAACATACGAAAAGTTTAGGTAATAAAGTTAAAAAAGTAATTTTAAATAATTCTAATCTCCCTTTCTGACGCATTTAAAAATATTCACAGGTGTTGACAAAGGAACTTTTCCCATCCTGCGCGTTATGGTCAAGGCTGTGCACATTCGAAGGAAGCATGGGATTAAAGAATCGCTTGAGTTGCGCGCGCGAAACGTACTGTTGTCTCTGGATTATTTTGCGCTCTGCTGGCTAATGATAATGGGAGTGCCAACTGTTTAGAACAGATGGAAATGCCGGCGATTTCTGATTCCTTCAAACGTTATGAAAATTGCTTACGAAAAATGAAGAAATCACACCAACTCCAGAATTCCGACGTTAAAAAAAAAAAAAAAAACGCACGTACAATTATTACGCCGTGGGTAAATGCGAGCTCTCGTCATTAAAATTTTTGCCGAACCCAAAATTAATTTCGATTCCAAATAGCTTTATATACTCCCGCAACAAAACTACGAGAAAATTAAGCATTTACCAATTCCCTGCATTCGTTACACTCCACTTTTTTTTTACAGAGCAGGAGGAATTCAACTACTCCCGATTACGACACGCTCCAACTCTCCGATTCTCGGTAAAACAATCGAAAGTGCAGCTCGAGACTGCAGCTTCGAGGTGCAGTTCGCGTAATGCCTACGCCGAAGGATCTCGCATGAAAACGAACATATATATACATGTATACAAACGTAGCACGTGAAAACGAATATATATATATATATATATATATATGTGTGTGTGTGTGTATATATACGAGAAACTAGGGAAAAGGATGATACTTCGGGAGGAATGCTTCGATTGACCGAACGCGACTACTAATTCGAAGCGATATACCGTTAAAGCTCGTCTCGCTCGGCGCGCGGAAGATAAGGCCGAACGGAAAAAAATGTTCCTTCGATAGACCACCGCCTGCGGTCGTTACCCGCGGAAGCGCGTCAGGAAGACCTTTCGCATAATCCTCTTGTGAAAGTATTATGTTTGCGCTCATTTTTTTTTTTTTTCACAAATTACAGTAACATGTTCTTTGTTGTACTTCGTATGCAACGCGCACTTCGTTCGCCAGGGAAAAATACCTTCACGTAACTTTTGCACTGTAATTTGTAGGTATAAAATGAAGAAAAATATATTATGCATATAGTCTACAGAGTAAGAAACGCTTTGCGCCTTTTTAAATGTAAAGCGGTAATTAAAGCGGAGAGAAACCGCAGAGAAGACAGTTGATTCCGGTGCGCCTACTCGCACGAAGTAAAAAACCCGAAGTCATTTGAATTCATCGAAATTAGTCGACAATTAGAACGCGTCACCGCGGCGAATCGTCATCGAAAAGACAATTAGCCACTTCGTCACGCCTGACCCGCATAAGGCCTCCTGCTTTGCACAGATCCGGGGCAAATACCGCGTGTTTCAAGCGGCTGCGGAAAATGCACATCTGACGTTGCACTTCTCGCCGGCGCGCCGGCGGCTTTTACGTATATGTTGTTCGCTGCTTGACACACATCGAAGCAGCGTGTGCACAAGACGCCGGCAAAACGCGTCGCACGTGCCCGAGCTCCGATTTCTTCCGCCGACAAGTCCGAGCTCCGGTGCGCCTTGTGACGTAGACGCGCGCACGAGTCAGCCTCGACGATAATGTACTTTCGCGATTTTTTGGATACGTCACGGAGCGAGTCATGAATTCGCGCATGTGTATTTATTTTCCTGCACGGAGAGAAAAGTTCTAATCAAAATGCTATATAAATCTATATAGCAAATGTTATTACACTTTCTAGCACACTTTTCTATTTGTTGAGTCTGCATTACAGAATAGAATAGTCATTTTTACTAGAAATTATTTCTCTCCGTGCGTGTATTATACTAAAATTAAAATTTAAGATTTGTAATGATTTACACGGAGAAAAATGTTATACTAAAAATTACTATATTTTTTAGCAATTGGAGGACGTACTTGTAATATGAGAAAAATTAGCATATTTTATTTTAAAATTTACAATATGCATAGTAAAAAGTAAACAAATATTTATTAATTTTTACTAAAATGATATTAAATTTTAGAATAAAACATAATAATTTTTCTCATATTACAAGTATGTCCTTCCATTGCTAAAAAATATAGTAATTTTTAGTATTACATTTTTCTCCGTGTAACTATTTTGTTTATTTATATATTTTTTATTCTATTTTTAAATGGAATCAAACTTTATTAATAAAATAAAATAATAAATAAATGAATGTGTGTTGGCGAACTGAAAGATGTTTGTTTGGCTGTCAAGGCCGTCGGCGCGCGGATCTTGCTTTCATCCAGATTTTTGCGATCGAAGCAGTTTTCTGAATAATCAGTCTGGGAGATTCAGCGATATTTCACTTTAAGAGTTGATTAATATTCATGAAGATAACAAGTATTCTTGTAGATGACAGCAAAATAGTAATATAAAGTTTCAAATGTTTTGAAATGTTTCCACAGGTTTTTTATTAGTACTGCTGCATTTTTGTCCATCCATCATTTACTATTATTTATATTTAACGTTTGTTTCCATTGTTAGGCAGTAAATGTTTCGTAATTAATGTATTTGAGAATGTAGATAAAAGTGAGCTTAGCTGCCATATACTTTATCTTCATAACATAATCGTTGTTATATAAACGATAGCATCCTCACAGTGAGACTATGAGCACCTACACGATTCAAATATAATGTAAAGAATTTAATAAACAATTATCAATTTTTATTTACGTAATAAATCCAGTAAATCCATTTCGTTATACTTTAAAAAAATTGTAGTTTTTTGCAAATCCAAAAAACAATTTTACCTTGATAAAGTTGTACAGTAAATTTATATAAAATAAACGAATGAATAAAAATTACAAACGAAACAAAGACTTATGATGTGGAACAGATTAGCATTGACACAGAAAAGAACTGTCACTAGTTAACGTTACGAACGTAAAATCGATGCTGCAAAAATACAGAATACCAATATAGCAGACCTACATTTCAACTTTATTTACGTGATCGTAAATAAGCACAATAATAAACAGAATATACCAGTAAGTAGGTACTTCTCTATATATATGCTAATAAATACCTATAATATGCATATACCTATAGAGGTCCGAAAGTATCTACATACATCTGTAACAATCCGTATTTTTGTAAATACACGGCAATAAGCGTAAACGAGCGAGCTGCAATAGAAGACCGAACGAAATATTTCAAGCGGAGAATCAATATGAAGCCTACACTTCTGAAATAACGTAACAGTAAAGTAAACTACCATATACCTATTTAAAGTCAGTCTCGAAGCAATAGGCATATCGGGAGAACGAATCAATGAAAGCCAACCTCATTCACAAGTCGCGTCCCGCCGTCTCGTCACGTCCGCGCCGAGCATTCAAACGCAGTCGGACCACCTACGTGTATATATGTATATACAGTGGGCCCGCGGCCCACGTGAATCAGCTCATCTTCGCCCTTGGCGGAAAAACCGGCCCACCGTTTATTAATTTATTATAATTTAAACGGAACATAGATTTATTTTAGATAGTAAACTCTTAGAAATCTGTTAATAAAATAACAAAACGTAACTTCTGCTATTTTGCTGAACCGTTTTCTTATGTTAAACTATGAAGCAACCTAGAATGTTAGAGTTTAACGCTTAAAATGCATTAGGATTCGAAAGTTCTTTTTTGCTAAAATTTTGTTTAACTATGACTTCGTAGCCCTGAGATCTGCAGAATCCGCAAAGAAAACAAATAAAAGTAGAGGAAAAAACGAATAATTTATTAAGAAAACATCAAAAGGGTCAGAAAATTGCATTAAAACATCTCTATTGGTTTAACAGATATAAACGGTTCAATGCGAGTATTGATAACTGCCTGAAATTTGATTGTAAAATATTATCGCACATTATTGTCATCACTCATATTCAATTGGGCGTAAGTTTTGAACCAATAGAGCTTTTTAACGCAACAACTCTTAAATTGTTAGTCTTTTCCTCTACTTTTATTTTGCTTTATTGGTAAATTCTGTAAATTGCAGAGGGTGCAGATTTATAGTTAAATAATGTATACAAAATTTTGAGCGTTAGATCCTACACGGAGAGAAATGTTATAGTAAAAATTACTATATTGCGTAGGAACAATGAGACATACTCAACTTATGAAAATTTTTACTATAAAAAATACTAAAAATTCCTATGTACATAGCTATTTCTACCATATCAATAACAATTTCTATTATATAAATAGCAATTTCTACTATATAAATAGCAATTTTAACTATTAGGAATTTTTAGCATGTTTTATAGTAAAAATTGTCATAGGTCGAGTATGTCCCATTGTTCCTACAGAATAAAGTAATTTTTACTATAACATTTCTCTCCGTGTAATACTCCAGGTTCCTTCGTACTTTAACACACGAAAACATTTCTTAAAATTGCAATAAAATGCACGATCAGAGGTCTGATAGCCTCTCAGTCATTACATTTTTTGTTTCGGTTTGCCTTTCAGGTAAAGGTGCGCGCTACTAAGGCACCTGGCCGGTAAACAAACGAGAGGGTCGGTTGTACTTAATACTCACCATGTTGCCGGACTCGCAGGTGCGCGATCGAAATGAACTGCGAGGTGAAAACTGCGAAAGGTGCCACTTCACTTGGACGCTTCACAAGTGTATATCACTGCTTCTAAGCTTGGCTCTTGCTCTCCGGTGTCACGGCCTTCCGACGAACTCGCGCGGGTCCTTGAACCTCATGGCTTATTCAGTCGCCGCGGTTGGAGAGCGCACTGCACTGTGGAATCGAAATTTGCGTGAGGGAATTCGGTTCCTCCTGTTCCACCAGCGAACACGGCGAGCGGGCGATGGGACGCGCCGGGCGTTACGCACGATCGGGGCCGTGAGTCACACCAGAGCCACCGACAGAAGCTCGCCTCGTCGGATGGCTCGCGCCGTAGAGTTTGTTTTATACCGACGAATCGAGCGGTGAAATTTTATCGCCGACTGCCGCGGGTAAAGCCGATAGTCCACCGGCTATTTATCTTCTTAAATCTCAAATTTATTTTACTTTTACGTTACTTTTCAGATAATGTCAACAGTTACCTTTGGATCGCTCTTAAGTTATGTCTACTCTTAAATAAATAATTTAAGAAAAATCACTATTTTTCTAATAAACTATAGTGGTCATTTTTTTCGAAAACTTTAAGTAGATTAATACAAAGCGGTATATCCGTCAATTATTAAAAAGTTGTAATGAAATACACGGATTTAAAAAAACCCTCTTATTCAGTGTCGGTTACATTTAAGTTACCTTTAGGCCACTTGAAAGTTACCTTTAGGCCACTTGCAAGTTACCTTTGAGGTTACTTGAACGCGACATTTTAGTTACGTTTATGCCACTTGTAAGACACTTCAAACTTGAATTCAAACTATGCCGGACTGTCGCGAGTAACGCAGGATATTTTCTGTATCAGTAGAAACAAAGGACTTTAACAAGGAAATAGAAGGATTATAAAAATCAATGCGACGCGCGAGCCATGCGAAGCAACCACGCGACTCCAAGCCGACACCTGATAAACTCTTTCCGCTGGACTTCCAGCGCGATCCCATCGACAAGCTCGCCGGACGAGCTTTCGCAGCTTTCGATTGAACGCACCTCGGCACAGTCACTTCTTAGAGAGCGAAAGAAAAAAATTATCCAGAGTAGCGCGCCGACAGTCGCGAGCGCGCAGTCGCCGTATGTACACCGGCCGAGAGTCCGTGGGACACTGACACGCGCCTCGCGTCCGTCGAGCTCGGCGCCAGTCCCCCGACCGTGGGCGCAACAGAGACGGAAATAGAGCGCGCACAGAGCCCCCCCAGCTTTTTCGATTCCAATCGTCCGAGGTGCAAGTACCGGCGGCTTGCTTTGCTGAGTTCCGCTGCTGGTCGAGGGCGAGGGTTCGGTTCTCTTCTTTTTTTTTTTATACCGATGTGGGTCATAAGGGGACAGATGCTCGACGGGTTACGGGGAGTTAAAGAATTAAATGAACAACGTTTTAACAGGAATTTCTTGATTGCTGCAGCTTTTTTTTAACTGAAGGGCCGTATTACTTTTTTAGTACTAATTTTATTTTATTTTATTATTATAAATGGACTAAGAGTCTTTGCTTAGGAACAAACTAAACACGTATTTTTATTTTAGAAGGTGATGGATTTTTAATAATTTTTTTTTAAATTATTACTTACGTCGATAATACTACTTACCGTACGAGATAAAAAGAGAATTAGTGTAGGCCAATCAGCATAAAGATAATCAGTCAGAAATAATTGATAAGAGAACTTTGTATTGTAATTCACAGAGGACGGAATTTGCCAAATTTGGAGCGATTCACAGAGACGATGCATATATGAGTCAACAACATCTTGTTTCGATGCATCACGACGTTTTTGTGCAATCATCGTCGCCACGACTGATATTCCATAGCTGGTCAAGAATATATGAACATTTTTTTCACTCTTTTTTTTTATGTTTCTTATTTCAGAATTATTAAATCATTTCATCAGAAAACGTGCAGCTTGGAAACTTATTAATAAATGAATATTTCATAGAATATTTTTTGAATGCTTATTATAAGCCTTCGTTTTAGTATTTAACATAATAAGTGACAGTTATACAACAGCATTGACGTAAAAAAAAATACCTTCAACTTTTGTTTATCTGTGAAAAAAGTTATTATCGTGCATTATTATCAAGAACAATCGATTAGTTATCAAAATTGTGAAATTAAAAGATAAGCGTAAATTCACTGAACATGGGTAATGCCGGTATACCAAAGTGCACTATTACGTCCATTTCGTTGTAAAAATATTTGTTTTTCTTACATTCAATAAACAAAATGAAAAAAATTGTAATTCCACTGCACTTTGTCATACATATGTAAATGCTAATAACATTTAATTAACACTAGCAATTAGTTTAAAATAAATTGAGAGTATGAAGTAAGACAACCGTAAAGATTTTTATTATTTCTGGAAAAACAATTTTTCAAAATATAAAAAAATTGTGTTGTAGAAAGGTACGTTCCTTCGGTAATTACAGTCAAGGTCACCGGCCCACTCATATCCTTCTACTCAGTACATTTGGAATACAGTAATCTTACGTATGTATACCTTAGATAAGCGAGAAGATAATAAACTAGGCAGGGCACTTTTACTATTCCGTGAACTTGATCCATTTATTGCCAATGACTCCTTTGTGCGTGGAACTACTCGAATCGACTATATTTGCCCCATACAACGACTTTATCTCATCAATCATTTCGATCAAACTACTCTTGCAATTTCTACGTGAAATAATGCTAAAGTACAGTCCAGTGCAGTCAGAAATGAATAATTTAATTTAAATCATTTCGTCCGCTCATTCGAACCATTATCATCAACCTAAAAGAACAAAGCCTAAATTCTCATTCTTGAAGGAATGAAACAAAATGAGATATCAAGAAATGCCTTGCACGCCGTCAGATATACAATGTCAGCTGCTGCCGGCCTACCTTCGAATGCCGGAGCACTCGGTGCTCATCAATGAAACTTTTTCCTCGAGCGGCAGGAAAGTTGAGAGAGGAAAAAACGAGGTGATGTGCGCATGAGACACGAGACAACGAGCACACTGACATCTGCTTCGAGGCGTGCTCGGGCAAGTGAGTAATCGACGTCGACTTGCAGTCCTCTGCGCTTTTTCTGCCTCCGCGGGATGCACGCACTACTCGCTGCATGCAACCAGTGACACATCGCCGCAATGCGCATTTCGGCGATGCTCTCCAAGGCGAAAATTGCGCAATTGATGCGTCGTCCGTGACTATTTTCACTGTCACTCGCGAGTATACTCGCATTCCTGCGCACTTAATTATATCTACAGATCGGATGGTTGTCTCGGCAGCATTTTTTTGAGTTCTTCGTGATTTTTGTGCGACAATGCAGAATCACTTAGTCTTTATTCATGTCGAATTTTATGGTACCAGTATTTTGTAAGATAATTGCTTTCTCTCTTTTTTTCTTTAGTAAAATAATTCATTTATACTTTAGTAGATGATACTGTATGGCAATATACAGTGTAATTTTAAACTGAAACTTCGATTTTTTTTACATTCAATCAAGTCATTAAATGACTCAAGAATGATGACTACACTGCCATCCATGCATTGTATTCTAGTTCAAAGATTTTAATTAGAGTTTCTTTGAAAAGATTCATAATAAAGTGTATAATTTACAAAATTCATGGAAATGAATGCAAAAAGAAATTAGATGACAAATTTTCATAAACAATCCCGCGCTCGCATTAAACATTTTATTTCTGAGTCTACACCGAAAAAACATAAATAATTCTTACTGTTTCGCAATAATAATATCTGCTAGACTAGGAAAAAGTAAAAACTGCTTTGCAAAATCAGTAAAATTAACATTTCTTAAAGGATATCTATCTCCGCAGAAAAGTAGATTTGACAGTTCTGTAAATCAGAGTCTAGTAAAAATTCGGAAGTTAGATTAACTTCCCATTTAACAGGTACATCTACTGTGTAAAAAGTAGAAGTTATTATTTTTTTTCGATGTACCTACGTGTTCATCTAATATAGGCATGTGAGATGAATTAACGTCAAACGTATTGATACAATAATAGTTTGAACGAAGAAATGCTAATCTCAATCAAAATAGCGATAAAAGATTGAGGTCCTTTTATCCAACAAAGAACATAAAAGTAAACAAAGCCCATATCACTTAATGTCTCACCAGTGCGAAATTACAAGGCAAAAAACGATGAATCAGCCGCAAGCGAGCGGAGGAAATCCACCGGCACGAGGATATCCCCCATTACGCGCAGCAGCGGTGAATAGTTTTGGCCGTTCTCCGCTGAAAAAAAGGAAGACCACTCGTTAAGATACGGCGGCGCGTGAGAAAACAAACACTTCCAAAGCAGTCAATGCGCCGGAGAACAGAAAAACTGCTATATACTAGAAGAAAACAAGGGGAAAAAAGTCCCAGCGATTATTTAAAACTGTTCTTTTTTAATATTTATAGCCAATTACAATTCATCGATATAAATAATTCTCGTTATAAATTTTGCATTACAAAACATCGTACATTTACACCAGGCGCAGTTCCCGCCGCGGAATAGCGACGTTACATGCTCGATGGGTTTCACGTGAATCTGTCGCTTTTTTTTTTTTTTTTCGTTCGCGCACCTTTTGCGGGCTTCGACCTCAAGTACGCGTGACTAGGATGTCTGTTCGGGGCAAGCATACAAAAGTTTCTTGAAGAGATTTAAGATTAGCTTTTGATTACTGGGGACATCGCGCGCGCGCAACTCATTATATTATCTCTTTTTTTACTTTATTTTTTTCTCTGTGGTCGCACACACTCATACTCTTTCTCCTCGCTGCTTCTTTTTTCGTCAATTATACAAAAAAGTGCTGCTTCTTCGACTCACGTACACGAATGCACACCGCACTCAGAATTGAATATTTTTTGTCTCTTTAACAAGCTTCGCTTGAGAAAATCATCGAAAAAATGTTCGCTCACAGAAATTGTGATGCAATGATTGTTTTCTTTCTCTTTGAATAGTTGGCTGATCGGTAAGTACAATTGGTTAGCTTGAACGAATTTATGCGTTAATTTTCATTTTTTTTGTCGCGAGTAGTGCAAATTTTTTTGTCTTATTATTGCTGAAGTGTAATAAATTGCAGTAAATGTAAAATCGAAAAAAGTTTGCAATTGTCGCGACAAAATTTTGTACAGTCGGTATAGCTGTCCATACTGTCGCTCAAACATTATCGTTCAAAAGCACGAAATTGATAAATATTTTGTATATCTTCTTTTTTGACTCACTTTGATGCAGTTACTTTCTTTATCACTTTTACACATTTTATTAATTGTTCAATGCATAATCAAACAAACCATTTTTCATGAAAAGAAATTAAATTTTAAAGTACATCTTAGTATAGTCTATTAATGTGTACGTTGATTTATTTTGTTATCTTATATCAGTTGGATTTTGTCACGAAGCTCGAAGAAAAAGGTTAATGTCAATAATTCTTAGTTTAAAAATAGAATAATTGAAATTGGAAAAAATGATATATAATAACGATGTATGATAAGCAAACAGGTGTATCATTTAAAGTATCTAATGGAAAATACAGAAATTTTTTGAAGCACAGTTAGTTAAATCTCAGTTTGGTTTTTATAAAAAAAACCGCTTAAGCAACAAATTACTTTAAAAAATGTACTTCATTCATTATTTATACATATAATATTTATAGTAAAAAATCAACAAATTACGTTATAACAAGTACATAACAATGAATAAAAACTATTAAAATTTTCCAACCCACGCAACAAAATATAAATAAGTAAAAAGAAACAATGAAAATGATCGATTGAAATGAAAAGTAAAGTATAACATCCATCTCCTCTTAAAAAGTAAATCAACGATTACTTATGTTGTCGTTTGGTATTGCACATTTTGTCAATTTCTTTTGCTGGCAACACTACCATAATTCGCTTAACTTTATATCTATATTACAGCCCTCGGCAAGATTTTGAGTACAGAGAGCTTGAACAATTTCTTAAAATCTATTATTTTCCACCTCTTTATAAATCGTCTTTTCGTTTATCTTAACGTCTTCATTCTCTATCTTTTCATATGTCACGAAAATCAATCAATCGTCAAATTCCTTGAAATACGAGATCAATATAATTATTTGCTAGTTTTACATAGTTGTATAATTTTTTTATTGTTATATTCAAAATCTATGACTCCTTTCGTCGAAATGGAGGAAAAAGTGATTTTAATACAATTGATCGATTTTCGCGTTTGATTAACGCTTCGCTTAAGCGAGTTAAATCAAGCCCGCATCTCCTCGATATCCACTTTATGTCTCCTGCCTTTATTTTCTACATACGTACACAGTAGATTAAATTACTTTTTTTGCAATTGACATCTGCTTATTTATACACGCCGCGCCAAAAAACATCCTCGCGCTCGAAAAAACATACTACTGTACATCATGCGCTTATAGTAACGACAATTTTCTTCGTCCATCAAAAATGCCGCGTTAAAAAAAGCCAGAAAAACATGTTCACTTATAGCTATGTATATATATTTATATGTACGTATAGATCGGCGCTCCCGTCAACATTTTTTTTTCATCAATCTATACTCCGCCACAATCGTCAGTTTGCTGTACATGTGTGCAGTTCATAAATTTTCGCATTTATTGCAAAGCGCGCAAAGAGATTATGAAAAAAAGCTCGAAAGCTTCGCGATTATTTTTTTTTTATTCCCCTTCTTTTTGTTCGTCGCGCATTTATGCCAGTGTCAACAGATGCTCTCTCTTTTCTTTTTTTACATTACATAATCGTTCGATTCGCCGAGATTCTAAGAGGACAGCGTTATAGGCACTTTTAGGAAATAATGGGTGACTCTCATATTCTTCGAAGAACTCCGATTTCACTCATGAATTTTTTTTTTCATTATTCTGTCATTTAATGTGAAATAGAATTTTGCAGTTGCAGCAGTTTACAAAAAATCTTTAGAATAGATATTCAGATTTCAGTTGATTTTTTTTGTGATACTTTCAAGAAGAATTGCTTATGCTTTATAAAAATATTATATTAGAATTTTTGTCAGAAAGATATTAAATTTGTCACTTTGGCTGTTTGATTATTTTATATATAAACTTATTAACCAATGAGTAACGCGGGTTTTCAACGTAAGTTTGAACCGAAAGTTTTAAAAAATCCATATTCAAGTGAAGCATTCTTGGCATATCATTTTGTAACGTTTATTATTTTTGTTACATACTTTTTGATTTTTCGTGAAATATTTAAATAAAATATAATGATCATCGATGAAACCTTCTAAAGATAAGCCACATAACAAGTTTAGTATATTTCGTATATATATTTTTACAATAGTTGCGTTAATAAATTATGCTTGGTAGTTACAAACAGAAATTAAACAATTTTTAAAACAAATTGTTGTAATAAAATGATTAGCGATATTTTATCAGTGAACACTCAAAAAACATAGTTATTTAAAATTAATTGTAAATATTCGGTATGCTGCATTTGCAAAGTGATAGCGAGCAGAAGAGTTTTTCAATTGTGACAAGCGCTTCGTGAATAAGCAATAACAAAAGAAGCATTATTTCATTTTTTCATTCTTTTAAAGCATGAAACAAACAAAAAAAGTGCAGGAATCTGCAAGACGCCGGTAAAACCGACGAGATTTGCACGCTACATTCACACGAAACAATAATGTGTTTCTCCATTAAACATTGCGTTTTTTTAATTATTTTGTTTATCTAATTTTTTTCTGCTTTCTTTACTATCTCCTAGTGGAAATGTTTCTCTATATAGAAACTAGTAATAATTATCGATTTTTTATTTATTTATTTAAATTCTACAACGTACATTATACACTCCCTGCGAACTGCGATTTTCTACTAATTGTATATCAGTGATAAAATAATCTGCCCTATGTATTAACTTTCTTGTCTTCGAACACAAGCGTTTGCAATATTTTTTCTTCCTTCCGCTAATTTTTGAACGGTTTAGCAACGGTTTAGCTGTATTTTTCGGCTCTCGAGATTTTTGATTGTAATTGATACTAATTTACTTTAAAAAACAATAGATTCTCTTATTTCGTGTATACCTTCATTAGTAATGCTTTTACTTTTTGATTTTCTATCTAATTTTTTGTTTCACCGGAAATGTACAGAAATTTATAATAGAAAAGTATGAATAAAAATTTTTAAAAAATTCTTTTAAATGCATTAATCATCTTGAGTACAAGTGAAGTAGAAAATTTGTTCCAAAAATTAAAATTTTATCGTGAAGTTCAGAAAAGTTTGTAGAGATCATCAAATGCTTTTTTGATTATTCCACTCAGATATGCATTCAGAATCGAAAGAAAGTAAATCACACGAATCTCTCTTCTGTGTGTGCTTTTTTTAGTACGAAAAATTTGTATTGTGCAGCCGTAGAAGGGAAGAGAAACCAGTTGCTCGCGCAAAGATTAGCTCAGATCATCCAGTCTGAAGGACGTCGTCGGAAGACCATCAAGTTATTTTTTCATTGACCGGACACGCAAGTGCGTCTCGTCTCGTACTCTTCTATCTTACATCGGCTTATTCATCTCTCGTCGGGACTTTTCTTTTTTTGATTGCTCCTTTGATCGTTCAACGATTATCCACGTGCAATAGCGCAATGTTAACACATAGATTTCATGACCTACAATGTCAATCGCTTACTGATATACTTCGCATAATATAACTTTTATTATATTCGTTTGGAATTTTTTAAAGCATTTTTGTTGTTGTATGGTAGTCGTTAAGCATTAGTGTTGCGTGCACGCGCGGAGATATATGACTTTTTTAAGGCGAACGTGAATTTTCTCGAAAAAAATCAACTGCAATTATGATCTCCGATTTTCCTGTTTGTTCAGCAAACTCTCGTCGTAAACGGCGATTTTATATACAATCGATTTTCTTTTTCCTTGTAATAGAGCACTTATATATTTTTTTTATTTTCATTTTATAAGTTTTGTCCAAAATTGGCACTCGCTCACATCGAAGCCACAACGTCTCAAATTAGCGTTATTTTATTTATTTTTTTTTTATATCAAACTTGTAGTTACAAGTTGTAAGGATGATTTTTTCATAAAGACTCGGTAGATTCAACCGCAAAAAATTGGAAAAGTAAGATCATCTAGAGGTCAGAAGAAGTACCAAATAATCATAGTCTTATAAAATTTAAATTATTCGAAATAATTTAAAAGTTAACAAGTACTCGACTATTTAGCGAAATTTAGGTTTCTACATCAAGAAAGTTATGTAAGGCTCGAAACAAGAATTTCGAGTACAAACCTTTAGTAACAAAAAAATCAATTATAATTTGTATTTTTTTGAGTCTTTATAAAATTATCATGTATTCTTTCACGTCATATTTACAATAATCCATCAACTAAACTGCATATCCACCTCTTGGCTTCACAAGTATTCCTTCTACATCATTAATAATTCATGAAATAAAAACTGTTTGAAAGTATCCAAGACATTGATGGAATAAACGAAAGAAAGTCATTCCCAGGTCAAAAAATCCAAGTACACCGGACTCTTTGGTAATAAAACATTCGATCCCATCGTCCATTAAAGATCGTTTACGAGTGCGCACAACATCGAAGCAAAACCCGAAGAAAAAAGCAACGCAGCAACGTCAGCGAGGACTCCTCTCCCCCCCTCCCCGCAGCCTCCGCAATTAGCGAACAAAGTTTGGGGCGGCGAACACTGGCTACGCGACGAACAGGGAGGACGCCGCGGCCGCGGCCGGGTTCTGCTCGAGCCGTCGCGATCAAAAGAGACCGAGTTTGCTCCTGAGGAACTCCTTGATCGGCGCGTAGTAATGGGCCCGCAGGGCGACCATCTCCGGGGTCTTCCTCAGGCCCTCGAACAGCTTCGAGTCCGTCTCGAAGACGACGACGGTGACGATGAAGAGGACGGTGATGGTGAGCATGAGGGCCGGAATGAAGAGCTTGACCACCCGCAGGGTGCACCTGCCCGGCCGGACGTTCGTTGCGCCACCAGGAGTCGTGACCTGGCGCAGTCGGGCGGTCGTCGAGGCGCCGGCCGACGAGGCCGCCGTCGACACGGCGCTCTGCTGCACGCCGCAGATCTTCGAGTTCTGTAGTCGCTGCATCTTCGGCACTGGGGTGATGGATCGGCTGCTGCCGTGGGGGCCGATTTTGCTGCCCAGGCTACTGGCCTCCAGCAGCTGGCTCTCCGACGACGAGTGGTCGAACGAGTCGCGGAAGTAGTAGTCGCTGCCGTCGAAGTCGTGCTGACAGACTGCGAACAAACGGTCCACTCGTTATTTGCTACTTTGGCAACGTTTTAGTTTCATAGAGAGAAGAGAAAACTTTTTATTAGGTCGGTTCGATCGTATTATTTAGAACACCGCATGAAAAATATAAATTCGTAAATAAAAATTTTTCTTTTCATTAAAAATCTCTTTCGCGTTCTGCAAAGGTTGGTTCTCTTCGATTTTCACACATTATAATTAAATTATATTATATTAAAGTGTATTAAATACGCTTTATAATTAAATTCATAATAGTACATTACGTACCTAGCTCTGTATAATAAGAAATTGTCTCAGATCACATGTAATTATCAACCGAGGCGATGCCGAAGTAGACAATTACATGTGATCTGAGACAATTTCTTATTATACAGGACTAGGTACGTATACTATTTTTCTGCTCGACGATCCCCGAAAGTTACAACTTCCTCTCGCGCAGCGGCCCGGAAGTTGCGCTTTTCGGGCCTGAGGGCAGAAATAGTATATTACGTAACAAGGGAGGTAAAATAGAAATGGTCCCAGATCGCACGTAAATTGACAAACGTGTGATCTGAGCCATTCTTTTTTACTTCCCATGTTGCGTATACTATTTTTCGGCCTCGCTACACGGAGAGAATCCCTATTGAAAGGATCTTATAAAACTACATAAAATGGTGCAGAAACCGCATAAAACCCGAGAAATAATTTATAGGATTTTATAAAATTTGCACATTTTTATAGTATTTTATAAGATTATTCCCACGGGGATTCTAGGCTAGCTGCTGAAACAACAAGTCCGCCGCCATGCGAAATCGGTTACGGCAACCAGACTAGGGTTTAGGAGCTCTGCCGTACTAAATTCGGATACGCGCGGTACGATAATAGCGCCATCTTCAGACTTCAATAGCCGTTCTGTAAATTTTCGTACATTTTAGTACGGCAGCGGCCCGAAATTGGTGAGCTTCCGTCCTACCGTGGTGGATAGTTGCTATACTAGCGCTGTTTTGGCAGATAGCCTAGAATTCTCTCCGTGAAGGCTGAGAAAATAGTATTCGAAACATGAAAAGTAAAAAGAAACCAACTCTCAGATTGCTGGTTGAGGCAATCTTTTTACTTTTCTCGTTACGTAATATACTATTGAAAATTTTATTGGCAACGGTTTTTATAACCGCAGTCATTAACAGTATTTAAGTAGTATAACTTTATGACGGTGTCACAGCATGTATGTACATCTTGTAAAATGGTCATGGAAAATTTTATAAATTGATTTTTTTTAATAATTATATTACTTTGAAATAAAAAAGAAAATTAACAATTTATTAAATTGAAAAAAAGAACAATATTTGTCAATATTATTTTTCGATATTTTATGTCTAATTCTGACTGGAAATATTAGAATTTTTCATGCGGAATCCTAATAAACTCGGAAAGTAATGAACACACACTGTATTTGTATATATAAAATCACATTTTCAGATGACTGCTAAAAATAGCCACTTGGAGTCGATTAGAGTTAATAAAAGTGTATTAAAATCAGTCGAAATTTGATTGCGGTTACTTTACTATATATTCCGCTGTATTCCACTTGACTTTCTGTAACGTCTATATGCATTTTAATAATTTTATTATCCCACCTGTTTTATAAACGATTTGTTGAGCTTTTTGACGTTTTAAAATAAGTTTCTAATAAATTTCTCTTAGAAAATACTTAAATTCGTGCTCCGGTATTGAATTTCAATTTTTCACAAAAATATGACTGTAAAAATATTTCACACCACATTACACTTCCCAATGCATGTATCGGCTATACAAAGTAATTGTCACTATATAGATTAAATAAAAATCATGCAAACTCTTTAATTTTATAAAATATATAAATTTTTTTACTATAATCAAAGTAAAGGCTAAAAAATCTTTTTTTTTAATAATGCGCAGAATAGAAGAAGCTTGGCTGCAGCATAGTGAAATGTTATTAAAATTTTCTATAGATTTCTATGTAATACAGGGTTAGGGGTTTACAGCTGATCGTACAGGCACATGCCAATACCTTGATGTATATGAACAGAAAAAAAAATTTGAATTAGAAAATGAAAATACACTGAAATTTTTACACCAATTATTACTTTTCTTCTGAAATGAATTTTATTTTTTGATTTCGTGTTGCAAATTATAATACCACCCAAATTGTCGGTGTAGATTTTTCAGTGCATTTAAAAAGTAGAAAAATGAACAGATGCCAAACATTCAATGATTACTACAACAGTAACAAAAATACATACAGAAAAATGGAAGCTAAAAACAATAATAACAATGAAGTGATCACGACTAAGATGCAGGAAAGTGTAAATGAGCAGATATTAAGGAAAGAGGGTTTTGGGACGTCGTTTATTTCTTCCTGAAGGATTCATTCTTGCAATCAATCCTCTTTGATGATTCTTCAATGAGGGCCCTCCGTGAAATGATGCTGCTCCAGTGGGTAGCTGACAATACTGGATGATTTACCTTTGACCCGTTGAATGTTTAACAATAAAATGCACAATCATTTCAATTGAATATTACAATTTTTGATAGAGAATTTTTCTTCACATTCAGGAAAAAGTATTGTAAAAATTGCTGTCTGGGATGGAAACGTGACCATTGACTAAATGTTTCGATAAAAATTACCATACTTTACAGTAAAATTTGCTGTACACCGAAAAAAGCAACTTTTTCTGTAGATTTAACTGTGAAATTTGGAACTTAATTTAACTTTTCGAATTTTTAATAGAATCTACTTTGAAGAACTGCCAAATTTACTTTTCTGTAGAGTAAGATTTCGGTTGAAAAAGTTAAAATTGTTTGGGAAATTATGCAGTATCCACTTTTCTTGAAACTAGTTTCCACTCCTTTTTTTAAAAGGAGATTTTACTATTCGAAAAAGATGTTTCTGCTAATAATTTAAATCGTTTTCAATTTAATTTTAATTAAAATAATTTTATTATTTTTTTATTTTTGTCAAAACGTATTTTTATTTTTATTTAGAAAGAAGCAGAAATCTAAACTGCAAGGCGGTTCATATATTTATATTTATAGATCGTTCGTAATAAGGAAAATCTGCTTTTTCAAAAAGGACTATTCTATTTTTTTTCTAATTATATCTACATTTTAAGAAAAATAAAATTCTACTTTTTGTTAAAGTAATTTTAACTTTTCAAATAAACTTTTATATTTACTGTAAGAAATTTTACTTTTACTGATTGCACGGAGAAAAATGTTATACTAAAAATTACTATATTTTTTAGCAATCGGAGGACGTACTTGTAATGTGAGAAAAATTACTGTATATTATTCTAAAATTTAGTATAATTTTAGTAAAAATGAATAAATATTTTTTTAATTTTTACTTCACGTATTGTAAATTTAAAAAAAAATATACTAATTTTTCTCACGTTGCAAGTATATATCCTTCATCGCTAAAAAATATACTAATTTTTAGTATAACATTTTTCTTCGTGTGTGCAAAGCAGTTTTTACTTCTTTCTAGTCTAGCAGATCTTCTGCTGCAAAGCAGGAAAAACTACTTCTTTTTTCGGTGTATATGTAGGATATTCCTACTACTGTCTAGTAAAATTCACTACAATTTTATCAGAATTTACTGTAGAGTATGGTTGATTTTAATGGAGAGTCTTTTAGTCTGTGGCTACGTTCCCATACAGATAGTAAGTTTTGTAACATTTTTTCTTAGTACATGCATTCCTTGATTTTTAGTACAACGTCAAAGGGTCAAAGGCAGCGGTGGCTCTGAAGTGATGATCGAATTAAAGATCCATATCGATCGATGGTTGGGTCGGGTTGGGGGTTGTTGGTGTTATATGCAGTTGGGAGGGCGGCGGGCGTCGCCTCCTGGACTCACCTGCACCGTCCACTTGGTCCTCGGTCCCCCGGGTCTGGGGCTGCCGCGGCCTGAGGTCGCCGTTGGGCAGCCGGCCGCTCGTCGGCGGCTCCTTGGTGGCGGGTGGGGCGCGGGGCTTGGCCGGGGCCACCGATCGCTTGACGATCAGCGCCGTCGACCTCACGACCTTCGGGCTTTTCTCGAGGGCATCGATTTTCTGGCGCACGACGTTATCGATATCCCGGCCGTGCAGCTCCTCGGAGCCTATCACGATTCTCTGACTATAGAGGGCTTGCGGACGCGTCTGTAGGGTGCTCTTTGGGAACTTTGGCTTTTTCGCTTGGTTTATTGTGGCGGTTGTGGTTGTGGTGGTGGTGGTAGGTGTGGTGTTACAGGTTGTGGTGGTGGCACTCGCATGCGTATTCGTTTCGTCTAACGCTAAAAAACAGAAAGAAACGGGGAGGGCCCAAAATGAGAGAAAAAGCGAGGAAATTATAAAGAGAAAAGCTAGGCGCCCGTTTTCACTTTCCGAGGAGCTTCGTTTCAATTCGTTCAATAAACTTTTTAAATCTAATCAATAGATGCTTCAGCTTTTGGAAAAAATTACTTTATCCGCCAAAAACGTCAGCTTTTCTTTCAATATCTACACTGAGAAAAAAGATTCCTTATTGTAAAGTAATCAATTTCCCTGAATTTTGTATGAAACGCAACAGTTATAGTTAATACGTAGTATTAAATCTTAATGCACATTTCTTAACTGTTAAGAAAAATAGATTTCATTTATTGATTTTATGTATCGTTCATAATGAGTACATATTTCTTAATAATTAAGGAATCGGTATTTATAACAATGGTGAGCGCGAGAGTATTATTTTTCATATTACCTTCGATTCGTAACATCAATATGATTTATTTTAAATTAAATTTTTAATACAGCATGTATATCTTCATTTAATGGTACATGCATTTACTGTAACGAAACGTATACTTAATTATTAAGGATTGAACATGACTTCGCGTTAACCTACTTCTAATGTTTATTTCTTAATTGTTAAGTAATATGCAATTCCTAAAAATTAAAGTCCCATTTCTTAACAGTTAAGAATTATTATTAACAGTAAGGAATATTTTTTCTCAGTGTACCTCAAACGTAATTTTGCGGAACCCCAAAATTCTCTATTTCTACCAGAAGTGTTGAGTATTTTTTTGAATCATCAAAAATATCTCGAAAAAGTATTCTAATTACAACATTGATAAGTGAACAAAGTGTTATTCAGCTCCTTGGAAACAAATAACGAGATATTAAACTTACAATAGTAACAATGAAAAAAATAGAGCCACGGAAGCTAAGTTTGTCGTTAAAAAAAAAACAGCGAAAATTATAAAATTTTAACGAACAATGCATATATATATTTACAAATTAAAGCTAAATTATAATGTGAGGCAGACTTTGCTTCCGTGCATCTCAAGAAGAACCAATATCCATGCAGTTTTCGGTGACTATATTTAAAGTTTGACAATGATATCTTCCTTTATCTAATTTTTTAAAACATGCAAATAATCGCAATTTCAAGGTGATTTTACAAAAGAGTTCAAAATTTCAGTCGACCTAAAAACTATATGGAAATTTCATCAGATCCTGTAGTTTTTTCCAGTGAATTCGTTAGTAAATTATCAAAACTAATAACAAAATAATTCCCTATTTATTCACAAGTCTGTTCTGTATTATATCGTCAAATTTATTATTAGTTTCTCAGGTGCTAGCCATAACCATAAAATTAAAATATAACTTACCCATCACCTACATACACCTTACAGCATTTTTAAGAACATAAAATAATTGAAATAAAGGCGAAGCTTTTTAATAATGGCAAACATTATGCAAAAGCACAGTGACGCAGAAAAAACAACAGGATCTTTTCGTAGTATTAAATACACAAATACCATGTACATTTATACAAGAAATTTTCTTTTCTTCCTCTTCAATTCAATTGAAAATCTTTACTTCAGCAGTTCATTATAAAACATGAATAATTAATTAAACCAACATACTTTTAATTCCCCAAACAAAAAAAAGTTAGAAAAACGTACTGAAAAAAAAAATTTCAAAATTAATAAAATATATAACAATATAAAAGAACATTAATTCAGATGAATATTCAAGCGTGCAGAGCACACTCGCGGCGTTTGTTCAAGAACCCAGTGAAAATTCATTAAAGCTCGTCAGATATTAATCTCCGCTTCCCAAGCAAGAAGAGGCAGAGCTCAAACAGAACCAACGGCCATTAAACAATCTGCACCAAAGCCTCGGCAGCTGTTTCGACTAGACAAAAAAAAATTTACACGCCGAGGCTAAAATAAATTAAAAAAAGCCTCGCGTCTACTTAACTCCGCACCTCAAAGCGCAGCGAAGCCGCAGCTATACAACGACCAAATAGCCGTCGGAGATCAGGAATCAGAGACAGATGTAGGAAAATGGAGAAAGTATAATAGGCGAACGGGAGATACCCTCAAAAAGGTGCTTCTTCACAGTTAAAAATTATGTGAAAGAATTGAAGAATGTGCTTAAATTACACTTTTTTTTGTTAACTATTTGCGTAGTTTGCTGGAGAAGTATAAATAAAAAATACTCTCTAAAGTTGAATTAGTGAAAATTCTACTAATGTTTTTAGTGATCAGATTTTCCACTGATCAATTAGTAAAATCCACTATTCATCAGTACAATTTTACTAATTGAAATATTAAAAAAGTGTTCTACTATTTAATTAGTAAAAACACTTTTAAATTAGTGGAAAATATATATAAAATAAAAAAAATTATTTTGTGATTTCCACTAATTGAAATAGTGAATTCCCCAATTAAAAAAAATTGATTTCGCTAATCTATTAGTACACGAAGAAAAATGTTATACTAAAAATTACTATATTTTTTAGCAATGGAAGGACATACTTGTAATATGAGAAAAATTAGCATATTTTATTTTAAAATTTACAATATGCATAGTAAAAATTAAACAAATATTTATTCATTTTTACTAAAATGATATTAAATTTTAGAATAAAACATAATAATTTTTCTCATATTACAAGTGTGTCATCCAATTGCTAAAAAATATAGTAATTTTTAGTGTAACACTTTTCTCCGTGTAGTTTTTACTATTTTTAATAGTGCATATATTTACTACTTTTAATTAGAACACTTTATTCACTATTTCAAATAGTAGATTTCCACTAATTCATAGTGGAGCAATTTTCACTTTTCAAATTAGTTCTTAAGCTAGTTTTAACCTTCTTTTCTCTGTATTTAATTTTCTTTCCTATTCTCTATTTTTTTCTCTTCTTTCTTTTTTTTCTTTTCTATACTTTTCTATTAGATTTAAGTTAGAATTATATCGAGCCATGCCAGCACAGAGGATTTGCTTTCCTCTGCTGGGTTACTTTTTTGTAACTTGTTTATGTATACCAAATTCTGTAATTGATTATATGTAACAACTGGTTAATAAATAAATACATAAATGAATAGTGCATAGTCACTATGAATTAGTAGTTTTTCACTAATTCAACTTTAGAGAATAATATTTGTGTAATTTCATAATTTATACACAAAAATTATGCATAAATACTGTATCAGTTGAGTTCTAAACACAAAGATAATGTTTAGAATTAAACGGATTTTTAACTGTGAATTTCGAGAAGCTGCGCTCTCAAAAAGAAAGGTACGTTTTTGGGGGTGACCCGCACTCCTGTACGGGACTTTGCGGTATCTAGTCAGTTTGGTGCACCAACCGTTGTTCCTCCTGGCGTGAATCTCCTGGTCCTCGGAGACGGTCTCGAGGAGCGGCAGCGTGTTATCCGGGCAGTAGGGCGAGCTGAGCGGCATGCCGCTCCCGATGTCCGACATACCAGCACCGTCCAGACCCGCACTGTGGCAGCTCCGCGGCAGACTCGAGTACCCTGTCGAGCAGACGTCCGTTCCTGGATTAGTCCGACCGCTTGGACACCTATACACCCTCGTCTTCTCCTTTTCTCTTTTTTTTTTTTATTTTTTTATTTCACGTATAATTGTGTACCGTGCGTGTACGTGTGCGCGTGCGCTGTTGTGACACACACGTGCAGGGAGAGCCGCTGAAGTATCGGAGCGGCGGGATACGCGCGGCTTGTTTGACTTGCTTTTCAGACGCACGACGACGACGACGATTGGCCGATCGATTTCTCGGGGCTACCGGCACGCGATACCGACGTTCGTTTGGCTTAATTCGATTTTGAGTATTGCTCTGGCAATATTTGCCTTGCTTCAACTTTCGCGTGGTTCGCGATGTTTAGTCCGGTGGATTCGATCTGCGAACTAATGATGCCCTTTAAGGCGATGGTTTTTTTTTGGAGAATTCGTGGCGAGGTCGGCGGTCGCGCTTAATTTTAGGAAACTGCGAGGAGTAGTGCATCGAACAATTTTTTTTCAGATATTTCAAGTAAGAAAACCAATTTATGTTATTAAAACTTCAAATTCAGCAATCTTCTTTTATCAAATTTTATGATTATCAAGTTTATTTTTAATGGTGCTCGACGATATTTGCGTGAATTTCGAACGATTGAACGAAAGCTACATATGGAAATTATGATGATTCTCGTTCCGAACGTATACACAATGAACATTAAATAGAATAAATAATATGATGCGATAAAAGAGCGAAAATTGCCATGCTACACTGTAATAATATGATGATGACATCGTGTTCTATTCTAAACACTGTTTAATTATTGTTACAGCTCAAAAGCTAGTGCTATTTTAAAATGCGTACGTTGAAAATCGATTGTTTAATAATCGATCGTTATTAAGTTTTTACCCACAAAAAACACCATTATTCACTTAATTCCACTGAATCTTAATTCATGCAGATAAATAATTCGTTGATTACCTTTATCGTTGAGTGTAATCAAGTAAAACACTTTCAAAAGTACATAAAATATTTAATCAATGACTGATTGGTCAACTCCTACCCTCAAAGAAGTAACATAAATAAAAGTACCCTCTCACCCTCTTTTCAAATTAGTCGTGCCTAAAGTTCAAAGCAAACGATCGATTTGATCCAAAGTACGCACTCATCTACGTATCTACCAAAAAAATCCCAAAAAGACTAAACAGCGAGTGTCTCGTAACGAAATAATAATAAATAACAATAGTGAGCTGGTGATGAAGAATAAGTTGAAAAGAAACATGAGGATCGCGCCTGCGCCTAGAGCAACCGCGAGTGAGCGCGCGCGCATTGGGCGACCGTCGCGAAGGGGTGGGAGTCAGGAATTAGAAGCAATGTGCGTTTTCTCTGTACTAACGAATTTCAACAAGATCCTGACTGGGTGTGCTGGGCGTCGCGGGCACGCTGCTAGCCTTCCGCCTGAGACCCGTCGAATGGCAGCGTTGGATCGGCGGCTCCTCCTTGCGCAGCGGGCCCTGCTCCTCCAGCAGCTCGCGTTCCGTTCGGCCCGTGTACTTGAATTTGGTGCCCCACGAGAAGATCGAGCCGCCGCTCATCACTGGCGCGTCTGAGGCTCGTGCACACCTGTTAATGAGTATCAAGTGTTAATTTACATTTTATTATTATTATTGTTTAAATCGTTTAATTTATATAGTGATTCAGGCTGTTCTGCGGTTATTCTGAAGGTATTTTGATACGCGAATAAAGGGCGCAAAAACTGGTATTTTTTTTCCAGACAGATGCAGATATGAGTTTTAATTTAAATATGCATAAAGACAAAAATTGCAGTTAAAGAAAGAAGCCTGATGTAGTAAAGGAATTTTATTTGAGAAAATGGAATGATTTGCTTTAGAATAAAAAGTATTCATCAGTTTGGTTAGTTTTACGGTTCCATTCCTCGTTGCATTTTACGCGAGATTAAAATAGCGTTACCGACGTTATTTAAACTGAAAGCTTTTCTCGATTTATTTGATTGAACTATAACAAAAAGTAAATTCATGCTGTTATTTTTTGTAGTAAAATAAAAGATGAAACAAAACAAAATAATTTTTTATATAAATAGTGTCAAACGCATATTATCAATAGATATGTAGAAAATAAAGTTCGTTTTTAAATTATTTATATTGTACGCATTTAACATCATTATTCAAAGAACTAATTTTCAATATTTTTATATTTTACAAACAATTTTTTCATGAAAGCCTTTTTGAAAATAAAATTTTGTATGTCCGTCACATAATCGGTTTTTGTATCTTTTTTTATATCGATACGTTACAGTACGTTACAGTAAATGATCAATAAAAATTTCGCATAAATTCGTGCAGTTACACAAAAAATTCGGAAATAATTATCACTAAACGCAAAAGCCGCGGGATCGATCGGCAGACGTTCCACGTTCAACGAGCATTCCACCACTGTGCACGCACTAATATTTTTTCCAAATATTTGCGAACGACACCCGCGAAGCACGCGAAAAAAAGCTCCCGATCGATCGCATCGTTATCGTCGCCGAAACTCTGTTCGCTGGGTGGAGAGAAGAGATACATACACCACCCCACGCCCACGAACTTTTACTCGGTTCGATGGCTTGACTCTTCATTGTTTTTGACGGAGCCGCGACTTGACGAATGAAACGAAAGAGAGTTGATAAAAGTTCGTTGCTCTTCCAGAGAAATTTTTGGCCGGAATCGAGATGGAACTCTTGCAAATTTATCACGAATAATGACAGATATCGAATTTTCATGACTCACAAGGAAGAAAGTTTTATGTGCTTCTCTATTTTAAGATTTTTCTTCAAATGAGAAGTTAGAAAGTAAATTGAAGTAAAGTCGGCCAAATCAAGAAAAAGATTTTTTTTTTAATCGAGCTTCAACAATCTCAAATCTCACCTTGTACTAAGATCAGACTTGTAAAAGCAATAAAGCCGTGTTTTACAACGGCCTGCTGTGCGCCGGTAAAAGTGTGGCGGTTGAGAATATCAATTAAGCAGTAAAGTGCACGATGAAATATTAACGTAGTATTTTAAGCTCCACAGCTGCTCTGTAAATTTTTTTTAAGCTCGCCCCATCTATTTCAGTAAATTACAGTGTCTCGTCGTATCACATTTAAAAGTAGAAAAGAAATTACACGTTCTAGCCAGCGAAACTAAAACGTCGGTGCGATTTGTTGAAAATTACAAGAGTGCAGTTAAAGTGCATTAACCCCAAAAAAAAACGAAGAGATTTAGCTGAAAATATTCAACAAGTATGTACAGAAAAGGGTCGAACGTGCCGCGGCGGGCGTACACAATTGCGGCCCTTCGCGTTTGGACGCAGGCCAAGCCCCCGACAGTCCGCGACCGCCCCGAGACAACGGCGCCTCTCCACAACAGGTCATTTTTATGTGGAAAATCCGAACACCCATTCACCCCACCCGCTTAATTATGACGGATCAACCGAGCACTTTTTTCGAGCTTCGACGGCCTTTCCGGCTTGGTTCAATCGATACACGTCTGTTCCCTGATAGAAACATTCAGCAGTTTTTAGTAGTATATTCCCAGTTCAAAATGAGCTGCCCAGTTAATTTAGCAGTGGTTACCCAGTGGACATATGATTATCGTTATTGTTTTTAGAAACTGTTGCCCAAAAACTATCGATTCAAGCATAAATTTCTGTGTACTGGATATATCCGGTTGAAAATAGAAACGTTGTAATCAATGCTGATTTTGGATATTTCAGAATGTGGAAAAAACGTTGATTTTTCCTGATTATCAATGTTTTTTTTTCAACACTTTATGTTTTCCAATTTAATCGTCAGAAACGTTGATTTTTGACGATGATAAAAAAAAAGGTTTTCCTACCGTTCGTCGTAAACGTAGATTTTCAAACGTTTACAACGAACATTAGGAAAACCTTTTTATGAACGTTGAAAATCAACGTTTACGACGATTAAATTGGAAGCATAAAATGTTGAAAAAAACCATTGAAAATCTTGTTTTTGCAACGTCCCGAAATGTTCAAAATTAACATTGACTTTCAATATTGATTTCAACGTTTCTATTTTCACCTGGGTACATCTAGATATTTACTGTATTTGTCATGAAATTTTATTATTTTAATTTTTTCTCGATATTTTTTACTGTTTACAGCTCTTCGATTCGTATTCATTTTCACAATTGATGCACAAAACAATGATGCAGACCAGGTAGCACACTATAAGAATTCTTTAGGCTAGATTATATACACTCCATACTTGGACTTGCCTGACGGTTGTACGTTGTATATAGGGTAATAACAGTTTCAATGGGGTATACGCGAAGGTATGTGAATATGTATTTTTGATAAAGTAGAGTATAGAAGCATAGCGAACTAGAAATATCCTTTATAATATTTCTCTGTGTGCACGCAAGTTGAGATTTGAATAATTTGTCTTTTAATATAAGTTTTTAAAAAATAACATAATTATTGAAAGAGGGTGAATAGTTAATTAAATTTAAATGCATAGCTAAAAATTATATTTTACAATATATTCCTATTCTTTAAAAAAATATTAGATTATTATGTAAGCAGTAATTCGACAGTAATTAGTCAGTAAAAATATTATATCCTCATATAATCAATAAATGGGCAGTAAGTATAACATTCTGAAGTGGCCAGTTAGTCTTGAGCATAGCCTAGTCTACATTATTTGCTACAAGGGTTATTTCTTTAAAAGAAATCCCTCTAATTTTTATGTATAGAGATAGAGATTTCGAGTGTCGGATATTAATTTCAGAGAATACTGAAGCACTGCGGAAGTAAAGAAGAGAAAATACAAGATTTTTTCCTTAGGGTGAGTGTTTGTGAGCTTTACCAATAGAGTGAATATAGTAATCAGATTGTAAGCGTATTAGCGAAAGAGCTTTTAGCTTAATGCAGTACACAGAGAATCGCTTTTTTAATTTAATAATAATGGAAAAACTCATTTAGAAGTTCGCATACATACGTATATTCTAAAATTTACATATTCGTGTGCTCAGCTTATTCTACTTACACTATAAGCAAATTCTTATCACGGAAATAAATCAAAATATTTTAACGCACGGCTTCTTACCTTGAAAATTTTATTTTTTAACTACGCGTATTAAAACTTTATGCATAATTATTTTTATACACTTAATTACACTTTACTTTAAATTACTTTAAAAAAAAGGAAAACATGACTCATTTTTCTAGAATTAAACTCACCCGATGAATTTAATTTCATTTTTCATCTTGCACCCCTTTTTCGCTATAGCAACTTGACAAAACGAATGTTTTTATTTGAATAACATTGCGCGCTCCAAAAACAACGCGAATAATTTCTTCATAACGCAAAGTATATAATGCACCTATAGCGAAACTGCCTCGTAGCCGCCGCAATCAACCATCAGCATTCATTATTCATGAAAATATTTTTCCCACGCGAATTCGCGCCCGGCGTTGTCGTAATAACAAGGTCGCGAATTATCATCGTCATAAAACTCAAGCTTTAAAATTTTCTCATTACCTTCCGACGGCCGAATTGTCGGTGGCGGGTGGGTACGCCGCGCGAACCAAAGATTAAAACATTTCGCACAAAAAAAAAGGGGAAAGGAGCGGAGGAAGGAAGTGCGCTTGCGCGTCGGTACAAAAAGGCGAAGAGCTTGCGGAAGGGAATTTTCGTTCTCTCGGAAAAATTCATTTTACCAGAGGGCGGAAAAAAGTGGGTCTCGGCTACAAAGGAGAAAAAGTTCGCGAACGACGAGCGAATAGAGGGTCGCGGCGCGCTGCACTTCCTTCACCGGCAAATCAAACGCGACTGCGAGCATTTTTGGCAAAATGCGTTTTGCCTGTGGGCGCGCTGAGTACATCGAGTGATGTGTATATCGAATATTTATCGTTTCGGACGAATTTAAAATGCTTAGACTGAAAAAAAATAACGATAATTAATAAAAAATTTCGGACGATAAATAATATGAAATTGTATGCCCTTTTAAATACATTTAAAAAAGAATTCAATATATTGACCACATGTTAAGGAAAAACGCTTTAAAAATGAACAAATGAAGATAACAAAACAAAAAAAACGTCTGGAGATAAAAAAAAGGAAATCGAATCAACCTATATTTTGTTAAAGAATGAATTTGACGAAAATACCAATCAATTGTTCGGTGAAGAAAAAATTTGGCTGTGATAGTTATTTTTAAAAACAAGAAGCGTCAGTTGTCGTAGAGCAATGGCTACGAATCGTCGGGTAAGATTAACTAGACGGAAAATGAAATAAAAAGTAAAAGTAAAATGTGGTTAAGTGTTTTAATTATCTACTTCATCGGCAAATTCCTGATTTTGATATATGGTCACACACAAATCCGCACAAACATTTACAAAAAACCTTACAAAATGATTCAGAAACACTCAAAACGAACTTCTAATACGCTTTATTGTTTTAGAGAAACTTTTTTTACTATTACGGAGCTCCCTCTACGAGAAAGCAGAAAAGTATTTTTCCCGATAAATTTATTTTTAAAATAAGATAATTTAAAATAAAATAAAATAAAATGATTTTATTATCGAATAAAAATAGAACAGCGTAAATAATGTAAAACCTAATCTAATATCCCCGAGGCGAGTAAAATTATTGCGAGTGTCTCTTACTAATTAATGTCACCGTGGGTCCGATGGTGCTCGGTGGTTTAACGAGGGGGTGGCGCGCGCATATAATTATTCGCGTGCTTGCGGATCCGCGAGGAAAATCCAGCCGCGCAGCTTCACACCTTCGTCTGTCGCTTCGCGAGCGGTTACTTTGCCGACGCAATTAGGGTAGTGTATGTCTTGTGCAAACAGCCCAACTTCGGTACTGCATAATTAATTGAAGAGCTCGCCCAGTTTTTGCCGGCGATTCTTCCCTCCACCGGTGCGATCGATGCTCGCTTTCCACAATTTCCATGACTTTCCCTGTACTACGAGCGCGCCGCGAAATTTTAAATGGAAATATCGAGTTCGCGGGCTGTTTAGCATTCATCGGTCGCAGTGTACTTCCGCTAATTAATGGATGAGAATAAAAACACTTTTTTACATCAGGCTTTAAAAAAAAATATAATAAGCTTGTTGAAATAATCGTTATGTCGCGTTATAAAATCAAGTTAAGTCAAGTTTATCTACAGGGAGAAAAATGATTAGTAAAATTTACTGAAATAGTAAATAAACTTTGCTTAAAAAGTTAAGTAAACGTAGAAAATTTACTCACTGCAGCAAATAAATTATATTGAATTTTTTAAACAATATTTTCCTTACTTGATTAAGCAAAGCAGATATAAATTAAAGCGTCGAGTATATTTTGTTTAAATGTTTAAGAAAGTTTTACTTAAGTAAAATTCAATATTTTTACTGCATTTTAAGTAAATTTTAGTGATAAATTTTCTTCGCGTAATATTCATTCTACTAAAATGATAATTCTTATTTAACCACTATTTTTTATTCAGCAACTTGAATCACTTAAGACAACAACAAAAAAAAATAATACTTGGAGAGCATTTTAAACTCAACCACAGAGTCTCTCGAAGAAAAGTTCGAATCTTTAAGTTTCGTAAAGACTATCTAATGGCCAAAAGGAAAAAAAAACAAAAAACTACCCCAAGAAAAAAAGTTCTAGATTAAGACAATGAAAAGAAGCGAAAGGACAAAGAAAAATAAAGACGTACTCAGCATAAGCTTCGAGTTAACAGCGAATAGACAGAGATTTCGAAAGCACCGCTGAAAGAAAAGAAGTGAGGAAAGAAGAGAAAGAAAGAGAAGGTAAAGAAACGAGAGAAGAAAAGTTTTTTGGAGATGGAATACTTACGTGAAAAATAACATTTGCTCCATAGCACATCTCCAGACGTGACGGCAGTTCGAGCCTGTGAGACACTTAAATCCGACGGTGTGCTTCTTCTGTAAAATATAACAGACTTTCAAAATCTATATCTACGATTAAAATTGTCGTCTCGTCTCTACTGCGTCAAAGTCGCAAGCACACTATTAATTTATTTATTATTTTACGTACCGCAGTGTAAAATTTGCACAACAAGTAAAGAAGCGCACTTAAAAAGGTAGAATTATTATGTGGAAGTGCGTATAGCGACATTAAAAAAAGAGTCAAATTAAAATGTTTACTGTTGGAGCATTTACAAAATGCAAACGCATCTAAATTTACGGGGAATTACATAAATTACATCTGCAATTAAGCGCGCAATATAAAGCCGGAAATAAAAAGTTCGCGAGGAGGCGCATTCGCTGTAGAAATCTATGAATATTTTTCGCTCGTTAAAATTTCAAGCATATATAAAGAATGAAAATCTCTCTAGGGCATGAATGGCAAAAAAATTGCTGGTACTTTTTGCTCCAAGCGCCGAACAGTGAGAGCTTCATAACTCCCAGTTTCTGTTTGACACTCGTCAGCATAAAACTCAAATAAATTCACGGAACGTAAAGCTGTAAATAAAAAAATGTTCAAATTTTTTTTTACGCGCGAAATGGAAAACTTTTTAATAAAAAAGTTTCTTTTCGCCGAGACAATTATAAATAGAAGTACAATATCACTTTAAAATATTAAATAAAATTGTAAAGTATAAAGTTTAGCTATTCTTGAACGATAACAAACTTACATCAAAGAACTATACGAAACTAAATCCATATCGGTCTAAGGAACTCCCCAATACAGCGCGTCATGTATTTTAAAATCCGTATTATAAAAAAGTTATTTATATGACTACTAATGCAAGTGCACTTTAGGATTGAAAAAAAAACATTTAAAAACAACACGAAACAATAGTATTATGCATTCCCGCAGTAAAAAAAATTACCTGCCTCTCATGTATTTCCCGGCGTGAAATCGCGAAATCGTTAAATTTTTTGCCATACAAAATTACACGAGCGCTGACAAAAGAATTCACTACAATTCAACGTCGCAATGTAAACAAAAAAAAGTGATTCCCCCATTCTCCGCGTGCTCTACCCCTCTGAATTACAAACCAAAAAGATCCTTGGAGCCAACGCAAATGGCCGCAAAACAATTAATCAGCGGCGTACACAAGAGCAACCCTCGACTTTGACGTCACGGCGTCGCGGTAGGGGACGGAAATCGCGCAAATGCTTCGCGTCCGTGGCCGTGCTTGCGACTGGTCGACTGAGACGAGCGGCTAAAGTGGGCAAAAAAAAAAAAAAGAAGAAATGGAGCGAGACCGACTCACCTTCGTCCTCATGTCCTGGAGTGTGGCGGGCGGCGCAGCGGGGGCAAATAATGGGATTACTTAGCTTGTAAATCTATACAGTCTCGAGGCTATGTACTTCGAGCATACACGCATTTGAGTGCACACATACACCAGCTCGAGGGCTCTAGCCTAGGCGAGTGAACGAGGGCGCGAAGACGCCGAAGTGTCAATGGCGAGGCTCCGCCGCATGTATCCGTGCAATGCAAAATCAATTACGGACAAATTTTCAGATTTTCTATAAAGTTTCCAATTCAGTCTACGTAAACTGTGCAGAATGTAAAATTTTGTAAGTCTAAAAAAGCGAATTTTTCCATAAACAAATACGATGATATAGTCTTACGTATATATTTTCATTTAAATTGCTTTTGTCTCGAAAATAAATAATGCCTATTTAGATAACTAATACAGTTTAAAATGTTAACGAAAGACACGACGAATCGTTAAGATTATACCGTCTGCCCGAGGATCAACAACGCATTCGAAATTTTAATTTTTTATATATCGCATTTAAAATCGTCCACTATAGCTGCATATCTTTTATTGAAACCGGTAAAATTTAAATGAGAAGAGGTATTAAAAATTTATAAAACGTCAAGCCTCGCGCGCACTTGAAATCAATGCATAATCGATGAGAAACATTAGCCTCACAAAATAAAAATGAAACATTCATAACCCTACGGAGACATGCACCATTATTTAAAAAAATAAATAAATAATAAAAAAATCACTCCGACGAATATAAAGAGGTCGCGATCCCCTTTAGTCCGACCGAGGCACCTCTAAACTCGCGCCGGTGCGTTACCCTGTGCGCGGTCGTAAGTGCGGGGAGCGAATGTGTCGCACGAGGCCAATACACAAGAGCCCGACGTCGCGCGGATTTATATATATGAGGCTGTCGGGCGAAGACGCGCTTGTAACTACCGTCGTGCTGCCTTTGCATAATGCGCTTTCTGCGTAACTTTCCGGCTATGCCCGAGCGAAGGTTAATGCCGAGGGTCTGTTCGATTTTTTTTTTAGACTTTCTTTTTGTGAAACTTTACGAGCTTCATTTATTTATTGAAGCGCTTTGTATTTTGAAGACGGCGACTTTTGTCTCTGTCGAAAGGATTTTTGAGGTAACGAATATTTTTTTGAATGGAATTAACTACTGCTTTCAAATTATTCAAATCGGCAGAACACAAAGAGTTGCTTCACATTTTCATTGTATTTTATGGATTGCAGAAGAAGTTAGCGCATCGTATTGCTTTAAAATGTCAAATAATTGGAATCGTTATATTTAATATCGGCATGAAACACTTTGAATTCGAAATAAAATCCGATAAGTTGGTGCTTATAAACGCCATTTCTCTTCGGTGTTTTACACTCGTATTATGTAGATCATTCAATAAAAAGAAATTTTATGTGAACATGAATCACATCTTTGAAGAGCAAGAGTTGTCCATAAAACGTATAAAATAATGACTAATCTTTAAACGTATTAGAACTATTAATGATAAGCACTAAAATTTAATAATAAGCATTAAAAATGTACCTTACACTTTAAAGCAATTTTACTTTGAAAAGTACTATCTTTAATACAGGAATTTATTTATATTTAATTAAATTGGACGAGCCTTCAATTAAAGGAGCCACTACATTATACGTACAAAATGTTCAGTTCAGCGTTCTGTTCACTCGCTCTATTTTCTACGACACCCCAACTCGTTTTAATAAGTGTCCGAGTGTCTGTCATGAATACGTACCTCCATTATCGTCAGGTGGACGATGAGCATCTTACCCTCGTAGTTGATCTTCTGGACCTCCGGCCAGCGGAAGTGATTCGTTTTGCGGGAGCCCTGGAACGTAAGGATTCCGTGATGGTTGATGCCGAGGTACAGAGGCGTGCCCTTGTGATCCTGCAATCAAACGTTATGCAGAAATTCAAAATTTATGTCACTCTAATTCCCTAATATTAAATGAAATTTTGCATTCGTTGGCTTTTTTTTTCTTTTTCGTGTGTAAACATTCATTTAAGTCGGGCTTAACACCGATTATGATCATAAAAAATTTATTTATAATAGATTTAGTTAATTAAAAATTCACGAAGTCGTCTAGTTTAATATCGCCGTTGAGTCTGAATCAAAACATGACATTAGAAACCTGTGCAAACAATATATACAGGTAATACGCCTACTTGGCAGGGTCCCTGTTGATTTGGATGTTTCGGGTCGAAGCCCGCGCGAATTTAGTCCTGATTTCATACATTCGTGAACGTGTGACTGCTCAAGACGTGTTTATATTAGCGTGTAACTCCCAATCAACTAGGCACAGTGATTATCGATTTTTTACAACGATGTTTAGTTATTTGTAATTAATTAATTACCTGAAGTGTATTTTTTGTGTGCATGTGCATTGTTTACTTTTACGACAAACCTATTGACCACATTCATTGTTTTTGTAAATATCATTTTAATTTGTATTCCACACAGTATTGTAATAAAACCTATCAAATTTTTATAAAAAAAATTATCGCGATTTCGATAAAAAAAAATGTTTTAAATTAAAGAAAACGAAAAACGAGACTCGATCGCTGATATTATCGAAGTCGAAATTTTAAATCGTTACAACGTACAGCTACGACTTTGAGCCGAGGTACCCTCGCGTCTCTACCATTGTAAATATTGTCTTGCTTCTTATCATGAGTGTTTTCGCCGTTTGAAGAGACTACAAGTGTCGGTCTTTAATTTTTGAATTTTCTCTGGGGCCACATTTTTTGTAACGAGGACCAAGATGTGCGACAGAATGAATCGATCTACTTGTAGATTCGAGGTTTACAGCAAGAGCAAGTTTCGCACGCTCATATTCCACAGATCCCAGGATCAGTCCTGCTTGATACTGAAGAGGGATGAGCTCATAAAAACTTTGCAGATGCATAATGTTTTCGAGAGTGACGAAGATCGGAACAAAAGGAAGCTTGTACTGCAGTAAGTTTACTTCTTCACTGATTGTTTAAAGAAAAATCAGACCTTATAAAGTTACGAAGTTGCTGTTTCGAAGTGTAAATCTAAATCTATAACTTATAAGTTTGTGTAGATAATAATTAAAATAATCATAATAATAGGACACTTACGAATATTAATTCAAAGTAAATTAATTAATAAATATTTTATTGCTTAGCGTAAATATTTAATTATCTTTTTCAGTAAATTGAACAATTTTGGAAGAGTTTGGGTAAAGAATTTGATCGCAAGCAAAAACTTTTCGCCTGACGATGCTGAACGAGTCAACGTTAAATTATTAACTTTCGGTTCGTACAAATTAGGTGTTCACGATTCGTCGGGCGATCTCGACACAATGATAGTCGGAACGAAACATGTTTCCAGAACTGACTTCTTCATGTCATTTTACGAGCTGTTGTCTCGCCAGAGAGAGATCGAAGACTTACGCGTAAGTAATTAAATTGCTGTTTGATGATTTATTGATCAACGGTTGATAGATCATACCAGCCACTTATGTAAATAAATAATGACTGAAAATAAATGCTGTATGTAGGCTATCGAAGACGCGTACGTGCCATTGATAAAAATGAAAATCCATGGCATAGAAGTTGACGTACTGTTTGTTAGATTATGGATAGATGAGATGCCGGAACATTTGGTAAGTTCAAGCGAAACAAATACAAACATTTAATTAATGTAAATTGGACAGTTTATAACCGAAATGTTGATTAGAAAATTTAATTAAAAAAATATATAATGAATTATTCTACTATTGAAAATACAGGATCTTAGAGACAGTATGTGGCTGAGGAATCTTAACGAACTATGCGTGAGAAGTTTAAACGGCTACCGAGCGACTATTCAACTGCTGCACCTCGTACCAAATGTTCAAAAATTCAGATTGGCACTGCGCGCTATAAGACTATGGGCAAAGTGTAAGTGTACTTTTTAAATTGGATATTCAATGCCTTGTTCATTCGACTGCTTCATATTGACTCCGTTTTTCAGCAAAAGGAATCTACAGTAATATGCTTGGCTTTTTGGGCGGTATAAGCTGGGCAGTGCTTGTTGCTAAAATATGCATTACATACCCGAACCTCGATGCGGTGGAAATAATAGAGACATTTTTCGAAGTTTTCTCCAAGTGGAAATGGCCCGAGCCAGTGCTATTGCAGGAGCCCGAGAAAAGCGATTTAGGATACACCACCTTTGATGGCCAGGTACTTTATTTCTTATTCTAATTTTTTGACTAAAATAATTCAAGATAAAAAAATGTTTAAAATGATCAGCTTGAAAAATGATTTTAATAACGATTTTGATTTTATTATTCAGTCCAAGGATTTGATGCCCGTGATAGTACCCATTTATCCGGAGCGAAATTCATCCTTCAACGTATTGCGTTCCACTTATCAAATTATTCAAGAAGAACTGAAGAGTGCGCATGACCTTATAAATAATATAAACATGGGAATAGCCAACTGGGGCAATTTGTTTGAAAAATCCTTCTTTTTCGGGCAGTACAATCACTACATAGTGCTTCTAATAAGCAGCCAGTCTCATAAAAATCAGATGATTTGGCATGGTTTTATCGAGACTAAACTACGCTATTTAACGGGTAAGCGTTTTCTTCAACCCTCTAACAATCAGAAATAAAAAAATTTTTTTACGTCACAGCATTACTAGAAAACTATCCCAGCGTCGTTCGAGTTCACATCAACACGGAATCGTTCAAACCAATACAGCATCCGAACGCGCACTGCGACATGAGATTCTACGGGTTGCGCTTAAAAGCAGGAGAAACTATAGACGATGGGATAATGCAAAGCGTTCACATATTCTTACAATCGGGTAATCTTAGTTTTTAAAATAATCTGTGAAATAAAAAATTACGTTCAGACTAACTCAATACTCCCATTTTTCTTTCAGTAAAAGTACAATCTGAATGGCTGTACAAACTGACTGATGACATGGACCTAGAAGCGACTATAATAAAACGAAAAGATCTACAGAATTACATACCTTCTGTAACATTTAAGCGCGATCAGTTAGTACGTAAAGATTTCTATCCAAAATACCTTCTATAAATAATGCATAGTTTTAGTACATAGTAGTAAGGATGACATTATTTTATTTTATTTTATGTGCGTATCGTACAGTATAGTCGATTAATGGTTTAGCATTAACTGACAAACTATCACTTGCTCTCAAAATTATTCGACGTACGCTTTACGTAAATTCGTTATTTGTAATTTTTGCATTAGCTGTTGCCGAGCTGATTGCACCCCATGCCAAATGTTATCGGCTCTTTTGTCGTAAAGGGTCAGTGCGATCGGAAAACAATTAATGAATCAAATAATCCTGATGACATTGACAGTAAGAGAAACGAGAATGAATAATCGCATTTGGCTTTGTTAATTTTTGCTTATTTTGATTCTCGCTGAGATGTTTTATTTATTTTGTAAAGTAAGTTTTTGTTAAATAGTTTTTAGAGGCAATCTCGAATTTGATCAAATAATTCTTTTATATTAATTTATACTTTCTAATATTAAGTACATTTTTTTAAAATTCAATTGCATGTAAGAATTATTGTGTTTATATTAATAAATTTTAATTTTGTGATTATAGATTCTTTTTGTTAATCAAGACTTTCATTTCTCCTGTAAATAACGTATTTATATACATATTATATAAAGTGACTTATACGTAGTATAAACAAATTTTTCCAATAATATATTAGGCTATTTACTTTTAATGTAAGCATTAGTTCACATTTAATGAAAAAAATCAAAAAAGATTTAAAAAAATTTATAAAAATTAAGAAAATTTTAGCTTTAGAAGGTATATTTAGGAGACAAAGACCGAGACAAATATCATACTCGTTCAGTATTGATTGCATATCTATGATAAGTAGATATAAAAAAAATAAAATAATCGAAATCTTTACGTACTTATGTAATTAACTTAATAATTAAAAAAGACAATGAAAGTATGTCAAATTAGCATTTAAAACGAAAACATCGTTAGATGCACATGTACAACGAAATTATTGAATTATACATTTTTAACATTTTTTGTAAATTATAATCGCAGGAGCAAAAGGGTAACCAGGTGGCGATTTCCCATTTTTTACACCTTCGAATATATGACATCACGTTTGGTACTAGGGATAACGGATAAAAAGTTTGCCATCTGGCAACCCCGAGCAGAATGATGTACCTTTTAAATGTTTGCGTCCGTGTACTTTAAAGCAAATTGAAACGAGAAAAAAAGTATGAAAAAAAAATGTCAACGGTAGTGCGAGCTGAATAACGAGATGTTTCCCCGTGTTGACACATTTTTTCGAGATGACTGTGATCGCGTCTGAAGGCTTAATTAACTGACGCCCTTAATGCATCGCCGCTGGGGATTTCGCGCGTGCAGTGATGATTGATAAACGTTAACCCTTTTTTGTCGAGAGACTTCCGCAAGCGCAATATATTTCTTTTTCAACGTCGCATTTTTTCGAGGGCGGCGTGATGGATATGTCCATTCTACATTGTACTGACGCTAGCGAGTGCAAAATTTGTTAAACACATTGTGATTACTATGCGCATAAATAAATGTATACTTTCATTGCATAAAACGTACGTTTCTCTTCATTTGGCTTTAGAATCGCTTTACTCTCCATTATCAATATCGCAAAAAGTTTCGGTATCTCTCTAAATCTGAAAATGTGAAGTTTCACTCATTAAATGTGAATAGTGATGTTTTAAAAAGGTGAAAACACGTCCACTAATTAAATGCGAATATTCACATATAAAATATGTGAAACAAATTTGACTAATTGAATATGTGAAATCAAATTTCACTAATTCAGTGCGTAAAGAACAAAATTCACTAATTCAATATTCACATATTAAAAATACTAACGTGAATTTTCACATATTTAAAAGTTAAATTATTTCCACATAAACTATAAATATGTGAAAAATTCACATTTTCAGATTTAGATAAAAAGAGTGACAAATGAAGAAAATTACAAAGTAATCAGAGCAACGAAGCGTGGACAATAATTTTTAATCCACTTAAAAAATAACTCGTTTTCGCCTCAATCACTCGGTCTCCTCAAAAGCAGAAGTTCGTCAGCAGAATGCAGTCTTTTGACTAATCCGGTAAAGAGCGTTTCGGCGTCGTTAAACACCGCGCGAATCTTCGAGCGTGCTCGGCGGCGCTGGATATTCCCAAATGCAGCTCGCAGCAATCAAGTTGCTTATTGCGCGACTTTGCTTCCCCAGTTGTGCCTGCTGATGAAACGTCGCGTCGCCCGCGAGAAGCCGCCAGAATGGGAGATCGTTTCGCATCCCATTGGCCCGGATCGCGCGACGTATTTAATTGCGCCTTTGGAAAATGCCGTCGAGTCGATTCTCTGAATTCATGAAGCTTCGACTCGCTTGAATTTTGCGTTTAGCTTGAAAAAGTAATTCGTAACTATTTGAATATTGACCCCCAGGTGGAAAAAATTCATAAATAATTTATACAATTTTCATATGGTAGACTTTATAAAATTATTACACGGAGAAAAAAAAATTTAATAAAAATTGCCATTGTGATTAGGAAATGAGCGACAGTCTTGATGAGCGAGAATTTTAGTATGAAAAGTAGCACTTTTTGATACTCAAAATAGCAATTTTTATTATTAAAATAGTAATTTTTAGAATTTTCGTGCTAAAAATTACTATTTTTCATACAAAAAATTCTCGCCTATTAAGACTGTCACTACTTTCTTAACCACAATAGCAATTTTTATTAAGTTTTTTCTCTCAGTGTATAATGAAATGGTTCTATAAATATTTTATCTAAATTTTATAAATGATATGAATACTTATTTACTAAATAAAAACTTGATAAAACCATTATAAAGTATTTATGTTTACATCTTATCTTTATAAAGTACTTATAAACTGAACAAAAATTTATTAACCTCCACACGGTCGGCAACGCCACTGTAGTGGTATGCATGATTCGAACATATCCGAGGACCATTGGGGAATAATTATATGGAAGTATCCCACCAAAGTAGGCATGTATCAACGAAAAATATCCCGACCAGCAGGTTAATTATATTCAAAGTTCACAAAATCTTTATGAACTTTTTATAAAATTTTTAAACTGAAATAAATAACTAATTCTAGTTTTTTTCATGTAAATTAGTAGGGGTACATAAATAATTTTGCACTTTTATCAATTTTCCTGCAATATTTTGAACAGGACAAATGCGAATAGTATATAAGTGGTCATATCATTTATAAAATTTAAATATAAATTTTGTAGAATCATTTCGTTATAAAAATTTTATAAAGTCCATTATATAAATTATTTATTAATTATCTATAAAATGTTTCTTATTTATAGGTTCATAGAGCAAACGATGCAGGGATGCTATTAAATTTCGAGCTCAATCAGCGCAATTAATGTCGCCATACTAATTAGTTCGATTTAATTAATCGAGTTTTTAGTGTTATAGCGGTGTAATCCGATTGATTGCGATTTGATGCTGTTAAAATGAAATTATTGTTTCAGTACTGACTTTATCACGATTTATGAAATTTCTTTTCCTCTTTGTGCTATCAGACTTTTATTCTAATTGTGTACTAATGAGTTTTCTCATGCTTTTATTTTTTTTACTTTTAGAGTTTTTATTTGTTTACACAGTATGATGTGATAACATTGATTGCTGGAATTAGAATAATAATTAAATTAAGATTATATTATGTGGATTTACAATCCATTGGCTCTCTGTTTGTTTATTACGACGGTTTACTATAGTACTTAAAATCTTGAATAGATTCATCAAATGTAATGAACTTACTCAGCTTTTTGTTATAAGGGATAATGTACATAATACCAGAACTGTTTGATACATCGTTGAACAGTGTAGTAGCTCTGAATTTGATTATTGTGCAACGCTTAACAGAATAAAAAGGCTTTGGAATTCACTACCTCAACCTTTGATAGCTTATAAATCTATTAGTTTGTTTAAGACAGCTTTTAGGGAATATTCTTCTGAATATAATTGAATGAATTCTTGTTTCTTTAATTTTAAATATTTTTGTATTTATAAACTCGTATACCAAGTTTAAAAATTAAAGTTTAAAGTTTAAAAGTTTAAATACGGACCATAGGTCCGTCGAAATTATTAAATAAATAAATATTATAACTTTTAGGGTTGATTCTAAATATTTACAGCGATAAAAAAAGGAGATTCTCCTAAAAACTTATAGTAAATTCGCCTTTTTCATAAATTGGGAGTTCTCCTTGAAAAAAGGAGAATTTCCTATAAATATTTAGGAGAATCTCCCGTTTTCCTATATATTAATAATAAAAAATTCTAAATATTTATAATCATTAAAAAATTTAAACCACATATTCTCATTGCGTTCACGTTTACTAACTGGAACATTCTTATAAATATGCAAACAAAAAGCTCACCTATTCATTGAGTCTAACAAATGCTCAAAAAGCCCATCAGCTTTCCCTCCTATTCAGCGGCCTACCATTCAGACAAAAGCGGGTCCCGAAGGCAGAAAAATTAGCGGACAAGTAAAGCAGCTCGTAAAAAGGCTCCCCATCCTCGCCATCGTTCGACAAAACCGAAAGAAGCTCGTAGGTCAGCGTCCGCACGCCCCCCGCGGTGCATTCGAGCCAGCGGGTAATATCGATCGCGGGGGCGCGGAAGTTCGGAGTATCCGGCTAAAGCGCCTCTGACCGTGCGCGCACTCGATTAGCGGGGCGAATATTGCAGACTGAAATTATACGAGGGGAGTTCGTGTCTTTGACGCGGCCCGCCTTCTGCTCGCGGCTTCTGTGATTTAACGCGAGCGGAGCGCCCGGGAGAATGGAGGGGACTAATGCACTCGCGACGCTTATCGCGGGGGACTATCCCGCAGTTCGAGTCGGCGAATCCGCTTTCGGATCGAATGCGCCCACTGTTTTCCCTCGCGCCTGTTGATTGACTCGAGGTGAGGAGATTTAATTTCTAATTTTTTTTTTAAATTCAGATCAGTTGTATTTTAGTTATGGCCGTTAGTCGAGAGATTGAGCAGCAGGAATTGAAAATCTATTACACGGAGAAAAATGTTATACTAAAAATTAGTATATTTTTTAGCGGTGGAAGGATATACTTGCAACGTGAGAAAAATTAGTATATTTTATTTTAAAATTTACAATACGTGTAGTAAAAATTAAAAAAATATTTATTCATTTTTACTAAAATTATACTAAATTTTAGAACAATATACAGTAATTTTTCTCACATTACAAGTACGTCCTCCAATTGCTAAAAAATATAGCTAATTTTTAGTATAACATTTTTCTCCGTGTAACGGATAATTTTTTTTTTATACTTTTGATCTCTCATTAATCTGCAATTGCCTGTTAGATCGAAGCTCCTTTGTGTAATTTACTGATAAGAAAGAAATAACGAAAGGAGGTAAGTAGATAAATAAATAAAATCTTAAATAAGAAAGAGAAAAGATAAATAAAGTGAAAAGTAACACCTGGAAGAAATATAAGGCTGCAGACCGGTAACAAAAAGCAAATAATCCAAAGTTCAATAAGCTAAAGTAAAATGGCAGTTTCCCTCACATTGGAAAAAATCAAATACACCCAAGGGAATATGGTTGATTCGCTCTTTCTTCCCCGGCGAATGGGAACGTCAATTCTGCGGAACGCTCGATAAACACGAAAGGGGTGGAAGCGAGAGAAAGAGAGAGAAAAAGAGAGAAAACAGCCGCAATAATAGCCTCGTCGTCATTGCGCTCTGGCGCCGTCATCGGGCGAATGCTTCGACTCCCGAGATCAAAGCACTTCTGGAAAATGGGACCGGGGATGCAGAAAGCGCGGAGCTACTATATGGTAACTCCCGGAAAAACCGATCGGTCGCCCGACCGATTAATCCTGTGGCACACCGATTTCTTTTTCAAGTCAGCTTTTATTTGGTTTTTCTTTATACAAAAGACTTTTCAGCTTTTAGGTATCTTTTTAAAAAGATTTAACGTTTAAGTATTTAATAAAGCTTCGTTTTATATAATAATTTTTCTTTTTAAACTTTTTCACTTTTTTGGGTGTAGAAAATTGTATAGAAAATTTAGTTATTTTTATGACACGATCACACGAAAATTTAAATATTGCAAAAAGGGATATTGGAGGGAAACGAGAGGTACGTTAAACGAAAGAAGGACGCGAATGATGCGTTAATTAAAATTTGTCATATCTAGCACATGGCCAGGTCTAATGGCACACGTCGAGAAAGAGGGAATTGCAGGACTTGGAAATAATGAACGCGCCACTTTTAATTTAGGTTCGCTTTACGTTCTGCGGAAGTTAAATCAAATGCCTGGCTGCTTAAATCTTTCCTCCTTAATTAGCAGTCTCCACGATCAATTTAAAATTTCTTTTTAAATCTTTTTTCACAATCTACGCTCAGCGAAATTAACATACAATACCAACCGTCTCATAAACGCCTAATTCACGGACGAACCGCCTATCAACGATGTACGTGCTATAGAAGTGATTCACCGCGCTTACAGCCATAAATCATCGTGTACACTTTTCGGGTGCAAGTATCCAAATGTATGATATATTAAGCGTGAATTGTGGAGCGAATTCGCGGGGTCGGGCGATGTTATACGTTTGGAACGTGTTCGGAATTCACCATCGCTCATAATCCTCCCCGGGTTCAACCCCTCCGAGACGTCTTCCTCAGATGCTACTTTGCTCGACGTAATCTACAAAATGTAACGTCTCATTCCGATCGTATTTTCCGATTCCAGTTTCTCCTTTATTTCCCCCTAAAAGGACAGCTCGAGTTACAAAGAAATATTCTTATCCCGGCGAACAATGAAGATTCCACTAGACAAAAAAATTTCCTTTCGCAAGATCTACTTTCTCGCGGAACGGTCTTGATGGAGCGCGGAGAGTCGAAAAAGCTCCCGCACTTCCTTTGCGATGGAAGAGGCGCACGAGAAACACAGTCGGGCGAGTACTTTCCGAGGGAGAGAAAAAAATAAGGAGCGGAACTCGAACGCTCGCTTAATAAGACATCTCTTAGAGAAATTGCGTGAAAGGGAGCGGAAAATAAGGGGCTGTCGATAATCGAACTAGGAAGAGGAATTTCAGGAGCCTTTTTCCCTGGTGGATTATATATATATATATATATTCGCGCGAGGAAATTCCAACGGTTTTCCGCTGCCTTTCAGCGGGGCCGAGTCGATTTTTATTTTAACGTTCGTTATTGAAAAATGGATCGTCATTGCTGGGTTTTAATAACGAGCAAACGGAACGGAAGGGAATCTCGTGTTACTTGCGAGAAGACAAAGGATTTTTAATACAAATGGCTGTTTGTGTGATAAATGATATGCGCAAACTGTCAAAATAATTGATTTTCATTACAATTGTTCTATGATAACGTAAATATACGAAAGCAAATATTGTTTCCGCTAAGATGATACGGGTATATACAAAATGGTAATCGAACATTTCAATGCAGCTTTTCATGTCATATTAACGATTATTTTATGTTAATGATACATACACGGAGAGAAATGTTATAGTAATAATTACTATATTCCATAGGAACAATGGGACATACTTGACCTATCACGATTTTTACTACAAAACATACTAAAAATTCCTATATGTACATAGCAAAAATGCTAAGTGTGCTATTTATATAATAGAAATTGCTATGTACACAGGAATTTTTATTATTTTTTATACTAAAATCGTCACTGTTCCTACACTGAAAAAAAATTTCATCGGCGTCCATGAATTATGATTAATAATTTTTTTTTACATTCATGTTAATGTAAATTAAGTTAAATTTAATGTAAATTGAATTAAATTTCATGTGAATTAAATAAAATTTAATGTAAATTCTGTAAAGTTCATGTACACCGATGAAATTTGCTTCCAGTATTTACATTAAATTTAACGTTTTCTTAACAGTGTACGAACATACTAATTTTTACTATAATATTTCTCTCCGTGTATATTGTCTAAAATTTCTTAAACAAAAATACAACAAACAGGATGCAATCTCAAAGTAGCGACTCGAACATTTGGGTCTGTGAGTTATAAAGGGAGAAAGCGCCCGGCTCGTCGGAGGCATCGAGGGTCAATTCTTCCGCCGGCGACACGTGCGGAAAGAGGCGCGGTGCGTCAATTATTTCGAAGCTGCGCGCGCACGCCCGAGCCCATGAAAATTGCACGGGAATCCCGCGCGCGCAGCTGCCTCGGCCCGAACTTACTCCCGAGCCCCTCCCGAGAGACTGGCAAATGAGTTGGAGAAGACGAGGGGATGATAAAAATGTTTCTTTCGTATTTTACGTTACTTCCCTCCTGGTCGGGCGCTTCGTCGCTGTTCCGCGGACGGGCGACTCCTTTATAGTCGGGGTGATGTTTTTTTTTTAGCCTGCACCTTTTGTGAGGGATCCCAGAGTAGCGAGGGGTGGATAAAGGTACAAGAGGCGCGAATGAAACAGTAATGATTCGCAAAATGGAAATGGAGAGAAAATTTGCTTTCCTGCGTTTTCGAAGAGCGCGGGGAGGTTCTAAAGGACGGAGGTCGCTTGATAAGTCGTTCTATTTTTATTGATGACTGTTGCCCCTGTCTTTATGAAACTTTAACATTGATAGAGATTATATTTAGACATACTGAAAAATATATGTTTTAATTCAATATTTAACTCGATCGATTTGTGAACTAAATGCTTTTCATTAATTTAACTAAATGTACACAATCAAATTAGCAAAATAATTTAACGAAATTTTTGGTTGGCCTTATGAACTTTTGTTGAGTGTACGAAGCAGGATAAATAATTTCCCTTTTTTTTCACGAAGTAGGAATAAACTTTGGTGAACGCGAAATGCGACGCGTCACGTTCATTATGGAATATTAAATATAAGCTTTCATCGCTATTGAATTATTCAAACGTAAGTAGATTTTCCGACTGACGTCGAACAAACTGCAATCAGATTAAAACTGTAACTTTACAAATGAAACGAAAATATCTTCCTATCGAAATATGACTTAATTAAGGAACTTATAAAAGTAAGTACCTAATTAAGAGTGCAAACAGTCATCATGCCATCTAGAAGAGCTTTTTGAAATATCTGTTTATACGAAAAACCAATTGCGAGTGCGATGAATTTAAATGATTTTCATTAAACCAGTCCAAGGGGAAGCGGAACAAACGCGCCACTCGCGAGATTTATTCGAGCGCGTGATTCGCCGGAGATAAGGAATGACAAGGGCAGTGATGGGGGAGGTAGGGGGAGAGGCACAGAAGGTCGGAAAACCGAAGGAGATGTACAAACCACTCGCAGACAAGGACGCGCATAAATAATAGGACGCGATGGTTTCCTCGTTAGTCCCGGTACCTCATTTAAGCGCGGCGAGTTCGGGCAAATATTTTAAACGGCCGAGCTCCTCAAGCGTCCGCTCGAAGAATTTATAGGACGGTCGGTGAGGCGAGGACGAGGACACGGCGGTCCGAAAATGAGGAGGCGCGATGAATTTTCGAGCGAAACAAAATGCATGCGAAATTAACAGATATGGAAGAGTAATGGTCTCGGAAGACGTAAATCTTCCACTCGAAAATTACGTTGGTTTTTAGCCAAGCCAAGCGCTAGGACTGTATAAGATCGACGATGTGTATATATATATAAAACTATTTACGAAGCCTTTTGAGTATATTTTTAATTATAGCAAAAATTGTTATATTTTATATTGTATATGCAATATTTTAAAAAAGGATTTACTTCGAAAATGCTTCGTAAAAATTCAAGCGTATTTCTTGGCTAATTGTAAGAACTTTTTACTCTTTTGAATTTTTTGTTGTTTTCTCAATCTTTTTGTGTTATTTGGCCTGGAAAACATTTTTTTACACGCCGGTATTTGTTCTTTCAAAATGACCTAAACAAGAAGAAAAAATTGGTCTGGTAGGTGTGTCTTCGAAAAAGAATTGAACTTCCAAAACTGAGTTGTTTCCTGTTGGCCGTGGATATTATTTCTAAATTTTTTTCTCTTCTTCATCTAAAAAAGTATCAAGTGATAATTTCCTAGTAATTAAGTTTTTCAACAGAAATGACAAAATTTGTTCTTGGCCTAAAAGACAAGACATTCAAACCCTGAATCCTACACAAATTTTATGTAAAATTACTGCCCTTTAATAGAGTCCTAAGAGAAAAAATACATTTAGTATTAATCAAACAAATAAAACGAGAAAAACATTTAACCAGAGTTTTGCCCCGTCATTTATTATTATTTTTTTTTCAGGTGAACCGTCTCAGGTGTTTTTATTTGTAGATTTTATCATGTAAATTGTTTCAAATTTAAGGTTTAATTGTATAAATAAAAAATTCATACGATTTTTATGCGACAATCACGATTTTCTCGTGAGAATTTCAGCAGGAAAGAATAGCGGAAAATGAAGAAGGACAATGAATGTGGAATAGAAGTGATAAAATGTTAAATGATGTTTCTTTTAGAAATGTCGAGTACACCTTTCCACCAACGATATAACGAAGCTGTAAAGTTTTAGATACGTTGAGAGAAGGAAACAAACTTGGCGGAGTTCAAGGAAGAAATATTACACTAAGTCCACCTTTTTTTGTCAATAAAAGAAAACTTTTAAAGAGTGATTACACTTTATCCTCGTACATCGTGCTTTAAATTTCTCGAACTTCTATACATGTAATGGAAATAAAAGGTGAACGGAAAAGAGCGTGAAAAAATGAATTTCCTGAGCAATTCTCTGCACTCTCGCCGCAAAAAAGAAGAATTCACCCGAACGACGGAATTTATTTTCCCCTATAACCACTTGGAATAAGAGGTGACCTCATCAAAAGCAGAGAAAAAAGGCGTGGATAGAGGTGGAAACAGACGCGAAGTGAAGACTCGAGTGGATGGATGGGCACACCGTGCAAGAAGAAAATGAAGGGGCAAAATAAGAGAGAAAGGGAGCCGAGAGATAAGAAGACATGGGGGAGGAGCGAAAACTCGCTTGACCCAGATATCAGCGAGATTTCGGCTCTCAGACTTACTAGAGAAGTCGTACAAGTGACCTCGCGGAGGTGGTCAAAGTGGGCACGGGGTATATCGACCACTTGGCACTAATCAAAACCCGGAAGCATTGCGAACTTTTTTTCACTCGCGAGCTTCAATTTGCATCTCGCTAATTTAGTTTGAAACTTTATGTATTAAGGGAGCCTCGATTCAATCTGTCTCTGGGATTAACCGGGGACTCGACAGTACGTTAAATCTCAATTTTAGAGCCGATCAGATTTCGCGGCCGGTTCATTTGGTTAAAGCTGGTGATTAAATTTTGCGCTAATATTTTATCGGTACGTCTGGGTCGCGCGCTGGCTTATCATAAAATTGTGAGCAACTTCAATTTTGAATTTATAGCGTGTATGAACTATAGCCATTGGGGTTTGCTTTTCTTAAAGGACACGTCAATATCCATCAGCCTTGGCATGATTAATTTTGTTTATCGGTGAGCGAGCTCCTACGGCCTATTCATTTCTTAAATGGATATTTTATCGACCGACGCAGAGATCATAAATATTTGAGAGGAAAATTAAAAAAAAACAATTTAGTTATCTTCAAATAAATCTTTTTCCAACCAAGCGCAAAGGATCCTAAATTAAGTTTCTTATTTTTCTTTTTTGTCGGAATTGTGGACTGGTTTGAAAATATTGCTTATAAATTTTTTACTGAGTTTCAAAATGACACACAGAGCGAAATGTTATAGTAAATATTAGTATGATTCATAGAAACAGTGGGATTATACTCGACTTATGACAACTGTTACTATAAAATTTTTACTATGTATGTATATAGTAATTTTTACTATGTTTTACGATAAAAGACGTCATAAGTCGACTATATCCCACTGTTCGTATGGAACATAATAATTTGTACTATAATATTTCTTTCCGTGTACTAAAAAAAGCTTCCACCTTTATAGCTATTTTTTTTTTTTTTTTTTTATATATAAGATGTAAAAAGTATTTTACTTCATCCGTAAGCTACATAAAAAATATTAAAACATGTTTATATTTATTAAATTTCACATTGTCATTTAATTAAAGGAATGTAGAATGTTCTAGAATTTTTGAGATATGATTCATCCGTCTAACTTCGGCAAATATTAGCGTTATCACATTATGAAATAAGGTCAAAGGAATCAAAGTCGTAACAAAAGACATTACGCGCTTGCTTCTCAAGGGAACATTACGCGACTCTCAAAGGTATGCAGTCTATCTTACGACAAAAGGTCTGAATTGCGTATCACTTGAAGTTCGCGAGAACTCCTCAGAAACGAATCATCCCCTGGTACTTGACTTAAGCGAATTATTTTTATGCAAATACTAATTACTATTCCACTTTTATTAAATAGTATTATTTTAAGAAAAACAGTCAATAATTCTATAATAACTTTTGTTTTACTTTAAAACTGGTATACATTTTATCGCTGCACATCGTAAGAAGCAGCGACAGTATGTTTTAACGGGATTTTTTTAAGAAAAGGAAAAAAATAAAAAAAGTCAATTATAGACTCACCTTGACAGGGTGCGGATCGACGGCATAGGCGTCGAGCTGGGAGGCCAGCCTCAGGAAGTGGGTCTCGGCCTGCTCGGGGCTGAAGCCCTTGAGCTGCGTCTGGTGGAGTTCGAGGGCCTTCTCCTCGATCGTGTCGGTCTGTTTCAGAAGCAGCTTGTGCTCGGCTAGGTAGTTGCCCTCGTGAATCTCCGGATCGTAATCCCCGAGCTCGCCTGCGACAAAAACCACACGCCGATAACTTTAGTCCCGGATATTACGACGCCTCACCCTCGCTAATCAGCCTAAGCTATCCTCCTCTTTTATTCTTTTCTCCCCCTCTTTACTTTTTGTCCTGATGTCCTCTCCCTTTCACGCGGCCTTAGCTACGTTGTTCCGCGCTGCCTTAATTTTGACGAATGTCAAAATTAATACATTTGAGCTTAACAAAATGTTTTGTAGATTTATCGTTTTTTTTTTCTCGACGCAACCACAAAAAACTTGCTATAGTCTGCAAAGAAAATCTCCAAATAGATCCTATTCAGTCTTCGACGATAGATTAAAACGTCCTCTTTGCGTGAAATTTCAGAATAGACTAGTTCATTCTCTCTTAAAAAGTTATGGCTTTTATTGCGAAGCTTTTAATGCGTGATTTTAATTGTTCGCCAAAATACGAGCACGTGATTGGTTTTTATATTAGGTCGAATTTTCCAATTTTGCGCGAATATATACAAAACTTTGAAACTATATTATGACTAGTAAAATCCAGCGCCCTTCGCGCGCTCAGTGTTCTCTTTACACTGTTTTTTTTCTAACCAGTTCTTCTAAATAATATATTCTGATTTTTTAGTTAAAATAATATCATTTCGATATTTAATTTTTCAACAAATTTAATTAATAAAAACTACAGTTAAAAAGGTTTAATACAATACTTATTTCATTAAATTGTTTAATGAAAAACTCTAATCTTTAAGAATTGAACTTTGGCGTCAAAAGAAAATGCGTTCCTAAATTTTTCGACCAATTACATTCATGAATTACTTAAATGCTTCAAAACAAAAATCATTAGTTTTTTAAGATACATGCTAAATTGAGCGCGCTCAAGTTCTTTTTTTTACTGTTTATTCCGGCTTCATTTTTGAGATTAGAAATTTTGAATTTTAGCGCCCCTCCGGAATATAAGGAGAGAAAAATTATAACGATTATTGATATTATCTCTTTAAAAAACGCGCCAAAATTAAACAAATAATCTAACCAGAAAAAGTAGAATCTACAAGGAAGGCAAGATTTTGTAGATAAAGAAAAGGTGATGGGGGGTGTAATGAACATCGGGGTCAAAATGTAAACGCCTGTGTCCTTCCAAACTGCCGAGGCGACGATGCGGCCGGCTGCCAGAATCTTTACCGCGTTTGGCGTGTGGACTTGAATATATTTTGCGCGATAAAACAGACACGCGCTAAGGGGGATGGGACGACGGCAGGATACGCGCCCAATAGAATCACCGGGAACGACGAGTCGCATAAACGGAAATTGTCCATCTGGCCGACGAGAAGGGCCGAGCTCTATAGGCCGGCGCATCGAGCGGAAGTGCCTCGCGGAAGATTCACGGGCTGGCTTCCGATGCCTGTCTCCGCGATCTCTGTGTCTTTGATAGCTTTTGCGAAATCGCCAACAAGTTTTCTTTTTAAATTTTTTTTCGAGGTTAATGGTTTTAAAAATGTGCACTGGCTACGCTGTAATAATACCGTTAATCATCGGCTCCTTTTTATCTATTTTGAAATGCGACACTTATTTACGAGGACCTTTTAATTTCAAGGAACCGTCGATTTCTAAAACGCAAATAAATAAATAAGCAAAATAAAAGGAAAAAAATTAATTCAGCTTGAAAGTGCGCACTCGCGAATAGAGAAAAAGCTTTTAAAATAGCACCTGCTGAATCCAATCTCACGGTATCACCTCAGGAGACAAAGCTGGTGTCTCTGGCGAAATGCACGTCTCTGTTCACCTCCAATTTCCCCGCGTTCAAGGCGATCGCGGAAAAGGACGCGGGGATCCCGTAGCCATCAGCAATATTGGTCTCTCTCTCTTGCGGCGTAATTACCGGGAAAGCCCGCATCGATTCGCGTCGCCGTTGTTTCCTTGCGACTGGCGACTACTTCCTCTTTTTTTTTTGTCCGCGCACAGATGTAACGAATGGACTCGAGCGGCCCAGTTTTTTTGTAAACACCGTGAAACGCGTTCGAAACAGTGATGAATGTGTGTCGCCTCGCAAAAATCGAGTTTCCGTCGGTGAGAAAAAGCACTTTGCATCTGTATAATTACGAGCATAGAGGTAGTGGGTCCGTTAAAGTTTACGTGATAAATAGCGATAACTTTATTCATATTTATTTTATTTTTTATCTAAACTTACGAGTTCTCATCTATTCATAATAGAGAAAGAAAATGTAAATTTATGTATGTGTATTTATATCGATCATGTAAACAAATTTTAATTATTACTATGATTCCTAATATTCTGAGAAACGCAAGGCAATACATAAATAAAAGTATAGTAAATCAATAAAAGATTTTCAGACCGGCAATTTATATCTTTTCAACTTCATCTTATCCTGTAATGAAACTTTAATCTTCTCTATTTGTGAGTAATGATACTTTATATAAGTAATTTTCGCGAATAATATAACGGGTATAAAGGACTTTTTAATTACCGCTTTCAACTACGGTAACGGAGCGCATCAAACTTTTAATAAAACTGCCACTCCAATCAAAAACTAAATTTTTAATAAATGCAGAGACTATAAAATTAATGAAAAAGAAATGCACGCGATGAAACAAGAACTTTTGGACATTAATTAATCAACATCCTTATAATTTTATTCTTAATTACTTAATTTAAATCAGCAAGGACTTTATACTCGGTAGGCTTATTCCATTAGAAGTGAGAAATAAAAAAGAAATCATTCTTAAAGCAGGAAATTTTCATTATAGAAAGACAACATTTTTCCGCAAATTGATTTTTACATTTACATAAAAGCTCTTTTTAACTCCCACAAAAAAGAAACCCCTCTGCTCGCCAACCGAATTTCTTTTAAACTCGACCTCATCAAAGTAAGAGACTCGGCCGCGTTCGATAAAAAAAAAGAAAATAAATAGAAGTCCTTCGCTACAGCAAAAAAAAAGGAGTATAATGGTCCATTCTTACTTTGTACAATGCAGGCCGCCAGCAGCGCCGCTTCGCCAGGGCTGCAGTAAAGCCGGCCGTGCAGCAGATCCCTTTTCAATTGCTGGTATATTTGATAGCGTGTGATGTCTTCCTTCAGTCTCAGCGGATCCGGCGGATAAAATTTCACTCGGAAGCTGAAGAGAATCGGCTCCATGTCTGCAATACGATTTGACGATTACTATATACTCATTACGTATCAATTAGCCATAAGAGAGAATGGATACACCCGACAGTCCACAGAGCGCGAAAAACAGCATGATCTTACACCGTCCATGCTTGATTAGTATTAGTGCAATCAAATTAGCTAAATTTTGAAGATAAATGTAAGTAGCAGATGAAAAAATTGATTCATGTAGGGAAAGTGTAATACACAAAGAAAAAAAGTAGTTCTTACTGTTTCGCAACAGTAATATATTTGCTACTCTCTAACGTTGAATTAGTGGAAATTCCACTAATCTATTTAGTGATCAGATTTTCCACTAATCAATTAGTACAATTTATTAATTGAAATAGTAAAAAAGTGTTCTGCTATTTAATTAGTAAAAAACACTCTTAAGTTAGTGGAAAATAAACATAAAATAAAAAAATATTTATTTTGTGATTTTCACTAAATGAAATAGTGAATTCCCCAATTAAAAAAACTTTTAATTTCACTAATTTATTAGTAGTTTTCACTATTTTTAATAGTGCATATATTTACTATTTTAATTAGCACATTATATTCTGTATTTCAAATAATAGATTTCCACTAATCCATAGTGGAGCAATTTTCACTTTTCAAATTAGTGCACAGTCACTACGTATTAGTGGTTTTGCACTAATTCAACTTTAGAGAGTAGACTAGGAAAAGTACAAACTACTTTCCAAAATCAGTAAAATTATCATTTCTTAAGGTAAACCTTACTTTACAAAGAAGTGAATATTTGGCGTTTCTGTAAAGCAGATTCTACTGAAAATACTAAAGATAAATTAACTTCCTATTTCATAGTTAAATCGACTGTGAAAAAGTAGAGGTTACTTAATTGTTTGTGCACAAATAGCACAGTTTTGTTTTCGAACAAAGTTTTTACCTGTTTTATTAATTAAATAATTATTTATGTTGCAAAAGTAATAATTTTACTCCTGTTTGCAAACTGTTAGTCGTATGAAAATTAAAAAAAAAAGTGGTTTGAGAGCTAAATAATACCTATACAAAATAAAAAAAGAAACGTTATGATCGGTTCATTTGTTTGTTGAGAATTTCGTTAAAACCTTTATTTTTAAAATTAACAATTTCATAAACAAAATAATATAATTCGGCTACGGAACTTTGACAACATAAGGCTGCTGATGCTTTTACCATAAGCTTCAATTTTCATAATGATATGATTAATATTTTCTGAAAAATTAAAATTTAAACAATATAAAAGGCCTTTTTTAATATTTTGTTTTTTCTTCTGTTAATTTGATTGGACTCACTTTTTTTATTGTATATAGGTGTGATTGAGTCAGTCAATTTCTTTTTGAGCGATTTTCGATAATTAATTAAGCGACAATTATTTTTAGTCAATAGTTCTAATATTTTATTCGTAGATTTGTAACCGTAATTATTAAATATGTTTGGGAAAAGTATAACGAGCATAAAAATCGTGTACCATTAAATTGATATTATCTTTGCTATAGAGAATTAACTGATAAGAAACTTAATTCTACCTTCATTTTCTATAATAACATATAATGCGATGCTTCGGTTAACTCGTTAAAAAAGAAAAGTGTAAATACCGTATAGACACGAAATTACTTTATTAGCCATCTACATTATTACAGTGTTTAATATTTATTATTTAAAAAAAAATAAGTTGATAAAATTTATCGAAGTAATTTGCGCAACTCGCATGAGGAATAGTAGGAGTGGAAATCTACGTGAACTTTTGAACTGGCCGTAACGTGACAATTACCTCTGGCGTAGTTTAGGCGCATTTATGCCTGTGTATACGCAGGACAATAAATATGTGCACAGTACTGAATACACAAAAGACCAACACGTGTATACACGTTGACATTGCCGAGAGTAGTCTCTTTAAACGTGTCAAGCATTTCCTTGGATTAATTTGGGAATGCACATGACGCTAACACGGGCCCTTTGAAGGAAATGCATTGTGTCAGCCGCTGGATTAGCTTAATTAGGCTCAACCAATTATCAGAATATAATTCATTGTTTAAACTACTAATTAGTAACTAGAATTTTTCGTCTGTTATACTTTAAAAAGAAAGCAGAAAGTTCATAACGTAACTAATAAAATTTAAGTTAAAGATCTATACGTACGATACCGATTGAGGTCAATAAAAAGTTTTATATATAAAACGTTTAATAAAAATTTAAACTATATATCTCTACTGTGCGATTAAGTTATAATATGTATAACGTTCGCTGTGCCCGGCGGAGAGTCACGTCCTTTATCGTTCCTAACTAGTTTAGAACTATACTAAATTTCATATCGGAATCCACCGGAATTTATTGTTATAATCGCGTTACGCGTTAAAAGAAGAAAAATTATTTAACGAAAAATTAACGTTTTCCAGTAGATGCAAAAAATATTTATAGGTACCGTAAATTTTACTAAAACCTACATAAAGGTATAATATACATCTCTCTTTAAAAAGATGCGCTTTCACAGGCAAGAAGCGGTAACGGCAATTTCACGCGCAGCGTCGGCTACTTTTTATCGCTTATCGTTCGTAAAAAAGAAGAAGCGGGCCTGCGAAAGCTCTCGCGGATCGAATTGAGGAGGGATTTGTACCCACTTCCGTTTCGCCGTTCCGGAAATAAAAGCAACCTCGAGCGCTCGTTTCGACCTTATCGTACTGTCCCTCTTTATTTATCTTCTTTCGGCATCGCCTACGAAGCGTTTAGAGATGCAAAAATTCCCCCTACGTGCATCGAAGGTCTTGAAGCAGGTACAGCCGTAAAAATAAAGTTCCTCGGAAAATGCAATTTATACTGGAATTTTTCGTTTACATTCGTGTTTTCAAGAGCTAAAATGTCAAATAGTTTGCAAGATTAAATTGTATTCTTTTTTAAAACATTTAACTTTGCGTCTTACATTTAGTAAAATATTGCAACAACGTATTATGAATTAAATAAACATTAATAAATAAAATTCAGTTCGCCTTGATCACTGAAGTTTTTTACACACTATTAAACAAAGTCGTTGAACAGTGAATCATTGATGAATTCAATAATCGCCTTCAATAAAATCGTACAAACTATCTTACGGAAGCCTCACGGCGCCCTTAATGCGAAACGAGTATGAAAAAAAGAGCTACACTCGCTGCATCCGACCGAGAGCAGAGGATGGCGCACTGAAAGTTTCATGTGACTTCGACCGGTGCGCCGGAGGTCGAGAAACTTTAAGAGGTCGCCGAGGCGAGCTTTAGGCTCGCCCCACGTGGATCGAGAAATATCGGCTGAGTACATTCGCCGATGAACTTTTTCGCTTCCACAAATGCTCGCCCTGGCATGGACTTTTGAATTTTTCAGCCTACACATTTTTTTTTTTTTTCATTTTCGTGGAAGTAATGATACCAGGAGCGAGCAGAAGCTAGATTGATGCTTTTTACCCGAACGACAGAAGTTTCCTGCTACACTCACATTACTTATCTTTTGACATTTTTTTTTTTGTAAAAGTAGCATTCCTCGTTATTTTTTCAAGTTTTTCGTATATTTAAATTTTGTTTTCACAATTTTTAACTTTTTAAAATCGGTTTTTTATCTTTTGATTCGAATAATTTACTTTGCAACGTGTTTTCATAAATGTTGATGTTTCATTAAATTTTCTTTTCTTTTATTTGAATTTTTTTATTTCTATTAGGTTTTGCAAGTAAACAAGAAAACCAAATGTCCTCGGGATCCGTACTTTTATCTGCTTCTTTACTTTCACTGTAATGGGAAGCGACTGCGACTGTCGGGCGTACGTTTGGGTTTAGTAAGTTGTATAGGTCGCGCGGCGTCTGATCAAGTCGTCGAGTCGTACTACTTGATCGTCCGATCGACGTTACGATACTGACCTTTGACCTGCTTGATCGCTGGTTTCGACAGATCCAACCAGTGCTGAAACAGAATTGTATTTTATTATTCCCTTGAATACACTTTAAAAATTATGTTTTTCGATATTAAAGTAGTATCAACGATTTTTCAGTTTTGTAAAATATTGACTTCGACTACTTGTTTTTGTTGAGCTTCTAATCGATGTGTATTTATATACTTTATAAAATTAATATGTTGGAATCTTGTATATCTATTTTGTAATTTAAGAGCAATCTATCCACGTTTATTGATTCATAAATAAATAAATAGCTTCTCCTAGTAACAAGCACTTAATATAGACCTAAATACTGTAAAGCAGTTTCATTATTAATTACAACCGATAGCAAACCATCGCAGTATCCAGTATAGTACATCGTAGTATTAAGGTAGTACTCTCGATACGCAGGTAATCAAATGAGAAATTTTGTTTACTTGATTTGTTTAGTGATTACATTTGGCAATATCGCAAAACAAACTAATGTTATAATTGCATATGTAGTCATCAGCGCGCGACACTTCAAATGTGTATTCTATATATACTAAAAAGATTTTTCCAAAAAAAAAAACCAGCAACTTTTTAATAAAAATTGAATAAAAAGTGAATGTATTAATATAGTGCTATTTCGACCAAATTGTGTCAAATGCATTTTCGAACCTACTTTACGCTATTGTCACATTCAGTTTGTCTTTGTTTATTTGAGAAAAAATGCTTTCGGATAAGGATTAAGCGGTCACGTATATTGAAAGGAAATATTCTAAATTGTAAAATATGACTTACATTTTCAGTTATCACATTATTTAATTTTATTGAAATCTGAACGATAGTTACCGCAGGATTCGCAAAAGAACTATTGGTTTCCCACAAGGCTACCTGTTAATCGCGCCAAAATTCAATTATAGATTACTATTTTCCAGTATATCTTAGGCCCACAATAATTTAAATAAGCCTTCTGTAACTTAATATTAGCCAATATTTAATATCTGAAGGGTAATTCTACACTGAAAAAAAGGAAAGTCTCCTTAAAAAAAGAGATTCTCCTAAATACTTATAGGAAATTTTCCTTTAGGAGATTCTTCTTTTTCGTTAACAAGTTTCTTCTTTTTCGTTTCGTTAATTTATGAAAAAGGAGAATTTCCTTTTTTTCTCTCAGTGCATTACCGACAGTACTACCTTAAACATCTCTATTGAAAGGGTCTTATAAAACTCCATAAAATGGTGCAAAAACCGCATAAAACCCCATAATTAATTTATCGGATTTTATACAATTTGTACATTTTTATAGTATTTTATAAGATTGTTTCCACAGGGATAGCATACACAGTATTTCAGTTATATCAGCAGACTAAACTGCTTAGAATATATAAGAAAATAAAATAAATAATTGAATCCGTTAACTTATTGTACAATACAATTAACCAACTTATTTTTTACTCTTTATTTTTTATTAAAAAATAAGAATTCATGTTAACGATCCTGCAATAGCTCGTAATTATTCGGCGGTCGTATTCCGCGTATAATGAAGAGACTGGCCTGCGATAGTTATAGGCGTGCATCCATCGAAACCGGGTGTCTCGGGGCGTTCCGAAATTTAATCGACCGGCTCGTTATACGCTGGTACTCGCTGCGGGGACTTGAATTGCGCCGGTGAAAGTTTCGCGCGCGCGCGACTCTCAATTTGCGACGGACGACCCGCGACTAACGAGGTAATGCCAGTGTGATAACGAGGGCTACTCGCTGATGCGGACGGCAAGCTGAGGGGCGGGGACGGAAGGATCGGCCTCCCTAAACTTTTTTCGCTGGATTTTATACGCGGTCATGCCGGGATGACTTTACTGAAAGAGCCGTAATTTTACATTTTAGTTGAGCTTGATGAACTAAAACAACTAGTTGTGTTAAAAATATACAATTTTAAATTAATTTTTTTTTAGGTAATTTCATATCGTTTTTTACACTTTCTCGAAACGTGATTAAATTTAACGAGAAGACAAATTTTATTTTCTATTCTGGTAGTCATCAGATAATCACTGTAGATGAAAAGTAAATCGACATCTCGATTATAAAATTTGTGAATAAAGATAAAATAATTGATGAACTAAAACAACTATAGTTGTGTTAAAAATATACAATTTTAAATTAATTTTTTTTTTTAGGTAATTTCATATCGTTTTTTACACTTTCTCGAAACGTGATTAAATTTAACGAGAAGACAAATTTTATTTTCTATTCTGGTAGTCATCAGATAATCACTGTAGATGAAAAGTAAATCGACATCTCGATTATAAAATTCGTGAATAAAGATAAAATAATTGATGAACTAAAACAACTAGTTGTGTTAAAAATACAATTTTAAATTAATTCTTTTTTAGGTAATTTCATATCGTTTTTTACACTTTCTCGAAACGTGATTAAATTTAACGAGAAGACAAATTTTATTTTCATTTCTGGTAGTCATCGGATAATCACTGTGGATGAAAAGTAAATCGACATAATCTCGATTATAAAATTCGTGAATAAAGATAAAATAATTAAGCTTTTGTTGCTTTTCCATATATACCCGGCTGCCTTTTGTAAACATTTGCAGGAGACTATTGATTTTCACGACTTCGCTGCGCAATATTCTACACTGCGAGATAATCGAGATCGCGCAAATTATTTATGGAAATAAATAATAATTCGCCGAAGATTGGAGCGGGATCAATAGGCTTTTAATTATTATAAACTTCGAAAATTTGCTCAGTCGAGCGAATGAAAGGACTGCAATCCCGCGGCCCAAAGTTCGCTTGAGAGCAGGAGGCTGGATCGAATGCCGAAGTAGAGCCGCGAAATTGGAAAGCGGGAAGGATGGAGTCGAAGCCTTGCACGGAAATATCGCTCCGCGCACTGTTCGGGAATATTGGCTCGCGATGGAGGAACTTGTTTACTGCTACTTCCGTGACTCCCGGGTATTATTGAATTGTAGATATTAAGTGGATGCAATTTTCTTTTCGCATTGGAGAAAATCCTATTCTCTTTTCTTCAAATCAAACCAAACACACTTCATGATATATTGAATTTGCTATGGGATAAAAAATGATTGTTTATTTACGAATTAGATGTAACACTGATAGAAAAAAAGGAGATTCTCCTTTTTTATTTATTTTGTATTTTATTATTTAAAAGAAAAAGAATTTTCGCTCTAAAACTTATAGAAAATTCTCCTTTTTCGTTTAGAAGTTTCTCCTTTTTTCGAGGAGAAACTCCTAATTTATGAAAAAGGAGATTTTCTATAAGTTTTTAAGAGAATCTCCTATTTGTAAGGAAATTCTTCTTTTTTTTTATCAGTGTAACTGAAAATACTTAAAAGTTCGTTTTTTACGGTATTTTTAATCTATATTTTGTGCATTTGAAAGTATAATAAATGCCATTTTACGTCAGTAAAAGTCATTTCTTCTTTGTAGAGCTTAAGGTTCTCCAAGACATAAAGAAAGAGTAATGCGTGAATGGCTTTCGTAGGAAGATTTCCCGAAGGAAGCAGACCTTCAGAATTCGCAGTCACCATTAAATCCGTCTCCGACGCGAGGGACTTCAATTGGGAGTAACAACGCGAAGACAGAAAAAAGTAGTCAAAAAAAAAGCTTTCTTCAACGAGATGCTTAATGCCAAACAAGAAGTGTTGGGAAGAAATCCGCGCCGACGCGATTACAAGTGTAATCCTCCAGGCGCGGACGTTGACGCACCTTTGTGCGTTCACGCTTTTATACCTTGAATAAGTAATTCGAAGACAAAGGCGCCACTCGCATATTTACTTTGCTTTTACTTTTCCATTAATTCCGAGAGGCGTGAATTAATCAATCAAAAGATGAATTATGCACTCCGCTTTATAAACTATTTTTTTTTGTCATCGGGGAGTTTATGTCTAATTTTTTTTTTCGTAAAATCATTTATGCAACTAAAGTTATAATCTAAAAGTGCTACTGTTTAATATTATATACATATATATCCAATCGCTCAGAAAATGAGTTTACATAGAAGTCTCTAAACTCATTTCATGTTACGCTTTGTTTATTTCTAAAAAATTTATTTGCCGTAACATATAGGTTACATCGGTGCATGGATTTTCATGGGACTGGACTTAAATTGTTCATAATTTATGTTATTCTGGTCTGAAGGGTTGTATAATTTGAAAGGATTGTATTATTTAATTAAATGATTGAAAAATATCAATAACTACTTTAAATTCTCCATCTATACACATTTTTTATGTTTTTGCATTTTTTCAACTACTTAATTAAATAATTACAATTTTTACAAATAATTCAGACCAAAATAACATAAATTATGAATAATTTAAGTCCAATTCCATGAAAATCATGCATCGATGGGACCTCTAAGTTGCGACAGATGAATGTTTTAGAAGTAAGCATATATTGAGTTTAAAGACTCCGATCTAGGCTTCTTTTGTGAGCAATTGAATAATTTTACATGTAATATTAAAGAAAAGTCAATTAAGTTTCTAACTTTTATTCTGTCAATAATTTTACCAAAAAAAAAAATTTAAGTATAAACCCGCTTAATACAAACTTAGAGTAAGTGGGATAAACAAGGGATTAGTTATTAAAGTATGCCTCTTACCCTCTGTCTAGAACTGTCGACGTAGCGTAGTCCAAAGTAATCAATTTCCAAAATGTTGAGCTGCTTGCAGACATACTCCAGAATATATTGGCCCTTGTGTTGAGGCTGAAATGCAGAAACGGCCAAGCGTTAGTTTCTAAAAGTTAATTTCGAACATTTTTGCTTCCAATAATATGAACAAACTAAACATCAATTTAACAATGTAAAACTCAATAAAATTCGCCGACAAATTTTAGTGCAAACCTCAGTCTAGATGTTCTATATAATTTTTTAATACTTTTTTCCAGATAAGTAATATTAAAATATATTCAAGATTGTCTGTTTTATGTTAATGCGTGAGACTACAAGAGTATCTCTTGGCAAAAATTACACGCGTACGTGAGAGTGCATTTTTTTTAGCGCGACACTGGGGAGTCGAGTCGCTGGAGAATCCGATAACGCATCATAAATCAAGTAAAGCACGAGGACTCGAATCCCTATACACACGCCAGTTGTCTCGAGCTTCAGGCTCCAGGCGGATTTCAGTCCGCAGAAAATTCGCACTTTTCCAGCCAAGCCGCACCCTTTCCTCCCCTTTGTTCGCCGCTATCCTCATTCTTTTTCGTGCGAATGCCTTTGTCTTTCATAAATTACGCCTGCGGCAAAATTATTAAGTTTCTTTTGCAACGATAAATTTCGCCTCGGCAAAAAAAAAGTAAGCTACAATAAATTATATACGCGAAAACTAAAATAAAGAAGAGAGACTTCAAAAGTTTCTAAATAAAACTCGCTGCGTTAATTCATTATCTCCCAAGATAAATCAACGTGCATCCAGTACTTCGTACAAGTTCCACCGCAAATATCGATTCGGCGTCCGAAGCAACAGCGAAAAAACTCGCGAGTTCAGTGACTTAGTGTACTTCAAATTCGGCGCCACCCAACGGGCTCAAAGCCCCGCGCGTCCAACTTTCAGCGCTCAAGGGACCTCGCCCAGTCCGAAATTGTGAAACAGCCAATTCCAGTCCCAAGGAGGAGGATTCCGCTGGCCAGCGTCCAAGGAAGGGTCCACGCGAGTTTCTCGCGGCTAAATTTTCGGGGCTTCTTGAAATTCCGCGGCGAGAGTGACCCGCGGATTTTTATGGATGTTTTGCGAAGGCTGATACGAAGCGTATATAAATCGATTGTCGCTTAAGCGAGTGCTTTATCTTTATTGCTTGAATTTTACGGTTTTTCAGTATCAAACTCAATTTTAGTTCGTGCGGAGATTCGCGGTAAAAATGGACAAACTATAGGGAAAAATAAATTTGATCCAAGAAATATCAGAGTCAGTTTTTTCATACGAAACAGTTTATATTCTGTAAAAACCGCAATAATAAAAGTTAAGATCGTCGAAATAATGATAATATATAAGGAAATAAAACACTTTTAAATTGCAAAATAAAAAAAAAACTTTTTCAATAATTCTACACGTACTCAATAATATCTGTTACAGACATGTTTAGCTTTAATTTAAAAAATCTAGAACCTCTCTACATGCCATGTATATAGTTCCTAATTGTTAATTGGAATCCCATCGAACATTCGTAACATTTGAAGTTCACCGATGGACCAAATAAGCTCAATTTGAAGTATATTGTTTAAAGGTATGTTGGCTTTGCTATGAATGGATAGATGTGATTTTGAATAAAAAAAAATACAACCTAATTATGTGAAAATTAATAAAAAAAATAATTAATAAATTTGGTAATTTATTTCTAAAAAATTTTCTGTATACTTTTAAACAATATTCTCTATCGGCGACCTTCAAATGTTGCGGACAGTAAATTATGTGTTCGATGAAACTCCAATTAACAACTAGGAACTATATATTGAGAGAAATTTTTTGAGAAAATTACTGTTATTCCAATAAAAATTACTATCCAGTCTGGAAGCGGAACCACAGATTGCATTTAATAAAAACAATAGCATTCTGCATTATAAAATTTACTAGAATTTTAGTAATATGTGCTAGAAGTTCTAGTAAATATTATTAGAATTTTAGTAAATTTTATAACACAGAATAGTAATTTTTTCACTAAATGCAGTCTGTGGCTTCGCTCCCAGATTCTATAGTAATTTTCCAAAAAAATTCTCTCAGTGTAGGCATGTAGAGCAATCCTATATTTTTTAAATTAAAGATAAACATGTCTGTAATAATTGAAAAAAAAATACTTATTTGAGTATATATGTAAAATTATTGAAAAAGTTGTTTTTTTATTTTGCAATTTAAAGGTGTTGTACCCCGTTAAGGTGATACGGGTATATAAAACGGTAATAGAACTTTTGAATGTAGCTTTTCATTTTATATTAACAATTATATTATGATAAGGATACATATTGAGTAAAATTGACTCTCTGTGTGCCTACAGTTCCTATAAGTTGTTAAGTGGAGACTCTTCAAACACATAATTCACTGTCCGTAACAATGGACCAAGTAGAAACAACCAAGTAGAAATTTTAGAAACAAATTACAAATTTATAAATTACCTTTTTATTAATTTTAATATAATTAGGTTGAAATTTTTTCTATATATTCAAAATGAAATCCTTCTGTTCATAACAGAATCAACATACTCCTCTAAATTGAGCTTATTTGGTCCATCGGTGAACTTCAAATCTTACGAATCTAGGATCTATAGACATGTAGAGAGGTTCTATATTTTTTAAAATAAAACTAAACATGTTGTAATCAGTAGAAGAAATGTTACTTATTTGAAGATATCTAGAATTATTAAAAAAGTTGTTTTTTCATTTTGGCAAAATGTTGTACCTCCTTAAACAAGTTAGCTAATCCTCTATCTTATAAAATCAATTGTAGTCATTAAAATACGTGACAAGGAACCATCAACCTTAAAACTAAACAGCATATATATATACAGCGCCAAATCCGTTTTAATAATCTCTTGACAAAGTGCCCTCAAATCCCGTCATTTAGACGCAAATCCAGGCATCGACTAATCTCCCCGCAACCTAGGCCACGGCGGCTTCCGCGACTATACTCGCTCACGATCACACCCAAAAAGTACCTAAATCAAGGCGCAGCGAGCGCACCCGTCACTCCGCGAGGACACGCGCGAGTTTGCTACAATCGCCGGGAGTGGCTTTGTGTACACTCGACCAGGAGCGTCCGTCTCGAGCCAACGCATTACCGTAAATCTCCTCTCAAGCGCGGCAGATTAATGAGCGCGTCTCGATTTATCGTTGACTCGATCGCCGCGAATCGTTTAGCAACCAGTACGCACTTAAAGAATTTAAATACTTTTTCAATACAACACTGCGCACCGATTAATTTTTTATTTTTAAATGTTCGTTGGTCTGACTAAAAGTTAAGATGGCTGTTTTATGCGAATAATAAAAGTAATTTGGTGCGCTGAGAAATTTTCGCGATGTATCAATTACGCCGTAAGTTTTGTTGATATTGCAACTGGTTTTAGTTCTGATTGAAAAGTAGCCATCACTTGTCTATAGTGTATATGTAACGATAATTTAGTTTACTGATTCATTGGTCCGCTGGGAAATAACTGCATTTACGTTCAACAGTCCACATATTAAAGCCTATGTTCCTGCTGTGCAAACAACCGAAATTTTCGGACAGGTTCTAAACAGTATAAATTGATCAGTTAAACAGACTCATTGGTAACGCGATATTCTGAAACGTTACTGTATAAATTATTTCATGCGCATAATCCTTAATAACTAAATTATAGTAGTTATTCCGTGAGAGAAATATTTCGTAAAATTTACAATAACTACTTGTAGTACCGTAGTCAGTCATATCTACATTATTAAACGTTATATAATTCAATTCATCATGTATTTTAAAATATAACTACAGTGAGAAACCAATTTAATAGTTTCCAGAAAATATTTACTTTTATCACTTGTACTTGTTAAATATTTCTTTGAATCAAGTAATTATTTAAAATTTATTTAGAAGGGTACAAATGTTACACTTGTTAAAAACTTTACATTTATATATTGTATTCAAATGTTATGACGACGTCAACTAGTTTTAGTTAGTTTACCTTTTTTAATATAGATAAGTAAATAACTTAATTTAGTTTTAAAGAAATATTTCGTCGATTCAAATAAATATTTACCAATTTTTTTCCAATATACAATAATCCATTCAAACGAGACAAAATACGAATCTTTTACAACCTATGAATAATTTTACGAAAAAAGGTAATCTCAAAAATCGTGCCTGTCAGTAAAGCAAACCAAGAGATCCCGCCCTACTCGAAGAAAGACAGAAAAGCGACCGGAGGGCAAAAGAAGGAAGAAAAAGTCTCTGGTCGATTCCAATGCGGCTGTTTGAGAAGATGCGTCCCGAGCAGACAGAAAAAAAATGTTCGCTCAAAACTCCCGGCTCTCTCGCTACATGAGCAAGAATATTTACGCTCACCTTTTCCGCTCTACTTGGAGCCTCGCGCTGCACGCACACCCAACAGCGGAACTTTTTATCCGTTAAAAAAAAAGAAAGAACTGCTAATTCGTCTCGCGCGGCGCACCGGGGTTCTCCAGATTTACAGCGCAGTCGGCCGCTGGAATTAGATGCTCGCCTTGGTCGAGGTAAAATATACGATCGGCAAGGTAATCCTCACGTGTGCATTATACAAGGAAACACGAGGGGGTATTCCGATAAACAAGAGGATGACGAAGAATATGGAGTCGTGCCGCTATATATATTGCATATACCTATAGGCATACTCATATGCATGCGCATGCATACACGAGAAACTTGCAATCCCGCCAAATGATCGGGCACTTTCGGAAAATTGCAGGAGGATTCTCGCGGCGTTTCCGTTCACTGCGCGCCGCCGCGATTAAAACTTATGCAACGACAGCGTCCGCCTTGACCGAAGCACGCACACGCCCTAAAACCTTATCTGCGCGTCCGACGTCGGATAATGGCGCAATATCAGCAGCTACGAAGTGCCGAGAGCGCAAACGACTTTTCGACAAAAGCGAGTGTTCGCGCGCACTCGCCAAGTGCTCGATGGGGTTGCAAGCTCATATCTTGGAAAGTGATAATGTTTTAGAACGTTGAATTTATGGGGTCGTCCAGGCGGCTGCTTTATTGTTGCCAAATAAAGAGACGCGGGTCAATTTTTTTTTGTTTAAAAGTTGGAGGATACGAGTGGAAAGTTCGAGGAGAAATATATATCGACGGTGCATATAACCTGAGAGAAATTTTATTGACAATAAATTAAAATATCTAAAAATATTTCAGAATTACTTTAAATTTGATTAAAATCTGAATGAAAGAAATATTTTGATATTTTACGCGTAAATTCTTCGAGGCTGTAGGTATATATTTATCAACTACAATTCAACAAATCACGCATCTTAATGATCGTCCGAATAAAATTGATTTCGCTCGAATAATAACTCACGATGCTCACTTCAATGTAATAAAGTTTATGTAAGCTGGGAGTACCACCTGGAGGTCGTATGCCTGGGGCTGTCTGTCAATTAAGCAGTGTTTTAATAGTCGCAGGTAGGCACGAATAACAATCAATAATTGTAGAATTTTAATTGGGTCGTTTTTTCATTTCGATCAGTTTTACAGTGCCTCGACATTTACTCCAATGCATAATACGACAGCTTCTATTTAAAAAAGAGAGCGAAATAATAATGGACCGTTAATTAATGTTTAATTTACATAGCACGAATGAAGTAAAACTGAGATAAAAAAAAATAGGAAATTGCAAAACGTATCATTTTATGTAATGTAGCGCTTGGTCATCATTTTCTAATCGGCGTATACGCATTCTACTTTTTTCTTCATTTGCGCTGCTTCATTAGAAAAATAAAGCTGAAAAACTTACATAAAAATTATGTAAATGATAAAATGAATCGTACGATTTGCGATGAAACAATTTCGTAACGAGGTCGCTTGAAACTATCATAATGCACTTACAGAAATAAGATTTTTTGTACTCGCGAAATTATTGTGAAGGAATGTACAAGATCGATTCTGTGAAATAATCAGTCAGTTTGTATGATCCACTCTCGTGATTATTATTAATGCTCGATTTTTTCTTTTCCCGCACTCATTATTTATACTTTCTCGTACTTCTTGAAGAGATTTCTTTTTCTCGACTCTGCAAGAGGACTTGAAGAATTTCCTTCACTTCTCTGAGTTTGAAGATAACTCCGTTACTCCAGAATAAACGAGTTTCCTACCCAATAAATCTATGCAAATCTCGACAGACAGGAAAATAATGTTATTTCTCTATGTTCCTTGCATCTTGCGTAAGATTATTTACAACTGAAAATAAAAAAAATAAAGAAAAAAAATTCTATATTAAATTTTTAATAAAATCTTGTTGGATAAAATATTCCAATTCATTTTTTTTTATATTTTTTCACCTTTCAAAAATGATTGTTCGTAGTTACATTTTAATATTGAATTCAAAATTAAAAAGAATAGTTACTTTCACGATAAAAGCTGAATAAAATTAAGATAAAAGCTCTTATTGTTCGGTCTATCAGAGCAAAAGAGTTTAAGTAAAATTTTCAAAAGCCGCAGATTTCAATTCATCGATGAGCCTTTCATCGGGTAAGAGAAAAAAAACGGCACTCCACTCACGTGCACAATGCGCCGGCCAATACATAAGTGATCCTCGTTGAGCCAACCGAAGAGCCCCGTCGTGATAAAAGACTCCAATTTTAGATCGCCCCTCTTCTTTCTCGTATTAAGGCTGCAGACACTTTCATAAGTTAAAATCGATTTTCACGGCTGATGAAGATGAAAACTAGTAATAATCGCAAAACTGTTTCGACGTTGGCCTGTCCAGCACACGGGCTATAAATTTTTCAGCCATGAAGCGATCGTTAACCCTCTACGTGCGGATCTTCATTTTTCTCGAAGTTTTCGCGCTCTTAAATTAAATTGGATTTTTACGAGCGGTAAGCTCTAATTAATTCTTTGAAGTATAGCTAAAGCGGATTCACTTTAAAAGCAAACTATGAACTCATTACGTATTTAAATAGTAATAAAAAAAGTATAATGGACGGTACTTATAAGCTGCACTGCGGATTCGGGGAAAAAAGTGTCTTCTCCTTCCGAAGGTAAGGCTTGTCCCTGTAGGGAAGATTCAACGTGCCTTTAACTTTTGGAACATTTAATGTGAAAAAAGTTACTACGCACACCTACGCTCAACTTTGACCTTGTTCCAGCTGATAGACTCGAAATTTATTTTAGTTCCCTTCCACGGGAGACTTGTTTATGAACTGACGATGAGTAAAAATGGAGTTTTAAAAGAGGCGCACATATATCACACGCAAAACTACTTTTCTGGGATTATATGCTTTGCCGCTGATAAAGATATACTGGTAGTTGCTATTAAAGCCGCAATAAATTTGAATTCGTTCAAAAGTATGGATATTTTTAAATTACTTTTTATATTAGCTCAATAACTAAGGATAATTTATTAAACAAAAAAAAGTTTAACGACGAGAAAAAAAGCTTGCAGTTTTATTACGCAAAAGAAAGTTAAAATATACTTCAAAATATTGAATGAATCGATAAAAGTACAACAAATTAGTAATTAAAAGTTGAAGGTAAAATCAAATGTTAAATTTCTCAACTTATCGAAATAAGATTAAACTTGATCTCGAAGTGCAGAAATATTTCTTAAGATCTTAAGATCTGAATGAGAGGAAAGCAATTATACTAAGAGTATGAAGTTGCGGCAAACTCGAAAAGTTGTAAATTACATTAATTTAGCAACAAGTGAATGTTACTACCTTATACTTGTCGCGTTACCTTAAATCAAGAAAAAACCCTACTAATCGAATTTAGTGCATCATTATGAAAACTAAATTACAGATTTTCTTAAATATTATTATTAATATAAACTAATTATGCGTTAAAAACCATTCAATATTACAAAATAGACATTCATATTTTTATTTAAAAGTACTCGGAAAGAAAAATCTAACTTTTATAGTAAGAATGGGGGTACTAGTAGAGTTTATCACCAGCTTTACTTTATTAGTTTGAAAATGCATGCAAATAATCATGGATTTTGAGCTTTTAAAGTAGACTGTCTTTTCAAAGTAAAAAAGTAAGCAGTCTATAAGGCGATTCTATAAGCAACATCGGAAAAGAGTGTGAATGCCGTGGAACAGTTGACGGTTGACGTTTTTTCAAGTGCCGCAACTCGAACATGGCGTAGCTGCACAGCTTTGTAGTAAGCCAATCATAGTATAAAGCTATGGAAGCTTTAGAACGGAAGGAGGAATCTCTGTATTTCTGCTGCTGGAGGACCTTACACATACTTTATTTATATGTGAATAAATTATATTTATATGTACTCCTTTCTATGATACTATAATATAATTTATATCATAGAAGACTGTACCAAACACTTTGAAAGTATGTATAAAACTTTAGAAGTATGAAATTATACTATAATAGTATAAGGAACTTTTCCTAAATTACAATCATATGGATTCTAGTAAAATACTTCAATTTTTCTTTCCGAGTAATATAAAAAATAAGAAATAAGTATGCCAATCCACTTTCCAATTCCGTTACAAATAACAGCTGCATCTCAGAGCCTCCCGAAATGGGTCCAGTAGAAACAGTCGATAATGGCAAGACCACTTGTTTCAACGAAAATTCAATCGGCAGCTTTCCGATTTCCTTCGCTCGTAAATTTCCCCGTGCTTTTCTCGTCAATTCCGAGAAAATCCCAATGAAAAATAAATTAATGTTTTATAAATCATCCTTTATAAACGAATAACCGCGCTGTACGCGCAAAGAACCGTCTCGAAGCAATTTTCTCTCGCGCGGCTCTAATAACACATCGCACAGCGTGTACTACATCTTTCTATCAGCGATCTCTCCTCGGCCTCGGCGAGAAAAAGGTCTCATCCCGCGAGCGTCTGTGTGCTCACCTGCACGTGGCAGGAGGAGTATATGTACAGCGTATATGGCGTAGCGTCGGCACGTGGAGTCATCGATGAGGTAAGACACGAACGTCGACCTACATGCCTTCGCGGAAGCGTCAACTTTTGTTGCCGCGATTAAATTTAGACGCGCGAGAGCCTCTAATGGAACGCGACGCTGGTGTCCGGCGATGTGATGGAGATCCAAAAGATTCCAGAGGACGTTTACTTCGCGGACACATCTGGCACTTCTTTTGATGAGGTTTTAAATTTTCAGGGACTTCGGCATTTATTTCCAGATGTTTGCTTAGTTTGATAGGTAGAATGTATTTTTGTTCACACACTGAGACCAATTTGGTAATTTTCATCAGATATTTACTTCAATAGTATTTATTAAATATTTCTTTAACAGGTAAATTCATATAGTTAAAAAAAATTAGTTGATTGAAAGAAATACAACAAGCATTGTTGAAAAAAATATGTACAGAAAATTACGAAATTACGAAATCTGTGAGTGCAGTGGTATTATTTATTTCAATGTAACGTACGATTATATCCTAAATTAAATAAATAAAAAATCATCGTCTAGGGAAAAGTTTTACATTATTTCAAGATACATAACTTTTTTGGGGGTAAAGTAGTGATAAACTTATGGTAATCAAGATCTCATCGAAAAATTTAAAATCCCATCCCTATCCTGACAAATTACCATTTTACAAAAAATGCTAAAATGAGACATCTAACGAGCGGACATAACTCAAACTAATGTAAACTGTAATTTTATTTAAAATTCCGCTGGTTATAAGAAACGTAAAGCGCATCTGCAAAATTTTCACATTCCTCATTTCGCATTTAAAATGAAGCGAGATGAATTATTTACCGCTTCACGCTCGTTAAATCACTTTTCCTCGAACCTTTCTCTGCCATCATCAGTTTTCACGCTCCCAGACGCGGGAAAATAGAGATCACCGTTTAAATCATTACCACCCACGCACAAACCAGATAAAAAAAAATTAAAGTCAACGCGCGACGAATACAAAAATAACATCGATGCACGACTAATCGAAGCTTCAAGCGGTATAAAAAAAAGCAAATCGCATCATCGACCCCTCCCAAGTCGTCCATTGTGAGCAAACGCGGACGAGATAAGAAATGATCTCAACGAGGCGAGAGTCTTTTGTCACGCTCGGAGTCATCGGCTTTAATGGCGCGGGTCCGCCGACAAAGGTCGCTCCCGCGCGTATTTGCATGAAGCGCCGGGCGCGCCTGTGTGCGGCTTGCGTGAGGTGCATCGACGATCGCGCGGGGAGAGAAGGGCGAGCTGTTTCGATCTGGCTGGAGGGTCGAATGGTCGGCTGCTTGTGATGGGGCTGAAGGAGTCATTAGCATGACTCGCTTCAGAGCCTGTTTTCAAAGCTGTTGGGCAAATGTTGCAGAGCCTGCACTGTATGTGCCGCTGCGGAATGATGGAACTCGCCCGGAACGTACCTAATGATGGATTCGATAAATTGTAAAACTTAAGGGGGCCAGCCTGGGTTAATATTGAAAAAAATACACTTTCCAGTATAATAGGTATAACAATTGTATTCATCACTTTTGATTGCTGCAACTTTTTACACTTTAACTACTCGCATAATTTAAGCTATTTATTCATGATTAAGATCCAAACAGTGTTCTTTACCTCTAGTATTTTTCCATTTAAAATTTTTATTTATTTGTCCACTTGCCATAGCTTTTTTTCTCAATAACGTAACTTATTTCACTCTTAGATCACTAACTTAGATCACTCTAACTTAGATCACTTTTCTGAAAAAAATTACATGAAAAGTTATTGTAGACATTTTTGTGCAAAATATTAGTAATTGCCTAATATTTGGACAAAAAGTGTCTACAATAACCTTTTATGTCATTTTTTTTCAGAAAAGTGATCCGATACATCTGAAGTGCAGGTAATGAAGAGTACTTTAAACCTGGTCCGGTGACATATAAGTTACTTTATTGAGAAAAAAACTATGGCAAGTGGATAAATAAATAAAAATTTTAAATGTTTTTGATGGAACAATACTAGAGGTAAAGAACACCGTTTGGATCTTAATAATGAATAAATAGCTTAAATTGTGCGAGTAGTTAAAGTGTAAAAAGTTCCAGCAATCAAAATTGATGAATACAATTGTTATACCTATTATACTAGAAAGTGTATTTTTTTCAATTTAACCCAGGCTGGCCCCCTTAACTTTCGTGAAAATCTCAGAGAAATCGTGATATTAATAACCTCATAGAGGAAAAAAATGTTAGTAAAATTTAGTTAAAGGCTTGTAGTAAAAAATATTGATTTTTATACTTCAACATTTAAAGAAATTTTACTTAGCGCTTTAATCTATATCTGTTTTACTCAGCCAAGTTAAATATTGCTTAAAAAATATACTTACTATACATAAATAAATTTTATACGACTGTTTACACTTACATTTTTAAGCAAAGTTTATTTACGCTATTTCAGAGTTTTCTTCCTGAATTGATATTTAAACGATATCGTTTATTCAACGCAGCTCAAAAATATATGTTATAAAGGAAATAATTTTCTGCTCAATGATCTCGTTAAACATGAATAAGTACAAGTCGCGGATTTCACGATAGAATAAGTAAATAATCAATTATTCCGCATTTTAAATCGTTAACATATTGGATAAGTGGCACATTGTAACATTAAACAACCACACATGAATTAATTCTACTTACTCGTGTAATGTCTTATTTACTGATCTCTCATAGATAAAATAATTTACAGTGTCTATACAATTTTTAATATAAATTTATTACATTCAAGATCACCCAATTAAATTAAATTAAAAAAACATTGCACTAATGTACTTGAAACAAGCGTTCATTCATCATTACATTTTGAGTGCCTAAAAAAGGTACAATAATTTACAATGTCTATACTGCAATTTGAAATATAAATTCATTTCGTTCAAGACCACCCAATTAATTAAATTTAAAAAAAAACCATCCAACTATAAATGTACTTGAAACCAGCGTTCATTAATCATTATATTTCAAGTGCCTAAAGAATTATTAATTCAAAGCGATCGCATTCATAATAATGTTTTATCGAGCCGTGGTCAATTCCTACAAGAACGATGTCAACGAGACTAAAATGAAAGACCATACTGCGACTCCCATCAATACTGCATCCATAATCGTCTTATATCCCTTTTCTATTGGCTCTCTTCGACCAATCTACCATCAACGACAAACACTCCCCCAGAGCACACGAATGGCTTCTCGGCGAATTCGTCGCCTCGTCAGTAATGAAAAACTAAACAGGATCGATGTCAAGCATATCTGATATAAAAAAAGATGACTCGATCGCATAATTTATTAACGTACCGTCGATGCAAATTGTCGTATCGCGCGGACAAAGGGACTTTTACTGTGTACATACACTGTACATATAGTGTTTGTACCAGGGGCTCGTAACCATATCTAATAACGAGATACACGGTGTAATGTGTGTCACACGGGAGCTTTTTTAGCGCCTTTTTATATTTTCCTTTGTCACCGGGATGCGGAAGGTAGCTTCTTTTTACGAGTCTTTTAATTCTTTGAATACTTCGCTAGAGCGCAACGGATGCAGCTACAGGGATGCTTTCAGGAATGGTTATGAGGAAATGATCGGCTCTTTCGCGGATCACTTCATAAAGCTTTTAACTTGTTAAACGCTTCGGCATTAACCTTCAGAGGACGGGGAATTTTGGAATTTTCAATTTCTCAGTATTTTCTATAAAAAACACATAATATGTGTCTCTAATATTGGGAAATACTCATATGTAAAGTGTCTATCCATGGTCGAGCTACTATAGTGGCTTTCCCGTCCCCTACAGGTTAATACGATTATATTACGATTTGAATGATGAATAAGTGCAATTAACAAAAATGGATTGTTCTTTATTCAATCTGTCTTTGCAGTTTTATATATATTTTTTTTAAAAATTAATATATTAAAAAAAGTGATAAATTAAAGTATATAAGGTAAAGACCTATTCCGACCCTTGGAAAAAATTTGAAGTATATTTATGATTATTATTTATGGATCAAGGGAGTAAAATAGGCGATTATTGCCGAGAATTATTGAAGTTTGCTGCTCGAACTTTAACGAGGGCAGTGATTCACCTAAGGGAATAATCACTCCTCAGGTGCATATACATTTTTTTACCATATGCCTTTATAAATCCATTGTATTTGACAAAAAATCAAATAAAATGTGACTACGAAAAGCAAAATATGTCTGTTAAAGCTAAAATCTATTTAGGAAAATTAAAATATGTTTACAAAGCTAAAATCCATTTAGGAAAATTAAAGTATGCTTACAAAAGCTTAAATCTATCTAAGAAAACCAAAATATGTTTACAAAAGCTAAAATGTATCTGCGGAAGTTAAGAATGTTTCTTCGAAGCATAGAATGTGTCTCTGGAGAGTAATATGCGCCTCCGGAGAGCAAAATGTCTCTCCGGAAAGTAAAGTAACTCTATCCGAGGAGTAAAATAAGTCTAGACAATAAAACATGATTTTACTCTTTCTGCAGAGGTCAATAAAGTGGACTTTATAAATGGTTACTTTTCCGTTCGACGGTACCGGAAAGCTGCCACTAAGTTTCGCGCACTGTTGAGAAGTGATTTGGCAGTTCTGTAAGAGCAGATTAAAGTATAAGATAAATAAATAGCCTTTTATAAACATTACAAAATTGTATACAAAAAATATATCATCACAACTTAGAGATAGAAAACAATAATTTACAAACAGACAGTCGGTGAATTCGAGGTCCTAGTAGATCTTATTCTACAGAAAAGTAGATTTAGCATTTCTGAAAAGGTGTAAAAAGTAAAAGTCACTTTTTCTTCGGTGTGCGTATGTATTAGACAGCAAAACTACCAAAGCCTGTGAAAGATCCATAGAAAAGAGCCCGCAGGAATGACGAGTGCCAAGGGACCATTGGCGGTCGTTTGCGAAAGAAAGAAAGGCTCGCATAGCAAGGGACTCGGGACAAAACCTATCGAGCCTCTTCGCCGTCGAATTTTTGGGGTCAATGGTGATGGATGAGGGCGATTAAAGAGCGCATCCCTTCGCCAGTATTTTCTCGCGGAAAATGCGCTTTTCTTACACTGCACCCTTCAGGAGCCGCGGGCGCATTTACGCGAGAAACTTTCACGTCGTAGAAAATGCGCGTGAACGAATATTTATGAACGGAGCGCACGGCGCGGCTTTCGGGATCGCATCGGCGAGGGCGACGGGGAGAGTTGGGTCGGCTTCAAATTTCCCTTTTACGAGTGCCCGGCGCGCGCGCTTTCAGAATCTCGGAGCTCGTCTTCCCGCTGTGTTTCAACCGGTCATAAAAATTTTACTCGTCCTCCATATTTCGACTTTACTTTCGGAAAATCTATGGCTTCATAGACAGGGTGACGTTTTATGCGATCTCACTGCTGCACACTGAAACGTCAATTTTATTAGGGTGGAAATAAAAATTTATGCATGTATGTGTATTGCCTTTTGTACATACAGCTTTGTGATTAAGTTGCAAATCCCATGCTGAAGGGCAATAACAATACACGGAGAAAAATGTTATACTAAAAATTACTATATTTTTTAGCGATGGAAGGATATACTTGCAACGTGAGAAAAATTAGTATATTTTTTTTTAAATTTACAATACGTGTAGTAAAAATTAAAAAATATTATCTTTACTAAATATACTAAATTTTAGAATAATATACAGTAATTTTTCTCACATTAGAAGTACGTCCTCCAATTGCTAAAAAATATAGTAATTTTTAGTATAACATTTTTCTCCGTGTATTCTTTTCGTATTTTGATAAACCCTCGCGAAAATTTTGTTGATATTAGTAAAGAAGTGACTTACGATTGTATATATTTAACTATTAAGTACAAGTAAAAAACAAAAGCACCTATTTACGAGAAAATTATATTCTGTTAGTTACAGTTGACTACCGGGCAAGGAAATAGTGGCATTTTCTCGTAAAATATAGTTTCCAGCAGGTCAACTAATTAAGACCCATTCAACAAGTTAACAAACTTCGAACTTCCATTTGTACCTTATCTTTGACATCTACCATCCGGCCAATCGATTTTCTAAGCTCATTCCAACCGTGCTGGCCGACCGCCACCTTGAATTGAACGCGACTTTGATGCATTTCCCTCGAGTGAATCGCTGGAAAAACTAAAACAGTCGAGATCGCGGCAGGCGCCATTAACTCGTGTCCTCGTTAAACTCTCGAGTAATCGATTCGAGGGGAAGTCGCGGGAAAGAAAAAAGAAAAAAGGAAAAGAAAGAAAAAGAGAGAGAGAGAGGAGAGGAATAAAGCAGGGGACGGCTCTTTCAAGCTCGACCTGGTCGTCGCTGTATATATATATAAACCCCGGACAAAATCTTTAAAACTCAACGCCACCGCAGCTCCGAGAGCAGATTAAATCGCATTATGCAATCTCGTTTCATTCTCGAGGCCTCCCTTTAATTGAAGGCGCACACATTCAGCCGAACATTTCGCGGCTTTCGCCGAGCAGAGGTTAATTGGCCGGAATGGATTCTTTTCATTCCGACCAAATCGAATATCCACGAATTAATATTAACGTATCGACTTTTAAGAGCCGCTGGAATTGCCTTTGCATCAAGTTAAAAAAGGCAAAAGAAGGGGAAAAAGTGTAAAATACATTAAATATTAAATTACTTTCCTAAAGGATGTATCGTCGTATTTAAAATTTTAAATTACGAAAATTAACGAAGCAAATGCAAAAAAGATATGTAACATGTAAAAATATGTTCGAAAGGTCTTTAATAAATTAAAAGGTTGCTAAATATGTATGTTGGCTTTTTCAAGGTGAACAATAACAACGGCAGTGTAGTTTTAGATTTTTTTTTTAAATAGAAATGATATTTCGTTTACATCGCGTAGTTGCGAAGTTTCGCATTCTCAGAACTGAAATAAAATTTTGCAATGGATGTTAATTTAAAAAATTTTATATATTTTTTGGTTTTGTCAATGTTTATTTTTCACATACATGGAATGAAATTGAGTTCACAGCACGACAAAAAAAGTAAAAACATTATTTCTTCAATAATCGTAAGTATTAGTAAATATTTATAAAATGAATTACAATTTTCGATCTACAGTAATGATTTTTTTTTATTTAAAGCTAACGATTTTTAACTACTGTTTCAATGAAGCAAATACTGTAATAATTAAGGATGTTATCAATAACGACACTGAATATTCGGACATACCTTTTTCTTCTTACAAAGCAATAAATTTATATGAAGATTCTGTTCTTCAAAAGAATAAGCGTTTTAAAAACGTTTATAAAGTAAATGAAATGACTGTCAAAAATAAGAATTATCCAGCCCCAAATTTTTTATTTTTTATATCGAACAAATCGAATATTGTAAAGTTAATGAATGATTTGAGGGATTCAATTTGGTGGAAGCATGACGCTTTATTTTTAATTGTTAATAATGATAACGGAAGCTGTTCTATGGCTGATACAATTTTAAAAGCGACTTGGAATTTTAGTGTGTTACTTGTAACATATTTATGCAGAAATGAAATCAATGCATTCATGATGTTCACTTACAATCCTTTTTCAAATCTGGCTCCAAGTTTTTGGCAAGAAGTACAAACTAACCGTACTGACAGTACGAATTGGTCGTTGTTTCATCGTTCATTTGACCAACTTTACGAACTACTACTTATCAATAGTAAGTGGATATTTTAAACATCGTCGTATAGAAGAACACGATTAGTGGGAATTTAAAAGTTTAAAATATAATCGTATTCTACTGCATTTACAATAATTTTTTAAATAAATTGTATTTATATTTTAATAATTTTACAAAATAGCCACAGCCTTCTGCCGAAACATATATTTCGATAAATCAAAAAATTTATATGGTTATAATATAAACTTAGTCCTGTATAAAAATATTCCAATATTAAGTTTCGGCAAACCAGGATCTCAATTTAAAGATTGCAAAGGATGCGGGGCTAGAATTTCGTGCGAAATATGGAAATTAATGAACGCAAGTGCCACTATGAAAGAGACAAAAATGAAGGGTTACATCGATGATAATGGTAATCCTTACGGTTTAATTAAAGATGTTCTTTCAGAAAAAGCAGATGCATCGTCAAGTCTAAGCACCTTCGGCGACTACTTTCAAGCGCTAACTTATCCAGTACTATCTTTTCCAATCAAAATCACTACCCGTAAATTGTTTAACAGTCGTGATCAAGAATTTTTAAGCCTTTTACGTTTCGAAATAATTTTTACGTTTCTTATAGTCTTAATCGTCAAGGCGAGAATTTTTAAATACGTTCAGAAGCAATCTTTATCTGCAGCCGCTCTGGAATTAATTAGATTGGCCGTAAATAATGGTGTTTTAAAAAAACCGCGATCTTCCCCAGGCCGATTGGTTCTTTTAATTTTTATTTGGATGGCCTTCAACGGTAATTCTTTTTTTCAAAGTTTCTTGAGCGCCGAAAATCTGGTGCCCGGCCGCGTTTCGCACATTAACTCTGTCGCGGATCTACTTAAATCTAATCACAAAATTCTTGGAATTCGCGACAATAAGAAATTTTTGTTGTACAAGAGACTTCTTGATCGGTATGAAATGGTAAGTAACTTTAGCGAATGCATGAAGAAACTTAAAAAAGATAAAGACATAGCCTGCATTGGCTCATCCCGGCAACTACGATTCGAAGAAATCGATTCTGAAAACATCCATGTGGCTAAAGAAAATCTGATAGTGACTTACGGCTCATTCGTATTCAAAATAGACTCACCGTTTTTGAATAGATACAATAAGATATTTATTGGACTCGTGGAAAATGGATGTACATCATTATTTATTAAGATGGATGAATACTACTTCAAAAGAAATCACATGGAGAAGACTCGCAAAGTAAATGGACATGACCTGCAAAAGATGATCCATTGGATATATACCTTGTTGTGGAGTTACACAGTTTCTGTAATTATCTTTGCCAGTGAAATAATAATTTTCAAAGTAAAAATGCGAAAGATGCACTTCGATATTAGTAGAAAAGTTTTACGAAAATTACTCAAAAAGTAACTGTAGCGTATAAAACTTCTATAATTTAATCAAAACAACTTGTTTTTCCTTTTTTTATAATTATTTATTAAACGATTCTATTATGCGGAGGATATATCCACGACAAAGTCTCAAGCAACAAAACTATCTCTCTCGTCAATTTTCTCTCTTAACAAAAAAGGACATTCAAAAACGAGACACCGTCACTCTCGTTTTGGCGGTTCTACCTTTTATCGAATACTCGTGTATTCGTTGGTAGAAGAAGAGCGATTACCTCTTCATACAATCGCCATGTACGCAGGCCTACACAGTACTCATAAACTGTGCTGCAACATATTTTATTTGTCGGGAACAGTAAATTCTTTTCCAAGTAAAACTTATCTCAAAGTGTAGTAAAAATAATCTAATGATATTTGAAAAATTTTACATTATCAGTCTAAACCTTGTACGAATTATATCACTATTGTGTGTACATGCAATGATAACTCGCACAAAAATAAAAAATAAATAAAACTACAAAAGCAAATTTTATTTACGTTCCCTATATAAATCTACTATATAGACATTCATATTTTTATTTAAAAGTACTCGGAAAGAAAAATCTAACTTTTATAGTAAGAATGGGAGTACTAGTAGAGTTTATCACCAGCGTTACTTTATTAGTATAAAAATTCATGCAAATAATCATGGATTTTGAACTTTTAAAGTAGACTGTCTTTTCATAGTAAAAAAGTAAGCAGTCTATAGGCGATTCTATAAGCAACATCGGAAAAGAGTGTGAATGCCGTGGAACAGTTTGACGGTTGACGTTTTTTCAAGTGCCGCAACTCGAATATGGCGTAGCTGCAGAGCTTTGTACTAAGCGAATCATAGTATAAAGCTTTAGAACGGGAGGAGGAATTTTTGTATTTCTGCTCCTGGAGGACCATACACATACTTTACCCACGTAAAAATAATTCAGACTAAAAGAAGACTATAAAAGATCAGCTTATTATGTAGATTTATCTATTAACGAGCACCTAAAAATCAATTCGAGATCACTATTTTATACAATATTAATTATTAGTTTAATACATATAAATTTAAAGAAATAACTTTAATAAAAGATCTTCTTAAGATTAAAATGATTTTCGTAGAGATCTTATGTATAGAAAAATTTAAAAAAAATGGAATATATTAAAATAATATTAATATTGTATTAAAATACCGATCCCGAAAAGATCTTAAATTAATATTTCGATATTTATTAAAAGAGAATCTTTTTGAATCTAAATCTTTAAATCATTTTACGCGGTATTTATATGTGAATAAATTATATTTATATGTACTACTCCTTTCTATGATACTATAATATAATTCATATTTTAGAAGACTGTACTAAAGTACTTTCAAAGTACGTATAAAAACTTTAGAACTATGAAATTATACTATAATAGTATAAGGAACTTTTGCTAAATTACAATCATATGAATTGTAGTAAAATACTTAGATTTTTCTCGACCTTTAACAACAACAAACCATCCTTGAACAAAAAGTCCTTCAACATCCATTCCCAAGATTGACACTTTTCTCGAAGATCGATCATGACGAGGCAAAAATCAAGATCCGGCGCGAGTGCAGCAAAAAAGTCCGTCGCATATCTCGCGCAAACAGCAGCAGCTGCCGGAAAATCACACGCGTATCTTCGAGCGGATGCACGCGAATCGCGTCGCCGTTCACGTGTATCGAGCGAAATGCCGGAGTCGGGCTGAGAGTATCATTAACGGGTCCCGCTCGATGTACGGGACACTTGGACCGCGAGCCAAGGCTCGCCGGGCCACATTAACATACTCGGCGAGGAGCTGCGCGCTCGACTGCCGGCCCGGATTATTCATCATTGGGAGACCGGAGTGCAGTGCAAGACGAAGATGAAGGTGCTCGTTTGAATCGTAATTGCTTGCTTCGACTAATTACGCGCATCTGAGCGTTGCCTCCATTTTTTTGGTTTACTTGTTGTTGAATGAATTATTTGTGGTGAGTAGCCGCGTTACTGCTGATACGATAGGGAAGGAGCATCATATTTCACTGACCATTAGATTTTAATGTAATGAAAAGTTACAGAATTATACAGATTTATATAGAAGTACGTATAGAAGTTTCACGATTATTTACAATTGGAGAAGTTTATTAGAATAAATAGGAAGTATATTTTGCGAAATATTCTGCAGAGATTATCTTCATTAATGCAAAAAAAAGTTAAATTTTGGTAACAAAAAAGAACTTTTGGGTGTATTTCTGTACAGAAAGAATAATTCACTTTTAAAACTTTTGCAGTGAATAAAAACATTTTCGAAAATATCTGATGAAATGAACTTTTCTCGTGGAAGTAATGCACTGCGTACTTTTTCCGCTAAAATTTCACAAAGTTCACTTTTTTTTATACCGGAATGTACGTGAAAGACAAAAATTCAATTTATTCATTTTAATCTATTACATTTTATATATTTAATGTACATGACTAGCAGTCCATTAAACATGTAAATATATGGAAAAGCAAGTAAATAAAATATCGCTGTAGCTAGAACTGATTTTTTTATTCGCAGATTCGAAAATCTCGAGGAATCGAATTATCCACGGGTAAATAAGAGACGAGCTCCGCATGATTTTTCTCGGACGTCGTATACGAGCGGTGAGCGAAAAAAAAAGTGGCGCACCAGTCGCGGACGGATGAAAAAGCGACGGCTGCGAGTGCCAGCAAATTTTCGTTGCGCCCCACGCTAGACGCGTTTTTGCAGACGTCGATAGAGTCCGCGCGCTTCGGGATGAAAATTTATGGTGCAATTCGCGAAAGTCTAGTCGCAGCCCTTTTTCTGCAAGGATCCTTATTTTTTCCACCAGTCGAATGAGTGTCGCTTTTTTAATCACCAGGAGTGGTCGAAATTGTTTACCCTCCCGCTACTTCCTTTTAAATTCTTAATTTCAGTTTTTTTATTCGGAAATTCGGGTTGCGTACACTTTTTCGTCAAATTGACATTAAAATCCAGGTTAACGATGGTTAACTTGTTTCGAGATTTTTCAAACGAATTTTTCAAACGGGCGTGCTTGCTTGTAAATTGGAGCAGCCTTTGAAAATAAATCTGGATAGAGAAATGTATGCGATGAAAGAAGTTCACGTGTGGGTGCGCTTTAGGATTCGGGAGGGGATCTCGGACGATCGTTTTGTGAGATTGCCACGAAAAAAGTTCTTGTCTTAGTTTTTGCGCAGATTGCCGAACGAACGATGTATCACGAGGAGCTTTTCCTTTTCCACTTCCCGTTGAGCTGGTTAGCTCAATTTTTTACTTTTCATTAATCGACGTACTGCTGGCTCATTAAAAGGAGAATTTATTATTGCAAATCCATTAGAACAGAGCTTTTTACAAAATTATATATATGAGAAAATCTACAAATAAAAATACCTAGGACGGTTCACCTGGAAAAAAATTAAAGTCGGAGCAAAACTCTGGCAAATTTTTTTCTTGTTCGATGGGTCATGCAATGCATGAAAAAAATCGTAAACACAATTCCGAGATAGGTATTTTTTTATTTGCAAATGAAGTATTTAAATACAACATTTGAAAAATTAATTTTTTCGTTATCCGAAAATAAATTTAGTAACTACTTATAATATATGATTGCATTTGCATTTCAATGTATGACTTTTATTTTTTTTCCAGGTGAACTATCTTAGGTGTTTTTATTTGCAAATTTCCTCATGTTTTACTTCCATTTTTCTTATAATAATACATGAATTTTTTAAGCACTTTCGCTACATCAAAGTGCCTTATATTTGTAATGTGTTGCTTTTATTGAATATGAATGAATATATTCAATTAAGCTGTAAAAAAGGACTGATACATCGCTTCTACCATTTTACAATGGAACAGCAACAAAAACTGCACGAAAACTCAATTTAAAGCAATTTATTGCTCCTTGACGAATATAGCAGAGTTGCGTAAACAAAAGAATAAAATTTTTCTAATATTTATGCCCGCAGTTCGTATATATGAGTGCACGTGGCGCATGACCTACTTTCATCCCTTACATATTCGCGTGAAAAGGAGCATTAAACATTTTTCATTATAACCATAAGTCATGCTATAAGAAAAGAAAAAAGGAAAAAACACTTTCAAACACCAGGCAATTGCTAAAAAACAACAAAATAAAAAAGAAAATCCAAATTGATGTGCAACGCGAAATTCGTAATAAGATCCGGTATCGTAATAGCCGGGAAAGAATAGAAATTGCGCGATCTTTCAATTTCGTCGCCCGACCCTGCGACTTCGCCCCCGACTGGGAGGAAAAGGGGGAGGGGGATTGATCGAAGCCACGCGACGAATTCAATCGGCTGGGAAAAAGCTCAGGTCTCCCTCCGTCCCAATTTTCGCTTATCTCATGATAATGCAAAATCCCGGAGTGAGACTACCTTTTCAATTTCTTGACTTTTCTTTTCTTTCTTTTTTTCTTTTTTATTGTTGACTTGAGCATAAAATATTTTCCTTCTCGTTCTCGCGTGCCTATTTAATTTTTTGTAAAATTCGAAATGGCGCGCCTACAACTAGACGTCCTTTGTGAACTCAGGCGCTTGATTTTTGGTAAGCTTCCAGGAATTCTATCGTCTGGACGAGTTTTCTCATTTTGCGAAAATGAACTGCTCGATAATATACCTAACTGAACATAACGCTGAAAAAATTTTGTATAAATTATATGAATACATATAATTGATTATAAATCTTACGATACAATTACTTCTTACAAAGATTACGAAGCTTCTTAAAGCGTCCAATCTCGGATAATGCTTCTAAGAATTTTCCCGTAAAAAAATTCCGAGTTACGAAATGGTAAAGAAGCTTGAAGAAAAAATGCTTGCGGTACTTGTAATGAAACATTTTATTAATTAATTGCAATTAAAATTTCACTTTTGTTAGTCAAAAAACCGCACACCCTTATAGCCCCCAATAATAATTGCACCCTTTCAATTGGTACAAAAAAAAACATTCCATTAGATTCTAAGAAGCAATTTAAAAAGAAAAACACAAGTTAAAAAAATGTAAATGTTCCACTCGAAGAAACTTGAAAAGTCACGAGCGGAAGGAGCACCTCTGTATGTAACGAATACAGGGGGCAGCGGCGCGTGGTGCGCGTGCAAGTAAAGTCGATTTTGATCCGCAATTAAGGAGCGGCGCGGAGTGGCGGACGACGAGTGGCATTCGAGCCAAAGCGAACTCGGGTGGCCGTAAAGCGTGAGGCACTCGGTCGTTTGCGCCGCCAGAGAAACATTTAAGTAGTCGAGCACAACAATTTCCAGAAAGGTGCAGAGAGCTCGCGTTTTCAGGATTAAATCTTGAATTTTTTTTAACCTCCCGCAAGATTTTGCCCGCGCTTTCGCCGCGCACGTCGAGGCCGCGAGTAAAAAGCTGCGGAAATTGAATTAAACTATAGCTTTGCGGTACCGAGCTTGCAAGAATATTTTTCAGAATTCTTCGATTTTTTTGTTTAAATGATAATTTTGTTTATTATTTTTTCATTGAGACGCAGTGGGTAATAATAAATTAAGTTTAATTAATTTTAATTAAATTGTTTATAAAAAGGCACCTCTACATCTTGATTAATTCGTTTACATGACAGCAAATTTAATAGAAATAGTAAATTTTACTTGTTCGGGAGAAAGTAGGACCCCTTTTTTAAATTCAATTTAAAAAGACTGAAATTTTTTAATTTTTGACTTGGAAATAGTTTATTTAAATGATATATTTTATAAAAATGAATTTTATCAATACATAAATATTTTACTAATATATACTCATTTTCTTGTTTCTTTTGCTTTGAACAGTATATTAAAAAAATAAATAAATGTATTTGTAGCTTCAACGATAGCATCTCTTCCACTAGTAATTTCGTATAATTAAACTATAATTATTTATCTCGAATATCAAAAATTAGCAACATCACAACCTTCGTAACAAACGTACAAATGCAAAATAACAAACTAATTTATTAACGCCGCAGCGGAAAGCAGTTTTTGCACAAATAAAACACCCCAGCAGCGCGTGTCGAGAAACTACCGCAGTTGTCGCGTAAAATCGCCGATGTGTCATAATCGTTCGAAAGGATCTTAGAAATTCCAGCGAGGCTCATAGCGACCCGCACATCTAATATAATATCCACCGAATCGACCCCCAGCGACAATCGATCGTTAATCGTCTTTTAGCGGAAATTTTGTCATCGTCGACGGCCCCCGCGTTGTTCCCATTAATATTCAATGGCAGGCCGGAACGCGACGCCAGGTATTTACGACGAGACTGAGCCTCCGCGCGCCTGCATACATTCATGAGAGACAGAAAAGCGAGGCGGAATATCATCCCCCGCGAGTCGCGCATTGCTCTCGACGTCCAGTATTTTTTTTTTTTTTTGTTAGCTGCTTCACCACTGAAGATAAGCTGGGCGAAGCACTGGGTCCGCGCTGGGTTTTGTCTCGGCGGTTTCCTGCCGTCCGAGTGGCCTCTGGAAGGATACCGCAGAGCTTGCGGACTTCTATTTCCACGCCGCGGGCAGTATTGTGCTGTCGACCGGAGTACGCTTCCAGCGAGAAGGTAACGTCGTTATTGAAGTATTATTTTTGGGCGCACAATGAGTGAAAAAGCGCTTTAACGATTTTTCTTTTTCGCTTCGATCGAACAGTGCTTTTTTTTATTTAAATATACGGCAGCCGACTTCGAAAAATTTGAGAGCCTACAGCTGGACGCCGTAAACCCCTACGAATTGGCAGGGTACGATTCATACACATACCGATTATATATAATTTAGTTTAACACAAACATTTTTATGAAATTTATTTAGCACAATCCGTTTTAAATTTAACACATGAATATATACAATTAACTAATATTATTACCCACGTAACTTTGTACACAAGAAGCAAATAGACATTTAAAAAAAGTATATATTGTACACAACAGTTTGGGCACTCTAAATTTAAAAAAATATTTTATAGCTCAAAATTTAGACACGAAATGAATATTGTAATATTGTACACATCGGATTGTACACTGAAACGTTAAAAATTAACTTTTGATTATCGTACACCAATTCGCAAGCGACCTACACATTCACTAAATCAAATAATAGACAAAAGTTCGATTCTACACAATTCGTCGTATACGTGTTAAATAACTCTAAAAGTATCTACATGCTAAATTTTTTTTAAATTTTAAAGTTGTCAAATTTTTTAAATTTTGCAAATATAACTGATTTTTTCAAATTTGTCAAATTTTTTCAAATTTTGCATATTAACCAATTTTTTAAAATTTTAAAAATTTGCAAATTTAACAGATTTTTCTAAAATTTTCAAATTCTTAAAATAGTCCGAATATATATTTAATAAATAAATATTAATATATACATGTGTGCAAATCCACGGCTCATAAGAAGCAACTCAGCTTTGAAAGTTGAATTTTTTGCTTTGAAGGCAACTACCTACCAGAACAATTTTTTCTTCTTGTTTAGGTCAGTTTCACAATAAACAATCTTTGCTAAATTTAAAAAATTACTCAAAATTCAGGCGTCTTCCTTGGCTAATTCTAAGAACTTTTTATTCTTCTAGATTTGAAAACACTAAAACAAAAAATCGATCTTTAAACCATAAATTCTCAAAGTTTAGACATTTATTCCACCGCTTAGTGGAGTCCCAGGTTTATTACAAACGGGAAAACCTTTGAAAAATCGATGACGAAAAAAAAGATACGAAAAATCACGTTTTCTCAACTTTTTTGCGTTATTTGACCCGGAAAAAAGTATGCCCAGGGATTGGCCGTGCACACCTGTTTTTTCTCTTTTAAAATAACTTGAAAAACAATAAAAAATTGGTCTGGTAGGTGTGCCTTCAAAACAAAAAATTCAAAGCTGAGTTATTTCCTGTCCGCCGTGGATTTGCACATATATTTAATAAATATCAAACTTTAAAATATTCATAAAGAAAGAAATTCCTTAACTATCCAAACTTTTTACATACCCAGCAAAATGTCAAACACGTTGCAAAAAAAAATTGATCGTCGCGTAGTTTAAACATCAAAAGCTTTTAATTAATTATTCTCTAGTACCGAAACTGTGCTCCGACGAAAATTTAGGTGGTGTTTGAACCTCACAAAACAGCATGCTAATTTCTCGCGGTCGGAAAATGAATGACAGAGGCGGTAGCCAAGAAACCCACTGCCTATCCTCCCACGCGCATAATAACATTTTCGCCCGCGTTTAATATCGTTACGAAGGCATTCTTCGTCAATGCAGTGGCTCGCGTCGCTCGGCATTGTTATAAAGCGCCTGCCTCCTGCTTGTGCTCGTTTTACGCATAAGTTTTTCAAAACAGTGAAATGTTTTTTTCTTTGCTTCATTTTGATACGCGGAACGCAAAGTCGAGACTCATTAATGAATGAACTTTTTTTACGGTAAGCTCATTTATTTAGAGTGAACTGACACGTACACTTTATATATTGTATAAAAATCTATGAGTGCAATTTTATGTTCCATTGTGCTTTGAGTCTACCTACACTCAATTCTACCTATTTATACACTTACCCTTGGAACTTATCTACGCTTACCTAAACGAGACCTTAAGTCACTATAATAATATTCTTAAAAGATTTAAGTAAGAATATAAATAAGTAAAAATCGTTAAATTAATAGAATGCTCACAATGGAACATAAAACGCACTCATATAGATTTTTATACAATATTAGGTAAATTTTTTTATATAATTTTTCTGTATAATTAAACTCTTGTTCAGATATTTAGGATTTATGTATACTCTTGTATGTAATTCAACTTTCTACTTATATTACCCTTTTGTTTCTTATACCTAATTTTAAGTTAATATTGTAATTTCCAAATGTAACCTTAAGGACTCTAGTCCGTTGAATTTTATTAAATAAATAATAAAAAATAATAAATAAATAAGAGGTACGCGTCAGTTCACTGCAAATAAATGAGTGTACGATAAAAAAGGTTCAATTATAAATCATTTAAAAATATTTTTATTAGTGACTTCAGATCTCGTTTAATTCTTCCCTTACGTAGACGCAGATAAATTCCACGTAATATTCAAAGTATCCCATAAAAAAGAAAAAGTTTATTCTTGATTAATTTATACCTAAAATTGAGTACACAATAAATTAAAGTATTGGAAGCCAACGCAACACAAGCCGCGCGCCTCCGAATTACCCAGAATGATCGAGGGCCGGTCGCATGGCTTTGACCGTGAAGCAAATCGAGCGGAGGAAAACGATTCACTCGTTAGCCCCCCCCCCCCCCCCGATAAGCGATCGGGATGGATGGTAAGTTCGCGTGCGCGACGGTAATTCGATCCGTTATCTCGCGCCGCGTCTTATCGCTCCGCCGGTCCCATCCACCTGCCGGTCCTTCGAAGCGCTCTATTTTCATGCTTCCTCGCCTTCCCTTTTTTTTCCCCGCTTCTTGGAATTCGCCTAAAGTGCTCCTCTGCATACTGAGTTTTACGCCTGTGAAACGACTAACTGTTCGCACTCCGGTAAATAAACGTTCGACGCTCGCGAGATATTTTTAGAGCGTTCGCGTTTCTTTGAGCACACGCGTCTTTCTTTTTTTGCGGTATTTTAATTGAGATCGGAATATTTTGAATTTTTTAGGAACAAATGATTGGCAGCCTCGTTCTTTTTTTTTAAGGAAGTGCTTTGAGTAGCGGGATAACGATTTCCTTGTTAATTACAAGTAAAATTATTCGTCATCTAAATGCAAATTATACAAAGAATAAATTACAATTTGGACGATATTTATTTTTTTTTAAACATTTTTGTGCATTTTTAATGTATATTTAAAAAACTGTAAGGATATGTAATTTAGGATGTATAGATTAAATGCATTGCTTTCGCAACGAAGCGACGCGCAAAGCGTATGGAAAAATAGCAACTTCCTTGAGACTTGTTATGTAAACGAATCTTCATTCACGCATTAGTGCATCTCTGAACGAATGCCAATGTATACAAAAATTATTAGCTCATTGTCCGATCCGTAATCCGACAAGGTGATATTGCAACTTTTTTTAAGCCTGTAAGTAAAAGAAAAAAATGTCAATGGCACGTATCATTTGAATATTTAAAGACAGAAAGAAATCTTAATCACAAACATATTTATATAACATAATTCAAACTAAATATCACGTCGTCAAAATACTTTTATAGCGGCTGCAGCACCAGATCGCCTTTAATCTGCTTACAACATCAAATTTTCTAAGAAAGGCAATTTATAATCTCTCAATGTAGCTTGAAATACCTAGTCTGACATAGATATTAATAGTGTTATATTTATTTATTTATTATATTTATTATATTTATTATATCTTTAATAGTATATTATAACAACACACGAAGTGCTATGCTGTACTGGGTAAACTCATTGTGATTCTTAACTGACTGTGATTTATAATTTATCATTAACTCATTGTGATCTTAACCGACTGTGATATCAAATTTATCATTAATTATTGTATTGTATTGTGTAGTTTACATTAATTTTTGTCTTTGAAGGCGAATAAATTATTGTTATTATTATTATAATTTTGTCTTGTTTTAATCTTTTGATCTTTGACGCGATTCAAACATAATTTTTTTTTCAAACAAATTTTTTGGATCATATAGCCATCTCCGTAATTCTTTTTCGCACCAATTTCTTACAGCCGAGTCTCTTACGAAGCCAAACATCCACTCAAAATTTTCGTCGTTTCTAACGAGTAGGCATACAGAGACGTTATCTCCTGGCGGGCGTTGCGCTCACAAGCGAGTCGCAGCCGCGCAATTATGTTGCAGCCCGTGCCACCGGGACATCCGTGAAAGTTTTGCGCACGCGCCGCCCTATCGCAGCTGCATCTGCGGAAGGAGTCATTAAGAGCGACGCGCGGCTTTGTTTACGCCAGAGCGACTCCCGGCTGTTTTTAGCAAAAATACGCCATAGTCAAAATCACGACGTCGTTAGAGATGCGCCCGTCCTAAAACGTCCGCGGCTATGGAAAATAATCGCGGCCGGGAAAGACGCACACATGAGATGCATTTTTTTTACTCGTTCGTTTTGCCAGATTTTATTTCTTTGTGCCGATTAAGCGGCGTTTATTCTAGGCGCGCGAATTTAAAAAGCGGGACGTTGTTTTATGATCATTTGGCTATTGTAATGAGGTACTTTACTCGAATCTAATCGGATAAAGTCAGTTATTTCTTCTACTTTTTTCACTATAGCGTGAGCTCCAATGTTCGAGGCAACTTTATCGAATGGCGAGAAATTACGCTGTTATTAGCGCCGGAGACCAAAATTAATTTAAACGTCTCATTATTGCTAATGAAGAAAAATCGACGAAAAATAAAAGAATGGAGCGGGGCGCTTTTTTTTTAAGTGCAGATTCAGGTCGTGCGCTGGTGGTATGTTCGCCGGAAAATTACGAGGGCGTATAGCGCCGTAAGAACGATGAAGTTGAACTCGAGAGGAAAATGAACGAAGTCAAGGGTTCCCTAGTGCACGAGCTTTCATTTTTTTCTATCCATCCATTTTTTTTGTGAAACTCAAAATAAAAGAGAAATACCATAATTCAGGTGAAGAAACTGTTCACTATAGCTAAATTATAATAAATCGCGAGATTTATAGAGGTACCGCGTATGCTATTTACGGTCTAAATAAAAGAATAATGTTTTTTTGAAACAGGAAAGTGCACTTTGCTTTATAGTCTGAATTTTCACAAAGGTTTATTGCCAGAAAAATGAGGAAAATACACAGTAAAGGTGGTAATCATTTTAATTTTTAAATTTGCATTAATTATGATCACGCTTTAAATCATTAGATCACGTTTATCTATTAATTTTGTTTTTAACAAGCGAACATTTGTGTTTAAAAGGTCTTATTAAACATGTTAATTTTGTAATAGTTACCAGTTAAATTGTAATTTTAACGTAATAAGCTTGTAATTTTTGCTAAACTAGTTCCTAAAAGTTTCCCTTTTCACAGTTAGTTATCGCTGTACTAAAATCGTAATAATAATAACTTGGTTAGTAATTATTACAAATATTTTGTAAGTTTCCCTCACGTGCAGGGTTTGTCAGGCGAAGAGGACGTCAACCGTAAGTAAAGCTCGACGTAGTATAATTAACAGTTGGAAAGGTCTCCGTTCTCACGCACAACGCGTGCAAAATTTTCCGTGATTCTCGCGGTTGAGTTTCATGGGGTACGCTCAGGAGCCAGTTCTCACTCTGGATGACGAAACGGTAGAGTCTACTTCTCTTTTCGTTCCTTTTGGGAATCCCTCGAGTTGCGCGTGCATCACTCCGACCCAGTATGCCTCGCCTTGGGACTACTATTTAATCAGACACGCAGTCGCTATTTCGAATTAACAAATTATTTCGTTCAATTATTTGTTCGGTTAATGGAGTTTTTCAGCTCGCGATATAAAAAAGGAGACATTTTCAAGAGATGCTGCTCGAGATTTTGATAAAATAATTATGCTAATTAATTTAGAGAATTATGGCAGGTGAGTGCGATTTTATTAACATGACTATTGTGTACTTTATTGTTTAGTTATTGTACACGTCACTTTAGATATGTACATATAACATAAATTTTTAAATAAAAAAAAATTAATATTAATGTATGTTATACCACAACTGAAAGTAGTTTATTTATTATAATAAGTTTAAAATCTATAGTTTCGTAGAAATTCAATTTTTATAAAGCTCATGAGTGATGATTATTTAATTAGAATAAAAATTTAATAACGTCAGTTTGAACTTGAACGGACGGCCATTATTTAGGTCAGTCGCGGAATTATAGACCTCGACTGTTTCACAATAGCTGCCTATCGTCTTTCAAAGTTGACTAAACTAGAGTTTCTCGGTTAACCAATTACAGATAAACTCTATTAATTGACGCCTCGGGGAATCAAACCGAATCAAACACATTAACGGATGATTTCGCAATATATCACTACCACACGCTCTGGCACCTCCACGCACTAAATCTAACTAGTTAACCAGTTAATCATTAAAATATACAAGTTTAAAGGAACATTTTAAAACAAAATAAATTACATTTCTCGATTTTCCCGGTAAAACTTTACTTTTGTTTCTGAAAAAATGGACACGAGAAGATAGTTAGTTTTTGAGATAAAAAATTAAAGAATTCTTTGAGTTCTTTATGGTGTAAAATTAATTATTCGTGTAACATTTAAATAAAAGTACAAAATTTAAAATTTTTAATTAAATTTAAAAATTAAATTAAATTTTATTTAGTTTAATTATAATTACAGCCTCAAAGAACTAAACAATTCAACATTCAAAAAATACAAGGTGTATAATTCCGCGTTTGTAGCCGCGGATTTTATAATAATAAACAAAGCACTATACAGTACCGCTCAAAAATTTAGGAACGCTAATGTAATTTTTTAGTTTCACAGAAAGTAGAATATCTCAGCAAATATTGATCGGAGAAAAATTTTTGAAATCAATATTTTCTGAGATATTCTACTTTCTGTGAAACTAAAAAATTACATTCTCGTTCCTAAATTTTTGAGCGGTACTGTATTAAAATTATTACTGCGCTAAATTTAAACATGTATTACTTCCAGAAAGAGAATCACACAAAATTTTAAAAAATATTAAAATTGAAGGTTTTTCCGAGTACTTTCCAAATCTGTATAGTAAAATTCATTTCTGACATTTTCTAAAAAAATGGCCAATAATAAAGTAACTTTTAAAAAATTCAAATTTTTTTATTTTTCTAATATACACTTATCAATAACAAAAAAGAAAAATTTTAATTGTTTAAATGTACTGTTTTTAAGCTCTTGGAAAGACCTTTAAAATTCGATGTCGAAAATTTTTCTCCGATCAATATTTGCTGAGATATTCTAGTTTCTGTGAAACTAAAAAATTACATTAGTGTTCCTATATTTTTGAGCGGTACTGTATGATAATATATGATAATAAGAAATTTGAAAGGGATTATTATCGCGACTGAGCGAAGGCATTTTAAGCAACATAAATTTCACTCATTGGCGAAGAAGATGAACCGCACTTTACCGCGAGGCGCTCGCTTGTGGCGTGTAAAAATACAGGCAAAATCGGGCTTCGAAAAGGGTTGAGTGCGAGTAAGTCGACAACGCCTGATAAGAGCGCTCAGCTGGTATCGGGAAGCCCAAAATCACCCTATTACCGACGAGAATCGACCTGCTCAGATAAGACCGCGGGTCGAGTGGCTTTTTGCATTATTTAAACACGGTGTATCGAACCCGCAAATTTACGCAAGCCTTCAGTCTATTGGATTTGTTTATCGGGTCAAAGTCAAGCACACTGCTCGGAGTCACTTGAATATTTGGATAAGAGTCATAAAATTGTTAGTCGCACAAAAAAAGAAAGTGTTTTTTCTCTCATAATAAAAAAGTCATTTTTTTAATACCATCATTGGCGATACAAAGACGACTGCTTTTCCAGACTAATTAGAATTATAACCGTCTATAGCCAGTCAGATCTATTTAGTCACCTCGACTATGTCACTGCGCATTTTTTAATTGAGGTTACTATAACTAAGCACGTTTCGATTAAATTTTAACAGGGCTCGAATAAAAATAGATCAACTATCTTTTATGGAACGATTAATCTTAAGAAACTAACTTTTATATCAGTTCGTCCTCGATTTTTAATCGTACAATAAATATCGGATATCGAATCTTCTCCGGAAAACTTTTAGCGACTTCGTCTTAACAAAACAGAATGCTTCGTAAATCAGATTGTAGGGGACGATTTGATACACATTTTTAGCCCTTCAATATTAATGGCCCCTTTAAAGAAATTTTATCGCTCAACTTTGCACTCGGAATAACGCGTTTCCGAAAAATCTTTTAAAGGCTCCTTCAAGCTCGCGTGATTTCCTGCCATTTCGATTCCCTAACATAGCGCGAGACACGTTTATCTATATATATGTTCGGTTTTTCCGCTTAGAAAGTTTTTTTCATTCATTTTCACGTAACACTCGTGGAACCTGTTTGATCGATCGCGGATCTCGTCTGTCGACTGTGAAAGAGACACCAGTGCGTTTTCACTTTTCATCCGCGGAAATTTTCCAAGAAAATCGTACGCCGTTAATTTTATTTCCAAACTGCTAATTGTGTTATAAAAAAAAATCTAAAAAAAAAAAAAACAACAAAAAATCTACCAGTAGCCCTTTCAGCGCTCGGCGGCAATTCATCAAAAAGAAGTTCATCAAATTAAGTTTAAATCCATCCATCCGAGGAGAAAAAAAAGTTTAATTTTCAAAGAAAAAACATAATTTTTCTAAAAGAGGACTGGGGGACGCCTTTAAGTACAGCAGGCGCTCGGGAAGAAGTCAGTGGCGCGCGACGAATTTTGAGCGCGCGCACGAATCGATCGGAGCGCGCACGTATACGCCACCACGGATGCGGCGCGTCGAGGGAGGAAAATAGAGCGCCGCTTGAGAGCTTTCTTTTTTTTCTGGATTCTTGAAGTTTTTTTTTTGCCTTTCCACGCGTTTCCCCTCTCCGCTGGAAAATTCGCCGGCGCGCATTTTTTTTTTTCATTTTCTTGCGACTGACGCGAGCTTGTAACGAGGTTTGAGTGATTTTCTTGTGATACGCGATGAAAATTACTTTCTTTGCTGGATGATTGAGCAATTTTATGAATTTCCTTTAAGATTATCGATTTGCAAGCTTTTATAAGGGGCGAACGGTATCATTCGAAAAAAAAAGTATTGAATTGCACGTGGTTCGCAAAGCAATTATATTTAAATTTATTTTTGGTTGGATATTAATTTTATATTGAATCAAGCGAAATAAATTATTCCGCGTTATGCTATGAAAATTATTTATTTATTGGATGCAGTGCGGTTTTAGGGATTTTTTTAAACCGTTTAAAATTTAAAATTTAGTTATTTACAGTTTAGAGCAGAATATATCGTTTTTAATACAAATGGTTAAAATTATCATCGGTCGTTTATTAATTATGTGTTAAATCAAACGAATTAAATAATCTGAGTTGCTGAGAGCTTAAATACACATTTATTGCACGAATTCGGGGAAATACCGAGCTTATCAAAACTTTCATTCAAAAGTTTCTGAAATATAAGTGAAAACATTTGTACATTCCCTAAAAAGCACCGTAATTAATGTAACAGTTTAAAATCTTAAACTAAAAATAATTACTTTCTAAACTGTGGAAAAAAGATTTAATTCAAATAAAAGGGACTATTTCCACAAATTTAATAATATTCATTTTAACTATTTTTGATTGACTAAATACTTACAACTGGGAACTCAAATTTCCCGAGTATAATCAAATCGAGCCTACGCTAAATTGTGCGCCAAAAATAAAGGCATAATGTAGAAGTATGAGAAAGAAAATCTTGATTTTTACATGAAGATTCAACCCAAGACCCAAAATATACTCATTAGGGAGAATTTCAGAATTTTCCTCGAAATTCCACCCACCCATTGAACGTCAACCGATAAAAGGGAACATTTGTAAAGCATCAAGATTTCTCTTTATGTCCAGCCGTCGAATGATAAAAGGAGGGGAATCCGGAAATTCAAGGAGGGGCTGACGGACAGTATTAGGGGATTTGCAGAGCAACGTGGTTAAAAATTATACGAGCTTTTAAAATAGCCCCGAATGTTTATTCATTCCCTTATATTCGCTGTGTCATCACTTTGCCTATAAACCGCTTGTCGAAACAAACCAGAGAAAATCTGAAATAACAACGCAAACGGAAAAATCCCTGATGCCTCTCCGACTTTTTTCGTATTTTTCTCCAGTTTTTTTCATTATACAGAGCTCAGTAGTAAAAATAACCGTAAACTTGCTAAGCAGAAAATTTGTGAGTGCAGTATATTATTCATAAAAATGATGTAATAAAAAAATTAAATATAAATAATAACAGTAGCCTATACAGATCGGTCGTATTTTTGAACGCGCTATAATAAAGCCAGCGATCGCCTTGGGCTTAGAAAAAAGTAAATAAAGTAGAGGAGACCGAGCGAGCTTATCTAAATGTCAAAGCGAACTTTGTCGGCGCGTCGAACATTTTACGAAGAAGCAAATACAGCGGCGATCGATAGACCCGGGCTTACTCATGCATAAAATCAATGTTCCTCAATGAAAATGCATGAATGAAAGGCACTCGGCTTCGCGGCCTGAAAATAACCCTTTCGCCCGTACTGGGCTGGTTCTCGCTTAATTAATCGCGAGGAGCCGTCCATAGGCAGGGGGAGGTGTCGACGCTGACCGAAAGCGAAGAAAAGGCGCCGGGAAATCGATGCTGCACGCACTGTGTGTCGCGCCATGTGCGCCGACGGAAAAGGGGCCACGCGCGTCGTCGTCGCACGCCCCCCAAAGCGGCGCCTACCAATTTTCCCTGCGCCCACTCCTCCTTGCGAGAAAGTATCCGAAATATTTTCTTCGCTTATTTGCTTAACAGACGCGGCGAATAAATGTTGCATTAAAATTTACTGGTGCTTTTTGCATTCGGACTTGGAGAAACTGGATAAAAAAGTGTTCAATTTTAGATTTTATTTTTATGTTATCTTGCGAATTTACTTGCACCCATTTACAATGGAAATTCATAATGAAATTATCCATAAACTTTAAATTATTTATATACATTAAATTTTAGCATCACTTTTTATTTGTTTATTTAATAGTGAACGAGGGCAAATTATTTTATAATAAAATAATGCTGCTTATGTATAAGATTGCAATAAATTGATCTCTACTGATTTCACCATATTTTCGTATTTTTCCTCTTTTTAGAAAACGCTCGTTTAACTTTTAATACAATATTTTTCGCAGAGCAAGCTTACTGGTGCTTGTATTTTCGATTACTATACATTTGAGATTGTGAAATATTTTCGCATCCCCACATTTTATCTTAGCAGATTTTAAAGAAAATGGCAATTTTATTAAAAGGATGTTTTATAATATTGTGGTATAGAAAAAATTGTATTCGATGGAATGAGTATAAAAAATTATTTCAAATTTTATTTTTAATGCAAATAATTAAAACGTAAATTTTTAATTCCATTAACTGTCACGATTACAATTGAACTCATTATTTCGCCCATTGAAGTACTTCATTGCACGTGACATTATACAATATTCTCGATGGTTGGGCGAATGCAAAAGCAATATATTGATTTTGCCATAAAACAAAGTAAACAGTAATTCTTGATAAAATAGTGCACACAACATTGAAACTATTGTTCATAAAATGAGGTCATTTTTGGTGATACTGACTGACTTTCATGTCTAAAGTCTTCGCACTGATTCACGCTAATGGCTATGTACTTATGTATATTTTAAGTAAATATCAAATGACGAATGTTGTTCAAACTCATGCGTTTCTTATAATTTAATTATGTTCTTTATACTGCTCTTGAAAAGGAAAAAAATTATGCGTTCATAATTAAGCATTAAAGCATAGGCATCTATTATACCAAAATTTATGCGTTGTATATGAAAATTTCGTTTTACGCGATAGTATAATCACTATTTTATCTACATACATTTGAAAGCGCGTAGAATTACAATTTTTTTAAATGCTTGCTCGACTTTTTTTACAGAAGACTGTATTCGATCACTTTTTCTTTAAAAAAAACATTAAATTATTTTTTTTCTGCGTTAAAAGTAAATTCCTAAATATTCTAAAACATATTTGCAAAAACTGATTCAATTCTTTCCCGATTTCAGCCAAAGCAAATAAAATAAAACACTAAAATGACAAATTAAACAAAAAATACTGCAAATGAACCACCGCACCAAAAAATGTAAGAAAAAATGAATCATCCCCTCGTCAATCAACTGAAAAATTTCTCCGAATAAAAGCGAGTAACCTTTTGACCATTCAACAATCGCCAGCCAGAAAAGCAGTTCCGCACCCCCAGCCTCGACTCCCTGGCAACCCCCTCTCAATACCACGCAATAAAAGAAAGGATTGCTAAAAAAAAAATCGTCACGATCCAGACACGCACCTGAAAGTCGCAATGAATGATCTCGGCGTCGTCGAGCAGTCGAATAGTGGCGCGATGCACCACCGTAACGTCGCTCTTGCTGCCGAACTTCAACATTATTCCTCAGTGACGTGCACCACCCCCGCTCGGTCGGGCCAGTCCTGCGTCCCCTCAAGAGCGTCGCTCGCCCGAGCAGCAGCGGCGGCGGGCCGGCCTCATATCACTCCACCACCACGAGCACACTGCACTGCCACTGCCGCGGGGCCCACGAGCACTGACCACCCCCACATCCACTTGTGCGCCCTCCCACCCCCTCGGACCCCGAAAATCCGCCGACGATGCGGAGCGGCGCGCGGGGTGATCGATATATATATGTATATACCCCGTCTACGTGTGTGTATGCGCGTACGCGTTCGACGCCCGGACGCGCAGGTATATGTGCGCGTATACTCGTGTATGTACTACCGCGCGTACGTGTCCACGCGACTGTTTCATTTATTCCCTCGGTGTGCAGTGTATTTTCTTTTTTTTTTCTTTATGAATTATTATCGGCCCCGTGCGCGCGGTCGATCGACCGGTCGATGTCAGTGTTTAGGAGCGAGCGGTCGGCGTGGCGCAGGGGCCGCGGGCTGCTGGCTGCATATCGCTCGCTCGCGAGAGCTCGACACTCTACTGCCGAGCGAAAAGCTCGCCTCTGGCCGCGGCGCTCGCTCTCCCCCCGCCGATGGCGCTCGGGCACTCCCACCCCCGCGCGCAGAGCCACCGCCGGTCTCTCTCTCTCTCTCTCTGACGTTGCCAGGCTTCGTCGACCCGGGTGGCCGGTGACGACCCGCCGCTAGTGTAACGTGACGGTCCCGCTGACCGAGAGCCCGAATTTTATGAAATTCTCAACCATTTGTCCGTTTGCGAACTTTTCTTTTCGCTTCTACTTTTATTAAGTCGTTGGTAGATTGATGGAATTTTAATCCACCAAATTTAATTAATTATGGCATTATTAGTTTATAAGAGTAGATATTAGAGATATTGAAGAAATTTACTGTACGTCAGTGCGGTAAGATGGCTGGCCATGTTCGGCTTGTTCTACTTAATGCACAAAATAACGAAATGAATATACCTGTATATACACTTAAGTAGAACAAGCCGAACATGAACAGCCACATGTGCATATATATGAGACGTGTGAGCTATAAATGCTATAATTGTGTGAATACTAACAGTAGTGCATGAACAAATTGCAATTGTGACTATAATAATCTTTATTTCATTAATATTTAAAGTGTGGATATAAATAATTAAGCGGAAAATTGCGACTAGGCAAGGACGTCGTTCAAAAAAATAATTAAAACGACCTCTAGTGGCAAGATGTTTCTTCTCCCATATTATGATGATCCGCTGCCTGCATGATCGGTTTATCGGCTGAATGCTGATACACCGTGTCCCCGTGGGTGAGAGGCTATAATCCAATGCAGGACCTCTGAATCCATTGAAAACCCTTGTAAATGAATTTTTTCGGCGTTTCATAAAACCTAGCCAAAATGGGAATTTTAGAAAAAATATCCGAGATCGAGAAAGAAATTGCTAGGACTCAAAAAAACAAAGGTAAATGCGAGCAGCAGGTTATGTATTGAATCATTGCATACGCTATTTTCATTTAATAAATCCATGGACAATGGCAGTTTTGATTTAATTGAGTAATAACTGATTTATTAATTTCTCTTATGTATTTTTATGCAGCAACTGAATATCCATTTGGGTCTTCTGAAAGCAAAACTAGCAAAATATCGTTCACAATTATTGGAACCATCGAAGAAGTCTGAAAAGGGAGAAGGCTTTGACGTGCTAAAGTCTGGAGATGCACGAGTTGCTTTAATTGGTTTCCCATCCGTAGGAAAGTCTACATTACTCAGCACGTTAACTCACACAGAATCAGAAGCAGCTTCTTACGAATTTACTACTCTTACATGTATTCCAGGTGTAATTGAGTATAAAGGTGCTAACATTCAACTTCTTGATTTGCCTGGAATCATTGAAGGAGCTGCTCAGGTAACAAATAATAATCTTTATTAATTCACAAATATACTGAGGTTTTTAACTTCATTCTAATATCACTTTAGGGTAAAGGTCGAGGTAGACAAGTCATAGCTGTAGCAAGAACTGCTGATTTAATTTTAATGATGTTGGATGCAACAAAACAAGATGTACAAAGACAACTATTAGAAAAAGAGTTGGAGTCTGTAGGCATTCGATTAAATAAACGAAAACCTAACATATACTTCAAAATTAAGAAAGGTGGTGGATTATCGTTTAACTCAACTTGTATCTTGACAAAAGTAGATGAAAAATTAGTTCAAATGATCTTGCATGAATATAAAATATTCAATGCTGAAGTATTGTTTAGAGAAGATTGCAGTGCCGATGAATTAATTGATGTCATTAATGCCAATAGAGTATACCTGCCATGTCTTTATGTTTATAATAAAATTGATCAAATCTCAATCGAGGAAGTGGATAGGATTGCAAGACAACCTAACAGTCTTGTAGTCAGGTAATCATTAGATTTAATACTCTATATATAATTGAATTTATTATTAGTCATTAATTTAATCTAATTACAATTTCTTTATTTCAGTTGTAATATGAAATTAAATCTGGACTATTTATTAGAAACTCTATGGGAATATCTGTCTTTAATAAGAGTATACACAAAAAAACCAGGTCAGCCACCTGACTTTGATGATGGCTTAATTTTGAGAAAAGGTGTAACAGTTGAACATGTTTGTCACGCAATTCATCGTACATTAGCAGCACAATTTAAATATGCTCTTGTTTGGGTATGTTAGATTTAACTGTGGATAGGTATCTCGTATTTAAATCATTAATTATAAATATAATTTAAATTTATAGGGTACCAGTACAAAGTATTCACCACAAAGGGTAGGAGTACAGCATGTTATGCATGATGAAGATGTTATTCAAGTTATGAAAAGTGAAGACTTTTGTTCCTTGGTCATTGAAGCCGCAGATGAACTATAAATAATGGAGACTTTTATATTTTTGAAACAGGGGAATCAGCATTGTGAGATACAACCGGAAAGATTAACTGAAATTTTAACAGAATTGATCAGCGACCCATCTTGTATAGTGTGCTGTAAGGAGTATTTTAAAAAGTACGCCTATTTATTTAAAAACATTCTGAATCACAAAATGCTAAAATATATACTGTTTTATTAATAAAAATTTTATTAAAATTTTTTAGTGCTTTTTTAACAAAACTAATTTAGAGGTTTCAGTAAACATGGAATCAAGAAATTAAAAAAACTTTTATGATAAAATCATTTATTAAACTGTAGGACATATTTTATATATTTGGATACTTCTTAAACAAATTTCTGATTTGCTTATGCGTAACATTTTTCTCTCCTGGTTGTAAGATACCTTTATATTGAGCCTCTTTTGACGCTTTTTTATCAATTAAAAATTTTTTATAACAGTCATTGAACGAGTTCACCTGCTTTTGACAAAGTTTGTTTTCATACTCGTTATTTTGCAAACACGCAATAACCAATGACATTTCGTATAAGCAACTTTCCTCTGGAAATAATATAATTATATGTAATATATACTTTCTTTGGTACGACATTTATGAAATATAATATTATTCGTTAAGCAGTTGTTACCTCTAGCTTTATCATATTTTCCAGATACTCTGTTCTTTAATTTTAAAGGCATAATCTCTTGAAAAGGCACTTTATTAACTGGCTGAGGTGACCTGCCCTTGTTTGGCGTATGCCAAGCTGCGAGTAAGTTTGCTATCCTCATATTCTTCAAGGTCTAAAATAATTAAATTTTAAATTATACTTAACACGATATACAGTGTAAAATTTCTTTACTTAAAAAAGAATTACATCTGATATTGAATAATGTAAGCCAACGCGAGGTTATGTTTACATCTTTTTAAAATACAACAAACGCAAATACAATGATAAAGACAAAAGCTACAAAAGTAACTAATAAAATACTCACGTTGTATTCTTCTCTAAGAAAAAAACAAGACAAAATTGTTTTCTCTATATTAATGAAAAATCTGCGCTTTACTCTCGCCGAAAGCGTCTGCTAGTCCACATTTCCTCTGTACGTTTCAGTAAACGGTCGTTGGATGGCGACACGAGTGATAAAACTGACCACACTCAAAGGAAATGCGAAGTGCGTGCGCCAATTGCTTGAGACGAGAAACGGTGTACTACAATCCATCGAGAAACATCGCAAAAAAAATTGACCTCACACGTTAAAATTCATACCAACATCGACTGTCTACAAATAAAACCTCGTCCCTTTCACCGGACGTCTATTCGTCAATGTTGCCGAGCGCGTCATCGGTGAGTTTAAAAAGTGAATGCATCGCTCGGATTTGAAAAAGGGAGACGGCGTCTACAGCAGAGGAATCATTGGGCGAGGTGCGGCAAAAAAGACGCGAAAGAATCCAGAGTGGAGCTCGCGCCAATCGGCCGACTCCAAGTCTCAAGAAAGGGCTGTAATGAACAGTCAGTAGAAACGCCGGCGCTGCGCCAGACCAACTTTAACTTACTCGGTCAGCTGTGAGGCTTCCCACGTCTACTGACACTACTGATATCAAACATTTTTTATTTGTTTGTAATAACCAGTAAGTACCACACTAATTTTAATAATAAACATTATAATAATACATCCACAGAAAAAATTAATGTTCTTAATGTTTCGCAACATTAATTAATAACTGCACTGACCCTATTGAAAAGATCTTATAAAACTCCATAAAATGGCGCAAAAAACCACATAAAATCTGATAAATAATTTATCGGATTTTATAAAATTTACGCATTTTTTATAGTATTTTATAAGCTTGTTTCCACCGGGTGAGAGAAATGAAAAGCTATTTCAAGTGATAACTACGGTAATAATGGCATCATGACTCGTGCAAATAGGTTACAGTTAAAATGGCAGTTTTAAAAAACCTCTCGGGTAGTTTTAGCCTGGGAGGCTTTTTAATCTTATCGAAAGCCATCTAAAACCGAATTTACCTATAATAAATATTTCCGTAGAAACTGCCTATGAGGCAAGTAAAAACTACAACCACATAAGAAAATCCGATTCTTGTAACTTTTGATTTCTTTCAGTGTGCTAGACTAGAAAAAGGGAAAACTGCTTTGTAAAATCAGTAAAAATAACATTTTTTAAAGTAGATCTTACTCTACAGAAAATAACACTCGGCATTTTTTTAAAGCAGGTTCTACTGAAAATTCGGGTATTTAAATTAACTTCCAATTTCACATTTAAATTTATACTGTTTAACAAGTACAAGCTATTTGCTTCTTTTTATGTAAGAATTTTAATAATAGCGAGTAATTGTTTTATGTTCTTCAAGTTTAATGTTTTTATTAATTTATTATTTGTTATTTGTATTATAGTGTGTGAGAGAATTTCAGGTTTAACATTCATAATTTATTACTAAATTTTAGTTTTATTACGTAAGCAAATGCGTTTTCTTTTTATTTGTATTGGGCTGTTCAGCTCTTTTAATGATCAATTAATTTATTAATTATTTAAATAATTAAGTTTTATTCTGTACGTTTTTATTGTTAAACTAAAATTTTAAATGCGGAATTATATATATATATACTTTTATTTTCGTAATTCACGTATTAATAGTGCTTGATGTAAGTTGAGTCTGTTTACCGCTAACGACGGTCTAAAGAATGCTGCAATTATAATTGAATAATTATGAATATATGTAAACGATGCTGCTGAAGATTCTCGTTGAATGAATAATTATAATTTTTTTGATTCAAGATTGTTCTCTAAGGCTCAATTTACTTAACCATTGTTGTACAAAAAATTCTATAAACATTTACGCGAGATAATTACGCTATTATACAGGGAAAATTGATGATTATTTTCTGATAAAATAGATCCGAAGCAACATTTTCTTGACAACGAGGTTCACTTCCAAAGAAGCGGATAGCTAAGATTTATTAAAAGAAAATATTCATGATGGCCAACATGAGTCGCAGTGAGTATAATTTCAAATTTTTTTGCTCCTTTTTAACATTTATTTATTACATTCTACACGCTTCATTTATTATTTTATATCATTTTGATAGATTAGTATAAAACATTTTCTTTTATTTTAATAAAAAGAATGTAATATAAAATATAAGTAGAAATGAAGGCACGATGAAATTGAAATGTACACGTGATTAATTTTCAAATTGTCACTGTACACTTGATTGAGATAAGCGCGCGGAAATGAAAATTATCGGAGAATGCGGTAAAGCCGCTCCATATCAGCTTAGAGTTTGGAGAGAGAAATCTCCAAGCTTAACAGTAGTTAGAATTGATAAAGAAGAAAAACTTTTTTAAACCAAATAGAAAAGAGTTACAAGATTTCAAATTTTCATGACAATTCCTTGACCTTGTCACCATTTCTCATAAATCCTGCAATTAAAACTAAGTAGAAAGAGACCTTGAATTGAATGACAGTACAGTCGGTGCAGAAAAAAACAATAGACTTTCGAGTACTTACAAAAAGTTTCAAGAGCATAAATAGAATTATAACAGTGCAAGAACCACTTTTAAAATAGAGTTAATACGTCTATTTATAGAATAGTAAACAAATACAAAGTAAACAAATTTGGATTTTTTTAAAATTATTTAATTCTTATACATAAATACTTTCTCTTTACATCATTTTTAGTACTGATTGTCAATGATCCGACCATTTAAGAAGCGATACAAAAAAAGTATGACAACAGATAAAAGATAAAAATTTTGCGAATAGGAAACTTGTGCTTCTCATTATTATGTCACGAGTCGTCACGCCATGCGTCATACAGGCTAATCACACGATACACGTGATAATGCAGTTTTCGTACGCTTTACATGTTTCGTATTAGCATTTCTGTCTTTTTCTTTTTTTTATCAGGTAGATTTTTTCGACGTACCTAATTCACATGAGATTAAAAAATAATTACGGAAAATAATGACGAATGAAAGTCAGAAAAATGTGCATAATAACTTGAATATTACCTTTTCTTATATGCTGTATATTCCTTTAATTGATAGAGCTTAATGGTAATCGCAATGCTTTATACTCTTTATTTAAAAAAGTTATAAAAATCGAATTTTATATCATTAATATATTACATTTCCATAAAAACAAACTAAATTCGGTTTAGAAATTTAGTATAGCAAACATACTATTGCTTCCCAAAGCGTAAAGTAATCTAAAAATTATTTTATTTATTTATTTATTGAAAATCCAGAGTACAGTACAATACGTAAGAAAATCGTACATTAATTACATTACAAAAGTAATTCAGCAGAGGAAAAATTCCTGTTCGGTGATCCGGCGCTCTTAAAAACTAACTTGATACTAAATTGCAATTATAATCGACCATTTATTCAATTCTAAATTATTTAAAAATACCATAAAGATACCAAGGCATAAGGTATCTATCGAACCTAATTTTTATAGTACACTCGACCTGCAGCGCTCACTAAATAAAAAAGTCTTTTGCGACATAAAAATATGTAGTTCACGACCATGGCGATAAACGGGAACACCTAATAGCTACTGTCTTGTGCAATCCCGTTGGCGATCGACGGCGAGCCTCGCGGCCGATTCTACTTTCAGCGAAGTATCGGCTTGACACCGGCGAATAATCGCACGTGTTTTCGCGCTCTATACTCGCAAAGTAAACAAATAAACAATTGACCCAGTCGATTTAACTTAGAGAAATTTGGTCGTTTTTCGAATTTCTACATTGGGTTCTTTTTAAAGTTATATCTATATATTGCATATTTTTAAATTGATATTTAATTGTTTTTTTTTTCATGACTTCACAAGTAGTTATCTAAGCTGTTGCATTGCTTGAATGGAGATCTAATCTAGGACGTAATAGAGAATGAGTTACTTATAATTGCTTGGATTGATTATCGAGTTGAAGTTTACTAAGTATCTGAGATCCTGATCTCGGATTTTGTTGAAACTTTGATCGAGGACTTATCAAGCCAGAATGATGAAGAAACCTAAAATAAATCTAAAATTTTCATTTTATTTTAAGTAAATAAGTTTCTACTGGTACATTGAAAATCAAATCCTGCTTTACTGTGAACTTTTTGCGTAAGAATTGTGTACATATGTAAAAGACCATCTTTTATGTCAGATTAACTACATAGAACGTACGAGGTAGTTTCAAAGTCAATGTCAAAGTGACTTGCATTTGCTAATATTTTTGAACATTGCATTCTTCCAACTACAAAGATTTACATATGGTCTACAATATTTATATCGTCGGATTAAGTTTATTAAGTGTCTTTAATTCATCATAATTATAGAAAAATGATTATTTCGTTAAGCTTAACTTTGTATAAGCATTTACAAATTTCCTTGTATTTTCTATGAATGAACAATGCCAGAAAAAAAAACGTAGAATATATAAAGCGGGGATACAATTAAACTAGAGAAATTTACATAAAAATACTTTACAAAGATCAGCGGTTGCAAGAATGACAAACCAAAAATGACGACATCAGTAGTTATGCTGAAAGTATAATGGCTTAAAAAAGAATTTTTAGTCGCAGCGATTTACATATGCTACCTATAGCATTTTGCAAGAATTTAATAAAATTTTAGTTAAATTTACAAAAAAACTTAATCAGTGTAGACTACTTACATTTGTATATGAAACGTACATCTCAGTATTCTTTTTTTTTTTTTAATAAACGAATGTCTTAGCTTAAATTTCCGATCAAAAACTGAATTTTTTACATTTCAAAAGACAAACTGCGCATTTACCGATCCCTATAAAAAATCGATCATTAAAAAAATTGATGAACAAATCGATCCCAGAAAAAGCGGCGGCCGCGCGCATTACACGTGCATCCATCGCAAAAAAACGTTAATTATCCCCACCCCACGGGGCTCGGTGCATATCGCGGGAAACGCTTGACAGGAAGAAGCGACGGAAGCCCGGGGGGGGGGGTTTCGCGCGGATAGGATTCGCAGGTCAGAAGGAAAAACTGACCGCCGGGGCAGGAGTTCGGTCAGCTTGGCTTGCGCAGAATCGTGGCGTCGCATATGTCGTCCAGTCTCCAAAGAATCACGATGACGACCTGCTGCATCACCTGATAGTGAGGTTCGCGAGGCTCGATTGGCCGCCGGATTTTCCAGCAGATCTTCCTCCGTTGGGATTCACGGTTGATCGGGAGAAGCAGCCCCTGCGCCGAGATTTTTTGTTGTTAAATAGATAAGATTTAGGTAATTTACTGCAATCAAATATTTTAATGCGAACATTTTTAAATAAATTTGATTGGTGGAAGAACGTTTTGTGAAGAAAGTAGGAAGGGTTTGTGAAGTGATGGTATTTTGTGAAAGATGAGAAGATAATTAAAATTTACGATTTTTTTTGTTATTTTTATAAAATTACTTAGAGTTAAGAACGATAATTTTCAGCAGATCATTTGTCTGCGATTGTATATTGAAAAGTTAAGTAAGTTTAGTAAAATTTTTATTTAAATATTGTGCTGCAAATTTGCTCACGTGATTCTGTATTGATACTTTTTAATAATCTTATAAATAAATCATCTATTTTTAATTATTCATCATTAAAATTTTAATTAAACTATTTTATAAAACTTTTTATATTCCCAAATGATTATTCATTCCATTTACTGTTCGGTTAGAAATTACACTTTATATTTACATTTTATCTGCATTAAAAATAATTGCCCTATAATTAAACAAAAAATCTAATCGAATAATTTTCAGAGAACTTAAAAAAAATATATTAAACTCTTTATTTTTCTTATAGTTATGAGAAGATCACGTTGCACCGAATACATTATTCTTCATTCACTATATATTGAAAAATCACGCGATCGGAAGTTACGTAAATTTTTTGCTATTACTAAAATAGTTGCCTCGAGTAAAAAAACCATTTAAATTCACATTCCTGGTTCACGTGAATTGTTCAATAATTCATCGCTAGCACCTCGTACGATTCCTATTTTCGGCTTCTTGTTTCCTTAAATATTTCTGTATCGTGCACTTTAACTCTAAAAAAAGAAATATATACTCCAATCAAATAATTTCCATGTGTATTTCTCAATATAATGGTAGTGTGTATAAAATATTGTTATGGCCTCTTAAATGTCGCTTGACTTAAAATAAATAATTAACCATGAGGAATTCAATTTCTTTTCCAAAATTAAATATTGTAAGCATTGTAGCAGGCACTTTGTGAAGCTATTACATTGTTTCCGGAAGCAATACGCCGGATAGTCGACTTTAATCGTCATATTGTGTCAAATGTATGTACTTTACTCGATAGCGTCTTTATATAACAACAATAAGAAACGTTGAAATATTAATCTAGCAAGAAAATCTTATCATTCTCATCAGCAAAAAATAACAATATGAGAATTGTCATTACTTTTTTTCTTTCTCGCTTATTAAGTATTTTTTCATATCGATTATCAACTATTTATTTACTATTAAAAAATCGAACGACGTCGACGTACTTTTTTTAGCCGGAAAAAAATTGAACATTACTCGATCGCGCGGCAACGACTTATGCGTCACAAATGGTTCACTTAAAGGGTATAAATATTTCATGTTTTCGTTATCAATGAACGTTTACAATGTTCCGCGTATAATTTTGTCATGTGCATCTAATTCTCCTTCCCAGTGACCTTTTTACGGACGAATTTCCGAACTCACTATTCATCGCGTGCTTACCTACACAAACGTGAATAATTCTTCAGTAAAATTTCTATTCTTCGAGTCAAATGCATATTTTTTTACTCAACATCCCACAGTATACTTTTTAAGTTGTTACTAATACTGTAAATATTTAATTATGTAAATGAGTGCAATACCCGTAAATTAATAAAATAAATAAGTAAATAAACAAATAATGTGATCCTAAAGTAATAAAATAAATAAATTACCTAAAATATAAAAATTGTAACAGGAACAATATGATCCGAATCGTTCTTACGCAGTAATTTTCTCGAGTCGAGAGTAAAACACTTAAAAACTTGCTGAGCAATGGCACAGTTTTTCTAAATTGCTCAACTATAAGCTTGCAACATTTTTCGGCTTACGCCGTAATTTTTAATGACTGCTCGAGGTTCCTCGATTGTGTAATAACTGAAATTGAATTCGCTTTTTTATATTCGCGAATCAGTCCAATGTACAATTTCAAGCAGCTGAAATTGCAATAGTGAATTCTAATAACTGAGACTTCCTAAAACACGACTACGAAAGCAGTAAGTCTATACAATTGCACTTTTCTCAAATTCAAATTAATCAAATGCAGTGGAGATATCAAAAGCAGTTGGAATCCACCCCTTTCCAAAAAGATTTTTCCGATGAATTTTATCTGGGAATCATGAAACTTCGTATTTAAAACAAAATACGAGGTTGGAAATACAATTCACGCTTATACGCTTATATCGCTACTGCGATATGTCCCAATCGCATATCCCTCTTGATATGAGCAGCTCGGTGCCGGCAGCGGCAGTTCCGGTATGCTCGGAGCACCTGGTTTCATCTTCCAATGCGCCTGCGCACTATTCTATTCTCACGCGAACATGTGCTCTCGCTTTAGTCTCCTCCCACAGATTCCTAAACCTACTACCGTCCGATTTATTGGATTCCACTGAATCACCTTCATAATTTCACACACTTGTACGTACGTCTGGGGTATTATTCACTAATTTTATCACTACAGATATAATCATATCGGCATATATAAGTTGTCCGATTTCTCTAAGACAGTTAGTATTTTAGGGTTGTTTCAACACTATAAACGCGCATTCATATCGGAGGATATAATTAGTGAATAATAACCCTGCCCACCCCATATTCCCTCCTTCTTATAAAAAAAAATTCCCTTGCGTAAAAGAAAAATGTCAGGAATTTTTAAACTGCGCAGAGTATAGGTATCTAAATTAAAACGCGTAAACTGGAAATGCTGAAAAAACATTTGCGGGAGCTAAACACGTGTCGGGCTCGCGGCTGGCGGGGCGCGTGCGCTCGCGCGATACTCCGAGAGCCACTGGCAGACCTGATCGTTCGCCGGTCTGGTCAGTAGCGGCGCGAAGTTCCTCGTCGGCGGGACCCACGATCCTCGATTTATTCTGCAAATTTTTCGTGTCAACTCCGACGACTGTTTAATATCATCGCGGCTTCCGCCATGAGTCGACGCGCCAACGGATACGCCAACGGCACCATGAAAAACCATCAGCCCGTTCCCAGTGAGTGCAAATTATTGATTTATATCAAGCCTCTTTCGAGCAGGTTACATGCGGATGGTCCAGTGAAAAAAAAAACCTACGTTGAAGTACCCAAACGATAGTGAATTTAGGCTTTGGATTTTTCTGTCTTTTGAAAGCGCGGAATTTTTTAAATTTGCGGGATTGCTTGCAGAATTATACAGCTATTATGTATGACCGAGTGTTTTTATAAATCTTCAATAGTTGAGAAGGAAGCTGTTTTTATGTTTACGATTGTTTAATATACGCAATTTAATTTTGCGTTTGATTGATATATCCAATGATTTAGTTATAAATTCAGATAATTATTATGCGCTATCAGCTTCGATCCGCAGTATTTTTAAGCGGTAATTTGAAATTATAATAAAATGTACGTATAACCTTTAATTCGACAGATTTTGAAATCAGTTGTGAGTGTAAAAAGTGTGTACATTATGAATTACCAAAATAGCATTTTTCTCGAAGTTACATCACATTGATTTGTCAATTTAGCGTCTGTGAATGTCGAAACCTTGTACTTCACGGTTACATTATTTAGTAAATCAATATGTACACTACCACCTTCCATTCAAATTTCTAGTGAAACACCAAGTTTTTGATATATCGATATAAATACTCGTTTTATCTTTTATTAAAAAAAAAAATAAATAATTTTATTCTCATCAATTCATTAGTGGAGAAATGATGCGAGCAAAAATATCGATCTGAATGAAAAGAAAACAAGCTCGGATGATGAACATTTTTTACGACCTTATCTTACTCCACATTTGCTTACACTCGAATATTCATCACGTGTTATAATTCGAAACGATCGTGATCCTCACAGCACGCGATTAAATTCTAAACATTGAAATACCATACATATATATACACCTCCTGTGTGGCTTCACAACTTACGCAAGCACGTATACCTCGCGACATATGACAGTAGTGAGTCCGATTCAATACAAATCGTAAAAAATCAATTTAATCTCTGACGGACGTCAAATTATATGCTTTAATTTTTTCTAGTATGAAATTATAAAAAATTGAGAATGCTTATATAATACAAAATGTATAAAAGTAAAAATAAATGTTATTATATGCTGAGTAATTTAGAAGAATATCAGAAATAATTATTCTAAACAAATTAATATCGCAATCATTATGTATTAATTATACATTAAATGAAAACTAAATTTTGTAGATATAGTTACAACGCAGTTTAGATTCATATCGCAATTCAAACTAAAAGTTCATACTAATCTTGAGTAAAAAAAAAACAAGTTATCAGATATAATATACAACGTATGACAATTTAAACAATAACTGCATTTACAAAGTGCAATTATTTTTAACAGGAACCTCGACTGAGGAGAGCCTGGTGTACATAAGGCAGTCCCTAAAATCTGAGGAAATGGACCATCTCGAGGGGACGCACTTTGACATTCTAATTCCTCACGTATTCGTTACTCTCGGAGCCTCCGTAAGTTTTATTCAAACGCTTTATGTCTACACGGAAAGAAAATTTCTAGTAAAAATTACTATACTGTTTTGTAACGCAAAGTCAGACTCAACATATAAAAAATTTTACTATACTCTAGAAAAATGTTGGATTTGTCGAGTCCTGTCCCTGCGTTACAAAATAATAATGTTTGCTATAGAACTTTTCTCTCCGTGTAATATATTTTTTTTCATAATTAAAAAAATGTTCTTTTTTTACTTACAATATGTGAACATCCTGTTGCAAAAGCAATAAGAAATAAAATCAAGAAAATAAATAAATTATATAATAAATATCCATAGGGCGATTTAGCAAAAAAGAAGATCTACCCGACGCTATGGTGGTTGTTCCGGGATAACTTATTGCCGCAGGCGACGACGTTCTACGGTTACGCCCGGAGCAGCCTGACGGTGGAATCGCTGCGCTCAAAGTGTGAGCCTTACATGAAGGTGAAGCCAGGCGAAGAAGCAAAATACGAGGAGTTCTGGCGATTAAACCACTATGTGGCGGGGCCATACGACAGCGACGAGGGATTCGTCGAGTTGAACCGGAAACTTGAGGCCCACGAGAACGGTCAAGCCAACAGGCTCTTTTACCTCGCCTTGCCGCCCTCCGTCTTCGAGACCGTCACCGTGCACATCAGACACACCTGCATGGCTCAGAAGTATGTGTTTTTTTTTATTTATTTAATAACTCTTTTTTATTCTGGAAAAATCTAACGAGTAAATTATGTGTTTTTTTCTTCGTGTTTTTTGTGTGTATTCTTTAAAAAGTCGTAAAGCAGGTTCTGGGTGCGATGTACACATTATGCTATTTTTACGGCACCTTAAATTTAAATGCTTGAAGGAGTAAAAAAAAGATATCCGAATACGTGCACAATTTAATTAAGCGATCAACTTATGATTAGAAATATTTTTGTCGTTTCTTATCATTTGATATGAATTTATCAGCCACGTTTGGTAACATTAATCTATTATTACACACAAATTTCTGAGTAATCTCATGCTTTACGTCATTTAAAGTGAGAAAACTAAGAACCTAAAACAATCGCGATGTAAAATAATGATCAATATCTATTTAACTGCACTGAGAAAAAACAGTAACATCTACTTTTTACATCGTTTATTTAACTGTGAAATTGGAAGTCAATTTAAATTTCTGAATTTACAGTAGTTTCTGATACGCAGCCAAATCTATTTTTCTGCAGAGTGATATTTACTTTATGGTTGAAAAAGTTATAATTGCTTGGGAAAATATGCAGTATCTACTTTTTTTTTTAAACAGACTTTCTACTTTCTTTTAAAAAAGGAACTTTTATTTTAAAATTTAATTATTATGTTAAATTTTAATATCACTCATAAAACGGAGAATGTTTTTCAAAAAGGAGATTCTTCTTTTTTCTTAAAATTCTGCATTTAAAAAAAGGGAGGTTCTACATATTTTTTAAAGTAATTTTATCTTCCCTGTAAGAAATATTATATTTACTGATTTTGAAAAGCAGTTTTTACTTTTTCCTAGGCTAGCCAGATCTTACTGTTGCAACACAGTAACAACCACTTTCTTTTTTTTTCTTTTTTAATAAAATAACTAAATATGGAATTCTTTTAGAGGCTGGACGAGAATCATCATCGAGAAGCCATTCGGCCGGGACGCCGCGACCTCGCAGATGCTTTCGGACCACCTGGCGACATTATTTAAGGAGGAGATCATCTATCGAATCGATCACTACCTCGGCAAAGAGATGGTTCAGAATCTAATGACGCTGCGATTCGGCAACCGAATATTCAGCCCTACATGGAACCGAGATCACGTTGCCTCGGTGCAAATCACTTTTAAAGAGCCTTTTGGTACGCAGGGTCGGGGCGGATACTTCGACGAGTTCGGCATCATCAGGGATGTCATGCAGAATCACTTGCTGCAGATACTCTCACTCGTTGCCATGGAAAAACCAGCCTCTTGTCATCCCGATGACATAAGGTGTGTGTACATTAAATTGGATTTTTTTTCATCCACAATTTTTCAGTGTCATCTTGGTAATAAATATGAAAATTTGATTTATTTATTTAAATGAATAGTATAATCTTTAAAGTAGATAAAACTCATAAAAATGATTATACTGGAAATAAGGTAATAAAAAAAAACTATCGTTTTTGCAGAAATGAAAAAGTGAAGGTCCTGAGAAACATAAAGCCATTGACTACCAACGATGTAGTTCTTGGTCAGTACGTTGGTGATCCGGAGTCGAGTGATTCCGAAGGACAATTAGGCTACCTGGATGATAAGACAGTACCAGCTGGTTCAAATACGCCAACTTACGCCATGGCTGCTCTAAGAATTAACAACGAGAGGTGGGATGGTGTACCTTTCTTACTTAGATGCGGCAAAGGTATATTACGAAATTTTATTATTTTTATTTATTTAAGTAAATTTTATTATTAACTTGAAACCGATTTAAGTTACATTTGCACATGCACGTTTCAGCTTTAAATGAAAGGAAAGCCGAAGTGAGAATTCAGTATCATGATGTACCAGGTGACATATTCGATGGTAAAGGAAAGAGGAACGAGCTCGTCATCAGAGTACAACCTGGTGAAGCGTTGTATATAAAAATGATGACCAAATCACCTGGTATCACGTTTGATATGGAAGAGACCGAATTAGATTTGACTTACGGAAGTCGTTACAAGGTATTATAACAATAAAAAAAATTTCATCTTCGTTGTTTTTTGTTTATAAATTGATTATGTCATTTATTTTATTATAAATCTATTTATGGTTCTAGGGTCTTAAACTGCCCGATGCTTACGAAAGACTGATTTTGGACGTTTTTTGCGGCTCGCAGATGCACTTCGTTCGCAGTGACGAACTGAGTGAAGCGTGGAGGATCTTCACTCCTCTACTTCACCAAATTGAAAAGGAGAAGATCAGGCCGATTCCTTACAAGTAATTTATTTATCTTTCATCTGTCTACTATTGATTGTAGATTAAAATATAACTTGACGTTAAAAATTACCAATTTTTTCAGGTACGGTTCTCGTGGACCGAAAGAAGCTGACGAAATGGCAAAGAAAAATAACTTTGCTTATTACGGATCGTACAAATGGGTTCGGCCACAACATTAAATTTAATTTAATTTTGTAAGAGTTTTTTACATTGTTGAAAATTTTTAAAAAAATCTGTGATCACTGCACATTTCTACAAACACTGTCATAAATTTTCACAAAAAAACTGAAATGTATATTTATAAGTAACTTTAAGGTTTATAATTATATTTTTTTAATGTATTTATGAAGTACACAAAGTTTCTCGGAAAACTTAAATAATGTGATGTACTTAAAAATCTCATTATTTTTTATAAATTTGTGTATTATACTCAAATAAAGAAAAATAAATTATAATAACAGGAATGATTTTTTTATTGATTTATATTTTTTGTTTTTTCTTTTGATTAGGCAATTATGTAAACACATTATACGGATGGCATAACTAATTTATTATCAATGTTATTAATAATTCACATTTTTTCTTTGTGAAAAACTAAGGACAAGAGAAAGTACATGAAGTATGTCTATATACATAATTTAAAGATACATTTTATACAATAATATAACAGAAATAAGGATTACAATTCGGAGTAGCGAATACCATTTACCTTTCCTAATGAATAAGGTCGCATAATTCTTTAATAAAAATGAACATGCACATTTCACAAATAATAATTTAAACACTGTACACAAAATTTAACGAAAAGTCACATGATTCCCTCAAATAAATGACTAATTTGTTCATGAGAGGTTTTCGTTCTACTAAAAAATCTACAAAAACTACAAAAAAAATCGCTCTAGTAGAATATAAATTCATTTTTAAAAACTTAATTTCATTTACTATATGTGCTTGTAAAAAAGAAATTTTTTTTAAACTTACAAATATTATGCTTTATAAATATGGTCTGGCTAAATTGATTAAATCATGTCTCATTACTCAATTTTAAAAAGAATAATTTGATTAATTCATTTATATTATCCGAAATTTATGTCTAGAAAAACAGGGAAATTTCGTGACAAGTTATACGACTGGTATGTGTCAAACTGAGCTTATACTGTACATTTTTGGATTTTTTTTGTTATGCCTTTTTTATGGACATAATTTTTCGACGCTTACTTAGAGTGAAAAATACTTGGACTTGAAAAAAATCAATGTGTATGATCTTTGATGAAAAAACTTCTTTAAATGACACAATATATGATATTTATAAAATAACAAATTTATAAATAAAGATTGAGTATTATTTTTTTGCAAAGGAACATTCTGACCGAATCAAAAAGTACTATTTTGCATAATTTAAGAATTACCTTTTTAACAATTTCAATTGTACCTTATAAAATTGTTCATCGCTATTTAGTAAATATGATAAAAAAGAGTATGAAACAAAAATTAAATATTTCTTAATAAATTGCATTAGTCATTGTTAAAATACCAAATATTTAGGAGAAACAACAAAAATAATATGAAAGATAATTTAAGCAAATATATAAATTACACGCTATAAATGTATTAAAAAAGGATTATTTTTTAAAAGCGACTTAATGCTATCAAAACATATATTGTTGAAAGAAAGCTTTAAATTCAGAAAAAAAAAGGATTCGGTATTTAACGTCTTCGCGATCGATTAGAAGAATTTCATTTTTTCATCAAAGTCTGTGTAATGTTCAGTTAAATCTAAATTCACTTAATTTCAAATTTCGCAGCTGTGACCCAGCAGTTCATCCCAGTCAATGGTGGTCTGGAAGACCTCCTGTTGCAGCCAGAGTTCATAGTGTTGCTTGAACTCGTCAGTGAGCTCGACATTAGCTCCGAGAACTGACGTAATCGACGTGTCCACAGGTTCGAGTTCTTCGTCTCTCACAGTATTTGAGTATCTTCGATTATTGAAACGATCCACGCAAGCCCGAAGTGTACATTCCTCCGCCTGGAAATCCCATGGTCTAGCTTCTAAGTCTGAAAATAAAAATAATATTTTGATGAAGATTTCAAAGCATTCTTGTTATTTACAGGAAATGAAGCATTTGCTTACCATTGCCGAAAGCCCAGTCGTCATTCAAACGATGTCTAACTTTGGCATAAATAACGCTTATGGTTTTCATATTTGATTTACGCCATTGTCTTCCTAAATATTTCGTTTGCATCTTCAGCAGCTTTAGAACGTAAAGTTGCAGCATACCGTGCATGACTTTTAATGTACGCTTCAATATAGGAGCAGACTTAAATACTACCAGCATCTACAATTGTCATTGATTTACATTGTAAATATTTTTAAAAAGACTTAAAATTTAAAAAAAAAGTAAATTACCATTATCCTACTATGTTTCCATTTGGTTAATTTATTGAGTATTCTTAGTAAATTGATACAGGAAAAAACATTTCGCCAGGAATAATTCTGATTATTCCCGATTTCAAGATTATCCACGGTAAGTTCAGGCTGATCGCCAATGACGCACATTGGGAAATCGAGAGTCAGTATGCTAAAATATTTACAAAATATTTGTAATATCTACTATTTTAAGAAACTTAAATTATAAGAATACTTACACATTTTTTGCTTCAATATAAGCTAAAATGTTCTGATTAAGAAACTTTAGAACCAGAGGTATGCAATTAGCAAAGACTAGGTGTTGAGACATAAATTCAAACTGATAAACATGATTTAATTTAAAATGCTTCAATAAAAGAAGCAATATAGCAGATACCGCCTTGACGATAATTTCTTTGTGACGATTAACATCGATTCCAAGCTTCATGGATTGCAGTACAGTCACTGGCATTTCTTCTGGCAAAACGTCAGCCATTATGTTAATACTGTCAGTTTTGGCTTTACTCGTGGGTGCAGCTGCAAGCAGTATTTTAAGTAACGCTATCATATGTTGTGGTAAATTCGGTAACATTGCTTGATACAAAATCTCAGTAGCAGTTTGTCGAATTGGTGGCTCTTGAGTACTAATAGGATTTTTTGCGATTTCTTCTTCCTTTTGTATCTGAATTTCCGCCAGAGAAGTATACATATGCTAAAATTAAATTTAAACAAATATTTAGATAAATTTAGATAATTAATTTCTCTCTCGTAAGTATTGCTAAACTTACTCGTTTTAAAGTACTTAATCCTTCGTGAATTGGTTGTGGCAACCCAGCTAAACTCTCCCTATCACCTTGCAATTTGTAACCCACAAATTTTAATCTCGACACATCTAAAAAGGTGTCAACGTCTTTTTGTCGCACTTTAGGTGCCCAAGGTAAACCTTTAAAAACAAAGTTAACATTTAATAATTGATTATATCATGAGTACTAGTTTTGGAATAGATAAATACTTTTTGTTTTTATAGGGGGTGGTGTGTCTGGTCTTGTTTGAGGAGGATTGTTTGGATTGTCATAATAATTTTGATAAGACCCAAGTTGCATAGGCTGATCTACAAATACCCCTTCATCTACATCACCTTCTGTTGTATCCATACCTCCTTCATTTTTAATAAGCAAAGCTCTTCCTGATTCATAGTCATTAGGTTCATCTAATGAGCTTTGCTTTATTAAACTCTGTTAAAACAAATAAAATGATGTATCAAATTTATTTATTTTAATAGAAAGCAATTTCCACTACTTACTCGTCTGAATGGTCTGTTATTTTTCCTTAGATTTTGAGTATCTATCAAATCTGTAGCACTCGTTGGGGGTGAGCTTGGTCTCATTAATTTTGCTACTTCTATTGTATCCTCCTGAATATTATCAAGACCAGCTTGTTCTCGATATTCTTTTTTAAGTTCTCTTAGCGTTTCCATTCCTCCCAAGGAAATTAAAATTAATTTCCATAATAAAAGCAGTACTTTTTTCATAGGGAAATGTGGAGCAGACCCGCTGCAAAAACTAGTTACCATTCCTAATAATTTTACAATCAGCATCTCATCTTCAGAAGGACTCACTACAAAATGAATGAATGAAATTAAAATTATATTGCTTTTTAAAAAAGTTATACAAATATTGAATGATCTTACTTAATTCTTCTTTAAAAGCTTCAACATTATGTTTATAAATACTATCCTCTAGTTGCTTATTTTCTTCCCTCATTACTTCAGTAATAATATACAAAAGAGACAGTATAACACGTAAATCCACAGAATCTGCTAAACTCACAGCCAATTTTCTCATAGCTGTGCTTGCTGCAGTATTGTTTCTATAAATAAAAAAAAATTAGTAGTTGTTTCTGAAAAAAAACTAAAAATTATTTAAATTGTACTAACTCAATTTCTATATTTAACAATTCAACAAATGCTGAAAATGTTCCACATTCATAGAGCAACATAACGTTTGTTTTCTCCCAATCTTGTTGCTCCTTGTCAGATTGTACTTCTGCCCAACAGCCTTGTGCCAAATACAAAATACATCTTGCTGCTTTCATTCTCAATTGTTTATTTGAGACTTCAAGTTGATCTAATAGTTTATTTATTATTGACTTTTGTTGATCTGTTGATAAATTTTGCCAAACTGGTCGTAAATTATAGGATTGCATTTGATCCTCGAAAGCCTATAAAATTTAAAAAATCAGTAAATAAATATCCTGTGTTAATATTTACAAAAATGAAGTTACCCACTTACCTTAACATTCAGTTGCAATTCATACTGCTCTGTATAACTGTACAATTCAGCAATTTCATTAGCATGGGTGTCAGTGTCATCGTAGACAAAGTCCAATTCTGAACTTGGCATATTATCCTAAAAATATAAAGTTTGCAATGAAAATCAATTCATTACTCAGCAGTGGCTAAAATAGAAGTAGAAAAGGACCTACTAGGAAATCAAAAGTTTTCGATGCCTACAAAAATAAAAAAGAATGTGCAATAAAATAATTTAGTAAGTTGTGCTTGTAAATAATAAAGAGTAGCTTTGCGGCAAGTACTTCCAAGCAAGCCAATGAACAGAAAGTGCAAGAATCTCACCAAACGAGAATGAAAATAAAAAGAGCAGTGAAAAAAAATGCTCGACCATAGCGAAACCATGAAAGTACCCAAAGCGGCGAAAGCTGCAGTAAATACCTATACTCTTGAAAACTTACCATTTTTACGTATTGCGAGTGAATGTCGACGGCAATCGATGTGACCCGAAGCTATTTACAAAAACGTCGAATCTTTGCAAAAAGCTTTGCACTTTTTGCGGACATGGTACACGAACAAAGTGCCACTACAAACCGAAGACGGAGAGAAAAAAAAAGGGGAGCGCTTCTTCGGGCGGTGCGCAAGCAGACGCCGAGGAATTTCGGAGCTCGGGCCCCGAGACTGGCCTCGCCGAGAAGCGGGAGGCGGTCGGCGAATTGAACGGAGGTCGCGACAAGTCGACAACTCAGAGAACCGAAGAAAACATCGCCCTGGCTTGCGCTGGAACTCCTCACTGCCACACTCTGCTGAACGGAGGCGGACAACGGTGTTGGCGCGAGGTTAGGGTGACGATCAAATAGGCGGTCCCCTCCAATCAATCTCCTTCACCGACTGAGGATAAATTATATATAGTTTATTTTGAAATTTTAAATTAATGCAGATTCTTAATACTTAATAATGACCTAAAAAGAAATACTTACGAAGTGGTGATTTTTTTTTAAATTCACTTTAATAAATTGTTGATCCAAGTCTCTCCAATATTTGTAGTGTGGATCTGAAAATATTAACAATAAAATATGATATAAACAGTATATTATGTCTGAAAATTCATTATTTACATTTATTTCTTTAGTTTATTTAGTATTGAAGCTTATATTTGGTTTATGTCTAAAATAAACGAAAGTTAAAAAATCGTTGTGTCTATTTTGAGAAATGAAATAAATGCAACGTTTAGCATCGAACAAGCTTAACGCAGAGAATTAAAAAAAAATTCGAAGAAACTGTAAAGATATGATAAATAAAAAATCTCCAATCTTCAACGTTTTGCTGATTACACACTCGCAGGTAAAATCTTTTATTTCCTCGATTTTTAAACTGTCATATGAAATAAGGATTCGTTCGATTTAGAAGTATTTTTAATACTCAGTATTTTAATTGTACTAACTATATTTGTAAAATTTCTAATTTTGTTTTTCGAAAAAATCTGGTATTATCTGACGGTCACTGACTGTCAGTTCAACAAGTACACGTTCCTGGATACTTCAAACAGTTCAAACCCTTATATACACAAGGAGAAAAAGTAAATAAAGCCACACCTCCACTTCCTTTTCTTTATTTCCCTTCAAAATTTTAAAAGCTTCAGCACTCCTACATTTTTAAACGTAAAATGATGTTATAAAAAACACTCACTTTTCAGTGAAAATTTTGCAATTGATCGATTTATATCATCTAGACAAAGAAAATTTCACTCACTGAATAAATTCATTGGCGAAGCGGCAGTACAAACGGCGGCGAAGGGGAAACGTACCTTATGTATGTATACCTATATATACAGCTACACGCCGCCGAGAGGATCAGCACAGCTTCGCAGGACAGCGGAGTCGGACGCCGCGGCACTATTCTCCTCAGGTGCGACGCGTGAACGTCTCGGACGTTTGGAATTTTTTTTCGACAGATCCGCAGGGAATCGCGCGAATTTCTTCGTACGCGGAGGCGCGTAAGCACACTGAGATCGCAAGTACTTACGAATATTTTGTTGCCGGAGTCTCGCGCGCACCTCAGACGTTCGTTCGAAAGGAGACGGCAGTGTACTTAAGAAGGCGAGACCGGTGCCCGACCGGCGGAGGCCAAGATGCAGGGCACGATCATCGAGAATCTCAGCGGCAAGAAGCTGTCCGTACTCGTGTCCCTCCTCATCCTTGGGCAGATCACCTCCTTCCTCATCGGCGGCCTCGTAGGTGAGTTCTCGCTTACTGTAAACAGCAGCTTCGAGATTTTTCTTATTTTACTGCCTTTATTCGATTATTTTGCGGTAGGGTTAGAAGTTTCAAGAATCCTTCTCTAGATATTATTTTTTTTTTAGAATCATATTTTCGTATTTTGAAATTTTTTTTATTAGCTGCGATTAATTAAACGTTTCTGACGCACTAGAATGTAGGTATTTAAATTGAAAATCAATGACGTTTTTCTCAGTTGTGTGCTCGTCGTAAAATTTTCACGTACTTTTTTCGATCTTATTTCGAGGAAATTTTAAAGAAAGTGTATGAATAAGTGGTGCAAATGTTGCTTGCTAAATTTTCGGCAACGGAAATACGGAGGTTTCCAAGCTTCCTTTGTTCATCCGTGGAAATGGGGAAAAAGGGGCTGTGTTTACGAGCCTCTTTACGACTCTTTTACAGCAAAGTTGGCGGCTTTTTCGGCGGCTCCTTTTTATACCTGCGCCGGTGGTCTTTCAGATCGCTTTGTTCTCTTCCGTCATTGATTCATCGGACGAAAAAATTTACTTGATTATGCAATTTTGAATCCAGAAAAATGTACATTTCTTTTTTTTTTTTTTTTTTAATTTTACATTTTTTGGGTAGCCCTTTATTTATATTTACTTACTATTAACTTTTATTAAATGATAATTTGAAAAATAAATAATATAAATAAAAAATAGAAAAATATGAATGTAAGAGTAATTTACCAATTATTAAAAACATTGAAATAAGGAGCAATTAAAATTGGAATTACACTTCCTTGTTTTGGCACAAGATGTTTTTATGGTGTCCCCTTCATCTACATACATATCAGAGTGTTCCTTTAGCTGTTTCTACTCTTGTGCATGTCACAAAGGGGGAAACAATGAAGTGGGTACTTGAGACATCATGACTTCGATTTTTCAGTTAACAAGTGTACTTCTAGTTTACTCAGTGATGTTTCCCTTTTTTTTTGCTTTCTTGATTGTCAATGATGCACTACTGTTGACAGATGATTTTTGGAGTACATCATCCAGTCATTCAATTTTTTCTTTTTTTTTTAACTAAACAAATTCTTATTTTACATAAAAGTGTTAGTTACTTTACAAAAAAAATTATTTATTTTTAAAAAGTCATTTATATTTGTACTAATATTTTAATTAAATAAAATTATTGCATATTAGCTCCATCACCATCAAACAGTCAAATGATTTTGGGAACACCTTGTTTGGATGTTCGAACTGCTAATGGAACCCCACCAAGTTTTGATACATGGATGTACACAAGACCTGCTAATAAATGCAATGTAATTGAGACTCATGAAATCACTGAAAAGGTTTCACCAATAGTCTATACATTTCAGGTAATTAATTGACAATTTTATGAAGTATATTTGCATTAATATGAAAAATGTGATTTATTTATCAATTATACTCGTTTTTAGATGCCTACACCTCGTAATAAACAAATATTAGATTATTCAAGATGGCAACATAGCTTAATTGGTGTTTTACAAGTAGACATTATGTACCACAATAACATAGTTGTTCGTAAGTAAGAAGTAAAACTAATTTAAAATAACAATATACAAACAATCAACCTTTTTGCAGCCCGTACAACAAAGTTGACAATGGATGCCCGTCTAGCTTATAGAAATAAAGGAGATTCTGTAGATGGATGGAAGCATTATGCTTCTTCTGTAATTGAAAGAAATTTAGATTGCACCATAGAAAAAGTATATATTTATTACTTTTTTAAATTTATAATGAGTTTATAAATGTGTTTTAAATTTATTTTTTGTCTCATTTAGCAATATGAAGAATACAACTACAATTGCAGTATATTATCACTGTTTGAATTAGGATCAGTGTTTCATGATTATTATTTACTCAACATTCGTTTACCCAATGATCCAAGAAATAAAGTGAATCAAGATCTTGGTCATGTAACAGACCTGTGGCTCACTGTAAGACAATACAAAAATTTAATGGTTTATATTTTTTAAGACAAATTAAGGTAAACTATTCTTTTGCAATAGGTAATTAATCAAAATGGTGGATTTACAAAAGTTTGGGTGAGCTTGAAAACTATTTTCTTCCCAATCACTTTGCTCATCCTTTGCTGGTACTGGAGAAGAATTCACATGCTCCAAAGATCTCCAGCTTTATTAGAATATATGTTACTTGGTTTAGGATGTTCTCTTAGCTTTTTGAACAGTGAGTCATTTAAATTTCTTAAAGGCTTATCTTAAACAGTTCATTAATTAAAAAATATTTTTCAGTGCCACTGGAATATTTCACATTAGCTTTTGATATGCCATTCATGCTCCTCTTAGAAGACGTAAGACAAGGAATATTTTATGCATCGTTACTATCATTTTGGCTTGTATTTGCTGGGGAACATTTAATGGTACAGTTACAAAAAAATTAATAACAAAAATTATTAAAAAAATAATGTAAACTAATTGTGCAATTTTTGTTTCACGATAAATTACAACGTATTTTGAATATAGGTTCAGGTAAATGAAGAAAATATTTCTTTTAATGCTATTATATGAACAAATATATTTTATAATGTTAATTTTTTTTTTTTTTTTTTTTTTTTTTTTTTTTGCACAATCTAGGAGGGTGAGCAGAAAAATTCTTTGAAGTGTTACTGGCGTCACCTCTCAGCTGTTGGAGTCGGTTGCTTATCTTTACTTTTTTTTGATATGTGTGAACGTGGAGTACAACTTCGTAATCCATTCTATTCAATTTGGGTAACAAATATTGGAGCTAAAATGGCTGTATCCTTTTCTACGATAAATTTTAAACTAAAACATGACACAAGATTTTCCATAAATATTCAATCCCTATGAAAAACTTTATTTTTCTTTGCAATATATATTTTCTTTAATGTTGGAATAACAGTTATCTTTTATAATTTTGGCTGGCGTCTCGGCTGGAATTTATCTTCTATTTCTTACGTATATGATTTGGAAAGTATTTATAAACATAAGTGCTAAGCGAGCAGTATTACCGAGCATGAGTTCTGCGCGCCGTTTGCATTATGAAGGTGTTATCTATCGCTTTAAATTTTTAATGGTGGCGACGATACTATGCGCATCTTTAACAGTCATTGGATTTATTTTGGGACAAGTAATGAAAAAAATTTTATTTAATTGTCTCTCAATTAATTAAATTTAATAACATTTTGTATAACTAAATTAGGTTGCTGAAGGTCAATGGAAGTGGGATCAAGATATAGAATTAGAGACGACATCAGCTTTCTTTACAGGAGTCTATGGAATGTGGAATATTTATATTATAGCATTATTATGTTTATATGCGCCGTCTCACAAACAGTGGCCAGTTGAACCTTCAGGTGAAATAACTCATACAAAATTTGTTTTTTATTCTAATTTTGAATCGATTGTAACAATATTCATCGTTAATTTTTGTATTATCACAGAAAATAGCGTGAGTGAAGAAATTGAATTTTCAAGACTGCCGACTGAACCAAATGAGATGCTTTCTTTGACGGCATTCACGCGAAAAACGGCGATAGACTAAATCTGATGCTTCATCGTCGAATCTACATTCATAGCTTTTGCGATCAAATGAAACATTTGCATCACCCATTGAAGTGACATATCATCATTGGGCATTCAAGAATTTTCATCGTCGTCTAATCGTCGAACGTGCATATATTCGTCTAGTATTAATAACAGCAGTATTTGTTGTAATTATATAAAAGTAGACTGTGTTACAAAATCAAATATTGGATTATTATAAAATAACTTCTGAAGTAATGAACTTTTTAAACATCTTGTGAGACAACAGAAAAAAATTATAAATATTTTTAATATTATTGATTTGATAATTATATTTTTTGTATTCAGTCGTTACTACAATAAAATCGTGTACATTATTTTAATAATCAACACTGTTTCTAATATATTTACAAGCTTATTATAAATGTGTTGATAGTTAAATACAATATTATAATATATAAAATATTTAAATATTTAATTTTTTAAGTATTTCAGACAATTTTATACTTTTTAATATACAGTGAAAAATCTCGATTTCACTATAAGAAGTTATTTTATAAATACTTTTAAGCATACGTTTATTTGTGATTAGCGCATTTAATAACTGTATAGTCTAATTAACGAAAAGTTAACGTTAGCTGAATCCAGTTTTAATTAATTTCTGGACACTTGAGAGTAAATCATCTACTCTTTCGTTAATTTACTAGTAAATAAGACGAGTATCGTATTGTGAAGTCCTTTTTCTACGAAACACGAAATATAATAGAGAGATTTTATATGTGTGTATATCTTAACTAGAGAACAACAGCAAATGTCAAAATTATGTTGAAATTTAAGTTAGAATTTACTAGAATAACAATAATTAAACGAACCGAAATCAAGACGACGTGCCATTGCAAAACGACAAAAATTTTCTACTTCATAGTAGTCTGTAGAAGTTTTTTATAACTTTTGTATTGCATTTTTTAAATAAATTGATTTGTTACCTAAATTACTTTTTTTTTCATAATATACTAAAAAGCCTTTACAATTCATATTACAGTAGTACAGAAAATGATCTAGATATAGTAGAACTTTTAAAAAATAAATTTACTACAATCGATAAAAATGATCTTGACATCACTGCAGAAACCTTTTCACCATTCGAGAAACCGTATACAATAGACAGAGATAGAAGATAACTACAGTAGTAACTTTAACGAGTGGGAGTGAGACAGACAGTCAGTTGTTCTCATATACAACGCGGTTGGCTCATTCGGCTCGAAAAGACCGAAACGCGGACTTTCAGACTTCCAAGAAAAACAATTTACTAATTACGAGTCGTTAATTACCCATTAAAACTGCAAATGATATTTATTTAAAATAGTTACATTCCAAAGAAGAAAGGTAAGTAATTATTTTTTCGGTATTTCTTTTGTATATTCCGTGCGAATTATTTAAACTGATTCATAGGTTATAATCTTAGCGCACATTGAAATGTTTGGATGGAAACCGGGTAACCACGCGCTTTTTCAAACACTCGAGTATAAAATCTACCTTTAAATCAATAATAAGAAAAGTATTTGCTTTACTTGTAACTGTTTGAAGTAAAAATTTTAAAGGCACTTTTGTAATTTTGAGATATATTTATTTACTTTCGTGTAACAGATTTTGATTAATAGATAAAATATTGGATGTTATGTTATTTTTTAAAAGAAAATAACATAACAATAATGCAACAAGCTAAACGTCCACACAATACCATTATTGTTTTAATTGTTACTATTGCTTTTTTCAATAAATTTGTAAAATCAGGTTTTTATTTTTTCTACAATCTCTAAATTATCTCTCTTCAATATAGCTACCATCTTTTTAATATTTTTGTAGGTGAAAAAAACTTAAAAGATGGCAATTGCAGCTTCCAAAGTTCACGAAGTGAGAGAAATTACCAGGATAGAGCGAATCGGAGCGCACTCACACATCCGTGGATTAGGATTAGATGATAGTTTAGAACCTCGCAATGTTTCCCAAGGTATGGTTGGGCAATTTCAAGCTCGCAGAGCTACTGGTGTCATTTTGGAAATGATCAAGGAAGGAAAAATAGCAGGCAGATCAATTTTGCTAGCTGGTCAACCAGGAACTGGTAAAACTGCAATAGCTTTAGGTTTGGCTCAATCTTTAGGTACTGATACACCATTTACGCTAATGGCTGGTTCTGAAATTTACTCTTTGGAAATGAGTAAAACTGAAGCTTTAACACAAGCTATAAGAAAATCAATAGGAGTAAGAATCAAAGAAGAAAGTGAAATCATCGAAGGTGAAGTTGTAGAAATGCAAGTTGATAGACCTGTTACCGGAGTTGGAGCAAAAGTGGGCAAACTTACTTTGAAAACTACAGAAATGGAAACAATCTATGATTTAGGTAACAAAATGATTGAAAGTCTCATGAAAGAGAAAGTTCAAGCTGGAGATGTCATTACAATAGATAAAGCTACTGGTAAAATTAGTAAGCTTGGACGTTCCTTCACAAGAGCTCGTGATTATGATGCCACAGGCCCACAAACTCGTTTTGTTCAATGTCCTGAAGGAGAACTCCAAAAGAGAAAAGAAGTAATTCACACTGTGACTTTACATGAAATAGATGTTATAAATAGCAGAACCCATGGCTTTTTAGCTTTATTCTCTGGTGATACAGGTGAAATTAAACCAGAAGTAAGAGAGCAAATAAATCAGAAAGTATCAGAGTGGAGAGAAGAAGGAAAAGCTGAAATTGTACCTGGAGTACTCTTTATTGATGAAGTTCATATGTTAGACATTGAATGTTTTTCCTTCCTTAATAGAGCTTTAGAAAATGAAATGGCACCAGTTGTTATAATGGCAACAAATAGAGGTATTACTAGAATTAGAGGTACTAACTACAAAAGTCCACATGGAATTCCAATTGATTTATTGGATCGTATGATAATTGTTCCTACCATTCCATACCAAGAATCAGAACTTAAAGAAATTTTAAAAATAAGATGTGAAGAAGAAGATTGTGAAATGTCTAATGATGCATTATTAGTCCTTACACGAATAGCTCTTGAAACTTCTTTGAGATACGCAATTCAGCTAATCACCACGTCATCTTTGATCTGCAGAAAGAAAAAAAGTATGGAAGTTACTGTGGATGATGTCAAAAGGGCATACACTCTGTTTATGGATGAAAATCGATCTTCCCAATTTTTGAAAGAATACCAAGATGATTTTATGTTTTATGAATCTGAAGAACAATCAATGGAAATTTCTTAAAATAAGCAAATCTTTCAAATCCTTAAATTAGATTATGTAGAAATAACTATTGACTTATCATTTAAATTTGTATGGAATAATATTAAGTAACTTAATAATAATAAAAGTTTGATTTTTAAAAAGAAGCACACATTTTTATGACAAACTTGACATTTATTAAATATTAATTATTCATCATTTAGTAACTCATCAATATTACTTAAAAAAAATATGTATCCATATAAAGTAGAAAAAAATATTTTTTTTATTACATACGTTACATGGAGATGTAAATGGAAATACAATAACAATTAAAATAAAAAATTAAAATCAATTATAAGCTAAGCTAAAACTTCTCTCATTCTCTTGTCTGAAGCTTTGATGCATGTGATCTATTTGTTGTATTTTCTGATTGAGTAAATTCGTTCTTTGTACAAGCCAATGTAAGCTATTCATATGTGCATTTAAAATTTTTACTATCTGTACTATCGGATCACTTGAATCTTGTGCTCGATTCGCCTCGTTTAGATGCTCTATAATCTCCTTCAAATCTTCAGACATTTGTTTGAGTTGTGTATCTATATTTTCGGCTAAACGATATGTATATTCACGTTCTGGATCTGTGACTGACAATAAGGCCAGCTCCTTTTCCAATGGAACTAAACAGTCTTGTAATTCTTTTTGTTGACCAACCTGCAATAAGAATAATATTGTACAATAGTATTTCATTAGAAAGTAGATATTTTATTTATTTCATAATACTAAATCTGTGAAATTTAAAAAAAAACTTACAACATAATCAAGTTCATGTTCGAGTTGTTGCTGTTCCAATTTAACTCTTTCAACTTCCTCATTTAAATTTACAATTTTTTCACCATTAGCTATAAGTAATCTATCCCAAGCATTAATTTGTGTGGCTTGATTAACGAACACTTTTTCTTGCTCTTCTAATTCAAGTGTCCACTTGTTTATAGATTCTTCTAGTTGACAATAGTTTATAGCACCAGGCGGTCTACTTGCTGATGAAGTGCTAACCCTTTAATTAAAAAATAAATAAATCAATATATTAATTAATTAGTTAACAAATTAAGGGTATCTTTATGATTGAATTAATTCAATTTTTCAATAGAAGCTTGTTTTTTGATGTAATTATCAACATCAGAGTCACATTCATGAAAAATTTTACTAAAATTCTCGTTAACAGATTAATTACAAAAAATATCTTTAAACCGCTAGCACGGGTAAAAAGTATTTTTGTAAATTCCCTTAATGGAGGCCCTGCACTTACGTAGTGCTGGTACCTAAGGAAGTTTGCGGTTGACTGCTAGCAGCAGCGACGGTCGTAGAAGCAGGTGCAGCTGCAGTGGTTTTGCCGAGGGTCAAGCCTGTAGAGGTAGTAGTGCCAGGTGTGCCTAGATTAAATCCAGTAGTACCTGCAGAGGACAAGCCAGTGCCCAAATTGAAGCCAGTACTGGAAGCAGATGCACCACCTCCCAAATTGAATCCACTGGACGTGGTTGTAGTGGAGCTGCCCAAGTTGAAGGACGGAGTGGTCGCCGGAGCGGGAGTGGACGAACTGAAACCCGATGCTGTCGTCGAGGGTGTGGAACCAGCTATGTTGAAGCCAGTGCCGGTCGTCGTGACGGAGGTGGTCGTAGCAGTAGATGCACCAGCCGCAAAACCTTATTTTTCAACGTAAAGTTCACGTTTAACGTACTGTTATGTGTACGCACGTTCTATCAAGTACACGGCTCTTTACTTAAACGGTACTTACCTCCTCCACTTGCGGATGTAGTCGCGGGATTATTGGTGCCTGAATTAAAATTCATTTCTTTTTTTCAAATTAATGGTTGAGCGGGCTGAAAACGACTGTGACACAAATGCAGTTTTCGCGCTTCGACCTTTCCTCGACGGTCGTCCACTCTCTTTTAGAGGTTAAGACGCTTTTATGCTTGGCACTTTTAATACCAGAGGGCTTCCGAAAAGAAAAAAAAAGTTCGTTTGCAATAAAAATTTAATTTAAAAAAAAGTCAACAATTTTTTTTGTAGTCCATCTTACCTTTTCTAATTTTACGCAAAAATTTTCAGGAATAACATTTTATTTTAAAAATTCGAATTCTACTAATTTTATCAATTTTATCAATTTTTTAATGATGCTATTACTGTCGTATTACATAAAATTACCGTAATAAAATCCAATAAAGTGACAACGTCTCAAATTGTCATTTAGACATGTTCCTTAATTCTCCCCTCGAAATTTGAACCCCTTCAAATTTCGAATTATGAAACATAGCTTCATGTATACTCGTAATTTTATTTATTTTTAAAATAAAACACTGTATAAGGTAATTAAAAAACAAATCAGATAAATTCGATAAAAAAGTCATGTCGTGTTTTATTTCATCACTCAACGAATAAATGCAATTCATGCTATTATACTTTACATGCATATATTGTAAGAAAAAATAATTCATAAGAATAAACGTATGTATAATATATGTATATTTTTTCATTATACTTTAAAAGACGCTTAAATCTGCCACTATATCCAGCCATTTTTATGTGCGCATGCAGTCATAAAAATTGAAAAATCACGATATTATCGTAACAATTTTTATCGACGAGTCAACGCTACCGATTTTTATTTCTTTTTAATTAATACTGAGCGTTCTTTTTCACCTGCAATTAATAGTAAAGAGGCTGGAAATGCTACATATATATAAGCCTGCCCGAAAATATTTGCCGCTAAATCTATATATATACTACAACATAATCATCAAACTATAATATTTATAACATACAAAGAGCTACGATCAACGGAATAAACTGTACTATTGTTACAAATAAATAATAAAAAGCAGGATTCCACATTATTTACGAGCAAACTGTTCTTTACATGTTTAAGTTTATTCAATATCTTTTCATTAACATAATATTAAAACTTCGCAAACGGAAACTGAAAAATACGAACAAGTTTTTTTTTAGTATATTGTGTTTTCGCAGCAAATTGTACTTTATATATCGCAAGTTGGGATTGACTTTATCGAATATTGTATTGTGTATAGAAATGAGAAAAAGGTATTCTTAAATTTACAGTTATATCGTTATAACTTGACGAATATAAATGCAAGATACAAAATCTTTGTAGTTGGATACAGATGAAATTGCTGCTTTTACAGCCTAATTCATCTCTCTGTAATTATTCAATGAAAGTAATTGAAGACAAATAATGAATAGTTTAACTTTCAAAATTGGCACTAAATTTATTTCTTTCTACCGTCTGTTTAGAAATATTTGCATACTTTACCTAAAGCCACTTTGACCAAAGACTTTACACCTAGTGGAATTCTATTAACAAATTTTTTGCCTATTGAACCATACATGTACACTTATTTATAATAAATGCTAATAGAATATTTTTAAAATAATGGAAATAAAAATAAATAAAACGACTAGAACAAAATTTTTATAGTCATTTTATTTATTTTATTAGGGTAGTACTGTTTTCACGCAAAAACAATTATTAAGTAAATATATCCTGTCAATAAAGCATTGTTTCTGCAATGCAATGTAAAAATCGTATAGGCAAAATAAAATGTCTTCAATCAAAGTGTCCTAAATTCGTTCTATAGACATCTTACTAAATTTTCACGTGGACGTAGGCATTCTTTTTAACATACTTTGCAAATTTACCCAAGTAATTACCTTTAAAATAGATGAATTATAAAATGCTTTATATTGCGAACGCATAATCGATTATTTAATAATTCAAAATTTGCTTAGGCCCTAATTACAAAAATATCAAAAGCGGTTAAACTTATACATATTGCAACTAAAATATTATCAAGCACTTGGAAAAGTTAATCTTTAGATATATCAATAAAAAAATTTATATACACATTAAAAGAACGAGTTTGCTTAAAACCTTGAGAAAGAACCCTATGAAGCAAGAAAGAGTATACCAATAAAAAAACTGACGTTAACTTCCATTAAAATCTCGATTTCAATTATTTATTATCTACTACTTCTCGTCCCACTTTTAACACTCTTAACAATTGCAACTTCCTCTGTCATTTTACAGAAAATCCGCATACCTATTATATACTTTTTTCAATAGTTTTTGTTTTATAACTTTGGTAATGATCTATGACGTAATGATAGACGTGACACGCAATATAATATATTTTTTATACATATGTAAAAAATTTATTCCAACTATTCTTGAATTCTTTTCAAGTATGTCTCGGGACCCCGTTTTTTCCTAAATTCAGATAATAAATGCACGTATTACGGGAATCACGAGATCCTATGAATGCACACTATCTTTCAATTTACTGTTTGTCTGCGCTACTAAAACTGGCAGCGATTACGAGAATTATTTCGTAATGGGAAACATGCATAATTTTCAATTATTTTATTTTATTGTAAAAAATACTTATATTTAAATCTGTGGCTTCCCTATGAAAAGTCATTTTATTGAGGACTTCATTTTTATTTATGTTTTAAAAAAAATTATGTTGAATTTTTTTGCTGTTTTACAAGGTACACAACTTTTAAATTATTTGGATAAAAGTAGAAGAAATAATTTATTTTTTAAGGAAAAGCAAGATCTTTTACTTTATCGTGGACCATAATTATATAAATCTAGTTAAACCCACATGTAAGGGTAGCCACCGAATTGAATTATCTAAGTTAAAAAAAAAATGTTAAAAACCAAACATTTATTTTAAGTAGTTGTATTAAAATTTATACATGTCGCCTTTTAATTTGTTACGAACACATTCATTGTCATTGTGCTCTGAAAGCATCTTACATAAATTAAGTCGTTATATATTTTGGAGAGCACTAACGGTAGATTCCCGACCAATAATAATAAAAACAGTTTGTGAAGCACTTTAGTCGCATGTTCAGCCGTTAGTTACTGTTTCCTTTTCGCATCTACAAAATGCAAATATACACAATTTCTCAAGATTTTAATTATTATTAGAGATTATTAAATATTTGTTTTAATTAATTATCTTCAAGGAGAATCGTAGCCAATAACGAAGCATTTATATTTATTCACACTCACAGTTTAAATAGACAATTTTTTTTATATGACCACTATCGCAAGTATCTGTTAATATTTAATATTTTCACTATTATGCAAAAGAAAATTCTACAACCAGATTTCACTGTTCCTGATTACCAAATAGTAGACTAAACTATACTAAAAACAACGTCAATAGCTATTATTTTATTTTAAAAATAATTACTCGCTACGTACTGTCCCATAACTTGCAACAACGGTACTTATTTTAATAATTGTACACTTTCTTATTTAACTGGTTTAATAGAACCAGAATGTGACAAAATATTTAAATTTTGATATTAAAACACGCAGATTTAATTAACAGATTTAATAAATTGATCATTTAAAATATTCATTCACATCTCCAAGTATTCAAGTGTAAACATAAAAGTCTTTGAATTTTAATTAGTATAATTAGATTGTTTTGTCAGTTATGGAATAAAAAATGCTAGTACTTTTAATTAATAATGGATACAAATCTTATTGATAAAATAAATTTTCACTATACTGTCAATTTTTACTTTACTTAAACAAAATATTTAAATTAAAAAAGGGTACAATATCATTCAAAGAATGAAAATATTAATAAAAAAAATTGTTATTGACGTTGATCGATAAACAATTTCGAGTTAATTCAGTCTCCTCTTAATATTTGATTTTTAGGCAATACTATTTTTTCCTTTTTTCACTTAACATTTTTTCATTCTCTCGGTATTGAATATTATTTACCAACAAAATATTCGTTATATTACCTTATGTACGTAATCATTTCATCACTGTCTAAATATATAAGAGTACGAGGAAGGCAACACTCTAGGTTTCATCAACATACACCTTCATCTTCGCCTCTTTTGTAATACCTTCTCGAACAATAGGCTTATTGTACTCTTATTTATAATGAAGATGCAGTAAGTTACTAGTTTTTGCAAACATTTGTTTGTGACTGGTTTCACACATATTTAACTTTTTATGTACAACAAAAATATTTTTAAAAGTTGAAAAATTTTCATCTTTTTTATTTTTATCAGATTTATTACAGGCAACCAGTAGAACGTATAGTAGGATTGAGAGCTTTTGGTTGATTCCAGTAACTTACTGCTACTTCTTCGAAAACTCGTAAGATTCAGTTTACGCATTACACACGACGATATAATAGCGCACGATGTGCCTTTACGTAAAAATTCATTCGCGTGGAGCCGACACTTTTCTAAAAACTGTGACTTTTTATACTGCAGCTGTCTTCGTCAGCATTGTTTTCGTCATTTCTGTCCCTGTCGTCGCCAAGACGGCACCAATGGTGTCGATGCGACCGGTCTTCCTGTTACAAAGAATGATCCGATGGCGGGGTACTGTCATTATGACTCACATGGCTGAGTGAATGCTGAAGGGCAACTGGAGTAAGCCACGCTTTTGGTAGGCAGCGCTGTAGAAATGGCACACAGGAACTAAAGTAAGCTAGACGATTCACCCAGCCAGGGATTTCCTGATCGCAAAGAATCTATAAGAGTAGATATAAATAATTAATTATCGAATTTTACATGTACAATGCAGAAAATTTTACAATTATAGGCAAACCTGAGTAAATTGACTGCTAAAATGGTTGCAATTTTTATTCATGAGATGGTATCGATCACCTCTAAAGTCCTTTCCTAATTCAGTGATTATTCTAGCTACATCTTCTTCTGTAAAGTCTGTGTAACCAATATGCACTGATTGTCTAAAAATTTAATAGGTGTGTTTTAATAAATGATAAACAATAAATTACTGATTTTCAATAAAAATAATTACCGAAATCTAAATTGTTCTCCTAATTCTTCTGCATTTCTTGGTTGAATTTCAAATATTCCTGATATTGGAAGAGAATGACCACCATATGCATACTCTTTAAAATAATAATATAATTATTACAATTAGAAAAAATACAACAACAATAAAATTATTCTTTCTATTTTATATTTTACTTGATATCTATGAAACTTATTACAGAATACAATCATACAAATCCATTCACAAAACAAAAATTAAATAAATAAAGCAACTTACCACTTCCATAGATTTCAACACCTGAATGGAAAACACCTAAACCCATTGGTGTTGTGTATTCATTCATCCAATACTAAAATTAAATTTTCATTATTAAATTTTACATAAAAATAATAATAAATACATAAGACTCGTAAGTTACTTTACCATATCGTATACATTCAAAGTAATAGGCTCACGAGCCATTTTGGGAATTAGTTCTTCGCTATCTTGAGGATAACCAAGGCAGCTAGGAAAAGACAAATTGCAGCCAAGACCTGATGAAAACATCATAGAAATACTTGTACAGCATAAAAGGAGTCGCGACTCGCTATCTACTGTTCCAGTGCACCTAGTGAGCAAACATAAATTTTCTAGTTATTCTACAGTTGCTTTATTCTACCAAATAATTAAAATAGATAAATAAAAAAAGTTAATTATTTACAATTATTTTAATAAAATGACAAGTTATTATGAAATTTAGTAATTCTAAGGTAGGATACTTTTCACAGAGCTCTGACAAAACATTTTTACATTTACATGTTTATGGTATAGCAAATTTATGATTGATCATATTTAATGTCACCCACCTAACAACAAATATTTTTATATCATGCACATGACTTCTGTGTAAATATATTAAAATAAATTAAAATGTTAATAAAAAGCCTCCAATAATTATGATACAAGCATCTAAGCACCTTGTCATATAAATTACTTACTGAAATCACTAGTGAAACAGCAGCATTTTCCTCAAACAAGCCCTCTTCCGCAGAAGTAGCTCCTTCATGTATGCTTCTCCGAATATTATTATTTATACAATGATGAGAAACACTATGTTATTTACCAATGAAACACAAAAATCCTCTACAAAGGTATAACTGAACGCTAAAAACGAAACAAAAAGATGAGAATGAATATAGAAACTAAAAATAACCTCGAAATTATCAGCAGCCAGCTCCCTATAGTCTCTCAAACTTCTCAACGCGTTTTCACAGTGACAATAGCGAATAAAGATTTTTCGCGCTGCACTCGACTGGTTCTTTATTTTCTAATCTAAAATCACGGCAAATCCGCGGAGAAGCATAAGGTTGTACAATGAAGCACTTATACCTAAATCAAATACTCGTAAATTTTCGCAGGCGACGCAGCTGCGAAAAGCCAAACGGCCAAACTAAGATAGAAGATAGAACCATAGGAGGATAGGGCGCTGGGCAGTGGACACTTGGGCAGAATCGAGATTGTAGGATTCAAGCCATCCAACAACGAGTGTGCGCAACGTAGTGAGCGCGACTATGACCTATGAGAGTGAAACATATATATACACACATATATACACGCAGAGAATTAGTATAGCAACTATCCTACCACGGTAGGATGGAAGCTCACCCAATTTCGGGCCGCTGCCGTACTAAAGTGGACGAAAATAACAGAACTGCTATACTGAAGTCTGCAGATGGCGCTAGTATCGTACCACGCGTACCCGAATTTAGTACGGTAGAGCTCCTAAACCCTAGTGCTGGTTGCCGTAACCGATTTCGCATGGCGGCGGACTTGCTGTTTCAGCAGCTAGCCTAGAATTCTCTCCGTGTACATATACAGCAACAGCGGTTTCAAAGTGCGGTTATACTGGGTTATACACATTTAAAGTATATATATATATATATTTCAGCTTCCGCGTGTGTGCAAAAAAATAATGTTATAATATATTGCCGCTTTTGGTTACAAATATTAAATATACATACCTGTTTTTGGTTGTTCAAATATCTACTTCATACACGAAATGATGAGATGCAATCTGGGATTCGAATAATTCCATAATTTTTTTTTCATAAGACCCTGTTTTGATAAGCACCATCGGCCATTTTCAACATGTAAATCGTGAATTTCGGCGGACGGCTTATCGCGGTAGCGGAGTTATTTTTTTAGTTACGTATAAGTAGTGATATACGATTTTAGTTCAAGCTGTTATAATGGCTATGTTTAAACATGTAAGTGATTCTATTTAAAGGATTTTATAGTTATAAACGCACATTAATATATAAATTAAAAGAGTAATTGTATGGGAAATCAAAATTCCTGCAAATTCGGCGATTATCTATGCAAGTATTATTTATAGACGATAACCTGTAATACTTACTTTCTGAATTATAGAATATATATCATTTTACAATCCTCTTATAACATTCCAAAATTTATTTATTTTTTTTTCATTTACAAAATTAGTCTGAAATAATTAAATACTCACTTTAGGTACACATATATTTTACACACACACATACACAATCAACAGGTGTTAATAATCCATCAATTAAGAGTTAAAATTAATTTTTTCGATAGAAACAAATTGTTAAACATTTCAGTTTTTATTTTTATTTTTACAGATTAATTTGCTACCCAAGCGTTTATACAGTACTAAGCCAAAGCTGCAAGATGTGGTTATTGTTAGTGCTGTTAGAACTCCAATGGGATCCTTTTTAGGATCCTTGTCTTCTCTTCCCGCTACTAAATTAGGAGCTGTAGCCATTCAAGTAATTAATTTCTTTTATTTATAAAAATAATAGGAATGATTATAATGTTACGTAATTTTATGTATCCAATAGGCTGCCATTGAAAGAGCTGCCATTGCTAAGGAACAAATTAAAGAAGTTTATATGGGCAATGTCTGCCAGGCTTATCTTGGCCAAGCACCAGCTAGACAAGCTACTATATTTGCAGGTACTACACAAATTATATTAAACAAATAATGCTAGTTTCAATTTGAAAACAAATTTTATTACAATAAATTTGCTTTAACAATAGGTCTTCCGAAATCTACCATATGTACAACTATAAATAAAGTATGTGCAAGTGGTATGAAAAGTATTATGCTTGGTACCCAAGCACTTCAGTGTGGACATCAAGACATTGTACTTGCTGGTGGCATGGAATCCATGTCCAATGTTCCTTATTATTTAAAACGAGGAGAAACACCTTATGGAGGAATGAAACTAGAGGTATTTAATTTTAGCTGTATTCCTCTATTAACTATATTTAATTGTTATTCTTATTATATTTTTAGGATGGTATTGTTTTTGATGGTCTTACGGATGTGTATAACAAATTCCATATGGGTAATTGCGCTGAAAATACTGCAAAAAAACTTGGAATTACCAGAGATCAACAAGATGAATATGCAATCAACAGTTATAAAAGAAGTGCAGCAGCATATGAAATAAATGCTTTTAAGGATGAATTAGTCTCTGTTAATGTTCCACAAAAAAGAGGCAAACCAGACATTGTTTTTTCTGCTGATGAAGAGTATAAAAGAGTTAATTTTGAAAAATTCAATAAGCTGGCAACAGTCTTCCAAGTAAGTTTGTTCATCATAAAAGATAATATGTACTTTGTACCATTAGCTTATTATTATCAATCTATTTCATTTATTATAGAAGGAGAATGGTACTGTAACAGCTGGAAATGCCTCAACTTTGAATGATGGTGCTGCTGCTCTTATATTAACTACTGCAGAAAATGCTCAGAAACTAAATCTGAAACCTTTGGCAAGAATTGTTGGTTTTCAAGATGCTGCCACTGACCCAATTGATTTTCCCATTGCTCCTGCTTTAGCAGTTCCTACTGTAAGTTTTTTAATCAATATAAAATAATTCCTTGTAGCGTGTCTCATTCTCTTATTTTTAAATATTATCATTTTAGTTACTCCAAAATGCTGGTTTGAACAAAAATGATATTGCCTTGTGGGAAATTAATGAAGCCTTTAGTGTTGTTGCTGTTGCCAACCAGAAATTGTTAGACATTGATCCAGCTAAAATCAATGTACATGGGGGAGCTGTTGCACTAGGACATCCAATTGGGTATAAAAAATTGACATTCTTTTTTTTTTAAATTTTGAATTATTTTGTTGTTACTTTTATAACTTTTTTACAGTATGTCGGGAGCTCGAATTGTTGTTCATTTAGCACATACTTTAAAGAAGGGAGAAAAGGGTGTAGCATCTATTTGCAATGGAGGAGGTGGTGCCTCTTCAATTTTAATTGAAAAGTTGTAAGTTGTTTTTAATACTCATTTTTTCGACAATCTTATTACAAATTTTATGGGTACAACGGAAATCAAGTGAATTAACTGCAGATGTTTTATACTGATTTTAACTGTTATTTTTATATAAAATTTTAATGTTCATTATTGCCAAAATAAATTTTTATATATTTTTAAAACAATTTTTTATTAAAACCAAACAAAAAATCCTTCATGGTAAAAAAATAATAATCTTATACAGGTCTCATACACACTCAACTCCTCCAAAATTAACACTTTATACTAAGGATATCTGCCCTTTATGTGATACTATGAAAGATGATTTGAAAATGAAATTCAGTGGAAAATATCAATTAGAAACAGTCAATATTACACATCCTGGAAAAGAACATTTGAAAGAAATATACAAATACGAAATACCAGTATTATTTTTGGAAGGACAATTTTTATGTAAACACAAATTAGATTCAGAATTATTAGAAAAAAAATTGAAGGAATTATTATAGTGGATATGAAAGAGATGAAAGATACAAACTTTTTAACAATCATTCTTTTTATAAAGTCAGTTACGATAATAAATTTTAAAATAACATAAACAAAAAGGGAAAACTAATAATTGCAGATTATAAATTGTATACGTATTTACACGCATATATATATTACTGTCTAAAAGTATATATATATATACATAATCCATTATTTGTTAAGCTAATGAAGCTTTCATTTCTGGCCACCATTTATCATGTAGAGGTCGTTTTGGTACAATACAGGCGGAAAACCCAGGATAAGTTCTATAAATTCTGACAACCTATACGGCCTTTATTTGCTCTCAGCTGTTTAGTCTGCAGTCTGTACTTACCCGTTTGAACTAAGTCTGATGAAAGAATTAAATAGCCAACGTTTTGAACATTCAGCAGCGGTGATCATCAATATATTTTGCAACCTCGCATGACTAAATATGTACATCTTAACCCATTTTAAAGTGTTTCGATTTATTTGATTTAATAAAAAAGTGACGTATTCAAAGTCAAATTTTTCTTCAATACCTTCGTCTTCCTGCGACTTTCGCAGGTACGGAATTACTCATGACGTTACACGATCGTAATGTAGCGTTTTTAAATAGCATAACCAAACTACAGTAACTAAATCAGCAATAAATATTTTAAGGTAAGTTTTTAAATTTATTTATAAATAATTGTTTTACAGTTAAATTTTGTAATTATCTATACAAATTTAATCACTTCAGTTTCAGGGTCAAATATAAACATGTCTTTTTTAAGAGGTTCAGCGAATTATGTTTGGTGCACGACAAGTGTTTTGGGAAAGGGAGCGACAGGAGCAGTGTTTCAAGGAGTAAATAAAAATAATGGAGAACCAGTTGCTGTGAAAACTTTTAATCAAGTTAGTCAAATGAGACCTCAAGATGTACAAGTACGAGAGTTTGAAGTTCTGCGTAAAGTGAAGCATGAAAATATTGTTAAATTATTAGCAATAGAAGAGGAGCAAGATGGTCGTGGAAAGGTCATCGTAATGGAATTATGTACAGGTGGTAGTTTGTTCAACATTCTTGATGATCCAGAAAATACATATGGCCTGGCGGAAGAAGAATTTTTGCTTGTTTTAGAACATTTGTCAGCTGGTATGAAACATTTAAGAGACAATAATTTAGTTCATCGTGATTTGAAGCCTGGAAATATTATGAAATTTATATCTGATGATGGCAGTACTATATACAAATTAACTGATTTTGGAGCAGCACGTGAGCTCCGGGAAGATCAACAATTTGTGTCACTCTATGGAACTGAAGAATATCTTCATCCAGATATGTATGAAAGGGCAGTACTTAGAAAGCCAGTTGGAAAAAGTTTTGGAGCAACAGTAGATTTGTGGTCTATAGGTGTAACTTTATATCATGTAGCAACAGGTCAACTGCCTTTCAGGCCATATGGAGGTCGTAGAAATAGAGAAACTATGTTTTACATTACTACTGAGAAGGCTTCAGGTGTTATTGCAGGGGCTCAAACATCTGAAAATGGTCCCATTGATTGGAGCAGAGAACTACCAGTAAGTTGTCGATTAAGTACTGGCCTTAAAAGATATATTACTCCATTATTAGCAGGATTATTAGAAGTTGATCAGCAAAAAATTTGGAGCTTTGACAGATTTTTTTCTAGAGTTACAGATACTCTTTGTAGAAGGCCCGCTGTGAATATTTTTGACATTCATGGTGGAAATTTAATCAAAGTATATCTACATCCTGATGACGAACGATTGAATGCTCTGCAAATTCATATTCAAGATCAGACAAATATTCCACCTAGATCACAGATACTTTTGAAAGGTCATGTCCCTATTCTGCAAATTATAGATGAATCTACACCTGGTAGGGGATATCCTATTACTTCATTAGATGAACCTCTGTTTTTATTTTCAAGAGAGAATAATAATGTCATTGTACCAATGGAAATAGAACTTCCAAAATTTCCAGTTTTTACGAATATAGTAGCTGTAGAAACAGATGCCAGTCAAGCTAAAACAGCATGTTCAGTTGGACATGAATGTAAGAGAAGAATTGATAGAATTGCAAGATGTAGCAAATTATCACAGGATGCTGTTTCGTCATTTGTTGCTTACTTAACAATAGAGCTCAATAAAGCGTTAGAAAAATGTCAGCGGGCAAAGGATTCCACAAAAGCTGCAGAGGATCTAACTGTGGCAATAGAAAGGGGAGAATCCATAGCAAGGCAAGTGTTTTCAAGTATTCGTGCAAATCAAGGATCAGCTACTGGGTCTTCCATGTCTTCTCCCACTCAAAACTCCAATTTACCATCGTTCGAAGCCAGGAGCTGGAAAAAAGAATTGGATTCCAAAAGTAACGAATTATTTGGTGCGCTTGCTCCAGCAATAACTCAGTTACATCAAAGGTCATTAAAATAACATTTTATTAACATTCACAGATAGTTTAAATTTTTATGGCAAAAATAAAAATTTATTTTTATTCCACAGGTATGTGAAAGAGAATTGTTTGAAGAGCGAATGGGATACAAACACCAGATCGTTATGGTGTCCTTGGGCTGGTAAAGCGAGCCAGAGAGCAGCTACATTGGTGGATCGTTTGAGGGATGGCTGGCAGCATCTGCTTCGAGATCGAGCCACAAGAAGTTTAACATATAATGATGAACAATTCCATGTCTTAGAGCGCATAAAAGTAATCATTTATCTATATTTTAATACAAAAGTTTAATTTTAATAATTATAAAATAATAAAATAAAATGTTTATTGACATGTTTTAGGTGACAGAGACTGGAAGACGCATGAAAGACCTTCTGGAGCTGAAAGTGATGCCGGCAATTACACAGAGATCCGAAAGTCTCGCCGATTGGTACAAAATGGCTCAAACAGTTTTCCTACAAACGCAAATCCTAGATAAGGATATGGACAACTACGATCGACTACTGGAAACATTCTCTTTGCGATTGTCACAAGAGAGCAAAGAACGCTACGACTTTGTCTGCAGATCTCTGGATGCGTGGATGCCGAGCGTTGGCAAACAGTACAGTAAAAGCGCAAATAAATCACAGAGTAAACTGGACGAACGAAAAAAACACCGAGAATTTCTTGAGGAAGTTAAATGGCAAGAGATTTGCGCGACACAAGAACACATACTTTTGATTTTGACCAAAAATAACAGACTCGTTGACGAACTTAGTAGATGGAGTAACGAGGAGGTCGCCACGACCCCGTTGTCGGGGCCATCCTCAAGTGAAGATTTACAATTGCTCGCTGCCGGTAAATAAATGTGAGTGCCGCAATTTGTCACTTTGTATAATTAAGAACTTACGTGCTATGTATTCAAGACTGTGAAAAAGTATGCAATAGCAATAGTTCTGACAGGTGATTTATACAAGATGAATTTAACGATTACTTTTAAATATTCATTCCAATTGTAATTATTTTCTATTTTATTTTTAATCGTAAGCGTTCATAAAAAATTTGGGATAGTTACTCATTGTTCGAACTAATACATATGGGTCAAATAGTCGAATAATTTGAAAATATAAATATCGTTACATACATAGACAATTTACGAAATTGGCAATTATTAAATCGTAGTAATAGATTAACGAAATATAAAAAAATGTAAGAAATAAAAACTAATCATCGACAAATTTCAATTTGTAATATTGTGCCTGCCTCAACTCAATAAATAGTATTTTCGATAAATTGTTACAAAGTTGATGTATTATATTAAAATATATAAACTAAGTATAATAAAAAAGTACGGGCATATCCGTGCTTCTGGGCAGACTGAAATAAAAGAAATCATGAGTAAGAATACAACAGTGATAATTTATTTTTACCCTGTTGATAAAAAGGAATGACAAATTAGTTTAACAAAAGTTTTTCACCTTAAGACTTATAAATATACAATAAAATTTTCATTTATCAATTATTATCAAGTATCGGACTGAGCAGTCACGTCTTTTGTGTCCGTAAGCAATGAGTGTCTTAATTTTCGTTTTTGGTCCTTATGCCTCTCTTGAGTGTCAACGAAGTAAGTAAACAACTCATCAAAATTAATCTTCTTCCTACAACTCTCAACTTTCGCCACTTGCTTCTTTGCTGATTCACTTTTTTGCGAAGTTGCACTTATTGGATTCGGTGGAATAGCCGTCAGTCTGCGAAGCAACAAAGAAAATGCTTCACTCTGGGGAAGGATCATAAGCAGACCATACAATGCGTGTACCAATGATTCGTTCCTGTTTCTTTCAAGAAGTTCCAAACGCAAAACTAGAAAAAAAACGTATGTATGAGATAAGATTTCATTTTAGGGAATTATATCAATTTGTTATTGCATTAAGTTATAAGAAACTTACAAGTAAAAATAGGCGACTCAATAAGCTGGATTAATTTATCTATTTCTGTGAGAAATTCCACAGTTACCTCAATGTTACCACTTAAATACTGTTAAGGAAGCTCTGATAAAGATTATATAAAAAATTTAATAATATTTAAGAGGATACAAATATTTAACGAGATCACAGGCATGATCGTAATTTTGCGTAAGTAGACACAAAGCAACCGTAGCCACTGGATTGTGAGACCATGATTTGTAAAGTACAAGAAAAACTTCTACACTTTCCTAAAATAAAATAAAAATTAAAGCATCAAAGACATAGAAAATAATAATTTATTCTAATTTCGATAATATATTATTAAAACTCTCTCAATATTTACCTCAGTTTTAAGATCTTTTAGTTTATTCCGCAAATCAAACAACTCTGCACTAGTTAATAAAATTCTATTTAAGGTTTCAACCATAATACCGGCTGATCTTAGATTTTGTTCTTGTAATAAAATCTCTGCTAGTACTTTAAAAATGTGCTCAGGGTTTAATAAAACACATAACTCTCGAATAATAAATGAACCTCGATCCTCCAGTAGATTCCTATCATTACAAAACAATCTTAACAAGTTGACCATAAATTTAGTAAAATATGTATTTTGAGAAGTACTTGAAGATTTAGAACTAATTAGTTCAGCCATCACAACTAATGTTTGTTGAACTACATCCTCTGAATTATCGCTTAATACTTTCATGAGTACTGGAAACAGCTCCTCTATGTGAAGATGCATTTTGTCTGGTAGATTTGTTAATAAATGATAGATCCACTTTAAAACTGCTACTTTAGTTTGTACAGGTATTTGTTGTAGCATTAAATGTTTTGTTAAAACTTCAATAATGCTTGTTAGATTTAAGCTGTCAGCTACTACACTATTATCTTCACTTTTTGAGATAATCATCTTAAAAAGACTATTATTTACACGTGAGGCAGTCTCTTTTATTGTTCTTCGAGTATCTCCATCATAAGATAAACAAGGCAAAATAGCTGAAAAAATACCTGATGTGTATGGTAATAGAAGGTGTCCAGACAGCCTAATAAATTCATCCATCCAAGTAATTGCAGTCAATTGTAAGAGTTCATCTGGACTTTGTGCATGAACAATTAGTATGTTCATCATTGCGGCAAAATCTACTCTGGATGGATTTGCTTTTATACTGTGCAAAAATTCAGCAAATACTGTATCTGTTGATTTTTTTATTTCTGGTGTTGGATCTTCAAGAATCTTAAAAAGTCCATCAAGAATTTCTGGTAAAAAGATAACAAGATCAATATCAGGCACTGCATCCAAAACAGATATCCATGATATAATAAACTGTCGTCCAAAAGGGTTTTTAGTATAAATCCTTTCTCTCACTAAAGGAATAAATCCTACTAAATCAAATATTCCACTTTCTGTGACAATATCCTAAAAAGAAATATGTCATAATTGTTACTAAATTATGTGAGTTATAAATCATTTTGATATCGCAAACCTTCATCAATCTGTCTAGCAATTCAGTTGCAGTTTTTACACTTTGTTCGGTATCACAGGCTAATTTACTAAGTGCAGCAAAAATATCTGCAAAGTGAGGTAAAATAGCTCCTCTGGCTACTTTTACAACATTATACAGACTTTCGCAAGCAGTAATATCTAACTCTAAGATCTGCATCGGAAAAACAAGCTAAAATTGGATGTATAAGATCCTCTGTATATTTTCCAGTGTGTGTAGGGCCCAGCCCAACAGCTATCGCAGCTAATCCAATTAATCCTCCTTTTCGAGAATGTGGATTTTGTGATGTTGCAAAATCTTGTCCTAGTACTTTCAACAGCCTTTTTATTTGAACGGTATTATTATGGGTTGCAAATTCTTTGACCATCCTTAAAAATATTTAATTATTCCTAATATTATATATAATAATCTTAATAATAATCATTTAAATAAAAAATATATTTTAATTTAAAAAAAAAACAAAATATAAATTGATTAAATACTAAAATAATAATAATTGATAATATTGACATATATTACACTTTAACCTCACTTTTCAATTTCATGGGCGGCAGCTTTACGTTTTTCATAAAGTTTATCATTCAATGATTTCACACAGGCTTGGCTTAATGGTGCAAAATCTCTTTCCCCCATTGTTTATTTTTCTTTTACCTGCAGTAGTGCAGGTATTTGATAACTATCTTTTAACTTTTGTTTACAATCAGCTGGCCCTGGCTCCTGCGACTAGTTCAAATCAGCTGACCGGATTCCCTAAAAAATGCGTGCGCATGACCTAGCATACCCTAGCACGAAATTTAATCATAATTAATAATAAAAAACTTTAATTCAATACATATTTGTTCGTACTATGCAAAAAAAAGTATTTTTAAAATTTGTACCCTCGAGAAAAGCGAGAAAAATAAGAAAAATATAGGATAAAGCCGAAAAAAATATGATATTTTTGTAAAAAAAAAAAAGACAAAAGTTTTTTTTATTTGTACCCCCGCAGAAATTGAGAAAAAATATATTCATAGAGTCAGGTGTTGGAAATTTCATTTTCCAGAATGAAATTATTCTTTTTTTATTAAAAAAAGTGTCAATCGACTCATTCTAATTTGTACTATTTATGAAACTTAATCTTTTTATTTGTACGCTTATAGAAAAAACGGAAGAAAATATTTTTCTTTTTAATCATTACAAAATTCATAGTTCAGCAGGAACATAATTTTTCGCTATTTCGGTGAGGATACAAGTGGAAAAATGATTTTTTTTTTTAATAGTACAAATTAAAGAAAAATAATTCATTTAATAAATAAAGACTTGACAATATATCCAAAGGTTTAAAAGTTCTATTTATAGGAAATACAGATGTAGTAAAGGATATTAGTATTAAATTATATTATGGAATTATAGTGTGTTATTAAATAAATACGTATGTTTTGAAAATTTAATGCAATTTTTATATGAAAAATTGTGTAATACAATATACCTTACAACTTGTTCGTAAGTGATCAATAATTACAAAACTTTAAAAATTAGTAAAAATGTATGAATAAAAGTATCAGAATTAAATTTAAAGGCTCAGTATTTGATTAACTATAAATGCAAAAGTTTTGTTACATTCTTTATTAAATTAAAATGAATATTTCTTCTATTTTTTTCTCAGCCTTTCCATTTTCTGGTCTTCTTTTCCCAATATGTACTTTTTTAGGATTTAAGTTTTCGGTTTCTTGTCCAAGCACATAAGTCAGCAAGCAGTACTTCAAGCTGTGAAAAACTTAAGTCCATTTATTTACTGTTTTTTTTTTTAAATATCTAGTAGAAAATATAAAATAAAAATTATTGAATTTTATGTAAACAAACTGTTAATGCAATAATTAACCTGTGTGAACATTATTGAAAATAAATGGCATTAAATAAAAAATTATGTTATGTTTAATAGCTTAGCAGTATATTAAACACAAAACTGTTAATATAAAATTGTTCAACAAACATTTTTGAAGAAAGGGAAAAAATTTTAATTCTTCAAATACCTGACGAATTTTGGAATCGCTATATCAGACCCTATGTACATGCTTTGTTAGATATTTATTTAATAAGTTTTTCACGATGTTAATTAATAAATTTCAATAAAAGCACACAATAATTGTTACATTTTAACCGACTGCAATATTGATTATTCTTTTTAATCGGGTTAATAATTTTCAAAAAATTTAATTTTAATTTAAATTTTTTATGATTTAATTGGAAAACATTTATAAAATTTTTGAAGAATTAATTAATTTATATACTAATCTACAAATTAATAAAAATAAGAAACTCAATTAATTACATTATTTAATTTATTTATTTACATTATTGAACATAATGAGATTAACTTATAAATAAATGTTGAAGTGCCATAATTTTTTTAATACTTGTAAGTGAACAATCCAATTACCTTTAAAAAAACTCGTACTTTGTAGGCAAGGAATAAGCCGCTACGATTTGGGGCTTAAACTTTTCGAATTTTTTTAAAGGAGAAGGATAATAACTGAAACGATTTTTTTAATATTTCTATCAGTTTAATAAATACACATTTTTTTAGCATAAATCCAACATGGGAAATATTGAATCGCACCAATAGAAATATGCAAAATTTGAGAATGTTTGTTTTCTCCTTTAAAATATATGCACCTCATTGACAGGGACTAAGCTGTAACTATCTGAGGCTTATCCTTGGCGAACTTTTTAAAGGCGATGGACAGACATTGTCAAAAATTTTAATTTTTTTATTTATTTAATATATAATAAATATCACCTTCAATTTATTATAAGGAATCCAAAGAAATCGAAGATGTGGAACGTTAAATTGTTAAAATGTATCATAGCTATATAGTTACCCTGTTGAAAATATCCAGCTGGAAATCCAGGTGGATTTTCCAGCTGGAAATCCATGCATGGACTGGATTCCAGCTGGATTTCTGAGGAACCTTGGTTGAATTTATCCAGTTGGATTTCTGGGGAATGCAGATGCAATTTATATCTTGATTTCGAATCAATCTAGGTGGATTTATTGGATATCCAGATGGAAATTCCAGATGGAAATTCCAGGTGGAAATTCCAGGTAGAAATTCCATCTGGATATCCATTAAATCCACCTAAATTGATTCGAAATCAGAGTATAAATTGCACCTGCATTCCTCAGAAATCCAGCTGGAATTTCCTACCTGGATATTTTCAACAGGGAGTACATATGCTTTTTTTAAAACAAATCATCTTAAACTTTGTTCTATCATAACTGTTTAGATCACAAGTATAAGAAAAGCATATTTATTGTAAAATGATAAAATAGATGCAAGCACACGTACACACAGGTTTTATATTTTATAAAGTGCATATTAATATTTAATACTCTTTACCTATTATACTCTTTGGGAACTGTTTACTATTAGTTATAACCATGCAGTTACGTTGCTTGTTCTTGTTAACCTTACTGCTATCCTATAAAACATTTTCAATAGTAATTATGATGAAAGATGTACAAGTAACGAAGAAGAATCTCCAATAGACCATTAGAAAGAGAAATAATATTATTACAAACTATGTATATATAAGACCATTGTACGTGTACTTCAAATCATTGTGAAAGTCTTTTTTCCACTCAATATTATTGTTTCTTCGATAAGTGATTACAGTTAACTTGAGTCAAGTATAAGGATTGCAAATTTTTTGTAATGAAGTAAATAGCTGTCAAGTACACGTACAATGATTTTATGGTTATGTTCTGCAGTATAAACCATAAAATAATTGTACGTGTACTTGACAGCTATTTACTTCATTACAAAAGATTTGCAATCCTTATACTTTGACTCAAGTTAACCCTACTGCAAAAAATCACGTGATAAGTCAAGTGATATGTCAGGTGATAAATCAGGTGATAAATCACGCACAATCAAGTCCGAATTTCTAAAAATCGTCTAAGTCCTTGAAAATTTTTTTTTTGTAGAACCTTGGATCATTTCCTGTCGATATAAATAGAAAATTTTTTTTTTGAAGAATTTTTGGGAATTCGGCTAAGTCCATCACCTGAAAAAAAACCTGAAGTCCTTGAAAAAAAAAATTTTCGTAGGACCATGTTTTAACGCGTTTTGGCCCATTTCCTATGTCGATATAAATTGTCGAATTTCGCGAGTGTTTTGTGAGGTACCACATAAACTTACATAAATTACATCAATGCCCACGCATTTTGCCCCTTTTGGTCAGCAATGACAAAAATAAAAGAAGCTAAATTATGCTCGGTGAGCAACGATTTATGCATTTTAGTGGAATTCCTAAATGAAACCGAGCCATCTAATAACAAACCTTTAACCAACACTGAATATTTGAACTGGCTAGTACAAGGAAAATATTTTAATATTTCATCAGTCGTAGAAGAAGAGAAAATCGTCAATTGAATTTGTCATTCAACTGCGACTTATAGTACAGCTTCCAAAATGAAAATAAAATTATAAAATGCAAAATTTGATCAGCATCCAGCTAAAATGATAGCTGTAGGTGTTAAGTAATATACTGTGGATGTGTACACATGTATATATATAATTAGTCGTTTTTCACTAATTCAACTTTAGAGAGTACTGCTGCAATGGGCCCAGTACATAGAACTGCGACTATAAGTCGCTTTACACTTCTATTCCGAAATTGGTAAAACAATGCAAAAAGCAAAACATCCGGTCAACATATTCAGCAATTTTGTTAAAAACCAAAATGCCTGGGAAATATACGCGGACGAGAGTAAAATCGCCAACGCTAAATATGTGGGTTCATCTTGCCTCTGTCCGCAACTGCACCTCGAAATTGTAAAAGGTAACGATCATCGCACGTCTATATTTACTGCGGAACGCGACGCGCTGAGCAACTATGACTTCCTTATTTTCTTTGACTCCCTAGCCGCTCTTCCTGTGGAAACTATTTTATAAAATGCTATAAAAATTTGTAAATTTTATAAATCAGGTTTTGTGCGTTTTTTGCGCCGTTTTATGCAGTTTTATAAGATCCTTTCAATAGGGCTCCTTTACATCGGCAGAATCTGTAAATTTAAAAATTACTACAAATCCATTTATTCTGGAAATTAAAAAAAAAGCACAACCTAGCATCCGAATTACATATAACCTCCGTTAATTTCTAGTTCTCAGCGCACATTGATATTGAAGGAAACGAGGAAGTCGAAAGAATAGCCAAAACCTCTACAAACGCTAATCTATGCGTAATGTTATCATATGGTGAATATCAGTAAAAATACGTGAAATTTGTCTACTTTTATGTTCTCACCTGTAATGATATGAATCAGGAGAATTACTTTCAGACTTACGCGATCGGCTATGCTGCAAATTGGCATCATATTGGTGACGTCGTTTAACAAACGAACAAGACTTACACGACAAATTTTCAGAATCACAAAACCGACTTGAACAAGAACTTCTATGGCATGAATATTTCTTTTTTCCGTAACTTTGAAATATCCTTATTTCTAACTGGGCTCCAGTTCCTGGCGATCGAGATCGATGAGATGCCTCGGACGAAGAATCCAAAGAAGGCGATGAATATTCTTTTCTCATATTCTTCATAAGTTTTTTATATTTTTTAATAAGGCTTCTACTTACTTTTTTATGCGTCCTGGTCAAGACAAAAAAAACAGAATGACGATTTAGACGATATGAGCTGAAGTCAGAGCAACATACCTTCTGATCTTTAGGACGGAGAAATGGAATAATATATGTAATTGATCTTGTATTTAAATTTAAAAATTAATTAAATGTAAATTAATCTATTAAAAGAACTTGGATAAAGGAATACGGAGTGGTAATAGGAATTAGTAAAATACAGATATTCGATGTCATGAAAAATAGATTCATTTAATATATGCTTAGAGTAAAACAATTATAATCATATGTACAGAAATACAAAGCTCAGTTCTGTCCCATCACAGATTTTTCACGGTCCTGCATGGAACGGCCGAAGTGCTGCAAGCTTTTGATAAAAATTTTCTATCAACGATTCGTTAACCCTCCTCGAATTTTCTACAATTCTTAATAAACCATTTTCAGTACACTTAATTACGAAAGTCGCTCGGCCATATCTGATTGCGAACGTACGACGTTTAAAAGCGGCTGACAGGTGGGCATTCCCTGCAGTTTTCCGAATGATTCTTGTTCTTGTGAATCGAGAATGTGCCGACCGCGGCAATTGCCGTAATGTTTATCGGTAGTGCAATATTAGCTCGGTGCTTTATAGCTCCAGGCACAATATTTGCCCTGGGTCAGTGCAACTGTTTTACTTCTAACAATTGAGGGCACTTCTCCACTATGTTTAGTAAGATGTTGTCGATGTACGATCGGAGGCGTGTATTCACTTCGCGCTGTTCCTTCAGAGCTTGTTTTGCCTGTAAGAATTTAATAATTAGTTTCAAAATTAATCTTTTTTAATAGAACACAAACTTTTTTCATTATTTATTAAAATAGCTACAATATAAAGAGTACTGAATGACGTCTAACAAAATAAATCGTGGACTGTATTAAAAACAGTTTTTTAATGTTTAACAAATAATAATTCAAACTTTTACTCACTTCAGCAAGAGTAGTAAAATTTTCGCAAATATCCGTGGTTCCCGATTCTCCGTGATCGATCCCATCAGTCTGCAAAAATATACATAATTCATTAGTAATAAATTTTAAACACAATAATCTGATAATAAAGTAGGGAAAAAATATGTAAATACCTGATCATTGGCTGATCTTGTTAACAGTAATTCAGTGGCTAGACTTGGACTACTTTTTCTATTGACCGTATTATCGTTAGGGTCTGGTCTACTTGGCATAAAAAGTTCACGTCCAGCCTGTAATGCCGCAGCCGCTGCTTGCAATTCATCTCGAGATTCTTCCAAATCTGAAAATACAAATAATATATTGCAATGACTAACGTAAAAATAGTCAACAATACTCTTATAATTAAAAATTACAGAGACTTCTCCGTAAAAATTTGACGGATATGTGTTTACACAATTTTTTAGCGAGCTTTATGGTTATTTTTACAAGAAAATTCTCTCGATGCATCGAAACTCACTTTTGTTTCTAGTCTGTAAATTGGCAAGTTCCTGAGCCATCTCCTCAAGCTTGCGTTCTGCATCAAGCCGGTGGAGAAGCTCAGTTTCGACGCGCTGAAGTTCGCGGCTCGTCTCGGCGAGGCTGGTGGTGCTTCGTCTCTCGGCCTCCCGCGCTCGCTCCGTCTCCAGACGCGCTTCCTCTACGACGTTCTCGAGCCGCGACTTCTCCTCCTTGAGCTTGTCCAGTTGCTCTCGCAACCTCGTCGACTCATCGCGCGCCCTTGTGCTTTCCACTTCAGCTGCCTGCAGTTTTATGCCAAGGTTTTCTAGCTGCAGCTCCTTTTCCCGCTCCATCCGACTTGCCCAATCGCGATGTCTCCGCTGCTCCGTCTGGAAATACGTACCACATTAAGTAATTAGTTAATTTATTTAATAATATTCAATTCAGAAGCCCTTTACAAAAAAAAAATAGTACTACACCAAAAAATGGTAACTTCTAATTTTTACACAGTAGATTTATCTATGAAATTGGAAGTTAATTTAACTTCCCAAATTTTCAGTTTCTGAATATTTCCGGATCTGCTTTATAGATTTGACAAATCTACTTTCCTTTAGAGTAAAATCTAATTTAAGAAATGTTAATTTTACTGACTTTGCAAAGCATTTTTACTTTTTCCTGGCCTAGCAGATACTACTGTTGCGAAACAGTAAGAACACCTTTTTTTCAATGCATAGCAAGAGTATAAAATTGCAGAAATAAAATTCAACACAACTAAACAACTGAAACCTAATAAAACGTAATTATAGTGCACTTTTTAAGTATTCCGATAATATTTACGTGAGTCAACATGACGTCAGTTCTGAACAGAATCCTAATCCCGATATACATCAACTTTATTCGATGTAATTTAAATGAAAAATTGTAAAACTCTTGCATAATATATTTGGAAACTTTCAAGTTTTAAAGTGAGTCAGATAAACATTTAAAAAGAATATTAATTTTATTCTATTATGCAAGAACCCGGATAATCGTGTAAGAAATCTGTAAAGACGATCTTTGCAGGACCTGACAATAGATCTTTAAAATTAGTTGGATGCTTACGTCAAGTCGTTCTTCAGCCCTGGCTTCGGCATCCTTAGCAGCCTCTTCGAGCATGAGTATTCTCGCCTGAAGGGTGGCATTTTCTTGTTTGACCCGAGCATATCTCTCCTCACCTGCAGATTGCGTATCCACGAGGACGTGCATCTGTTCTTGAATCATCTGAACCTGCAACAACGATCATTCAAATTAATCAGACATTCATTCATAAATAAATAAGTAAATTATTTTAGTAGAATATTACAGCTAAACAAGTGGATAGAACTGGAAGAAAAGCATATTTATCGCTTGATCTTGTGTTGTAAGTATAGTGTCGTGTAGTGTGTATTGATTTAAACCCTGGTGAACTCGGACTCCTTACAGTCACGATAACTATAGCACGTAAGCGTAAAAGTAGTAGGAATACTTGAAAAAGTAGCAGTTGATCAATTTGCAAGTGCAATAAAGAATAATCAACGGAAAAGGGCGGACAATCGCTACAACCAGTAAATTCCAATACTATAAAATTATATTGAATCCTCCTTGATTAAATTAAATGTCTAGTTAAAATAATTCAATATTAATCCTACTACATTTTTTCACTATAATAAAATAAAACCTGCTGTCTGTACACTCACATCCTAACAGAAGAATAAAATAAAACTCCATTTAACTTCAAGAAAATACATTCCCTCGTATTTTCGTATTTCGCAAATCCGACGAAAGAAGTGGGACGTGCAAAGAAAATCAAGACGACAGGGTAAAGAATAAAAAAAAAAAATAATAATCCGGTACGGTATCCAACAAAATTACGATAAAGTCCTCGCTTAAAAATATCCACCGCGCGTAGCCTCGGAGCTTACTTGCTGGTGCACGGGTACGCAGCCGGCGTCCGGCGCCTCCCCACCGACGAACTGGAACTGTCCCTCCCAGAGATCGTACTCGAGGCCTGGCGAGCCGTCGCCGTAGGCGCAGTTCAGGGACGTCGGACCGCTGCCACCATTGCCGCTGACGCGATTCTGCCATCGATCAGTGTGCTGCCGCAGAAACGACGGCGAAGAGCTCGCCTCCTCCGCCGCCGATCCGTCCTCCATCGTATCGCATGCTAACTCAACCTTGGCGCTGCCCCGGGGGGGATAACGACGCCGCCGGATATCTTTTTCCGTCTTCTTTTGGGGCACTCGCACTTAGGCACAATGTGGAATCGCTGTAGATGGGAGCAGTGTTCGGAAGTCTTGACGTTTTGTCCGCCAGTCGCTTTTTTAAATTTAGATTGGCACGCACGTCGGCTTGAACGCAGTGGGAATTCACTTTAGACGCGAAAGGATTTAAGCTCGTCTCTTACGAGTGGCACTGCGTGCGCCAAATCGCTTATCGTTACTACGAGCAAACGGCCGATCGCCTATTTACAGCGCAAAATCTTTTATAAAAAAATAGTCTTCCATGATTTCAAAAGTCGCTGATAAACACACAAGACTCTTATCTAACAATTTTCTCGGTTTATAAATTACGTACGACACTCAGAAGCACTCGTTTTACAATTTAAAAAAAAGAAGCAGTGGGAATGTCAATTGCGCGACGCGATACGTAGGGGAACGGCTTGGCTTATCTCACGAGGAAAGCCTTCAAGTCACTGCGGACGGACCTGATAAAACTTGGAGAAATTTTACAAATGTGCACTAAGCTCTACTCCGGATTCGATTTCGCGGCTCTTGGAAGCCGCCGTCATTTTCTTTCTCTTTTATTATTCTATTTTAGTGCTGGGAGGCGTCGCGCGGTCACTACGATTACACGCGAGTTATGCGCAGTTCCCCACGACGAAGACGAGGGGAGGAAGAAGCGGCCGCTGCGGCCAGGCAGCCTGACGACGGCACACTAGCGCGGCCTGTTGCCTGCTATATTTGTGTCCGAGGCGGCGGAAGTGGTGGTAGCAGCTGCGGCGGCGCTCGTTGATGCTCTTAGACGTCGACACGACGCCAGGGAGCCAGTGAATAATAATCGTAAATCGCAAACAAAGTTAAGGAGGAATCTCATTCGATCGATGACTAGTTTGATGATTAGATGCTGCGGTGAATTCTTGCGGACCAGTTTTTTTTTTCGTAATTTCGTTTTTAAATAATTGAGCAAGTGATGCACTTCGATCGCACGAATTTTACATAATCACAATTAGGGACTGTAGAGTCGGTGAATAATAATCCTAATACGCAAACAAACTTAACGAGGGAATGATAATTCGTTTAGCCGGTGAGTTTTTCTGGACGAGCGGATTTTAGACATCAACTTTTTCTATATTTTAATACATTTTTAAATAAATATGAAGACACTTTTCTGTCACGCGAATTTTACAAAATAACAATTGAGGGTGCGGTACGTTATAAGTAAATCTGAACTTCAAGGTCGCTCTATTTTAGTAAAGGAACGGAAAGCTTACTCTGTAAGCTCGTCGATGATACTAACTTACATATATTTTCAGCCTAGTATTGTAGTCTCATTAATTTTAATTTAGTTACGGGACTTGTTTAGTAACTGAAAATAACCCGCCCTAATTCAATTAAAACGCAAACTGTCGATACATACGATGCTACGCGCTTTGAGGTTTCTCTCGGTATTTTCTTTGCTCATTGGTTGATTGAACTGCGGGTCCAGTACTGGGTTACATATTTATTTGTTGTTGTATTACATATTAGAAGTGGATCAATAGTACGTGCGAATTGTTATGCTTCAAAATATCTTCTAAACATACACAATTCAATTTATCTAATATCACAGTTAATTTCCATAAAAACAATATTGAATGCTAAAATTTTTAAATATTTTTCAAGCAAATTACCTTACATAGCAATTATATTATTTTTATAATTATCGCAAAATTATATATTGAAACTGGTTGTTTATTCCGATTGTCGGTAACGCAGAATATTTTTTCTTGTTCTAACTACGATAATATAGAACACTGACAATTTGAATATTTTCATTTACAGATTACAAGTTATTTACCTAACTTCCTGTCTCTAATTATTAAATAATTTGATGAAGAATAAACAGTTCATTTTTCACGGTAATAACTTTTCAAATCCTATTATACTTAATTATGCAGTAAAATATTAAAAGGCGCCAAACCGTTAAGATTAATTATCGTAGCGGTGACTTTTATCACGTACCTTTAGCAATAATTTTCATGAACAAATTCATTCTGTATTGAAAACGTCCAATTGTTACGCTCTTGAAATGAATATTTTTCAGCAATTTACACTATCAGAATCCGAATTTTTCTTTCAACCCCAAGTTCTCCCAGGCATAATAGAATGCAGCCACTAGCAATATGAGGAAAATGAAAAATGTCCAACCAGGCCACATTATAATAGCGTAAATTATCGATTTTTGTTTGCAAGCCATTTTTCTGTTTTTTTTTTCTTGTTTTTACTGTTTATTGGTGTACTTATAAACAATTTAAAATAGAATTTGTTGAGGCATACTTAAACTTGAAAATTTTGAAGGTGTTGGCCGAAAAGTTTGATTTGACGTATGTAGTTTGACAACTGAATAATGAAAGTTCTATATACAACAATTTTGTATAAGGCGCCAACTTCATTTGGTTAGAAAAGTATAACTGTTCAAAAATAGAAGCCAATTTGTTTGATTAATTAATCTTTCAAATATAATTAAGTCATCGGAATTTTTATCCATCAATGAAAAAATTTAATTGAAGAAAAAGTAGTAAAACGATTATTGCAGTATATTTATTGTCTATAGCACAGTAGTTTTAGGTCGCGTAAAATCAATTTGAAATTCAACAGTACCGAGAATAAACTCTCGTAGCCAAGCTACGTTTAAAAGGCCTATAAGCAATGTATCTATAGCGAACCTCTCCTACATTCATTTTCAATCTCATTCTAAATAGATTTTCATAAAAGAATAATATTCTAGTATTCTACTGTTACAACGTCATACTTCGAATACCTTGAAAATTACTGGTTAAATTGCTGGAGCATTCATGCGTTGCGAATAGAAGAAACAGTAGTTTCTCAACGCATGGAAAAATGTAATATAAGAATAAAAAATTGACCTTCCTCACAAAGCAGTAGCAGTGCCGACACTTTCCAGTAACGAATTCAAGTTTGAAACTTAATAAAGGAAAAGAATGGTTCTTCTCGATTGTGTAGTCTCGTGTACAGGTGGGAGGGTGACTTTCCAAATTTGGTCGGATGCAAAAAGCAACTCACCCGATGATTCAAGTCGATGACATCGTCCTCGAGAGAGACATCGCTGTACACGTCGTCGGCCGTGTCGCAAATCGATCCACGACCGGAACTGTTAAAACTACTGCTTCTGTACAACTGGCTGCAAATAAAATATTAACCATTACTTAAACTGTCATAGTTTATATTCAACGTAATTTTTTATTTATTTCTATCAAAGTTAGCTCATGTAATTGTCGAAAGGAAAAAGAGTATTGACTCTTAACGGTAAGACCGTTCGACCATACGTTGGCTGCAGTTCAACCGAAACGGTGCTGGCATACGCTTTTAACAACGTATTAATAGTGACGATTACAAGAGTAAAAGGTACCGGAATAAATTCGAAGTAAAGTGCGTGTGATGCAATCCGCTTTCATCATGCAGCCAATGTAATGGGCTTGTCTGAAGCTTTACGTGCTAACACTGAATGAAAAGACATACCTGGCTAGAGCATTGGAACTCAGTCGTTTTCGATTGGCACTGCGGGAAGAATAAAATTACTCGTTATTTCTGGTGTATAGATATGTACACATATAAGACAGTGCCGTTTCGCATAAGCGTTACGTATTCACGGCACATCTTTCGAGCACATCATTCAAGGAAATTATTTAATTGTGCGCGTGATATGTATATAACGTATTATGCTTCATGTACGACTAAACACACTCACCCACTTGGCGAACGACCGAGTGAAGTTCGCAACCACGTGTGCCTACCCAGAAGCATGGAATTTGGACTTCGTGGATTCCTGAAAAAATAGAAACGATAAAAATTAATTTATTCTAATATCTTATTGTTAAATGTACGCGTAATTTCAATTCACGAATTTATAAAACGACGGAAACTTGTATTATTTAAACGTTGTATTACTATTGCTTTTTACGCTTCAAATATTTCTAATCCTATTTTATGTTTTTATTGTAACTTGATAGTAGTTTTTCTTCAAACAAAAAGACGGAGTAAAATTTATTATCACATTGAAGCATAACACAAAAACTATTCATCTCATAATGGAACAAAGAGTAACATGCTACGACGTATTATTTGAATTGCTGGAATAGATTTTCACGTGATCTAAAATTAAACTATAATAAATTAAATTCTTTAATTAATTGAACAATTATTTCACGTTTGTAAAATGAACAGTTACATACTTGTTGGAGCTGGTGCCGGATATGGGCGAAGGTGCGAGGGATTCGCTGCCCAAAGGTGAGTCGGCGTCGTCCACTGCACCAAATGCCTCGTAACGCTCCTCGTCGTCGGTTGCGAGGCCGTTAATTTGCTGTTGAATACCTGCACCGTGACCATTGGCGCGTTCAGGACTAGCGGAGTACGGACCACTGCTCTCGCTGGAGGATACACCCCGAGCCAGATTCGATGACAAGGAACTTGGCTCGCTTCGACTCCACGCTGACGAACTGCTGAAAGCGAAAGTGAGAATTAGAATAGACCACATTGTGACGACTTAGTACATCAATCAATAATTCATGTAGAGAAAGGTTCTATAGTGTAAAAATTACTATACTCGTTATTAACGCACAATTTACTAGAAAGTATAATAAAATTCGCTAGACTTACAGTACAGACTATTACAAGTATAGTTACTACAAGTCTAGCAAATTTGACTATACTTTCTAGTAAAATATTATAAAACAATATAGTTATTTTTACAAGAACCTTTCTTTCCGTGTACATCAATATGCACAAAATAAAAAAAATTAGAGAAGACACGAACTGTAAACATTTGGAATCTTAAAATAATAGTTGTAGGTACCAAGATGAGATTTGAGTAAGAAAAAACAATCGTCGAAAACCCAAGTTTTTTTTCTCACTAATTGAATTGTGCAGTATGCAGATAGTCCGACTTTACGACTCACACTCGTAATTACACGGCGGAAAAGAAAACATAAATGCCAACTCGTAAGAATCCCCAGCTTGACGGGGTCAAAATGCGAAATCATCGAGGAGCGTCAAGGCAGGATGCAGGCTAATTTTTTTTTTTTGCCATATAAAAATGGTGAGTACATATTCCCCCTTCGTTCTCAGTCGTCTTACGTATATCTCTGTGGGAAGCAATTGTCTCACTGGCGTTGGGAAAGACTCGGTCGCAGGAATTGTATGCGTGAGAAAGCCTTTGGAAAAAAATTCCCGACCTCGACAAAGCCAATTCTTATCGACGGTAATTAAAGCAATTGTATTATCAAGGAATGTCTCCAACTTCCTAATTTTTTGTTTACAAAGTGAAGACAAGCTAATCTATCCGCCAAACTTTATGTATATATGACGTAAGATTAGTAATGTGAATACAACTATAGACTCCCTCAATTAAAGCGTCAATAAGCGGTAATCCGTTTGCCAAAGTTTATGAATGTGCCGCGGTATCAATAACCTTTCGAGCTTTCACTTTGACCAGCTGTTCAGTTGTGTTTAAAATTATTAGTATTATTTACTTAATACAAAGAACAAACGTAAAAATGATAATTGTTTTATAAGAAGTTCAATGATTATAAAGCTACGTAACTGCTTTTTTCTTGAATACTTAAAGAAATTTATTATAATGTTGAACTTTTTTATTATCCGAAAGCGTGTCGTAATTAATACACATTAATCGTCATAAATTTATATTATTCAAGTATTATTATTAGAAATATAATATAATAATTTAATTACGAATCATTTTATAAATTTTTCACAGATAAAAGCACACGTGACATTTTATTTTCGTCGCTATATTTAATATCAATTATTCCAATTACTTTTAACAAGCGAAAAAATAGTAAAATAAAAACACCGGAAAGTCAGCTGTTACCACTAAAATAGTTCCTCGCAACAAATTAGCTAAGAATGTTCACATTATCAGGCTAAATTCGCGAAAAAAAAAAGAAAACAAAATTAAAAGTAGTCATCGAAGCAGAAGTATATCGATTACCTGGGTTGGTTGGCCTCAAGGAGCGCGGAAGTGTCACCGCTGTTGAGACCGACGACGCCACTGCTTTCTTGCAGAGCCTCGCTCCTGAGTCCCGGTGACCGGGAACTCACCATCGTCCGAGATTCTCCTCCTCCTCCGCTCGCCGCCTCCGCCTCCTCCTCCTTTTCCTGCGCAGGTTGCCGGTAGCGATCCGTTAGAGCGCCGAGGACTCCAGGCGCGTGACTCACCGTCGAGAAATGCCCCCCTCGCCTCCGCCGGATACCAGCACTATGCCGAGTTCTCTCTCTCTCCTCCAAGTTCGCTCTCAGCGTCTCTCTGCAATAAGACCTTTACACCTTTACGCGATCCTTTTACTTTGGCCGAACTGTTTGTCCCGATATGCGGGTATATATATATATATATGCGTTTCTAGCCGCGAGAGGTTCCCTTTCGCTAATTTGGACTGGTTGCAGTTTACTCTACGTAATATACTGGCTAAAAGAGATGTTTCTGCAAAAATTATGTGGATGGAGAAGAATTTTATATTCAAAATTGCATTTTTTCTACGTGTGTATACCTCAAGGAAAGGTGCAAATTATTATGTTACTATATTAAGTGTATTATTCATTAGGAATGACGTATTTTGCGATTCGCATAAAATTTTTTTCAAAAATTAAAAGAGAATAAAAAAGATTAGATCTTAAATAAAATTGTAGCTTTACAAAATTTTACAATATCATTTATGATAGGTGAAAGTATTAGCAGCATTTTAAATTTTAAAGAAAAAATTAAAAATAGAGAGAACGTAAAATATTTATCACGTGCATTGTGCTCGGGTGCACTCTCGCGCGCGTGTGGCTCTGGAAGAACGAGATGCTATCGATGCGTTATTCTTCTTTTTTTTTTATGTAAATTTTTAAGTTGTGTTTAAACTTATGCATAATTTATTAGCCGTGGGTTTTCTATTTTCTTTGGCTTTCCTAAAATTGCGCTGCATACATTAATCATACGGAATTCAATAAATGCGTTAACGGCTTCGATTGCTTCAATAATAAGTAGAGCGAGAATTCAACTCATCCAACGTTACTTTTACTACCTATCGATTTGCATCTTGCATAATGTGTTACAAATATCTTTTTACGTTTTAAACAAAGTTTATCTTTTCTTTCTCAAATATAAGTTTATACTACGATGTAATAAAATTATTTACTACTAGATTTTTAATACAGCACGCAGTAGCTTTTTTATACTCGAATATTAATCGTTTAAGAAGAACTCATTTAAAGACTGTACTCGCAAAATTCATCTCGAAGAGTTCGCAATTTTTTACAGCCTGAAATAGCGATCTTTAGGAACAAATGTGGTGAAAGGATGCCGTCGATATGAACTTTCTCAATTTTTCGAGTTATTCGCGTTATTGAAGTTGCGTTACAACCGAATTATATAAATTACATGCATGGGCAACATAAAAATTCAATTTGTTGGCATTATTGAACTAATGCATTTCCTTTTGTGTTATTAGCAATTAGTTTCGCTTGCCTTTAATAATATATTTTATTATTACTATACTACCGTTCCTTGATTAATTCGGTGAATGTATACACTCGATTTTAAAACATTTCACATAACAAAAGCATTAGTTTCACGTACGCCATTTTTTTTGCAGTTTATGAAGCGTATTTGTAAATTGTCCATGCCGCATGCATGTTATGAATATCTGTACGTCACGGGTGTACAACAAAAATAAAAACTTTATGATCTGCGCGTCAACTTTCTTTCTCAACATCTCTGCTGATATGCGCATTATAGTTTTATTTAATTATACCAATGAAATATAAAATATATTTGTAATAATAAACTATAATATTCTATTCAATTAGGTGGATGTGAAGAAAACAGAAATGCCGAATAAAATCATTATACTACAAGATGCTTAATTAATCTCGACGCTTCGCTTTCAAGATAACTAAATGCGCGCAAATCGCGTTTTCTATACGCTCAATGATTAGGTCAGTCTACTGACGCGCTTTCTTTCTTCCCGCTTGTCTATGTACATAAGCGCGCTTTCTTTATGCGTGCATTCTAAACTCGTGCTTAACATTTTCGTTCCAAATTTCTTTTCATCAAATTCTTTTCATATTAGGGACTGTATACTTCGATACACTGACACTTAAAATTTAAACGCTTACATAAATAAAGTACAAAATAATTAAAAACTTAATAAGAATTCTATATTAATTTAAATAATTATCAGTTTAAGAAATTATATTTTTTTATTGTTATAATGAGAATTTTCATTTGAACCTTTTTAAATTTGGTCGACAGTTAATCGGAAATCTATATTTTTTCGAAATATGTTTTCATTAAATTTTGATTACATTGAGGGGCGTATACTATGATATGACTGACGGCTATTTATTCATTACACGGTTAGTGTGGAAACACATTCTATTTTGTACTTATCAGGAAATGCATCTTTGCAGCAGTAATTGTATTCCTTTTTCTACAATATTCAATCATGAAAATAATAATTAACCGTATAATGCATTTCTTCACACATAAGTTTGATTCTCTTTAATATCATTGGCTGTAAAAATGTATGGCGTGACTACACGGACAATTTCAATAAATTAGATCGTAGAAATAGAAACAGCTATTTTTATTCGGCAGTTCTGTTTTAAAAATAAATTTCTTTTACTAAAAGGCGTCGATATTTATATTCTTAGTCTTAAACACATTAAATGCACCTTTAAAAACAAAGATAAAAAAAGACTGCAGTACTGGCATTCTGCAGCATTAGCGTTTTTCGAAATTCGCGGACAAGTTCTAAAAGCTATCGTCAGCTTAGTGTCGTTGTTCTTTTACATTTCAGCATTACTAATATTTTTCACACTTTAGCTAAAACAAAAAAAAAAAAAAAAAACAAAGAAGAAATTTGCTGAAAAGATTGTACGGATTCCGGTAATTATAAAAATCACATAGTAAAATGTTTTGTTTAGATAGTGAGTCACTTTGCTTGGAATAATGACAAATTTTTTTCTTATTTATTACTTGTTCTATTTATGTATGCGAATCGAATATATATTTAGTAACTGTACGAGTGCACTAAGCTGATATAAAAAAGCTAAGGAATGTAACGGTATATGCTCGACGTTTAAAAAAATCCACAATATTATAAAGCAGAAGAACATTATACACTTTTGCCGTAAAAGTAACCTTGATGAGTTGGAAGACTTTCACTCCTTCATCTTTGACGCATCCGCCGACAAACTACAACCGTACAAGTGCCGAAACCTCCGTTAGTTACCGATGCATGTGTCCTCCCTAATAATATTATACATATTACGTATCCGCAATTTTTTTTAAAAATAGTCCGTAAAAAAATAACAGTCATACTAATGACAAAAATAATAATAACAAAATTCCAGACAGAGTCACAGTGACTCATATTTACATACATTTGATTATTGTTTATTTTTAATCACGCTATTAAATAAAGTATAAGCTATCCTACAAAAGCTTACAACCGGTTTGTAGTAAATAAATAGTATACTTTTGGATCCCGACTATAGAAATCTAAAAGTTTCCCATGGTGATTAGGACGAAAGTTTTCACTGCAGGTCGGCTGCATTTTTTTTTTATTTTTCGAGTCGTGGCACACGTAATGTACGATACCGAAGTATAACGAACAGAAAGAAATAACTCAGGCGTACTTATAAATATACGAACGGAAAGGGAAAAAAGAGATTGAATAGCTTCTTCTTTTACTCGTTTTCCGCTTGGTGCAGAACTTGGCCTGATATTATTTCTTCTTGTTCGCCTTTTGCAACGATCGAATCGAGACATTTGTCGTCTCTATAGGTATAATAAAAGATCACAAGAACTCCAACTTGGAACATTAATGGTTGACAATAAAATGCCAATATTTAGGGAAAGTTTCGTTCGAGCCTCCAACTATGCAATACAATTAAAATTTATAGTAACAAAAAAAGAAGCTTCAATTCTGGACGACTGTTAAATATATTTTCGTCATTCAACGTCGTAAATAACTATAAATTATTGAGTAGAAAGGGAGAGTTATTCAATGAAAACGTTATTCCACTTTTTACACAAAAATCTCGTAAAACCTTAATACTTTAGAAACAGTTAGACATTGTTAATAATTATAAATAAATTCTCGTTTCTTTAGTTTGATATGTTTTAACGATTTCAAATATTTTTCTAAATATAATTATATATATATTTCTGCTCTAAAATAAAAAAAAGTGCAATAAAACAAATAAAACGGTAAAATAGAAGTGCTGCACTCGACCATATTGATGCCCAGGCGACACCTGGGAGCAAACAAGCCGAAAGTACAAGTACCTGTACGGGAGCTCCGACTTGGCGGTAGTCGTCCGATCCTCGGATGACGGGAGTTGGTTTCGCTCTCGGGGAGCGCTCGATGCACTCACTCAGATGTTTCAATGTCTGATGAGCATATCGAACGGCGGGCGGATTCTCTCGGGTTTCGCCTGCTATGCCAAGAGGCCGAAGGGATTGCGCGTATCGGAACTTGGTGCTGCGAACCGATACCAGGTCTCAGGTGACAGCGCGCTGACATTTGCCACACTCAGCGTGACGCACACCCACTCGCAACGTCGAACAAGTAGCGTCGTGCACAGGATCACTCGCGGACGCGCACACCTGACTCAGGATCTGCCGAGATCGTCCAAAGCGATGCACTCGTTCGCTGTGGAAGATACCAAAAATTAGCACCTGGGGGAGGGACCAGGGCGGCCGGCAGAGGATAGCGAGTGGCAGGTGTTTACCTGGTGCTTTTGCTCGCCTGCACGGCGACGACGCACATGCAAAACGATTCGAGACTGAGAGGAGAGCACCGAGCACTCGGCGTTCGCCTCGTCCGGTGAGCGCGCCGCCACTGCCTCCTTCTCTCTCTTTCTGGCGTACAGGTACACAACGGCCAGTCTCGTGATGGTACCCAACACTAACGCCAGTGTGGGAACGCCGAGCGCATGCGCTTCGAGTGCTTGACCGCACTCTCGATTCTCCTGGCCTGCGCTTCGTCTCCACTTACTTTTTCTAGCCAGCTTTGTATCTACAGAACTTCATCTCTGCACGACCTTTAATAAAAAAAATTATAATACACTTACTATAAGAACAATTACAGATTCTAATTTAAGCTACTATTTTCTTTAAATTTCTCCCGTATTTAACAAATATTTTAAAATTAATTTGTTACAGATAATTATCAGTTCTCATTTTACGGTATATAATTGTTTCATTTTACAAATGAGATGAGAATAAATTAAAATGTTTTATATATTTTTGCTAGCTCAACTAATTCAAAGTAAACATCCAAATTTTGTCAGTGGAGACGAGGCACAACATAGAGCAAGAGAGAAAGAGGAAGCAAAGCGAGCGAATGTTTGTATAACGCAAACGAGTTAAACTGCCGAGTACTCGTGTATACGTACATTCGACTCGCACACTAATACAGGTACCACTTCATCATCTCGTCTCTCGATGCGGCGGCAGGTACGAGAAAGCACCAGTGACTCTCAGCGCCGCGGATCTGGCCTTCGGATTCTTCAAAACTCGATCAGACTTTTGAGATTTACTTAAGCTGATAGAGTGCGTAGTCCATTTGATCTCTTACGCTTGAATGCGATCTGTTTCTCTGTTTTAATTCTGAAAAAAAAATTATTGGTTTTATTACTGGCCATTGCGAGAGCAATCTATTATGATTATCTTACCTCTTCAATGTAAATCTAAAAAGCAGAGATATGTTTTGTCAAAAATAGTGATTTCTCATTTACTTGACTTTCCTTGAACTTTGTTTTATAAAGCATACAACAATTAATTTATCCTCCTTAGGATAAAATTTTCTTATTCAACACTCATAATACGTTTGTTTCTTCTTTTATCAATCGTAATTTTTACTCTAATATCACTTTATGTTATTTGTAAATAGATCCTTATTGATAATTTTTAATACAGTTTACATCAGAGTTAAATTTGAATAAAAAATGTCATTTCAATTGTTACAATTGAACATTTATGACTTTGAAAATTAGATAATCTTACTAAATTTAGTATTGATATTCTTCTTGACCGCCGTATTTTATGTACATTGCAGTTAATTTATCATATTTCTTCATTGAATAATCTATCAATATTCACTTTTGTTTCAAATATTCAAATCAATACCATCATTCGAGAACAAACCATCTAATTGGCAAGACTGCTAAAGAAATTTAGTCTTTAAATTCTGGACAAATTAATTGTTATCTATATAAAGTGAAAAACCAAGTAAAAAATTTTCTTAATATCAGCCTTTCAGTTTTGTCTTTCTGAATCACAAAAATATTTGACACATTAATTGACAGCTTCAACTCAAGAATTTTCTTTCTGACTTCCTTTTCCAGACTGTTCCTTTTGCTGCCCTTTTTTATTTACTATCTCACTTTCTTTCTGCTTTTCATGTGTTGAAGATGTATTTTTTTTATACACTTCTTCATAAACTGTAACAGAAATAATAATAACTTTAAAATATTAATATTTTTTAGAAAATTTTAAAAATGTATTGAAATTACCTAATTCTTGAATTTTCATTCTTAGGAACATTCTGCGTTCAGCTGTTAACTGTTTCATATGTGGCAATAAACTTACAAGAAAATAATAATTGTCATCACAATGGTTACCGTCTAATGGATCCATAGAGAAACCTACACTTGAATCACTATCTCCTATTCCATTGATTCCTGGCAATGCTTCCCTTCCAGTACTAGTAGCACCAAGTAATACATGTTCAGGAGAAAGATTCTGAAGCATAGTTTCATTGTCATCTAATCCATTCAGAGGAGAACCTGCATGATAATCCAATTCCTCATATCTTTCTTCTGGTTCTCCTTTCATTTCTTCTCCTTGTCTAGCAGCACATTCTGCTGACCTGTCATTGATCATGATTAATAATAATATTCTAATAACGAGTTAATGATAATAACAAATAATTATATAAATAATCACCTAGCTAAGGATGATCTAAGTAAATGCTCTGTCAAGGAATCATCGTGATCTCCTTGAAATTCATCCTCTCCATTCATACCATTTTGATAATCATCTTCACTACGATTTGAAGATCGCGTACTGCGTTCCCAAATAGGAGGTCTAGGTAGCATTTGTTCCTTGAGAAATTGCAGACTTTCATAGTGTATCCAAAGCGGTCGATTTCTTTGATACTTGCTTTTACTGTAAACTTGCTCTTTTTTCAATTCTGCCCTAAATGTGTCCCTCAATCCTTTCCACTTAGCTTTCAAAACTGGCTCTATAATTAAGTGAAAATGTTAATATTTTATTTTAAAAGATAGCAGTAATTACTGCCATAAATATACATTAAAGATGTGATAAAATTTATATGACACAATGTGTAATGCAAAAAAAATGAGAACGTGACCAGCAGGTTTACGTATATCTCCTTAATTAAGAATTAAGAAAAAAAATTAAGAAAAAAAATTCAAATATGCACGTGTGCCTTCTGGAATCGCGGGAATTTTAGAGCTGTGTTTAGGTTAGGTCTCTTGAAAGAGGCAGTAACTCACTGTGCGAGTGCGCGACTTTAGACAATAAAAGTAATTTTTTCCAAAAATTAACACTGAATTAAATAATCTAAGAATTGCAATAAAGGTCAGTACTGAAAATACAATCAAGAATCATGTATATACATACGTGGGTACTTATTGGTCTCAGAAACGACAGTCATTAAGATTACGCGTATTTTTAGTATACTTATCAAAAAAAAAAGTATCTACAGATTACAAGCGACTGCCGAAAACAAAAAAAAGTATACACGCTTCTCATAAGAATGACAATTGAACTGTTCAGCCGGCAAACAAAACACAAACAATAAAGAAAATCTGCATAACTAACTGGGCAGCTTGAAGATGCTGGCAATCTCCATCCAGACGCGATTGGTGATCTCTCGGTTATGATAAGATATGTGTCGCTGATTCCAGAGCGCAGGCCTCTTGTAGACCTCGGCGATGAGCCGATTGGCGTCCATTTTCGGCTCATCCCTCATACTGGCGGCCCTGGTGACGCGGGCCGCGCTGCGCCTGCGGCCACCGCCGTGGGGCTCCGTGACCGTAGTCTGGGGGCCCTTCGCCGGGGCCCCGCCGTCACGCAGCCGCTAACAGGTGGCCCTCCTCATTGTTTACTCCCGTCGCGCGGCGCACGTGCCATCGGCTTCACCTTCACTCTCTCCCGTCGCTTTCGCACTCCTCGCGACCCTCGATCGCCTCTTCCACTCTCGCTCAATTCGCCTCGCTCGCACCTCCGAGCAGATCGATCCCCCGTTCAATCTCTCCTCGACCGAAGTCGCGTCCAGGACCCCGGAGTCACCGAGGCGCAGCTTCCGTCTTACAGTAAGTCACTTCTGCCGTCGGTCAGTTGTACATCCGCGTGCGGAAATAGGAAGACGTCCTGGCGAGTCGCTCGGCCGCTGAAGCGGTCCGCGCAGGGCTATTAGCGCAGGTTGCAGGAAGATCTCGTAAAGCTCTGCTTTATCTCTCGTTTCCAGCTTTTTTTTTCTCGCTGCGGGTGTATTATAGATGCTGCTGTTCTCTCGTTTCTGGCTTCCGTTCGTTTTTCTCTTGGATTTCGCGTGCAAGAGTCTGCTGGCAGTGTGCACTCGCCGTGACTTCGCGAGGATCGCGGAGGCGAATAGCCAAAGCCAAATAGCCGAAACTGCCGAAAGCCGATCGATTCGCTCTCGCACACACGCAAAATCAAGCACGTGCGTGCGCGCCCCTGGCGCGTGCCGACTGTCGGCAATCCCCTTCCTTCCTTCCCCTTTTCGATGGGAGCTTCGAACGATTGGACTTATACTTCGTTATTTTATTTTATTTAATTGAATGATAACGCTGCAGACTGTATGACGCAGTCCTTACACAATTAAATTGAGTAATTAGGATTACTGACTAAAACTGAAAATTAGCAAGTATACATAATTACTATTTTTTTAAGAACTTATAGTTTGTCAAATTAATAATAATTAGATTAATTTATTTATTTATTAAAGAAATATGATGGTGGAGAAACTGCCGGAATCGGAACTGGTAGCACAAGGAGCCGAGGCGCGACTTTATAAAGGATTGTACTTAGGAAAGTCAGTAATGATAAAGGAGAGGTTTCAGAAAAAATACAGACACTCTGATTTGGATACGAGATTGACTAAGGAGAGGATTAAAGCCGAAGCTCGAGCGATTATACGCGCTAAATCAGCAGGTACAATATTTTATTTTATTTTTTTTCAGTTAATTAATATTTTTTTATTTATAGGAGTTAGTACGCCAGTTATATATCTGGTGGATTTTAATCGCCGCAGTATTTTTATGCAGTATATAGAAGATGCTACTACCTTGAAAAATTTTATCATACAGCACCTAACTAACAAGGATAATGTTAAACAATTACTGGAAATTGTAGCAAGTGCTATCGGCCAGGCAATAGCTAAACTTCACTTAAAAAATATTATTCACGGAGATTTGACAACTTCTAATATTCTTTTGAAGATGTTGCAAAGATCATTGAAGCTAAATCTTTGAATCAAGGTATTTTCAATTCAATTTTAATTAGTTTGTCTGTTGTATAAGCTACCACCCTGCTAAAACTTGAGTATTAAAACAGATGAAAAGGAATTAAAATGTATATTTGAATCCTGAATCTGAATACCTATTAATGCCATTGATTACATTTCAATTCTTATTAATACATTTTAAAACTCAATTTCTAACAGGGCATTTATCTACTGTTTTTATTTAGTTTCAGATCAATTAGTGCTTATAGACTTTGGTTTAGCTAAAGTGGATTCAACAGCCGAAGATGCTGCTGTGGACCTGTATGTTTTTGAAAGATCATTATCAAGTGCACATGCTGAAATACCTGAACTGTTTGATCTTGTATATAAAAGTTATCAAAAGCATTTTAAAAACAAATCACAATTGAAAGAAATTATAATAAAATATCAAGATGTAAAAGCTCGAGGACGTAAGCGTACTATGATTGGATAATAAAGAAATAAATATTACAATTGTATATTTTAACTGTTTGTGCACATTTCAATGTACACAGAAAAAAGATATATTTTTAAACTCGCTGTAAATATCTCATAAATGGTTTACGTTGAAAAGTTTTAAAAAGTTTTTTTCTTATACAGGAATGTCACAAGGTATGCACAAATCATATACCGTTACACCATTTTCACATTATACCACTTGATTCCATAAAAGGAGAGAGAATCTATTAGTCAAAATGTAATCCAGAATATATTATAATCCACGTTACCTAAAACAAATATTTTACGAATTATTGGTAAAAAATACTTTGTTGATTAATTGATACATTGATATATTTACCAAAAATCCAGCAAATGAAGTCATAAATCCTTCTTTTGTCAACTCCCAAGAACCACCAAATTCTTCTTCATCTATTTGTTGAAAACTACTGAAGTACAAATACAAACTACCAGCATTTACAATAACAAATCTAAAAAATTAATAAAAAATAAAAAATGGATATATTATTTCCTATATGAAGTAAATAAAGAAACTTACAATAATAATCCTAGGAATCCTTTTAACGGTATTAGGCCCCAGGCAATACCTACAATAATTCCAATGATTTGTCTGGCCCAGTAAATTACATCCAAAAATTCTTCCTATTTATGGAGCAAAAAATATTTAAATTAACTTTCACTAATAATAAATTTAGAACGAGAAATTGTTGAAATGTAATAACACACTTTGCAGTGATGCTATATTTCTAAAATTTTTCATTTATCAGTCTGCTAGAATATCTTATTACTTAATAATATTTAAAATACGTAAAATAGACGTCTGCATGAATCGACTGATACGTCAGCATGCCCCTATGTAAACGAGCTACGTGTTCTCGAAAAATGACTCTTCTTGTAAATAAAGAAAGAAAAGTACCCCGAACAAGACGCCGTTAAAAAATTAAATTTTAAATTTATCTAAATAATTGATCATCTTTTACTTATTACTTTCAATTATAAATACTTGAGAAAAAATTCAAATTGCGAGGTTATGTTTACCTTGTCCGGCCATTCCGAATTTGCGGTGATCGCCCGGACCCAAACACTTGGCTCGCTTTTGCTGCCGTTGCCGGACTTATCCGATCCTTTCGCACGTGACATTTTTTTATTTCACTATCAGTTCTGACATGCACATAAAACTCGCTACCTAAGAATAGCAGTAGACATCGTCCTGCTGGAGCTTCTCTCTAAACACTAATAGCATTCTATTCCGCCTGTATATATATATATACTTTATAGGTATTGAAGCCTCCACTGGGCTCTCACAGCTGCCACGGGCGCTGCTTTGCTGTATAAATTGTTACTTATTTGAATTTTCTCACGAGTTATGTACTTATACATATGCACGCATACATACAATGCATGTGACTTGTGATTTGTGACTCGTGACGCGTGGTTAAGTAATTGTTGCATTCTACGAATCCATAATTACTTTAAAAATTATATTATAAACATTATACTTAATTGCTCCAAATTAGATAAAACAAATTTAAATAGTATAGTACACATTTAACTATTTGTGGATTTATTTAATTATTTATTTGAGTCATTTTAAAGCATAATATTCTTTAATCATTTTTAGAAAATACAAACAAAAAAAATACAATAACTGTAAATAAGAGTGAACTAAAGTAATGCTTAGTATTTATAAACAAAAAAACAATCTAAGTGAATAAATAGTACATGATTTAAATAAATAGTAGAATAAAAGGAGAGTAAAATAAATTAAAAATAAGCATAGCTTATATTTATTTGTTTATTAAATCGATCTCGTAATTTTTATTACTTTTTAAAGATATACGTTATTTAATACATCTCATTCCCAAGCTAAATCGAGGGCTACATACAATCATTCCGTCATATATCATGAGTATACTGCAGATCTTTAATAATTCGTTGAACCTAATATCGATAATAGTAATAAAAATAATTAAAAATATCATAATACAAATAACAATGCTTATAATATTAGCTACAAGTTCAATTAAAATTTTATAAGCTAATATAATGACAAGACAATGATTGTTCCATCGGTATATAAAAGTAAAACGCGGCGCATGGCAAAAATTAATTACGCAAGGAATGTAAAACTGTACTTCGTTAAAATTGAAAAGTAAATTGATTGCTCAGACCCATGTACACTCTCTAAAATGCTTTTACAATTAATCCTCCATCGTGAGTGCTCAGTCGATCGGACAAATTAAAATTATATACATGCACCCACGCACACTCATACGGTATAACTTCGTCGTTATTCCAATAACGAGTTAACTTTTCTCTCCCCCTGGTTAAAAAAATGAATATTTGTAAATTATAAATCAATGTATAACTCATAACATTGTGTTTCAATCGTACTCATTATAAACTTATTATATAATACATACTTAATTATTCATTTAAATCAATCATTTGTCATTGATGAAACGAGATTCAAATTTTTTAAATTGTCACGATTTTAAAATATGTACATACTCTGAATTTCCTTGTTTTCTTTTTTCATTTTTTAACCAGAGTGCTCTCTCAATGCCACTCGCGTGTTCAAATTTCAGATAATTTATTTCCACTTCAATTTGGCACACGCTAATAATAGTCGTAAGTTTTTCATAATAGCTGGCTATGTAACTAATGATTTTCATGATTGATATAGTTTAATCAATTAAGTCTGCAAATTCGCATAATATCTTGCATATTTTTTCGCTGATTGTATAGATCACAATTAAACTATGTTTTTAAATTTTTTTTTAAAACAAATATTGTGTCACAAATATATTACCAAATAAATTATTAATTATTTACGTTCGAAGTACTATGATTAAAATAATAGAAATCACATCTTAGGTCACTTATTCGTAAAATATTTTTCAAGCTTGGACACTCGTATAAAAGGTAGTGGAATTTTCACTGGTATTAATGTTTTTAAAAGATCATAAATTGGAGTTTTTTAAAAATTATAAATACAATAAATGTTGCACAGAGTAAACACATTATTATGCATACAAAATTTTTTCACGCGTTAATTGGAAAAATTTTAAATTAGAATTCTTTCAGCAGTGTAATTGACTATATAGTTTCACTACTTGTTTGATCACCAATTTTTTTTTTTTTTTTTGAGTTTGTAACAATTATAGAATTTCACCACTCTCTTATTACTTTTTTTAATAAAAATAATTAGGTCAACATGAAGTTTACATTAAAAAAAATTAAGATATCTATTTGCTTGGTGTATAGTGTATAGATCGATTTCATTTCATTTACTTCAAGTTTAATATAACTAGGCGCTTGTTGAAATACAAGATTTAATTGTAAATTCTTCATCGTCTACTATCATTAAATAATTCGCTTATACACACGCTTATTTACATATTCGCGGCCGCGTACACAATAAAAAACATATTAACAAAGAAAAATCAGTTATTCGGCACCCGAAGCTCCAGAATAAAACAAATAATAGCAAGTAAAAATAAATAAAAAATGCAACATGTTAATAGTCCCAATAAAATGATAAAATGGAGCTTATTGGAATGTCCCGTAGACAAAGTACTAAACGATAATTGCTACAGGTTATACAAATGATACTAAAATTTACATAAATGTTTTTCTAAAATTAGAGAATGCTGAAAGAAGGATTCGCCTAGTCCTGAACTGCAATTATGGACTATAGTTCTTCGTTACTCAAGCTCTCGTTCATCAAGTACTTTCCATTACTTGAAATTAATTTAATAATAAAAACAGCACTTAATTAAATATTAAATAGTTGTAGAAACTTTTACAAACAGTAATGATGATAAGTTTAGACAACAGTTTAAAAAATAAGCTATTGAAAGCAATGGAAGATGAGGTAGTGCAAATAACGTACAGTTAAGTATCCGGCAGTGATAAACAAATTTGAATCTAAGCAATTTACCTCCAAATTTTGCTTTATCCAAACTAAAAAGCAGGCACTTAAAGAAATGCTGACTCTTATATCCACTATTTTTGTCACTTTGGAATTATGATCTTTATCGAGATACAAATATAGAAAAAACTGCGAGAAGTAGACTGTTACATTTTTTTTCATTTTGCGTGAATGCAGCTTTCACGTTGTCTTCATCGTGAAAAATACTTGCTTCCAAAAGTTTTTTTGAGTTTTCAAGTGAACGAGAAAAACTCAAAAGAGAACAAGAAAGAAAAGTAGAGAAGAATAGTAAGTACGTTATTTGTATATTGTTTATATAATATATATATACCATTCGTGAATACTTTTAATTATAATACAAAATTGTATATCCGTCAAATGTTGTTATTTGCAAATTCGTACTGCTTTTTTTAACAAATCTAAATAATTATTTTATTTAAAGTTTTATATAAATCTTTTAAAAGTCAATTTACTTCAACATTGTAAAAAAAAGACTGATACTACTAAAAATTCAATTGTTATTACTCTTTCTTGAAACAATTTTCTTTCTTTTTCTCTACACGTCGACTGTATCGTTATCGTAATTGTAATTGGAATCGCGAAGAAAAGAAGTGCGTCGAAGTTTGAAAGCCATTCGGCCGTTAGGCTCAGTCTCTCTCTGTGCTTCCGGTGCCTGAGAACACAAGCAAAACAATAATGTAAAGGTGATAATTAATGAACGTGCATATTCTAGATTAAATTTTTAGCTATTGATACAAAAATTGTTATACAAATATTTCTTTGTATTAAATAAAAATGATTGATAATTGCATGATTTAAAATTTTAATTCAATTGGGAAGATTAAAAATAATTTTTGTATCCCATGCATTGTCTAAGTGCATTCATCTTTAACGTGTAACAATACTTAAGGAACATTAACATTACATAAGTTTCCAAATGGACTATTGAAACTATGTAGAATTTAAAAGTCTCATTCCTTTTGGCAGATGAGCTCTACGTGATGGATGTAAAAATTAATAAAAAAAGATAAAATAAAATTTTAACTAACAAAAATACCTTAAGAGAGGACGGCTGTGTCAGTGGCGGGGGAACATATCGTCGAAGAACTGATCTCCATGCTGCGGAAGGCTCTAAAATAAATATACGTAAAGGAATACTAAAAAAAAAGTAAAAGAAACAAACTCGTGCATACAGTCTTTCGATGAGTGTTGCATGACTATGTGTACTTGGAAGGAATGAAAGAAAAGGCAACGAAAAGAAAAAAAAATAAAATAACGGCGCGCTGATCAAGGTGGTTCTTGCACGATTCGTCATTCAAAATTTTTGAATTTTGATATTCCCTTCTGTGCAAGAATTACCCCAATGAGACAATGTTCGAGCACAGCGAACAGCGAGTGATCCATGATGTCGATAAGCAAGCATAACGTGCGCGCTGCAAAGCATCTTTGGCGCATTTCAACTTTTATTATAGAAGACACTTCTTATGCTCCTTCGAATTTTACCATTTTCCTTTTTATCCACTTTCGACTGGCTCGTCGAATTGGCGCCTTTGGACAGACTCGCCGCCAATTCTCTCACCGAGCGTTTTTCAGCGTTACTACTTCCTAATGATCCGCTGACTATGCAGCTGGCAGTAAGACTCGGAGGTAACGAGGCCGGTCCACATACCCCGCTGTCGGTTGACTCATCTAACGCATCTCCAGAGTCCGGAGTATTACCTGCGGATGTGTTTGGACTCGAACCATCGCTTAACAACTGATTAAATTCCCCTAAAAAATGAAAAAAGAATAACATTAAAATTTTGCATGATTACATTTGAATAATTAATAAAATGATTAATAGCTGTAATAACTGGTAACTACGTAATGTATAGATTACTTACCAGACTTTCGATCAGTTGCCATGCTCCAAGGTCTGGGTTTTGGAGCTGTGGTCGGTGGAGATCGCCTGTCGCCTGGTTGCTGTTGATTGCTCTTTGTAGTCAACGAACGAAAAATAGGCGACTTGGCAGTTTCCAAAGTGTAACTCTTGCCTGCAGCTCCATTTGTCGGACTGGTGTGACCGTGATTAGCCGTAGCAAATCGTCTCACCGATGACACGATGCTCTTACTGCTTCCCTCGTGCGAATCTGCTGTCTGCTGGTGTTCTTTGTTGCTCTCATTGTAAGTGTTGCCCGGAGGTAATGAACTTGGGGGGTCCTCGCTTGATACATCTTTTTCACTGGACTTGTCGCTACTGAATTTGGAGCTCTCGACGGTGTTGCGTCGAGCAAGCGGTGATGCTGTTAGAGGCGAGTCTCCGTGAGATCTGCGACCTACTAAAGGAGAATACTTGGCCACATCGTCACTGGATCGCGATCGTGGAGACTGTGACTCCGCGTGTAAATTTTTAAGCATTGGCGCATTCGGAGCGCTTTTTTTCGCTACATCACTCTTCTGACTAGTTACCGAGGGACTTGGACTGCCACCCTCTTGACTCGTGCTTACTAGTGTTGAGAATGCGTTCAGTGAGCTGTAAGAAAGGAAATATTATTTTATGTACCATAAATTAATATTTTTAATTTAAATTAAAAAAAATGATCGTTACCTATCGTCGCTAGTCGGTGATCCGATAATTGGAGTAGTGGGTGTTGTAGGCCTAAAGAAAATGTCCAAGCCCTCGCCTAGGGTTATTCCATCACTGGATTGTGGTTGATCTGGTCTTAGCATTGGTCTCGTTGGTGCTCTCGTCTTCGTTCTTCGAGGCCTTGATTTTACTAAATGCTGCAGCTGTTGACCGACTCCCGCATTTGATGGCAATTCCGATATAGAATCAAGCGATTCCGTCAACGAATGTTCATTCTCGGATGCTCCTAAAATCCATAATTATCGTTTCATTATCCATATATTTAGGGCACTTTTATTTTTTCATTTAAAAAATGATAGAGCAGAAGTAAATATGTAAATACTACCTTCTGTTTGTTGTTTAGGTAAGGAGGAGGCAGACGACGGCAAAAGATCAGGAATATCATCAGCTGACAAACCTTCCACAGAATCTACTACTGATTTAGGCCGTAATTTTCGTCCATGCAAACTTTTTCGTTTATTAGACAGATGAGGCGTAGCCTAATGGAAAAGAAAATTGTTATAAACTATACATTGTCAACTAATTTTTTGAAAACACTACGATCATATTACATAAACCACCAGTGAAATAATGATACTTACTAAATTCAAGTAATCCAGCTGTCAGCCATGCAATTATAAAAAGCAGAATAAGTTTTGTTAGTTACCATAATCCCATTGTTAATGATATGCATCATTGTTAATAAAAGTATAATTTGCTTACTTAAATTAATTTAATATGTTGTTAATTATTTACCTTAATTATATCAAATATTAGATAATTATAAATATTTGTAAAATAATTATTATTGAAAAATTATTGCCAAACCGCAGAAAAGATATAGAAGTGCTGATTTTACTAGAGAAATAACTCACCATCGGCGATTCATCCTCAACACAGAGGCGTCCAATATTCTTGCCCAGAAGCGCGTGGTTATCATTTTCCGATGCACTTTCCGTTCGACCATTCGAACGTGGCTCCTCCTCCTCGTCCATGGTTAGGCTAATATGCTCGGTAAGGGGTGTGCCGTCGTTATGCTCAGGGACATTCCACCTGTACCCACGCCGATAACGCTGCCACCACCACTGCTCGTTGAACCAGCGCTTGGTCGAAGGACGTCAGGCGTGCTACTGCGCGTGCGAATCTCGCATTCACCTATCAGTGCCTTGTAGCTTGCTGAGAGAGACTCAATCACCTGATCGGTGATACGATCGGAGATGTGTGCCGCCACTGCCAAATTCAGCTCACTATCAATGCAAAGTTTTTATTTTATTAAACGCAAGACAGATACCTTCGACTAAGTCATTCACGATTTGTTTCTTTTTCTTTTATCATTATTATTAATTTAAACATCACTTACTTTACTCTGTTTATAATGTCAGCTCCAGCCTGCTCGGTGATGGTGCTTTGGACAAAATCAAGAGTTAATTTATTCTTCTCTTTGCAAGAAGTTCGTAGGTGTTCTTCCAAAGTCATGGTTTCATTTTCATCGTAATCGTCGTCTCTATTAACAACGGTCTGCTCGAGAATAGTAGGACATTGTTCAGTAGCACATTTTATCATTGCATCTAAAGAATCCTGTAATGATATGAAAATTCGTATATGTAGGTGTTTTTTTTTTATTTTATTAGATTTTTGAGTCAACATTATTTCTTCTATAAGGGAGTGTTAAATTTACCTGTAGATAGCTTGCCACAACCTTATGAACTTGATTTGCGGCATCAGTAAGTTTTGCTTCTACGGGACTATTTTCGTCTCGCCTTTGAAGTACTTCATGTAGTCGTGGTAATAGCTGCTTCGAATTGTCTGCATCTTGAATTAATCCTGTAGCGAAATTAATATCGTCATTTGCGGTGCAACTTTCTGCTGCTAATGCCTTGATCGTGTCTTGAGTCTGCACAACGAGACGGTCTACCATGTGTTGCGTTGAACTTAATAAGAAACCTTGTTGCAGCCGGAATGCTTGACCGTGACTGTTTCTGCAAGGAGCAACATTCCTCTGCAGCAAATCTTGAATTTTTTTAGTCAACTGTTCGGTTTTCTCGGCGGAAGCTTTCATGCACGGTTGTAGATCGTAAATCGGACAAGGCATATGCCTAACGCTATAATTTCTAAAAAAATATTATTTTGTTTAGAAGTCTTATATATTTTTTTTGTTATCATTTAGTATGCATTTTTTCAAATATATGTTTACCTTTCTAACGCATGAACGATATCGGCGTAGCCTTGGAGACTAATATTATTTCTATCATAAATAATTGTTTTTAAGTGATTGTTGATTTGAAGAGCCTTGGCAAGTAACCGCGCGCCAGGATCTCCGATCTGATTTCCACTAATATCCAATGTTCTTAAGCAAGTGTTACTACCAAGAGCATTTATAAGATTATAAAGATCTCCTTTCAGGCGTGAATCTGGTAGATGCAAAGCCTGTAATACACAGTCGTCTTCTTGGAGCATCTGAACTAAAGAATCCATAACCACTGCTATGTGTTTACTTTTCATTCCTAAAGTATTCCGACCCATATATAATAACTTAATAGACTTGTTCTTTCCTACGGCTGTAATCACTTGTGCCAGATCTACATCCATATCTAAAAAAAAATTAAATTCCAATTAAAATAATAATTTATTGAATATTAGAATTTTTAAAAATCAATGTTTTTGACAATTACTGCTATCGGAAATGTCAAGAGAAGCGATGCATCGAACTCCATGGATACAGGACTCTAGCACGTGAGCACCCATAGAACCAAGATTGTTGCCGCTCATGTCAAGCTCCAGACCTACTGTACTCTCATTGCAGGCAAGCCCTAGCAGCAGGTGCTTCAGTGCCTCCAGAGGTAGCTTACAAAAGGAGATGTTTAAGTACTTAAGAGAAAGAGTGGCCGTAAAAAATTGCTTGAAACTTGGAGGAATTTCTTTGGTCTTTTTACTTGAAAATGAATTACGTGCGACGTTCAAGTGGACTAGATTTGTTGCACAGCCTCTTAATAGAGCACCGAAAAGCTAAAGTTAAAGTAAATAAAATATTAAATTAAAATTTTTCTTTTATGTATACTGTCTTTAATACTTTACTAAAACATTTTTAGAAACTTACACATTCTAATGTTGTTTCAGTTCCACTCAGGTCTAAATGAGTTATTCCATTAGGTTGAGCTAAGAAACTACATAGATTCTGGAACAAATGAAAATATTAATTTTTGTCATTCGAAAAAAAAACCTTGGAAATTGTTTCAAAGTTGATAACATACATTTATATCATCTTTTAAAGTATTTTCGGCGAGATTCAAATATTGTAAGCTAGTGGGCATACTTCGATTTAAACTTAGGGCATGTGCTATTTGTCCCACACCTTTGCCGGTTAAGCTGCATCTTGCTAAGTTTAATTTTTGCAAACCCTTTGGTAGTTTACCAAGTGGTCCAGCTGTATGTGCTGTTCCTAAAAGTGTAAAACATTCATTTATCAATGAAGCCAAATAATGTCATATTGCTCCAGTGTCTTAATATAAGTAATTTTCCATACCTTGAGTTAATTTAGCAATTGCTCCACATAAACTGGTAGCTCCTTTATCTTCTATTGTGTTACTGGATAAGTCAATGGTATGTAGTACTGCATTAGTATTAGCAATTAATGCTAAAGATAATTTGTGTGCAAAATCCCTAAAATCAATTATTAATTAAATTTAATTTCAAACATCTCTAAGGAGATGTCAAAAAAATGTTGTATGCTACATACCATTTTGCTCCAATGTTATCTAAATAAATTTCTTGAATAGAAAGGGATCGTTTTAAAACATGTAATAATCTGTCCAATGGTTCATGACTAAGTTTAAGATGAGAGATTCGCAATTTGGTGAACCAAGTGTTATACTCCAATGCCGATATAATTGGAACCAAATCTTTTTGATCAAGATGATCAAAATCTCTTAGATCTAATTCTCTTGTATCATGTGATAAATATATTGTGTCAACATCCTAAAACGAATTTTAATTGTGTTGAAAAAATTATATTACCATAAAGTTAGTATTGTATTAGTAAAGTCTTACAATAAGAACTTACCCAAGCAACTTCTTCTCTGTAAGGTACATTGTGTAGATCGCACATACAAGCATATTGTGTTGAAAATCCTCCGCATGGGCCTGTATGTCTAGTTGCCTCTGTGCTTCTAGCTAAATCGCTACCTCTTATGCTTTGTAATCTGCTGGCGGGTATCACATCTATTTTTCTGATTACATAGCTGGATAAAACATTATGATTAAATTAAAATATAATAAAAAGTGATATTTTTTTAAATAAATATTTTTTTATATAATAAAAGAGCATGTACTTTAAAGGGACTGTTGGAAAAATATTTCGTATTGCAGTGTGTAGTGCTTCTATCATAGCATCTACTTCGGAAGTATCGACGCTGCCCAGTCCCATTGTAACAAAATTGTACACTCTTTCTCCAACTGATAGTGACAATTGATTTGCCCTTTTGGATTCGACTGATGTTATTTCCAAATAATGAAAATGACAGTCGATCTGTGAATATAAATAAGATATTAATTATAAGCTAACTAGTATTATTATAGTTAAACAATAATTTGACAATTTATATACATACCCTTGTAGGTACCTTTGCTGTTAAAAGGAATAGTCGACATGGTGAAAATACCTAAAAATAAATAAAAATAATTAAAAATTTGTCAAAACATTTTAATAAAGATGATCTAATTTGTATACACTTACTAAAACACGATTTTCAAGTTTATCTGGTTTAGTTTCTAATTTGACAACATTCTTTAACAATATTTTAACATGTTTTCCCAATAGTGACTTCACAGATTCTGTAACAAAGTAAACATTGATACAAATTTTTACAATTGTAGATCATTTCTGAAGGTTTGATGACTCATGCTATTAAATAGTCTGATGAGTCAAGACTAAACTTTTAACTTTATATTACATATATCTCTGGTCGTTTAGTACAAAAAATTAAGTATTAAAAGATAAAGATAAATGGAAAATTACTTAAACTCTCAATTTGATAAAAATGTAAAGTTAAAGGAAGTACTTAACAAAAAAGGCAGTATAAATTAGCTTCTGTATAATTAAGATATCAGTATAATAACATTTATTTTAAGCATTTATTTATGAAAAATATTACCGATAAAAATGCTTAACGCACTTATTATTAATGATTAAAATAACGCAAAAATAATCATCCTTCCACTCGGCAAACGCATTAAGAACTAGCTAAGCATGTACAAAAAACGAGTCGAGTTTCTCTTGCTAATGTGAGAAAAGTAAATAATTCATTGGTCATGCTAGCTGCAGTAAAGTAGTTTTTTCAGCTTCAAATGTTTTTCCCTACATACTCGTCTATTTCCTCATCCAAGCTCCAAGTCGTCTTCAAAAAAATTGAAAATACAAAAAAAAAAATTGACTATAGTAGAGGAAGCGTGCAAGTGCAGCGATAAGTACGTCAATACCGGCAATGGAGAGAGCGCAAGGGGGACGGAGATGGAAAGACGCAGCAACGAGTTTTCGGGGAGGAGAGAAGAGAGGGGAAGGGGGGGGGGGAGAGTAACGTCCGATGACGACGATGACCTACGTCCAAAGCAACGCGAAAACCGAACGCCCCGCGGGACGCACGAATTGCGCACGAAGGCGTCGTCGAGGAAAAGTTGATTTGGGACATTTGGGTGACACACGCACACACGCATAGGCACATCCTGAAGACTCACCATTCAGATCCTTGGTTAGCTGCGAGCGCGTAGACATTTTGCGGCGCTTTACCGTGCCAACGGGCAGGGCGTGAGCGGCGCGCAGGATTCCTCAGACTGGCGTTGCGGAAACCTTCGCGGAGGCCTCGGCTCGTTCGGGGGGCCACCTCAGGGGACGAGGCTCCCGAGTCGCTCCGCACCGTCTCGCCTTATCGCCATGTTGCCTGCGCTCCGCGTAGCATTCGGACTGGCGTCGACACACCGTCACTGCGATATTTACGCCGACGCGACTGCGACGGAGGCAGCTCCGGTGAAAACATGCGCTCGCGGCTTATACTGGCGCGGCGCGAACTCGACGTTGCGCCCGACCAGAGTCGACTGTTCGGCGCGGGTGTATGGTACGTGGACCGCGCCGCGAGGGATCTGCCCCTTGGACGGCCGCAACCGGATCCGCGCTCGGCGACTCTGTGTGTGCACGGCGCGGTGGCGACAGCGCGCGAACGGGTCGATTTTCGGAAGCGCATACGCTACAGGCGCAACGTTTCTCCTCAATTAAAGCCAAGTATGACTGTGAAGCTCTTTATTTGCGATGGCGAGTGCGGCTCATTTATTTATTTCTTTACTTATTTATTGTCTTTTACTGTTACATTTTATCTAGTCACTTTAATATAACCTCTGTGATATCATTTTTCATTTGTGACTTACTGATTCAGTATATCAATATTCTTAAAGATTAATAGTGATATTACCAAGTGCAATATTCAAATGACTATAAACGACCTGATTTTTTGAATTTTTTCGATTATTTGTTGTATAATTTACATTTTTCAGAATCATTCCTTTATGTAATGCTCTTTATATGCGATGACGAGTACGGGTATGTTTTATTTATTTATTTCTTTATTTATTTATTATCTTTTACTGTTATATTTTATCTAGTAATTATTTTAATATATCCTTTGTGATGTCACTTTTGATTTGCGACTTACTGATTCAGTATATCAATCTTTTTAAAGTTTGACTGTGATATCATCAAGTGCAATATTCAAATGACTATACGACTGATCTTTTGAATTATTTCGATCGCTTGCTGCATAATTGAGGGGCAGTGCGGAAGAAGAGCCTAACTCAAAAATAGTTATTTGAGAAAAATGGAAAAGAAAATAAATAGCGATTATTCGTGACAATAATAGAAAAATGTATCTAATTGGGAAAAAATTACCTAACATTAATATTTATATAAATTAACCTAAAAAAAGTAGCACAAATATTTTTCGTTACCTATTTACCTAATTTAATTACCTTATGACCCTTCTTATATGAATTATGTTGCTTTTTAAAGAACACAAATCATTTAGGAAGCTGTTATTCTTAAATAATGATAGCTTGTGAGTTCATTTTCACTATTTTTCGCAAAATGGGCGTAAGTGAAGTTAGACCCTACCTTCTTCCACGTAACCCCTCCCTTTATATTTTTCGGAATCATTCTTTTACGAGTGCGGGTGTATTTATTTATTTATTTATTTATTGTATTTTACTGTTATATTTTATTTAGTCATTTTAGTATAACCCTCTGTGCAATCACTTTTGATTCATGACTTACTGATTCAGTATTAATCTTTTTAAAGTTTGTTTTTGATATCACCAAGTGTAATTTTTTATATGTTCAAATGACTAATGTTTTACACGACTGATCTTTTAAATTTTTCATGTTATTTCAAGAATTTTTTCATTTTATTTATATTCTTCAGAATTCTTCAATTGTAAATATTGTAATTTAGAATAAAATATATTATTGCTATGCAAATAAAAAAAAGTAGTTGTTAGTGTCTACGATACTGTACGCGTGTATAAGTATTATAATTTTTTTGCTTTTTTTTTAAAGGCGAACGAGGAATTTTAGCGCGTTTGTCGTTTTGCGGTACGTTTGATTTCTTGTGGCGTGAGAATGGGATCGGAGAAACACACTCTTCTTGCGTCATTTTTTTTTTTACGAAGGTATCTCCTGTAGGTTCGCGAGCTGGGAATTTAATTTTTTTTCGATCCATCCTTGCATATTTTTATGTGAAACGGAATTGAATTGCAGATTGTCATTTATGATTCAATCTTATGTAGGTTCGCCGTAAGAATGGCGCACTTGACCGAAATTAAAATATAACTGCAACATTCTTTGTTTTTACAAAAGTATTTTACCTGAAAAAGATATTTTTTATCTGGAAAGTTTTTTTTTAAGCTGAATCTTTTATTTAATACATGCATATATTTTTTATGCAAAAAAGGCATACAGAGGAGCCTTTTGTAGCTGTAAAATACTTTAAAATCGAAATAACAATTTTTTTTATTAACAGTCAGTACAAAAGTAAACGGGGGAGAATTGATAATGATAAATAATACATACTTCATGTAACAACAATAATAATAATGTAAAGTGCATATTAATAAATATTCGCAAAACGCAATATCTCTATAACACACGTCAGATAGATATACGTATTTGGATTGCAATTGCATTGCAGATTTCAATGTTTGTGTGAAATTGCCAAATTGTTAAATATAATTGAAACTTATCAAGAGCAGTAACGCAAATTACTACAAACTTAGTCTATAAACATAAATGTTTACAAACTGCGACGATATATAAGTACAATTTAAATTTTTTTTTTCATTAATTCTTTCGCGGAAATATTTATCCGTTCCGTTCGTTACGTACATACAAGTGCACTTGATATTCTTCAGTTAAAAATGTAACGAAGAAACATTCACAATAAAATGCATGTTATAAATTAAGAAATATCACAATTTGCAAATTATTATTCTACATAATCGCAGGTTTAAAACTTATTCAATTTAATAAATATATATAATATTATTTAATATCATAAAATAAATAATGATTTAGTGGTCGTGCATAAATGTAGTGTCCATCAGTATAACTTAAAAAAAAAGAGAATGAATTAGTAAATGTATTTACACGGCCGATTGAACTTGTAGTGATTACTTTCAAGATGAGTATATAAATAGAAATCGAGTTAAAAAAAGTGAGTATTTTGAAGAGAATAAAGGGACGTTTTCTCAAGCGTCTTTAAAAAAATATACGATCTAGTCTCGTGTAGACGTAGATTTTTCTGCAAGAAAATATTGATCCACTGGAGGCGCATTATTTTTTGGAGCTATTAATTAGCTGAATATCCGAGGAATGTGCTTCCTCCATGGGTAGTAGGAAAACTGGCACCGCTAGGATAACTGCCAGGGTATGCTGTACTGTAGCTCTGAAAAAAAATAACATACGTATACATGTAATAAATAAAAATAAATATAATAAATAAACTTACTCCTACTCCCTATTAGAAAACACCTTCTTTCCCTCAAAGCAGGGAATAAAGTGCATTATTATTTCCTAAGAAATAAAGAAACCTTTATTCCCAGTAAGATAGAAAATAGAGAAATCGTTACTTGATTTCTAGATTCTCTTTATAAGATTTCTTTAATTTTGGTTTAACTCTATTTTTTAAAATTTTATAAATATATTCTGGTATTTCATTGAAAAGAATTGACCATTATATGGGGATCGTGAGTTAAGTACCGTATATGTCACTTTGGCTTCCCTCGGGGGATAATACTGTACTTTCCTCCCTTGTGACATAATGTACTATTATTTATTAAAAAATTAATTTGTCCGTAGGTGATTTCAAAAACTAAATAAAAGTAAATAATGCATTTTATGAATATAAAAAAAAGGAAAAGTTAACATACCATCGAACTGGGCGCAGCGCTCAAGTAAGAGGGACCACTGGGTGCGAACGAAGAGATCTTGGTTTTGGCCGCGGCGTAGGAGGAGGGTGAGCCGAGGAGCGGGCCGCCGGCGGCGGGATAAGTCGCACCGTGGGCTGCACTGTCTCGAACTACAATGAGCTTGTTTCCGGCGTTCATTCCCAGGCTTCCACCGCTAAGCCCGTAGTTTGGCATTAGACGCATCGGTGGGTAACTCTTCTGATAGGCTGTGGAGTACGGTGAGCTGGATGCGCTCGATCTGTTAATTAATTTTTTTTCTTTATATAACTTATACACTGAGAGAAATGTTTTGGTAAAATTATTATTATTCTAGTAACAATCACTATCCAATCTGGGAGGGGAGCCACAGTCTGCATTTCGCGAAAAAATTACCATTCTGTATTATAAATTTCACTAGAATTCTAGTAATATTTTCTAGTAATATTTAATTACTAGAATTCTAGTAACATTTTTCTAGTAATATTTTATTACTAGAATTCTAGTAATTTTTACCAAAATTGTAGTAAATTTTTCAAAAAAATTCTTTGAATGTATAAGGAGAGAAAATTTCTAGTAAAAATTACTATTCCACTTTGTAACACAGGAGCAGATTCGACAAATAAAAAATTTTACCAAAAAGTGTAGTAATGTTTGCTAGACGTACAGTAAATTTTACTATACTTTCTTGTAAACATTTTTATATATCGAGTCTGTCGTTGCTTTATAAAATGTGTAGCAATTTTTACTAGAACTTTTCTCTCCATGTAACACTATACGGAGAGAATAGTTGGGTAAAATTACCCACATTGTCGCGGTAATCTTAAGAAGCCTTTTCTTAAGATTAAGTTAAATTCTAATTAATTTTTACTACTGTTAATATAATTAACGTAATGCGTAATGTTTTCTACACTCCGTGCGCAAAAATACGACTTTCCGCACGCTTGATCAAATTTACCTGCGTAAAATAACATCTTGTACAAGATTTCGCGAGTGCAGCAAACTTGGCAGCTATTACAAATAAATTTTTCAATAATATTAATGCAGCAATTATCGGATTGCTAGATTTAACATAAAAGCTTCAGAAAAACAAAATATAATAATTGCAGCGAAGTTTTTGATCAAATATACAAGCTCTTTCACTAAATCAATTTAGCAATCTCTACCTTTCTGTCCTGACTGTACTATTTTTTACCGTGCAGTATCGAAAATAATCATTTTCACTTTGTTGAGGGTGTTTATTATCTATTCTCTAAATTTGAATTAGTGAAAAACCACTAATTCATAGTGACTATGCACTAATTTGAAAAGTGAAAATTGCTCCACTATGAATTAGTAGAAATGTACTATTTGAAATAGTGAATAAAATGTACTAAATGAAATAGTAAATATATGCACTATTAAACATAGTAAAAACTACTAATAAATTAGTGAAATTAAAATTTTTTTAATCGGGGAATTCACTATTTCAATTAGTGAAAATCACAAAATAATATTTTTTTTTATTTTATGTTTATTTTCCACTAATTCAAAAGTGTTTTCACTAATTAAATAGTAGAACACTTTTTTACTATTTGAATTAGTCAAATTGTACTAATTAATAGTGGGTTTTACTAATTGATTAGTGGAAAATCTGATGACTAAAAAGATTAGTGGAATTTCGACTAATTAAACTTTAGAGAGTATAATTAAAAAAAAAATCGTATGTCGACGAAAATTGAAGAATAGGAAAAAAACTGACCCCGACGTGAAATAGTGACTAGAGGGTGAGGCCATCGAGGGGTTCATGAGAGCCGGGCATGATGGCTGGCAGAGTGGATGGGCGTGTAGTAATTGTGGGCAGCAGCGGGTGAAAGGTAAGCTGGTGGATGGCTGGGACTGGGCGCAGGCTCGGAACTGCCACCGCCGAAGAGGCTCTTGATGGCCCCCAGAACAGTTTGGTACTTGCTCGACGAGTACGAGCTTTGCGGGCTGCTCATAACGTAGCTCCTGTATGGGTGGCCGGCTCCAGCGACTGGAGACTGCGCCGGCAGTACGTGGCCTTGGTAAGGCTCATCCGAGACTGGATAACTCGCGTGCACGTGGTGTCGGCTGCCAGTCGAGTAATCGCCTGCCATTGGCGACGTTATCGGTGATAGACCCCTGAGAATAAAATTTCTGTTGTATACACGCTAAAACGTTTTAAGTCAAATTTCACGATTACACTACACCGAAAAAAAATTACTCGCTTCTATTTTTTACGCAGTAGATTTAACTGTAAATTTGGAAGACGGAGAAAAATGATTAGTAAAATTTACAGAAATGGTAAATAAATTTTGTTTAAACGTTGTCATATAAAATTTATTCGTGCAGTAAGTAAATATAATACTGAATTTTTTAAAAATATATATAGGTTAAAGCAAACTCTAAATTTAAAAATGAGTATCTTTTACTGCGAATCTTTAAGTAAATTTTACTAACAATTTTTCTCCGTGAAGTTAATTTAAGTTTCTGAATTTTTAGTAGAATCTGCTTTACAAAACTGCGAAATCTACTTTTCTCTAGAATAAGATCTATTATTAATAAATGTTAATTTACTGATTTTGCAAAGCATTTTTACTTTTTTCAGTCTAGCGGATATATTGTCGCGAAATAGTAAGGTCTATTTTTTTCGGTGTAGTTTATAGTGAAACTACTCATTTGACTCTAAAAGAATAAAGTTTGCACCCTATAATGAACAGAATGATTTAATTTCACTAGATTAGAATATTAAAGGTTTTGTCCCTAACTTTCACTATACATAAGTGTCAAAAAATCACTCTACGTCATTCCATCAAGGGAGTTAATGTCACTATATAATATTAGATTTAATTATCACTCTATTTCACTCCTTTTCGTACTCTCTAAAGTTGAATTAGTGAAAAACGACTAATTTATAGTGACTATGCACTAATTTGAAAAGTGAAAATTGCTCCACTATGAATTAGTGGAAATTTACTATTTGAAATAGTGAATAAAATGTACTGATTGAAATAGTAAATATATACACTTAAAAATAGTGAAAACTACTAATAAATTAGTGAAATTAATTTTTTTTAATTAGGGAATTTACTATTTCAATTAGTGAAAATCACAAAATAAATATTTTTTTATTTTATCTTTATTTTCCACTAATTTAAAAGTGTTTTTTTACTAATTAAATAGTAGAACACTTTTTTACTATTTCAATTAGTAAAATTGTTCTAATTGATAGTAGGTTTTCCTAATTGATTAGTGAAAAATCTGAACACTAAAAAGATTAGTAGAATTTCCACTAATCAACTTTAGAGAGTATACCGTTTCGTACATTAAAATCGTTTTGTAGAAAAATTATCAGTGAATTTTCAGTAAAGTGCGCTTAAACGTTTGTATCCATTCTGTAGAAAATGTACCGAAATAAAATTGATAATTTTCAGTTAATATTTACTTCCATAGTACTTGTTAAATATTTCTTTAAAACTAAATTAATCAATTTATTTCTAAATAAATTTACATATAGTTTGGAAAAATAATTATTTGATTCTGATATTTACTTGAAATTACATAATTGGTCTCTCAGTATATACGATGATTTTCAATAGAATTTCTCTATACTATCGGTGTAAAATTCCTAAACCATCATAGTAGTAGAAAACGACTGTGTGCATATTTAAAAAAAATCGCGAGATGAAACTAAATAATAATTTTTTTACCCATAACTGTAACTGCTGGGTCTGCTGTGAAGATACTCTCCAGTAGGCGAGCTGACGGGGTATCCAGGATAGTGCGAGGCGCTGGGCCTACTCTGGGCTGCGGGGGCGTATTCCGGATGACCAGAAGGCTCACTTTGGAGTTGAGTTTCCTGCCCGCCGGTGTAGGCCGAGCCGTAAAAAGTCGAGGACTGAGAGCCGGAAGAAGTGTAGACGGGATTCTGGCCCTGTACCGTTGCCTCCTCGGAAGTGGCGCTCGATGAGGAGCTCTGGTACGATGGACGGATCGCATTTATCGTTCCGTCGCTGGCATACTTTGTCTTGTAAAAGTTGCTGCCACCACTGCTCGCGCTGTTACTGCCGGCGTTATTCGATCCGCCGTTACTGCCGCTGCCGCTGGCAGTCAAAGACGCTCGAGTGTCGCTGCTACGTTTTTTAACAAATTTAAAAAAAAAATTAAAATAGTTTGGTCATTTTGTATGTACGGACGAGGCGAAAAGTTTGGATTGCGGTTTTGGCCGAAAAATTGCGAAAACACGAGAGCCTCTGATAGATATGTAGTATTAAAGAGAGGTCAGATAAAAATTAAAATTTAATCACAACCCCGTGGAAACTATCTTATAAAATACTATAAAAATGTACAAATTTTGTAAATTCCGATAAATTATTTATCAGGTTTTATGCGGTTTTTGCACCATTTTATGGAGTTTTATAAGACCCTTTCAATAGGGAATGTTATTAAAATACATTTACATTTAGGATTGAAAATTGCATTTTAATTCTTCTTAGTCCCGTTTAATACTATACATATACACGGAGAGAAATGTTACTATTAAAAATTTTTACTATAAAAAGTACTAAAAATTCCTATGTACATAGCAAAAATTGCTATTTATATAATAGAAATTGCTATGTACATAGGAATTTTTAGTATGTTTTATAGTAAAAATCGTCATAAGTCGAGTATGTCCGATTGTTCCTACGGAATATAGTAATTTTTACTATAGCATTTCTCTCCGTATATGCAAATGTGAGTAAGTGAAAATCACTTCAAATTATTGAATATACACTTATTTCTAAGTAAAAAATCTTCCATATGTCGAATCAGCAAAAGACTTTACTTCAAATAAGTGCATATTCACTTATCCTGAATTTCATTTATTCATACACCGAAAAAAGAAGTAGTTTTTACCGTTTTGCAATATTAAGATCTGCTAGACTAGGAAGAAGTAAAACTTCTTTCCAAAATCAGTAAAATTAAGAGTTCTTGCAGAGTAACAGTTTAATTGAAAAGAAATTTCAACTGATAAGTTAAAATTACTTTAAACTTCCTTTTCTTACAATGTAGAATCTACTTTGAAAAAATAAGCAGAGTCTTCTTATTTTAACCGATATTATTCTTTTTAAATAAAAATAAAAAAATTACTTTCCGATAAAAAAAAAGGAAATTTTAATATAATTTAAAGTATTAGCAGAAATATCTTTATCGAAAAGCAGAATCTCCTTTTTTAAAAGAAAGTAGAGACTACTTTCCAGAAAACTAGATACTGCACATTTTCCCAAGCAATTTTAATTTTTTAAACCATAAAGTACTGAAAAGTAGATTAGGCCGTTCTGCAAAGCATTGAAAATTCGGAAAGTTAAATTAACTTCCAATTTCACAGTTAAATCTACTAGGTAAAAAGTAAGAAGTTAATAATTTCTTTTTCGGTGTATTTACAGGGACGTTTTCGGCTGGGTTCTATGTATAAAAGACTTCAATGATTTTTAGATTTTCAATTTAAATAATTATTTAAAGCGATAAAAAAATAATTAATCGACGTATGCACCTCTCGATGTTGCTGTCGGATGCACTCATGTAGCGCGTGTCGCTTTTTGAATAAGGTGAACCAGTAAGTGCGATGTACGATCCAGCGTACTCGCTGTAACTGGGTTTTCCAGCACCGTAGCTCTCTCCCGATCTTCCAGTGTAGTCAAACTCGCGTAGGCTACCTCCTTGTGAAGAATAACCTTTCGAAAAAAAATTTTCATTTTTGTACAAAATTCAGCGATATGATCATTTTTTACGTGCCTTATATGTGCTATTTTATAAATATGTCAATTTATTATGATTTATATATATTGAGTTAATCAGTACTCTAATTAATTCAATGAATAAATGTATCAGCTCTTTCTTTCAATTTATACTGAACTGTTAAAAATTCCCTTTCTTTAAATAGAATCCAGGAGAAAGGCATTTTTACTCGAGCGAGCGTCTACTTAAGCAAAATTTCTACTATATAACTACTTTTATTTAGACTTTTGTCTTTCACTTTCTCCTCACTAGCGGCCGGCACTGCTCATTACATTTTATCAACCCGAGAAATCGTGCGTTACAGTGGTAGATTGATAAAAAAAAAGTAATAATTATAATTTACATGAAAAAACAGCTGTCCATATAGCAAAATACTACTATATTGAAATACTCATTAGGCAGATAGCCCATAGTCACGGAGTACTTATATTTACGCGGATTGGAAAACGAACTCCCAACGCTCAATAAACCAAAACTAATCAATTTCCATTGTCGACGATTTCTCCTTTAAAAAGAGGCACTTTAATCGGTACGAGAGTGATTTTCCGAAGAGCAGCTGCTGCGCGATCCCCGCAGCAGCTCCCATAAGAATAGTCATAATCGAGTGCGAGACTGCGTTTCGAGGAGAGTATTACTTATATATCGGTAAGGAGAAAGTCGCGTTCGAATTTCTTGGCACTTGGCGGATTCTCATTTTTTTTTCTTTCCTCCTGCGTTGCACGCGGCGCCGCTCGCCCGAGCATCTATGCCGTTGCATCTAATTAGAAGGCGCCGAGCGGGCCGGGCCCGCTGCATCCGCCAACGGCGGGAGAGCGCGAGGGGACTCATATTTTGTCGGAAGAAAGTAGAGCAGCCGTGTGCTTGCGCCTCTCTAATTTACCGATGGATACCGTTTCACGACATCGACTATGTACCTCAATGATTTTCTCAAGCTTTGCTAAGTGTGCATACCTATTTACAGCATTAGTGCACTCATTTGTATGCGCGTTCATTATTTCGTGTTCGATTTTTATTCAATACTTCGATTTTTTCCATTTATTTATTAAACGCAGTAAAAAGTCACTTACTATGTAAGTTTACGTGTATCGAAATTTAAATCTAAATTTAAACATACGCTGCTAGATGATAATTGTAATAATCAATATATTATAATTGGGCAATTGTTGTAAATATTAATTATTTATATATTTTTTCAAACTTAAATGTAACGAGAGTTTGTAACAGATAATTTAGTTGTATTAGGGGTTCCTGAGTACGTAAATCTTCAATTAGATAAATTTAAGGCCTTGGAAATTAATGCAGGTGGTCTATACTTAAATGTTGCAATAACTGAAGGGTATACAGTTGTTTTAGTGAGTTTTTGAGTGTACGTCATTTGCACATTTTACAGACTGTTCAAATTCTAGTAAAATATGATTAACTAAATTACTATCCTTTTAACGACAGGAAAACATGAACTTAAAATTGTCCTCTTGTTATGCACGTATAATTTATGATAATAAATGCGAATTTCATATTTCCAAATTAGTTAGTAATCAAAGTATTGAGACCACTTCCGTCGTTAAAATTCTAAATAAGACATTATACATTTTTATGTTTTTAAATTACTTACTACCGATCGATGGTGATTCGGCGTACACCGCGACCACACAGAGGGCCGCAAAACACAGCTGAAATTAAATTTTTGCATATTTATTTAGAAGTAAAGGAAAATGATTAATTACATTGAAAAATAAATAAGTGACTTATACTTTCTACCCGGTACATTTATCTGTGAAATTGGAAATTAATTTAACTTTCTGAATTCTCACTAGAATCTTTTTTACAGAACTGCCAAACCTACTTCTCTGTAAAGCAAGATCTGCTTTAATAAATGTTAATTTTACTGATTTTACAAAGCAGTTTTTACTTTTTCCTAATCAACAGATATTACTGTTGCGAAACAGCAAAAACTTCTTTTTTTTTTTAGATAGTAAAAATAAAAAAAAATAATTAAGTTCAATTACTAAATATCCGAATTTTTAATAATTTAATTAACTGCATATTGACAATCTGAAATTTTGAAATCAGCTACAAAATTTCTTTATTAACCTTTAGAGGGCCGGGATACGCCATTTGAGGTAAGGCCACTGAACTCCAAACATTTGACATCAATTCAGAGCTTTGTCATATGCTTCAGATGACTTTTCTATAGAAACAACTATTTTTTAAAATTCCTCAAGTTCCGGCCCCCTAAAGGTTAATGCATCCTATTTTCATCATAAGATCGTTTGTTAGCTCTATTGGATCGATCAAAATTTATTTTCCTTCCTTCGCCATCAGTTTTAAATTTCGTCAATGTTGATCACATAATTTAGTTGTGCAACAACTATACAGTCATTTAAATTGTTATTAAATAAATTTTTTTTTAAAAATCATTAAATAATAACAAAACACAAAAAAAACTGAACAAATTACTCACAGGCAGCATGATGAACTAAGCAACGGAGCTGTCGATTGAAAAGGATCCCTCACAGCCTCATCCGTCAATCAAAGTGAGTGAAAAAAAAATGATGAGAGGAGTAGTATCGCTGGCGAAGGAAGTGCACTGGAATATAGCAGAACTAGGAGTGATCTCCAAATATCAGTGCATTACGGTTTTATACGTCTGCGGGCAAAACAGGCGGGAGGAACACGCGTCCCTCTCCTCCGTTCATTGCACGACGGACACATTGGTCGAGGCTGAGGGAGAAGGAGAGCATGAACAGCAACGGCCATATAGTAGGCCGGTTGGCCGGTTCAAGTTTGCGGCCTCGCGGGGAAAGCCATACTAAGTACGCCGCGGCGATTCTCAAAAACTAACACTTTAAAACAATTAAGGCGGCCGCACTCGCGGCTTTTACCGAGCGCCGCGCCGGGACTCCTCGTACGACCGCCGTTTGGGTACGTAAAGGCGCCGGTGTAATGTCCACTATGATCTTTTAAAATGCACTATAATTGATGGAAGACTTCTCTTCCTCTTTGGACTTTAATTGCACTTTTCCGTGTAGTTCACTTGAATTCCTGATTTTAAACGGTTTTTTATTGATTCACATTTTTTTTTGCAATAATTGATGTTACGTTGGAAATTATAGTACACAGAGAGAAATGTTTTAGTAAAAATTTCTATGTTTCGTAGGAACAGTGAGATATACTAAACTTATGAAAATTTTTTCTATAAATTTTCTATAGCAATTTCCACTGTATTAATAGTAATTTTTGCTATGTATATAGGAATTTTTAGTATGTTTTATAGTAAAAATCGTCATAGGTCGAGTATGTTCCTATTGTTCCTACGGTAATATAGTAATTTTTACTATCACATTTCTCTCCGTGTAGAATTTAATTAAATATTTAGCGTGCTTAATTAAGATGAATTAATAAAGCTTAAATTTTCAATTGAAAAGTTATTTGGGACGAGTGGTTTTCAATTTAACATCAAAATCGAAATAAAACGTGAAAATTGTGGTTCAGCTTCGCTACTCGAATTAATATTAAATTTTAATTAATTTTAATGTTTCAATCGGATTTTTTGGGTATGTGTGATATTGCATTCCTCGCCTGTTCTCTGCTACACGTACCTTTTGTAATCAAATCGATTATCAATCGAATAGTTTATATAAAGCATTTCATGACTTGAAGTGAAACCCTCGTAAAGATTCACTATATTTTTATTTCATTTACTTGTGCGATACTTATTCACTCTAAAAGTCATTAATTCAAATAGAGAAAGCAAGAGTAAACTAAATATCTATTCAAGACTAAAATTGCTAGGTGTACAGTATTGATTACCTTATCCGCATGTAATTGCGAAGTTAAAGGAAAAAATTTAAAACAAAAACAAAAAACAATAGTAATTGATAAAAATAATTGTATCCCGATATTACGGTCTTTAAAAATACATAATACTAAAAAGTGAGTCGTTGCTGCAGTAAAAGTAATATCATAGAATAAATCTAAAAATAATTACTAGAATACAAAAAGTTCAATGAAAATCATATATTCTCTGTTTCTACTATTATTTCTAAATAAATAAATAATAATTATATAAATAAATATAAATAGATAATTCTCTGTTAAATAAATAAAGTAAATAAATAAAATAAATTCTAATAAAAAAAGAGGTTTACTCAAAATAAAAAGAACGTAGACGCTCACCTTATAATTACTCGCTCCTAAAAATAAAAATAGGAGTGCAAAAAAGACAATCACTATCAGAGTGCGATACGCGTATAATATCGGCGCGATAATCGAGAAATTCGGCCGCTAACGGAATCGCCGTATCGCCGGCCAAGTGCAAGTGCCAAGGTCATGGTTGTCACGGCGTGCAGCGTGCAGTCGCGCACATCGGACGGAGAAAGGAGGAAAACTTTCCATTTTTAAGTGCGAGGCACCACCGCAGTCCCGCGCGAACTCGCTGCAAGTGAAAATACATAGCAAACTAGATGAATCGGAATTTCTATCCCGAAGTCCGCTGCCGTTGAAGCGTTAATACCCGGACAGATATCACATCGCGCGGGATTATTATATGCGAGCGAAAGAGCGAAACGGGATAATGCCTTTGCTGCGCTAGTTTTCCAGACTTTGCGCTCGACCAAATATAAAGGATGGCTCGACGCGCGTTCCCCGGAATAGAGAACCATTGTTCTCAAAAGGTGCACTTCTTTTTTTTTTATTGGAGCAGCAATTACCGCTTCGATTTACAATTTGTTGGGAGTATTTGCACTCAGTGCTGTATAACAAAATGCAAGGCTCGTTTCTTTCTTTTTGCGTTCAAGTTTTTACGCGTGGCTATTGTAAATAATTGATTCACTTTGTTTTGCCTGTTAGTCAATGAAGGGGGAAAAAGCGGAGAAATTATTATCGGTCTAATGGTACGGTAAGTAAATTTCGAGTCGTTATACCGCTCGGTTTTTTAGAGTTTAAGTAATTAGATAGTTCTTAGGCAAATCGATTTATGTGCCATTTAAGTCTTTCATGAATCTTTCAACCAAATTAAATTATTCAAAATTAAGACCGATGAATGGGATTTTAGTTTTCGAGAAATTCTCTCTTCAATGTAAAAAAATGATAGCAGAAATTTTCGAATTATTTTATAATTGCTTTTAAATAAGCTTGTATAAAAAAGTGAAGGACGTAATTATTCAGTTTTTCAGTTTGAAAATTATTGGAAAAACATATCACATAAATCACTTTAATAATTTAAAATCGATATAGATATAATGATCCGTAATTATTTTGTAGGTCAACCCCTACACTTGTCTCGCCTAATCAGCACATAACTACTTAAATCAAATTACCCATGGCAACCTGCGGAAAAAACTACCGCGAACTACCTTGTCGTCGAAAAGGACAGTAAATTTTTTTTTTTGCAAGTCAGTCAACGACCTTCAGTCTGAGCTCCGGAATGTCGGAATGCCCGTACGAAAAAATTGCACTTATAATTGCAGAGAAAACTGGAATAAAAAAAAAGTTAAAAGTGTAAGCAGCTGTCGCGAGAGTCGCGAGAATACAAAGAGGAAAAAGGAAAATTCCGCTGTTAGCTGCCAAGGCGGCGGAGATTTATTCGTAGTAGCCGATTTATAGGCGAGATAAAAGACGCGGCGCCGCGAACGAAATGAATGGACCTGCGCAGCGATACGCACACGCATGATACGGAGGTTGGACGTTGCGCACGCACCAAGAATGACAATTAAATCGCCGGCATCGCACTTTCCGCGACGAAAGAAGAAGAAAGCGTTCTGCCTGCTTTTCCTCGCCTTTTCACGCGCGACACGCTCGATTTTGTTCCTTCGCCACTGGACGGCTTAATGCACTCGTTATTAGCATTTCCTTCCTTTTTTATATGCCTTTATTTCCTTTTTTTATACATCCGATTGCATATCCTCGGCGCCTTTTCTTTTCTTTTTTTTGTCGTACGCCTTCTTTCACCTTTTTTTTCTTTTTTTTTTTAATGATCATTTGTACAATTGTGCCTGTCTTCGGAACTCGCAGTAACGGAGAAAGTTGATATGCTGGGCCATAATTGTACATGTAGGAATAGTAGATACCCTTTATTTTGAGTAATAAATAGGCGACGACTTTGAGGACGGTTCTGCGTCAATTGACTTGTGATTCTTTGAGACAAGTAGAAATTATCGAAACTCTTTTTTTTTTATTAACGTATATAATACAGAGAGAAAAGTCTAGTAAAAATTACTATACTATTTGGTAGCGCTGGGATAGACTTGACAAATAAAAAATTTTATTAGAAAGTATGGTAAAATTTGCTAGACTTGTAGCAAAATTTACTGCAAGTCTAGCAAATTTTACGATACTTTTTAGTAAAATTTTTTATTAATCGAGTCTGTCCCTCCATTAGTAAATAGTATAGTAATTTTTACTAAACTTTTCTCTCCGTGTAATGATGGGTGATGTGGTCATAAGTGTAGGATTATAACTTTGGCGAATGATAAAACTTTTTTTAATTTGATTTTTTTTAATTCATCACGACACAGATTGGCATTGGCTTATTATATGCAGGTGTTAAATGAATCGGCTTATGGCCAGCCGATTGACGAGTTAGATATTATGTATATAGTAATGTTGCGGTACTTTTTCTCTCATGCTCTGTTTAAACCTAATTAGACGCATTTGCTCATCTGAAGAGCAAATATACCAATAATATTCATTAGATGATCCTTTCACTTCTAACATATTTATTGTATTTTATATTGTATTTTATTTATGATCATGTTGCAGGGTAATTAAACTGTAAATAAGGCGTTAAAAAAAAAAATAAATAAATAAATCATTTTTCAAAGCTCAAGCTGGTCTTGGTCAGTTTGAAAGCGCCAATATACATTCGAAAAAAAATTTTTTTATCGAACGGACACCTTTCAAATTCTATTAATCTTAATCTTTACTTGAAATTAAAAAAAAAAATAGAAAACATCGTGGAAAAGGTGAAATTGATCAGATAATTTGAAAGCTCCGCAATGTTCTACTTTTATTTTGAAGTTCTTGCACGATATCTAAGCCATGCATGTACAATAAATGAATTTTTTTGTTTTTAATTGTTTTAATGAACATTTATTTAGTTGTTTATATAAAATTACACTTTTTGTGGTAAGTATATCACCTATCATACAATATTTGACATGTTTAATTGCACTAACATCAACGATGCTTATGCGTCACACAGTCACAGCTCAAGAGCCGTGCGCGAGTCGCCCATGAAGTAAAATAAGGAGAAATATTACAGGAGTAACAATTTCAAGATGAAATTAATAGAGAAAAAAATTAAATCAAAACATTTTATAGAGAAAAATATATCTAATTAATACATTCGACATCCACAATACATTTTAATACCGGAAATGGAAGATAATCGAGGCCAGCGGTATTGATATCTTAATTTACTACTACAATTAAAAATGTCACATTAATCTGGTTTTATTAATGATTCATTTTTATAATTATCACATATAATACAATAATTTACAAACATTCATTTAATAAGATTCACACGAATTGTGAAAAGAATGTTGCGTAGACTTTTGAAAAAAATACTTAGATAATTCTGGTATAAATTTTGCCATAGATATTATTCTAATCGCTCTTTACAAATAATCGATGAAGACGTCTTTATGCCATTTACAGGTTAATTGCTAATTACATAAATACACATTATTTACATAATGTTTTGTCTCGTTGGTGAACTTTTTCACCTTTTCACCTCCGTCGTTGAATAGCTGGACTTGCTTTATTTAATTGCCAGCCTGACTCTTTGATTGTGTCACGGTGAACGATCTTGTCGTAATTCTACTATTTACAGGACAAGTAGTATTCTTTACTGGTACCTCGGGTCTGGGCGAGGTATGAGTTTTTAGTTAAATAAAGGCACTCTGTAACTTGCAAAAATATAGCGGTTGGCTGCTACATGTTCAAGTTAATTACGAGAGCTTGGATTAATCTCATTGCATTCGATCAATGAGCTTGCGCAATTTAATTGTTTCGCCTATCTTGCTTGATATTTCACACACAACTGAACTTTACACCTGTTGAATTATGAAAAAAATAAAATTAATCAATTATGAAAATCAGAAATAAAAATTTTAACAGTCTAATTTTTCATTACCATCATCGCTGCTATAACAATTGTGGCAATGAAGTTTGTGGTTTCGAACGCGTACGTCGGTACCCATGAGGCCGTCGCCAAGTCTTACATGACATACGCAGCATTTAAAACATTCCATGTGATAAAACAAGCGTAGGCTTTCAATAATCATTGCTGCACCACGACCTAAAAAATAAGAACACTTAGTCTAATTGTCCATAACAATTTTGTTTGAAAGATTTTTTAAAAGAGTAGGAGTCAAATATTGAAAGATAGAATGCGAACAATTAAATGACCCACCTAATTCGTCACCGCAGTGTGAACATTTCTTTTTGCCACTTACACTCAACATCTTCTCTTGCGATGATGCATTGTTATTGGCTGCTTGTTGGACTTTGTGCTGTTGCATTGAATACTGTTGAGAAGTATGAAGGTGTTCTTGACTGGCACTGTGCTCCAATCTGAGGCAGACAATAATTGAATTATGGATTTCAGAAATAAATTTTTTCTACTTTTCTACTATAAATATGCTAAATGATATAAAATACCTTCGACGTGGAGGTAGAGGTTTTTCCTGTGCTCGGTTTTGAACTCTTTGAGTAAGAGTTTGAATAATTGCATCTGGCAAAGGCTTATTGTCTGTTCGAGCAGGTGCACTTGTGTATGGCACAGAGGTACCAGTTACATGCGGTTTTCGTACCGGAGGAGATCGCTGGTTTTTCTCGTTGATTCTCCTTTGCTCTGCCTCCTACAACCAAAGAATAAATCATTAATTCAGAATAAAGATAACAAAATGGAAGATGAGTGAACATATAAAAGATAAGTAGACTAATAAGTTCGCAAATAAAACATCTAATTAAAGAATTTTTCACCTGAATAAGCCAGTGTTGATAATTGTAATCATGAGAACCGCGAGGAATATCGCTTTTACGGCGTTGAACCCACTGGTCGCCTTGAACGATCCTAGGCCGGGGCACTGCCGAAAGTGCTTGTAAGGTCTGCCTACTCATTTGCTGAGTATTGCTCAGATTGCTGGCTGAACAGGTAGATCTTAGTGGTACTTCAATTTGTTGCGGAATCGAGTCGGTCGATGAGAGGTGATTACTTCTGCTTGGCGTAGAAATAAAAATATGACATAAGAATACTGATAAGCAGAACAAGTAGACAATTTTTATTTAAAAGGCATCTTAGGCTATCTAACGAACCTTATAGGAAGAGCAGGTTGTCTCTGTTCGACAAGACGTAGAGGCTTTGTAGGTGGTATCGGGGGTGGTGGTGGTCTCCTCTTCTGAGCGAGTGTAGACTCCTGTAAATTCGGCATGGACGATCGATAATTATTGTGACTCATCGATTGAGTCTGTTTATAAAGCATAGATTGCCGAAGCTGAGGTGCACTTTGAGCCACATCCTGCATCGATTTCCACTGCTCCTGCAGTTGTTCAGCTAATTGCTCGGCCAATTGTTCGGCCAGTTGCTCGGCTAGCTGCTGCTGCTTCTGCTCACGGTAAGCCAAGTTGTTGCGTTGACGTTTCAGTTCTTCCTGCTCTAACTGAAGAAGTTCTCGCTCGACTCGTAGTACCTCCTGCTGTTAATTTCAATATTTGTTTAGTTAGTCATATATCATTTATCTTTTGGTTTTAATAATATTACTATGAATAATGCTTACCCTTGTGCTGTATTCATCCTCGGTATGCTTATGACTTTTACTGTTACTCGGAGGACTTACTGACTTCTAAAAAAAGTTAAGTACATTATCATAAAATCGTAGTAACCATAGAACGTATTGGAGTTGAGGTTCAGTCATCAATTTTGTGAGAGAATTTAACATTTTGTTAAATCATCCTGACCAATTTTTTTAGAATCCCTGCAGAATATTCAGACATACCTCCTTGCCATCCTGATGCCTTCGTACTTCAGGACTTCTCCTTTCACTCTTCTCACTCTTCTCAAGCTTCTCCTGAAGTCTCAATTGTCCCTGCAGCTTCGCCTTTTCCTCCTCTTGCTTCAATTTCTCGAACTCGCGCTGTCTTTTGGCCTCGTCCTCCTTCCTCACGAGCTCTTCCTGCTTGCGCAGATTTTCCTCGTTCATCCTCAACGTCTCAACAGATAGATCTGACTCCTGCCGACACTGTCTCGCCGGCGGAGCCTCGCCGTTTTCCATATTCGCACGCTCTCGCTCCAGCAGCATCTTCTCCTCTTCCAACTCACGAAGTTTGTGCGCAAGCTTCTCTCCAATATCGCTAAAAATAAATAACATTTTTTATTCTATCTTTATTCAATTTAAGAACATTGATCGACGGGATTGCTGGATCTTTTACGAACCTGCGGCTCTGCTGATAGCTCCACTGCTCCTCCCGCTCGAGCACCTCAATGATCTCGCGCTCCTTCTTGCCGATTTCATCCTCTTCGGAGGAGGTGACGCTAGCACCGAAGGGCTCGCTGCTCTGGCGACTGTGCTGGGACATGTCAGGGCTGACGGGCTGCTTGCTCCAATCCTCGGCCTGTCCCAACTCCACGCCGGAGTCGCGCTCGTGGCTCGAGTCTTGCTCGTAGTTGCTGTCCGTGTCGTAGGAACGTCGATGCAGTTGCTCGATCCGACGCTCCTCTGCCAAAATCGCCGCCATGTCCGGCGGCTTCGTTAAAGTCAGCTCACGCTCCAACTCGTCCTCGTTAAACTAAAATATTTCCCGTATTTTCATTGATTAGTATATGAAAAGTATAGTTATAAACATTTCAATTAATTATTTATTCTATTATATAAATTTACTACAAATTTACTACAAATGATTCTCAGATGAGAATCGTATGAATTTTTTCAATATACTGAGAGAATAATTTAGTAATTTTCAGTAAATATTTACTTCGACAGTACTTGTTAAATATTTAATTGAATCAATTAATTATTTTGTTGAAACTGTTAAATTTATTTAGAAAGAAATAAAATCATTTAATTGCGAAGGAATATTTAACCAGCACTATTGAAGTAAATATTTGTTGAAAATTACGAAATTAATCTCTCAGTGCAGGGTTGAAAATAAAATTTCGGCTATCAGATCGCATTATGCACTTACGCCTTCGATGCCTAGAAAATCGGAGCGTCTTGTACGCAACTCCTTCTTTATGCGCCTCGTAGAGTTGAGTCTTTTTAGAGGTTCAATTGGTTGGTTTTCCTCGTCGCTCAGCTCCACTGGTGGTGGGGGTGGTTTTTCCTTTGGTGGTTCCACGCTCGTTGGCGGGCCCAAGGGGAAGGAAATTACATTAACCACTTCCTCGTCGCTCGAAAAACTCAAAGGTAGTATCTGAAACGATTTTTATAGATAAAGATAGATCATAGATAAATGTTATACAAAAATCCTAATTGATAGATTATAACTGAATTGATTTGAACTATGTAATCCCTTTAAGCGTTTATTATCTCTTTTTTACAAAAATTACTGAAAAAAAATATCTATAAAACGATTTTATTAAAATACCGATGAATTCAAACAGCAAATTGGCAACTATAATTGACAAATAGTTCTTCAGTAGTTTTTTAATAGTTGCTGTCAATTTTACCGACAATGTATTTATGTACGTGAAGTACTCAAAAGATCGTTTTACAAAAGTTAAAATCTTATTTTTTTTTTAGCATTTTGATAAAAAAAACTTCTCACCTGCTTGCCATCTGGGGAAAGTGGACTAAGCAGATCCATGGGCTGAATATTTAAAGTCGTAGGCCTGATAGGGGCTACAGGCTCTTGGACCTTTGGTGCTTCTTGCGCCTCTCGCTTTTCCTTCGCCTCCTGCTCCCTGGTGTCCAATTCGACCGCTCGAGTCTCCGACTAAATTGGCAAAAAGAAATAAAAGTAAGCAATTTGTTTATGCGACAAAAAATTTCACACGCTTGTACATTTTTGTAAGTGATACAGACACAAAAAATAATTCCGTCACGTGAAAAGAACAATATGCTATAAAACATTTTTACTTCTACATTACTTCATGCATACAGTTAATTAATACTCATATGAATGCATTATTAACACTTTGCAACTTTCTGCTATGTCTGAAATTGTTTCGCTGACTGCAGAAACATTTTCGTGCATTTTTTCGGCTGAATTAGCTAACTACAATTTTAAGCAACACGTAAGCACAGAATTTGACTTTTTTAGATTACTTTTATTTATTCTTTTTTATTTACACTAACGGATATTGAACGGATATATCAGAATTTTATGACGTGTGATTTTTTTCGACAATTTAAAAGGATTAGGACATAAAAAATGAGTAATTGAACAAATACACACTGTCATTGCGCTCGATCTTCCGATTGCCTTGCAACTTGCATACGAATACACCTGCACACGTTTGCGAACTGATTCAAAATTTTTTTGATACGCATCATTTTCTGATAAGTTAAGAATTTATGCCTCTTTTTATAGAAAACGATATCGTTTTATAGATAACGTTATAGATAAAAAGAGTTATAGCGGTTCTAATTGGCAGAGTCAGCTGGAATTCAGCCGATATGGTTTTACTTTATGAGCACGTACTTTGATAAATCATACGCGTATGTCTGACACATTATTTGTTTGTTTAAGGGTAGAATAAAGTTTTTTAAAAAATTCTTTAATCTTTAAAATAGAACATAGAAATTGCTTTAAAACAGGCTAAAAAATTTGTTATAAATAACATTTTTTTATAATTAAAAAATGTTTAATGTAAAGAACTTTTATTTCAACTTTTTAAAGCTTGACTACCCTTAAAAATTGAATAATAAGTAGAATGATAAAATTAAAATTCAAGCAGTAAGCGTTAGGAAATGCATTATTTTAGTATAAAATAAAACAAAAATGGTTTACTAAGCAACTAAAACATAGTGTAGGCAAATGAAAGAAAAGCCGAGCTGATAAGCAATGAAACGACAAACAAAAAAGCTGAAAAAGCAAAAATTACCCTTACCTCAAATTACCAAAGCTTACAGAATAATATACAAGTGCAATCCTCGGCGACAGCGGCTATATATATATAAAACGACTACAAAACCTCTTGAGTTACGCTTACAATTTCACTGACGATTTGAAAAGCGCGGAACATTTTTTTTAGTTTTAATAAAATAATTATTAATTGATTAGCTCTATAAGCTTACTTTTAATTTATTACTTCATCTAGTATACTATACATAAGTCCTGGAATTAAATTTTCATTACGGGAGGTCTAAGGGAAAAAAGTGTCAACTTCAAATTATTCATTTTATATACATTCATATATTTTTTATATTTTTAATACGTTTTTCGTAGCTCAAATTTATCAAATGCATAATGCGTTTAACAATACAACGCAGGTAAACGCGCGCTTAAGATTTTCTTTTCTCTTTATACTGTTAAAACTTGAAAATTATTTAAATTGCATCAGTAACTTTTTTAATTAACACGCCTTTTTTAATCTTAAATAATTATTATCGCCCAAAAATGCTAACTCTTTCTTTGAAAAATAAATTGTTATATCGAGGTAATTTTTAAGTATCACAATATCTTATACGCCTTCTATATAAATTTTCATGTGTGGCTTCGTTCGCGTAGCTAATATATTAATCAGAATTACTCTCGAAGATCATTCGCTAATTTTTATTTTTCTTATGTGTAGACCATTGTTATTATTGTCATAAGCTACAATGGGGTCTCCATAAAAATAAATATTTTAAAATAAAATTTTATCTCCAACAAAATGCTTATTAACATTTAATACAGTAATGTGACTGAATAAAGGTATTTCAAAATGTTTTCAAATATTTATATTAAATCAGATCTGTATAGGTATATCCGTGGAATCTTTAACTCTTTGGTTGTGTTAAGACTTAAAATACATATATGAATTACTTATGACGTACGACACAGAAATGAAGAATAATATTTTCATTTTTTCAAACAAAAATAAAAAATTAACAGTGATATTCACCAGACCTCCGCAAAGAGTAGATAGCCCGAAGTTCACAGTTCACAGACATAAACACTGGAAGAATAAATATTAGTTCGACTCATGGCCTCAAATAAAGTTCTACGGATATCCCTGTATAATTCTTTAATGCACTGTATATTCTTTTAAAACATACTTATAGTCTTGCTTTTTGGCACAATAGTCTTTGTGGTATGTTATAAACGTATTTTCATTGTGTAATGCAAATTGTTAATTATTGACAATACAAGAATATTGCTCTCGGCATTTTACATTTGGAATATACGATAAATCGAGTTCTACTTTTACGATGACTGTAGTAGACTTAATTTAAATTTCTAAAGTAACAGGGGGGATTATTAGAATACTATAGAAGAATGCAAGTGGAGACAAAAGACTAAAAGAGGCAACAAAGTTTTCATAATTATAAATTAATTATTGTCTATTTACAGATAATTCGTTAGTTAAGGTGTACGATTGGCTAGCTAGTGAATAATAAATCAAGTCAAAGGTATGACTTAATATTGCAAAAAAGACTGTCACTTGTTCGATATTCTGTTTTTCCTTATTGCTGTTTTCAGCATCATTTCTTTCTTTTATCTATTTACAAAGCATTGCTATCGCTTTTCAAGGCAGAGTAAACTCGATGTATACGCATGTAAGTTTTATGCAAATTTTCATTTCAATTATCGTTATCTTAATTTATACAGTCACCCCCAAAAATGTAAACAATGAAAGATTTAGTTAACGAATGAATGGATGAAAATCTTAAAATAATAAAATAATAAATAAAATATTAAATTTCTTGCCGCTCATCAAAATTAATTTAGCAATTTAACTAAGCAAATTAAAAAAAAAGAAAGAAAAGAATACGAACCGCTAGGTTCCGAAAAATCCAGCGATTAGTTAACTAACAAATCGCGACCGAAATAATAATCTAGTCATCCGATGATTCTTGGGAGGTGACATTTTTCGTATTCGTACGATCGTAGTCGGTAGTAGTGCACTCGGGCGAGCACTCGCCTGTGCACTCGGGCGTGCACTCGGAGGTGCACTTGATTGTACGTTCGACGGTGATGAAGGGAGTGGCCTGCGGCTGACCCCGCGGCACCAATACCTTCTCGCAGAGCTCCAGAACAGTGTGTCGCCTGGTGTCCGTCGGCGGCTGTATCCTCGGGCTGGACGTCGGCGAGCAGCTCGCCTTCACCGGCACCGGAATCTCGGAGAGTCTGGGAGGGGAGGAGCAAGGGCTCGGCCCCTTTTGCCCCGGAGGGGATCGAGGACTGTTCGCTCCCTGTCTTCTGGACAGCGGCGTTGGAATTTTGGAGGGTGAGCGGCCAGCCGGAGCTGCTTCTAATTTAGGGATCGGCGCTTCCGGGGCTTTTCGCCTCGGCGGGACTTTTGGGCTTTGATAGACCACGGGCCGGGAATTCGAGCTGCTCAGCTCTAAGCTGCGAGGCGGGTTAGCGTTAGTAGACGCTGTTGGCGACTTTGGAAGTAGCAATGATTCCCCAAGGGCGGAAGAAGAAGAGCAAGAAAAATCGGCAGTGCCCTGTTGAGCAGTTGTGGAAAAAGGCATTTTTTCATATACAATTGAATGGACACCGTAACCACATTATAGCTAATTAAAGGAAACTAACGGACATAAAGGGATGCAGGTAATATGTACAAAACGATACCAATGGGGTCATAGCTTTGATATATATACGATATCCGGATATCCTGAACCAATAAATAGTAATACCAATTTCCTCGAGACTAGTGAAGCTTTACTCTTCGCTTCAAAAGCCGTTCAAACAGTATCAGTTAGTTTCAACGAATTTCGTTTATTTATGATTTACTCACTCTGTCTGTCAGCACTGAATCGCCGCTGCGAAACTCCGTCGAGTGGGCGATTTTTCCTTCGTCTCCGTTAATATGCTTTGAATTGTTCTTTACGGCCTCTACGTTCTCGATGGTTTTCGTCTTTTCTTCGACAAGTGTTACTTGCGTATGAGACTTATCGGTCTCTTCGTCGATGAGCCCAGAATTTAAATTATCAGGACAGCTAATGTCGTTACTGTGCATTCCGGATTCTTCGCGATCTACTTCATTAAGATTCTGGAGTGGCTTTTGTCGCTTCTCTTGTTGTGGTTGTTCTTCTTGTGGTGGCGGTGGCGCCGGTGGTTTCTGTTGTTGAGGTTGCTGCTGATATTGATCCTGTTTCTGTTGCCGCTGAGGCTTCTGCTCGAAGTCTTCGAGACTTTGCACGCGCTCGCAAGTATCTGGTCCACTCGAGGTATCTGCGTCGAACGAATCCAGACTTTGATGGAAAATCGCGTGAGGTACTCGAAAATCACAATCTGGAGATGAGCTTCGCTCGCTCGGAGTAATGTCATCCCCCCGACTACTTGCCTGCTTTAAAAAATTATTTTTGAGTCAACGTAAACTTGTAATGAAAGATTTGTTTTTTAGTAAACGTAGAAGAAGAATAATTATAAAAAGTGTTTAAAACCTTACCTGATTGAGAAAACAGCTAGCAGACCGTTTACCCGCGTCGTTGTAGCGGTTGTCGTCGATGGCCATGAGTCTATCCTTGATCGAGGTAGTGCAGAATTCGCTGCCGTTTTGATCTAACGAAATATTTAATGGCACATTCTCCTGCTCCCTGCTATCGACCAGTTTTTCTAAGGTAAGCAGTCTCTCTCTCAGTGGTTTGACTCCTTCAAGCTCCTCGGTCAGTATTCCTCGTGGCTTAGGCTCCTGCTCGGCAGAAACCGACTTCAGGACCACACGATCACTAGACTTGCCAACTGGAAAATCGGATAAGCATTTTGACTGAGAGCTACTAGCGGGTTTGTCATCAATTTCATTCTTTTGCCTCTCTAAGTAAGACAAACGTTCCTTGATAGAGATGCCACTAGGTAACTCCAGCTTGACACCACCGTTATTGTTATTCTTGTTCTGCAGGTTTTCACGGGACGCCTTTTCAAATATTTCGCGTCGCTTGACGATGTCGACCTTGACGACCGGCTGCTGCTGCTGCTGCTGCTGCTCAGTTTGACTGGAATAGCTGCAGTCGAGAAACGGAGAGCCGTAGCTGTTATTTGCGTTGTCGAGCTTCGCGTCGAGCTCGCAGACGGTGTGCCGCGGAATGTTCTGGGGGACTTGGGACACGTAATCCCTAATGCTGTCTTCGTAGGTGCACTTTTCGAACTCGGGCGAACTCGCGCTTGCCGTCGTTCCCGAGTCGTACTCTTGTCTGCTTAGGCGGTTACTGTTATTGCTATTGTTTTTTGAGAAGCCATTTTTTACTAACTCCTTAGGCTCGTTCGTCTTGTTTAGGCACGTCGGCCGTTTCGGTGATTGACTAGCCGTGTTTTTAAAACCGTTGTTGTTGTTACTGTTGCAGTCGCTGCTTTCATTCTCGCCGTTACCGTCGTTGGCGATTTTCCCTCGAGAACCTGCGTTGTCATTCTCCTGGCCGCCACTGTCCGCGTCCGAATGATTTTTCTCGATTTCACATTCTCTGTCGCTCTGGAAATTATATTTATATATTAAATTTCAATGAATACCTTTTATTAATTTATTTTTTCTTCCTCATGGAAAGGAGCTTTGTAATAGTAAACAGAGCTTCTCTAAAAACATGTTAGACGTTCGTTGTGAGTGATCCTGCATCATTTTATGTTGTTTTTAAAATGTCTGCATGAATGTGTATGTGTGTAAGTGGGTCCATCTCTATTTCAGAATTTTATTATCGAATTTTAACGAATAAAGATTCATTCATTCGATTTCTCTTTTTATATCTTCATTTGTTTATTTTTAGAACGTATCTTTTATTTTAGAAAAACAGGTTTTCGTGTTTCTCAGTTAAGATAAGGTCAATGTAATGAAATTTCTTTAAACGTATTTGAAAGGACCATAATTTTATATTATTTACTGTCAGAAAATAAATAAATCATATACTGGAAAATAATAATTAAAAATCTTTAAAAAAATTCATCGTTGTATACAACATTGAATATGTATATCCCATAAATTTTTTAAATGATTTTATGGATTAGTTTTTGAGAAAACAAATTAAAATTAAAAAATGTACAGGATGAAGATTGATTTAATAATTGCTTTATAGTCGTAGTTTAATTGAATGGGTGTTCTCGAAATTGATTTACTTTTTATTTATTTATAATTGTAGCAAGTTCTTTTTTTTTGACTTATATTTACTTTTAGAAAAATTTATATTTCGAATAGCTTAGTAGCGAACGAAAAGTAGACTGAAATAAATTTTCATTTAAGTATTAATAATTCAACGGACTGAAAAGTCCTGAAGGACAAAATTTAAAAAAATAAACACACTTAAAGTAAATTTAAACTGTTTACTTTGAAATAGCAGAAAAAAAAACGCGCGCACTGTACATTAGATTAAAAAAAAGGTAAAATGCTAATTCGGTCTTACTAAAACGCTGTGGGTGTCGTCGTGGGTGTCACCGCTGACAGAACTCTTGCCGCTGCTCGTGCCAATACCGAGGTCGCTGAGGTCGTTCGCGTCCTCCTCACTGTACATCGCGAGGCTGATGCTGAGCTTCCGGCCGCGCTGTCCGCGCTCCTCCATCATTTCGGAGAATGTTTTACTCCTTCGTCGCTGCCTGTCGTGCTCCTCGAGCTCCAACTTCTTCACCTCGACTACGCGCTCGATTATGTGCTCCTGCCGTTTCCGCCTACTGCTCTTCCAGTTATCCAGATTCTGCAAAAAGAAAGGCGCAGGATCTTAGCGATCGAGGATCGTTGCCGGTCATTAGAAAAATTTCGATTCACACTAACCGATTGCCAGTCCTCGGGGTCATCCCGGATTTCTTGCTTGATTTTCTTCACTTCCTGGACCTTCTGCAATTGCTCCTGCGCCGTTCGATAGAGCGAACATGGTCCCACTTTTACGAACTGCAGGGGATTCGTAGCTTGCTTCGGCGGCGTTTTCAATGTTGTTTTCAACTTTGGCGGCTCGTGCGTCACCTGCAAATTAACCGACGAGTTGAAAATTTAATTTTCGTCCCGTGCATGCTAAATGTTGCGGCTTAGAATGCGGAGACAAATATTGCATGGTATTTTGAATTTCTACTTTTGAATCGCTGAATTTTTAATTTAAAGAATTTCAATTAAATTAAAATGTTTAAATGTGTGATTAGCTGAATGAATCTTACGGTGTGCGGACTCAGCGTTCTGTCGTTTCGCCGCTCGTTAGCAGCTATCTGTGTAGACGGCATACTCGCGTTCGCTGCGTTCCTCCGACCGCTGAACAACGACTCTGATAACTGCAACTCACGAGCTCGGCTCTCTACTTAGCTGCACCGGATCCATGCCTAATGTCTGCTCGACACAACTGAAAGCATACAAATAGGACATTGTTTTACTTAATTCTTTTATCGTGTTTTAGTTCAAAGGCCATTTTTTTTAATTGAAAGTGTCTTATAAAGCTCCATAAAATGGTGCAAAAATCGCATAAACCTGATAAATAATTTATCGAATTTTATCAAATTTGTACATTTTTATAGTATTTTATAAGATAGTTTCCACGGGGAAGTTCTTCTGCTTCCTTCATTCACCCCTCAAAGATTTGATGGCGCAAAGCGCGATGAGATTTTAATCTACTTTCTTAAATATTTTTTTCGAGAAAATGTAAAATAAATAAGAATCAGTTACAGGTGCAGGGACAAAATTTATTAGTAAAATTTACTCAAAGGCTCCACACTTCAAAAGTTCTTGTAAAAATGACTATACCATTTTGTACATTGATAGAAAAGATTCTTTAACCCAAAGTCTCCGCGGCTTTAAAAAATAATTTTGTCATGGTATTTGAAATAAAGAAGTATGCATTAGCATTGAAGAAATATTTTTGAATAGTTAATGCGCGATCATCTTTACTGACAAAAATCCTGTGGATGGCTTAATAGTTAATGCACCGTTTCTTTACATCTAATACCTACGCCTTTGGACTATATTAAATGCGCACGGCTTTATATTAAAGACACTGGCTTTGGATCAAAGGATCTTTTCTATCAGTGTAATGCTATTTTGAGACATACTCGAAAAATTAAAAAGTTTACTAAAACGTAGTATAATGAAATTTACTGTAAGACTACTAAAGTTTACTACTTATATACATTCTAGTAAAATTTGTTTGTCAAGTCTGTCCCTTCGTTACAAAGCAATATACTACTAGAACTATAGATCTTTTCTCTCCCTGTAGTGGTAAAATAGTATATTATGACACTGGTGCGGACGATGATTATTTAAGCCGTGTGATGTCTTGCGTCCGAGCGAAGCGAGGGTGAAAAGTCGCACGACTTAAATAATCACTTCCGCACTAGTCTCATACGATATATTTTATAGCACGAGAGCCGAAAATTGGCATTAAAGTTGACATTTTGAGGCTAGAGTGCTATAAAAACTGATTTTTACATTTTACTTCAAATATAAATATAAATCAAGTAAGTAGATATTGCTTAAAAAATTCAGCCAAATTTACTTACTGCATGAGTAAATTTTATTTATTAAGTTTACTTAATGTTTTAAGTAAAGTTTATTTACCATTTCAGTAAATTTTGCTAATCATTTTCCCCGTATGAAAGTAAACGGCTTAAAATTTTAGAATAGCCTATATTCTGGTAAATGAAGCGATTTTTTCGCGGATTTCAACTGAAAACGCAGCGAAAATGAGCAGAGACGTAAAGTTAGTACAACGTTGACAGCTTTATGCTTAGTCTAGTATCACGCTCAGGTGAATAATCATGCCGTTAATGTGTACTAGCGCAATGAGGAGCTGAGTTATGCGTGCGCAGATGCCAGCTCCTCGCCACAAGGGATTAAGTTCTCGACCAAGAGATTAGGCGATGAGCGTACGCTTGTATAATGCGCGTATAGTGAGAATAGTAGTTCGTCCGACGAATGGATTAAACCCGTCGCTAATATCTCCCGAGTTCAGCAGTGTTCTTCCGCATACCTACGCGCTTCGTATCTTTGAGCTTCCTACCTTCTTTCGCTACGTAATATCTGCTTTAATATAAATTTCATTTGGACTAATTAAGACTCCGCGGTTCCTATTGCGCCATCCTCGTATTACCGGATTTATTGAAGATTTATTAACAAATTGGAAAAATAATTTGTTAATAGTTGTTTGGAAGGACTCAAGTCAATATTGGCGTTATGCGTTGAACTAACTTCTTTCGCTACGTAATATCTGGTTTAATATAAATTTCATTTGGACTAATAAAGACTCTGCGGTTCCTATTACACCGTCCTCGTTTTACCGGATTTATTGAAGATTTATTAACAAATTGGAAAAATAATTTAATAGTTGTTTAGAGGGACTCGAGCCAATATTGGCGTTATGCGTTGAACTCACTTCTTTCGCTGCGTAATATCTGGTTGCATATATAAATTTCATTCGGATTGATTAACACTCAACGATTCCTATTACAACGATCCTCGTTTTACCGGATTTATTGAAGATTTATTAACAAATTGAAAAAGTAATTTGGAAAATGTTGTTTAGAGGGACTCAAGCCAATATTTGCGTTATGCAATTGATTACGAGTGGAGATTTGCAAGGGTAATGACATTTTCTTGGATCCTCATAATTCGTTGCACAATTTGACCGAGAAGTTTTTGAACTCACTGTATATATCTCTATCCGATCTAATTATAACTCTATTGAGACGAAAATAGATTGAAATGATTTTTTACGTGTTTATTTTTGGAGAAACACATTAAGTTAAGTGTTCCTGAAGGTGGCCTGATCAATATGTAAAAGTATGAATAGGATTTCTAAATTTTAAAATACGACCAATAAATTATAGGACTGTCATTTTGTTTGTCTACTTCAATAGTGAATCGTAAAAAAGTGCCTATTTTATAATAAAACATAGAAGACTAGGCAATTTAAAAGAAATATAATAATAAACTGTGAGAAACGTGCGAAATTTCTCAAAGTATAATTTCTAAAAGGAAAAGTGAATTAACAAGGCAAATATATTTAAATAAATATAAACATTACTAGAAATTCAAGTTTATTAGAAATTATTATCAAAATCGTGAGTGTTGAATTGAATTTACGATTTTATATACGAAATTTATAGGTACACGCGAAACACCGTAAAATCAAAGAAACACCCTTACTGCGTAGAGTTATATAAACGACAAGTTAATCCGCATAATGCCAATGAAATATTACATCACGCAGACTTTCATGCAGACTTGAAAGGTTTTCCCCGTGAAAAATCAACCTTTAAAAGTGCTTTGCCGTAAAGTGCTGTAACTAACGCAGCCGATAAATTTGTGACTATATCCGTGGAGTTCGCCATTGATAAATCGCTCTCTTGCGCATAAGCGTGTAATATTTGATGTTTGCGCGACTGTAAGCCTCGTACAATATATATAATTTGAAAAATGAAATCTTTTCATCTTCTTGTGTCTATCCTATGCTTAAAAAGAAAGGGGACGGGTTATCTGGAGAAACTTCAAGGTCGTAGAAGCTAAATCTGGAGAAATATCTCGATCCTTTATAAAGGTATATGGTATGCTCAAGTGAGATATATACATCTATATAAAGTGCGATGATCTCAGCTCGTAGTCATGACTTCTAAATAGTGCCCATCACCCTTGAAAGAGAATTTTTCAGTAGCGCCACTCAAAACATTTTGATCGATCATTTTTTATAGAGTGGTAGATGTAATACTTTTGGAGTTTCAACTTGGGTGCGGAAATAGATCGTTTACGTCACCTGACGTTTTCTCGCTCGAGTGAAGCGAGAAGAGGCTCTTTATCCTTCCAGGTGCGTATATATAAACCCCACCCTAGGAAATTGTCTTTGTCTTCACTTCCACGTTATATAATTCGTTTTGGTGCTCTAAGTGTTTTTTTTCGTAATTTCTCACGGGAAACCAGATGGTACGATCCTTTGTGTGCAGGTATTGCTGAAATTGCTTTTTGTCAAGAAAGATGTAATAAAATGAATGTAAGAGCAGTTAAATGTGATGTTCCATTTTGTTGGATGTAAAAAGTGCAATTTGAAATCTTATAACGCAATTATAATAATATAAACTGATATGTATATAATCACAGTAATAATATCAATACCGCAATAAAAACTGTATCGGTAGTAACACGTCCTTTTCATCCTATTATCCAGTGAGTCGATTGCAATAACTCAGGGATATGTAGGCCTGATACTGTAGCACGTACATGTCAACAATTTTTAAAAAAATAAAATTTCCATAAGTTAACAATTTGTTGACGGTAATTAGACCATTATAATACAATTAGAGAATTCTAGATCGGTTAATGTGCTTTAAATTTAAATTTTCGGGAAAAACACGATGATTCCCGTTAACTCTACAAGCCGACATAATTAAAAATCAATAGCTGAAAACAGCTTTTTTTTTTCTCTCTCTCATCCGCAGAGAGACCCGCTCGTTTCCCATTTCCCTTGACATTTCTACGCGGCGGAGAAGCTTGGCGCATCGTTTATTTGTCGGTTGTTTTTCACCTTCTCTCTTAGGTGCCATATTATCGTAACGGTACAAGATCGTCAATAAGTTGACTCGAGCCACTTTTCCACGAATGGTTAACGTGTAAGATAAAATAAGGCAAAGTGAGGTCTCTATTTTCTAGATCCCGATCTCAATTCACCGTTCCCGCTTTAGGTGACATTCCAGAAAAATTAGTCCAAGCAACAGAATCGAACCTATTAAGTTTTGTGACTATCCCAGCCAAAATTCCAACGTAATTTTTTATACCTTTTAAGATACGTATGCATAAAGCTTCTTTTTTAAATTACTGTTATTTTTTTTACAAACCTTGGATAGATAAATAAGAAAACAAATTTTAAATAATGAAAAAGTGTAACAATCAAAGTTCATTCTGTTTCTCTCATTGATCTATATGTAAAAAATGTTTAGACTCACGTAAAATATAAATTTGTATATGTACTTTTGGAGCTATGCCAATTTGAAAGATATCGAGCTAAATTCAACGGGAAACTTCCTTTTTAGAAATACACATGCGTTAGCCAGCATATCTGAATAAATAAAAATTGTATCCGTAATAAAAATTAAAAAATTCATGCATGGCTGGTTGAGAATCGTATTGAAAATCGGAGACCTAAAAATTATAAGTTGTTTCGATTAAGCGTGAAATGCCCTACATACATAAGAAGAGAGTTACTTATTGGCTATTTTTGTTCGTTCGATCGACTTTTTTTTGTCCCAATTTACACTCCGAGTGTTAAGGGTGTCAGAAAATTAATTAAAAATTCGAATTTCACGTCATAATATAGCAGACGAAAAAACAATTAATTCGCTTTTAAAACAGTGTATAAATGAAATATCGAAAAAACGAGATACTTGTCCTTTATTAGGTAACAATTTATCATTTTATAAAGTTTAAAATTCATATAACAATACTCGGATGAGAAAAACTTGAGAATAATATGATTTTTTTACATTTTAGTTATCCGAACTTGAAACTTTGTGAAATGATAAATTGTTTTCAATGTATCATTGATACACTTTTTTAAAAGCAAATTGTTTTTTTGTCTTCTATATTATGGCGCGAAATTTTAATTTTTAATTGACTTTCATACCCCCTTAATTAAAACAGGCTGACACAGAAACAAAAAAAAGTCTTTCTCCCTGTACGCCAGACGGTGAAACGGAAAGCCAAGATTTGGATTTAATGTCACGCGTTTCCGGTGCGTGTGAATCATACGAATGCGTATATGTATACCTCATCTTTTTCTTCTTCTTGCGCCAACTACTTTCTTTATGCTCGCAGTATGTAGCAAGACAAAATTCTCCGGAGTGAACAGCAATGTATCTCACCGTTAATAATAAGAGGAACCTCTCTATTCACACGCCATTTTTAAGGCAAGGAAACATTAAGGTTTGATGCAATTGAATAATGTGTCTCTTTTCTATTCTCAGCGACGTTGAATAGGAATGAAAAAAAAGTTTATACAAAAAAAGTTCCCCATGAATATTTATCCAAGCATTTCGCAAAGTATTTCAGTTAAAAATTAATATATTGTTCAACGGGTAATTGTGCAAAGATTTAAGAAATAAATTCTTTGCGGTGAGAAAATCGTTCTCCTTCATGAAATTACACGTCAATCTTATTCTTACTGAATTCTTAGAGAATGGAATAAAAAAACCTTTAGCGGTCAATTTAAGACCAATTTTGTCAAGTAGCGAGTACAAATCTATAAATTTCTCAGATGTAAGATAGCATTTTTATTTTCTTTTAGAAAATATTTCAGAAGATAAAAGTTTAAAAAGTATCTCCACAAAGAATTTGTTGTCTTCAAATTATGACGCAAATGTTTCCGTGTTTCGAAAAAGAATTTCGATAAATTGGTCTTAATTTAGTAAAACGACTAGAAATTTGCGCACGATCTCTATTGTAATTTATTATTTAAAAAAACTAGCTTTTCATTTTCAGCATGCAGCTTAAAATTTATTTTTTCCAGATATTTAAAGTAGCATTTCCAAGGCCGTGATGGTCAAGGTCAAATCCAAGGTCACAACCGCATAGCTGCCGAAGCAACTTATGAGAAAAAAATACCGTTCGAAAGCCCTGCTCTTCCATACATACAGATATCTATAATGCATGTCAGCTATCTTGAAATAAGTTTTTTTTTTATTATCCTCTGGTCCTATTAAATGGATCAAAAATCGAGATTTAAATGTATATTTCGAATTTTACTACCCTTGTAATAAAATAAATGTTAAATAGAGGAATTTTTATTCGAAATTTTCAAGGTTTATACGGAATTTAAGGTACATTGAAAGATTAAATTTCTCATTGTTTTTATATTGATGAGTAACTGTCTTAAAGCTAGCGATGACGGAGTTCCAATATTGGTTTTGACGAGCATTTCCTTTACAATAATCGTTCAAGTTGTATTATTAGATAAGGCCAGAATTTTTAGTAGATTCAATTGTAATCCTCGTTAGACAGGTATTACAGCTTATTTATACTGCCTTAATTTAAAAAATATGACCTAAAGGTAATCGGAAAATAGTAGGTGAAATGAAGCCCCTTCTTGTTGGTTTTAACCCTGTACCCCGCATAGTGACAATCGGATCAAGTTATATTGGCCAAACCAAGGAGAAAAAAACCATTTCGAGGTAAATGCTGTAATTTAGCTAATAGCCTTAAGTGCTCTATTTTATTTATTTAACATTACCTTTTAGCAAAATATACAAATAAGTAGTAGGTGTTTAAAAAAATTTAAGTAACTAAATATTTGAAATACATTTTTAAATTTCGTTCGTTAAAACTTTTTAAGCGCCAAAAAAGAAATAATATTATGGTATCTAAATTGTATTAAAAGCCTATAGGGAAATGAAAAAATAGAAACATTCGGACGTTTAGTATTATCTTAAATAAATCACGAGAGTCCACTCGGAATTCGAAAAATTCATTTGACAGCTGTTTATTCTTAATAATTTGCAGTATTAAAAACATCCGTAAAATAAAATACAATCACTCCCGTTCAGTGTTATTTTAGTAAGCCAAACCGCCGTGAATAAATTCGTTCGTCTTATTTATTTATTCTGAATTATAAATATGTGAAAAATAACAAAAGCTTACTTTTTTCAAACAAGGAAGCGTCCCTAGAATTATTTTTATTCGCGAGCGTGACGTAACGTGTCCGCGAAATTGTCGAACAAAACCCCAAGCGACGTGGAGTATCGCCAAAAAGGGAGAGCGCCGCTCTGTTTTAACACCTGGCTATATTTATGGGGTGAGTATGCGCGAACGACCGATAGAATATGTGCGATCGATCCTCCGATGCCAAGTCTTTCTTCTTAGTCAGCCGCGCTTGTGTTTCTTGCATCGAGAGCTGCATGGCCGGCTAAAATTACACGTTCTAACGATTCTCCGCCGATCGCTTCCCCTCTTTTCGTTCGCCACCCCACTTTTTACTTCCACCCGGCAATCATTAGCTCATTATTTAGATCAGTGAACTCTATAAAATTTTAGCATTGCCTCGAGTGTCCATTCGATACGCGGAGAAAAAGTGATTAGTAAAGTTTACTAAAATAATGAATAAACCTCGTTTAAAAAGTTATAACTAAAACTAATCATATAAAAGTTACTCATGCAGTAAGTAAATTATACTAAATTTTTTAAACAATATTTACTTGATTAAGCGCATATTTACTTTTGCTTAAATAATTAAGCAAATTTTACTTCAGTAAAAATCAGTATATTTATCACTGCAAGTCTTTACGTAAATATTCTCTAACAATTTTTCTCAGCGTACAAAAACAAAATAATTATTTCCTTTTTAAAAAATTATCTGAATTGAAAGTCATTTTTAAGAAAGAAAAATCAATTAAATTCGATCTTCTGCACATAGAAATGGAAAAAAACGTGTTCATAAAAGGCAAATGTCGATTATGACTTTCTAATCTCAAAAATTAGATCGTACCGGTATTTTTCTTGTATTTATAAAAAAAATAGAGTGGAAATATATAGTGGGCTTTCGCAAGTTTATGGATCAGTAAACAGAGGAACTTGCACATTTCGGAAGGAAATTGCGTCGGAGGAAATAATTGAGAGCTGTTAGACAGTAAAAACTACCATATTCATAAATTGATATACATTTCAATAACACTTAATTATCTAATAATAAATCTCTTAATTAAATACTAATTATATTTAATCAAAAGATTCCTTAGGAAATAAGCTGCGCAAATTGTTGCTATATATACATTTATATAAACGTTATTTACAAATTGATCGAAGGATCCTTCAAAGCATCTACTGCGATTAATTGAATTCACCGCACGCATAACGGCTTTTCGCAAAGTCTACTACAAATACGTTTTGGTTATCATAATTACGTCTCTCTCCTACTGTTAATTGTCGCTGCGCAATACGAATGGCCTGTACAGCGTGTAGGCGATATCGCGTACCTACACGATACCTCGCTCAAGTTTATCTCGTTGCTCGTAATTAAGGTGACTGTAATAATGTAATAATCCGCGTTCGAGCGCACATACAAAAGAAGGTGCTAAAGGAGTGGCTTGCGACTTGGAACAATTTTCACAGCGCACGCGCGCGCCTGCGCTCATACGCACTCGCGCGCGGAGGGGTACCTACATTCTTCAGGCTGGAGGATTGCGCAGGCACGCTTCGTTGATTCGTTCTCCCGTGCAAGGTGTACGTATTGCAATACCGATGCAAGAGTATGCAAGAGAGGAGGAGCGACTTGTGAGAATTGGGCCTCGTCAATCTTTTTTACATTTAGTTTCGCACGAAAGCCTCATGACTATGGGATTGACTTTAGTCATGGCAAATAATCGCGCTTATGAATTTCCAGTCGATTTTTTTCACTGCGGTATTTAGTTTATAATAAAAATAAATTATTTCGTTTCATTTCGTTCATTCTTCCTTCCTTTCTTTCGGATCGTTTTTAAAACTCGTAAAAGAAGCAAGCAGCTGTAACTGCGTATACCGACTGGTACGAGAATCCTTGTAATTTTATAAATCGTTAATGTAAACAATGATTTATTTAACAATCGACAGTAGTATCGAAGTAACTGTTTATAAAACATTTCGTTAAATAATTGTTAAACAGGTAACCGTACAAGGGGAACAATTCTTTGCTAAAAACAGCAATAGTTAATTGTAATATTCTACTAATTAATGTTGAATTAGTAGAGACACTACTACAGTTAGTGAAATTTCACAGAAAAGGCTTCGCGTTATTTAGTGATCAGAATAACAATTTCTAGTAATTAAATGAGGGTACACGAGATTGACGCTATTCTAAAAATTACAATAGGTTCTTGTAAAAGTTAATGTAATTTAAAAAAAATATTATAATTCCATCATTTTGCTACAACTCTTGTTAATTTTAAAACGTAAACTATTAATAAATTACGAAATCTGTTTAAAAGTGTCATGACATTCTAATTGACCATTGCATTATTAATTCGATACCGAAATAACCAGAATCTGGAGCATCTCTTATTACCAACTCGTATAATTAATTGAATATCTAGCTTTGCATAAATAAGTATTCACAGTTACCGGACTGCCCAGGTAACCTGAAAATCAAACTCGCGTAAAATATGATTTTATGCGATTAATCGTACCACTATGTAATACTCGTCTGCATTGTTTGGAGCAGTGATTAATTAACAGTTACTCATTGTTATTATCGATTGATCAACATCGTATAATATTATCATAAAGTATGAACATGATTCATATGATCAACTATTACTAAGACTATTGGCTGCTGCAAGCAACATTAACCACCAACTATTTGCAAACTTCTGGTAAAGGTTTAGAAAAATAGATGATTTAATAAAAAAACCAAAGCAACATTCTTACGAATTTTTCTTGTTCTTTATTTCCATTTACGTTATTAGCCACATATGTAAAAATATATTAATATGTGCTATGACCGATCGTCCGCTTCCGATCGTACATTGCTATATATATAAAAGAAACTTGTAGCCCTGGGTAAAAGATAAATCGCCCACTTAAAATGTAAATTATAATATATTGCAAATCAATAACGTGAATTGTAGCATACAGCTTATTGCGAGCGACTATTAAATTACTCAATTTCCTTACGTTTCTACAACTTGTACTATGATTTTTGCGAAGGTCTAAAATAAGGAACTTGCACTGAGTGAAAAAACTTTATAAAAATTGCTATTCTGGTTAGGAAAGGAGTGACAGTCTTATCAAGTGAAAATTTTTTATATGAAAAATAGTAATTTTTAGTACTTGAAATTTTAGAAATTACGATTGTAATACTAAAATTTGCTATTTTGAGTACTAATAATTGTTGTTTTCCATACTCAAATTTCTCGTTTGTCAAAACTGTCACTTCTTTTCTAATCGCAATAGTAATTTTTATTAAGTTTTTTTATCTCGGTGTGTAAAGATATCCTTCCTTTAAACATAAATTCTCTTACTTATATAAACAAAATGATACTCATTGATAATTAACGTCGAAGCAAATAACATTACACATTTACTTATTGTTTGATCACCCGAATGAAACCCATTAAATTTTTCTATTTGAACAATGCGACACGTAATATCAGATAATCCCGTACAAACAGCGTGATGAAATTAATCCAAAGGTATAAAAAAACTGTAATTGATTTCTCAAGTGCCAAGTCCCAATTCGCTCCTTTAGCGCGTTTAGCGTCCACTTACTCGGGGAACGGACGATTGGCGAATCGCAGCTGGAATACACATGATATCGAAGCTTACACCACGTTCAAATTCCACGCCTTCGAATCGAGCCGGGAATTTTCCCCTCGCACTCGCGCATATGCATAACGCGTTGCATAAGAGCCCCGCGCGCACCTGCAAAACCAATGCAAAACGCGTGCGGTCGTGCTGCAGCGATTCTGTATATAATAAAAAAGTGCGTCGCGCGAGGTCAACCGCGCGTTATCGTATGACTCTCCGCCGTCGCCGCAAATACCTCGCAACATCTAGTGCGGCGCAGCGTAGCACCGGCAACGGGAGTAGCAGCTAAGATAGCTAACGGTGTCTCGGAGGGAAAAAAAAGAAAAAGAAAAAAGAAAGAAATACGTCTGCGTGGCGCGTGCACACGGCGCGCTCTTTTCAATCACAGCTCACGGCGCGGCTCACGGAATAACGGAATCGCTCGTTTATATCATTTCTATTGTGCCCTTCCTCCTCACCTTCGCCGTAGCGACAATTCTTTGCAGTCCTCGCATATCTTTCAGCTTCTTTGCTGAGTCGCTTTGCGAAAACTGTTGCAGACTGATTTTTTTTTTTATTCAAAATAAATATAAAATAGTCGGCACACGGAGAAAAGTTTTACGATCGAATATAAATAAATATTGAGGGAAAAAAGGTTTAGTAAAATTTACTGAAATAGTCACTAAACTTTACAACTGAGAAAAATATTGTAAACATTGCCTTTTGGGATGGACTCGTGACCACAGACTGGACTTTTTTAGTCTTTAGATAAAAAATACCATAGTTTACAGTAAAATTTGGTGTGTGTATGTGAATATACTGTGGGTGCGTTCCCAATACGGATAGTAATTTTTGTAATATTTTTTTTCAGTGTGCTTAAAAAGTTAAGTAAACGTAGTCGTATATAAATTGACTCATGCAGTAAGTAAATTATAATGAATTTTTTTAACAATGTTTACTTATTTGATTAAGCAAAGCAGAAGCAAAAAAAATTAAATACTTAAGAATAAGAATGAGTATTTTACGTTCTGAAAGCCTTTAAGTAAATTCTACTAACAACGGATTAAGCTTGATTTTTACCAAAATTTGATAGAGTCGCACTAAAATTAAATTTCTTCGTCTTCAGATCATAGTTCACAGCAAAATATGTTAAAAGTTTCATAAAATTTTAAATTAATTTTTTATTACTCCAGTTTTTATTGATTCGAATACTGATACTTAGGCACTTCTTTCGCACTGTTTAATATATCAGGTATTCTAAAATTTGCTACAAATTTATCAATTATTTATAATAAAATTTATAAAATTCCTGCATAAGTCAAGTTTCTCCTGCAACGCCACTACTGGAATTATACTGTCATTTGTACGATGAGATTGTACTGCTTTTTAATAAAAAAATTTTTCTCGGTGTGCGTCAATGAAGGTAAATATAATTACTTACTCAAGCAGTGAACATAAAACTTTGTTTATTTATGCTGCACTGCTTAAATCAATATGAACTTTCTGATTTGTCAGGAATCGAGGTAAGATGCGGGTTCTCCGATATCCGGGATAAGCGCCGCTGTCTCTGGCCTCTCGCTGGCCCCTGCAGAGAGAGGCCGCCTCCACAACATCGCGTAAACAATGGACAGAGGCCTCCGGCAAGCGAAGGGCACGATACAAATAAAAATTAGAGCAATACACTCGCGGATTCCGTTTGTGAAGGCGGCAATAGGGGGGGGGGGGGCGGCGGCAACAATAACTGCCGACGCCTTCAGGAGGAAGTTGCATAATCGGTGCGCTCTCTCCTAGCGGTACTCGTGCGCCCTCTTCCTAGTTTACGAGTGAGCGCGGCAATAACTCAGGACTGCGGGGGCGTTTTGCCGAGGTAAGGCATAAAAAACGGGTATGGCTATTATTCTCCGCAGTGGCCACCGGTTGTTGAATCAAGCTGCCGCCCTCCGCGATGTTATCTCACTGCGAACGGCATTTCAGTCTTTCAGGAAAATTAAAAAAAAAAGATGTAATTCATCAAAGGGCCTTTTAATTATCGAAGCAGTGTTAGCAGTCGTCTCACTCGCTGCTGCCTCTGGCTTGAATTGAAGGAATTTATCCGAGAAAGAAAAAAACGCGGTTATCCTCTGAATTACAATCAACGACAATCTACTAAAATTAGTGGAAGCTGTTCTGTTAATCACTAACTAGCGGAGCTCTTTCCATTAATTTTCAGTGAGATTTCTTTAACTGCAGTATTTTTCCATTAATCCTACTTAAGATGTTGTATATTGAGCGGAGAGAGAGAAAGAGAAAAAAAGAGGGACAATCGGGCAAAAGTTTAAAGGGGGCAAGATGAGAAAAATGCTGTGCAGTTCTCACATAAGCGGATACGTAAGAGCAAGTGCTCGGAGGCAGGTGCAACGTCAGACTCGTGCCAACGGTATCACGTGTATGTTTTTGCACCTTACAGGAGGCGAGGGAACGCGTCTTCGGAGTCAACGAACTTCCTCGCTCTGGATATATAAACCCCTTAAGTAAGAAAGAAATGGAAGGCTGCGGGGAGGTTTGCTCCTATAGATCAGGTTTAGATCGATAGCTTTTCGCTTGCAACCTTCTTGTTTTCTTTTTCATGCCTGTCAGACGCACAGGAATTTTTTTGAAGCTGGTCTATCGCCGAAAAGTAAATTTTCTTCCTTGACGCGAAATAAAACCTACTTTTTTCTATAGATTTTCGTGTAAATTTACACGAGATATATCTATTCCTTTACTTTAAATAAATACTGTGTAAGTAAAATAATGTTGAATTGTTCGTCTAGTTTAGCTAAAGAATCACATTCATACAAAGAAAGCCAAAGTAACAAGGTCTGATATAGGCGACGGTTTTATACGTCGAAATAGAATGTTACACACTTGCAGGAAGGTGAAGAAAAAATGGTCCCCAGATTGTATGCAAATTATTAACGAGCTAAAGGCAAGGGTAACGAACATGCGATTTACGAATTGTTTTTTTATCTCTTGCGGCGCACGTAAGATTTTTTACACAACTACTGAAATTGCCGGTTTTTATTCCCGTTGCGGCATGGAAATCGGTAATTTTGGCAAGGATGTTATAAAAAATAGGATTCTTTTAAAGTATCCGAATTGTTCAAACTTGAGCGTTTAAAATACACGCGTAGACTAACTCGTAAAATTTATATATTCAGAATGAGCAATTGCAATAGTACAAACTCCCAATTAAATGCTACAAGTGTCACAAGGAACCTGCACAAGAAAGTTCCATATTAGAAACTTTCTGGATTTTCTAGGTACACGCATGAAATTCCAAAAAACCAGTCCACCGAGTGTTTCTCTTTTTTCCCATGCAGCGTTTCCACATCCCCAGTTCTCTCTCCCTCCCCTACTGCCTCTCCCTTTCTCCCTCACGCGAACGTCGTTCATCCACTTTATATCGGTATCTGTATCGACGATTAATTTTTCAAAAGGCACTTCACACCGATATACCATTATACAATTAATAGAACACGTATATGCATTGCTTATTACATATTTTTTGTTTTGTCAATCAATAAAATCCGTCTATTGAAATTGATCAGGTACACATTAAAAATTACTGCAGTATTTATTCATACAAGGACAAACACGACAAAATGGTACAATTACTAGAAGTTTTTACTAAATATAGTAAAATTTAAATGAAATATTTTAAAACTTGAATGATACAATACAAAAAATAAAATTATGAGTCTGCAATATATAGAACAAACTTTCAAATTAGATATCGGCTTGATTTGTTTTTAAATATTGAATTTTTGTTTTAAGCGGATTTCCGCAGCAGCCGTTAACAAAGAACTATTATAGCAATAGCAATAGCATTGGTATAACATAATACACTTATATAAAGAGATAAAGCCATCAACGATAATCTAATATTGATAGAGAATTTTTGCAAAATAGACAAAGTTTTTTTATTAGTTAAGACCGATTATGATGCATTATCTGACAGATTCAATAGATGCCACGCAACACTACTTAAGTTATCAACAGGCTAAACGTAATTTTTTCCAAAACCAAGTACTCTCGGTAACTTTAATTGATTACATTACTAGCTCATTAAATGTTAGTAATAAATATAATTAAACCCTGATTTTCTACAGTTTATAGTTCAGCTCATTTGCGACTAATTGAAGTGAGAGGGATTTTACAATATAAATATTAATGATCTGTCTCTCGAGTGGCAAATGAAAAACAAGAATTAGAGGGAGACACGGATGTAAATGCCGCAATGTTGTATAGCAAGTGCACCTTAGCGAGGTGCCCGCGTTTAGAAGTCTCGCGGAACTGTGTCGAGAAGAAAATAAGACGCCGCCAGAGAAAGTCCCAAGAGGATGCATGCGTACGAAGCGAAGTGAGAAGGAACCTACGGAGCCTTTCGCCTAGCCACCAGCTTAGTCTATAAATATATAAGCATGCTTTCGAAATATTTCTTATAAAAGAGAATAAAAAATTGAGTTATTTATTCAAAAACTGCTCTTATTCTTTCTTTACAGACTATCGTTTATGTACTCCTTTCTATACTACTCTCCTTCCCTATTCAAAGACTTTCAAAGCATAATCCCTTTACAAATCTATAGCCTTTTCATGAGTATCTCCTTCTGGCGATTACTCTCGAGTAGTAGCTGTATAACTGTCTTTTATTCTTATTTTTTATTTGATAGGAAGCCGGAACACCGTGTCAGATCTGAAATACTTGAAGTGTATACATGCGACGCAGGTAATGTTTTCTTTTTCACTAAAAAAAAATTGGAGTGATTTTTTATGGCACTGTGAGGACAGTCTACGTACTGAACAGTTTAAGCAATTGGTACTAAATTACATATGCGAGGAGTTGCGAATTGTTACCATTACAGAAAGCAAAAATTCTGGGTTTCAGACGTAATAAGAACCTGAGAATCACAGTATGCAGTTATAATAGTAATTTTAATATTTCCTCAATGCATCGCGCAAGAGTTGTATGTGAAATGAAGCAATTTAATTTGAATTAGATATATTCTTGATGAAGACATTATCGATGAACTCATTCACACTCCTGCGAAAGTTGCTATCTTCGTACAATTTTCACAGTTAATTCTTTCTATGTCACGTGCTTCGTAATGAGTACCTATGTAGATTTATTTGACAAAGATTAAATTTAGAAAGCACAAAAAACAATCTCACCATCAGGTTTCAAGGCATCTAATTTAAAACGGGTATGGATCAGCAATGCAGGCTATGCTAATATGAGAGTTGTTTATTCAGCATATATTTGAGAAAAAAGATGCAAAAATCGTCTAAAATAAAAGGAGATTGAGAAATGCAGATGTACCCGTAGTCCAACTTGCGCTTTGCCACTTTAAATCTTCGACGACTTTGCGATCGACTTTCTAAATTGGTACCGAGTAAACATGAAGCAGCGATGTCACTTTCACCCGGGGGGTTTCGATTGATAAGATGCATCGAAGATGTGCGAGCGGGGGAAGACAAGGCGGAGAAAACGTCTCGAAAAGCAATAGAAGAAGACGAGATACAAATTAAAACTGCGTGACTGATAAAAAAGGCTGGTGTACTATGTTTGCTGAGAGAAAGGTATGATAAAAATGACTAATTTTTCAGGGTGTAGAATTTGATGAGTACACGTGAAAACTGCGATAACAGGTGATAAAAAAATGTTCACACTGTCGGGTAAAAAAATGCAGAAAATGTGTCGTACTTTGAACCCCTATAATTTTTACTACAATGTACTATTCAATCAAATTACTATTTTTGCTGTACTGCAGGCTTAAAAATGACTGTTTTAGCTCTGCTGTAGGATTAAAAATTAATTTTTTCAGTCTGTAACTAAATTAATTAATTATCTAGTCAAATTTACCGTAATGATTGTATTATTGTAATTTTTACAAAATGTTTCTTTCGATGTGGGTTTCGCAGCGGGTATGGGTTACTCATCTTGTAGTCGTGAGCTGCCGCCTTCTCCTTATTGAACGAACATTTAACGTCGAGTAAGAATGTAAATGAGTACATCTCATTTAGAATGTCTTATTAAACATACACAATGGGGACCCTTACGTGTACGCACATTCCGTTTTTGTTATAACATTTTATGAAGCATTACTCATCTTAATGGCGCATCATTCAATTGGTTTTTGGTCAAAATTGATTATCTACAGCCTAATGTCGAATTCAAATTGTTTTTACGATTTTATAGGAATTATGTTGCACTTTATTAGGGGAATGGTATTTTAATTCCCAGTGTGACAGTTAAATGAAAAGTCCGCATAATACGTAGGCATGAAATAAGAATATGTGTCAGTAAAAAATTTTATGAGAAACCGGTAATTTTTCTTTAGTATATTTTAATAGAAAGTCCAGGTTGAAACACAGCCAACGTGAGGACTGGTTGCTTCAACGGTATTTCTTGATTACGTGTAGTGTTTTGGCCTCTATTGCGCAACCGCTGCTCACATGCGTTTTAAAACTCCGTTATAGGGGTCACTGCTTTTTTCTTTAAAAAAATTTCTTCCTTGGCTATAGTAAACTTTCATAATTTTTACCAAAAAATTAAATAAAAAAAAGGATCTGATGAGTCAAAAGCAGCTCCGATATGATAATAGCGAGTTTTTTTGATGATTTTAAAAGCTTCGTTCACTTCTTAAAAATTAAATTGATGGGACTCAAAATTAAATTACTGTAACTCCTTACATAATAACACACATGTCATAGATATTAATAAGTAAATTTATCGTCACAAAAAATACTGATATGAGCGGCATTTTAAATTGGAGTGAAACAGTGATCGTTCGTATTTTAAAAATATTTATTACTTATTCATATTAAAAAAATTGCTTTTTAAATTTATGATCAGTAATGATTCAAGAATTGATAACACCGTTGACGAAACACCGACAAAAACATCTGTCAAATATATTTGCACTAACTGATTAGAAGTGAAGTTAATGAAATATACATGCCATTCGCTGGAGCAGGCGATACTTATCAGGTGCGAATGCTACATAATTGCACGATTATGTTTACTGTTCTTCGAAACTTTCAATTACTATTCCGAGTGATACCTGTAAATATTCATTTTTTTTTCAAAACCTTACAAAACTGCAGCACGATACTTTTATCTAAAGTCGTATACCTGAGACTCAAAACTTTTTTGAATGAATACTAAACGAAAATTGGAGATATTAAAAAATCTGGGTGACGTGTATTTACGAAAGTGCTAATTACTCGTAAAGTAAAAATTCTACAAGCACGTACATAAAATGAAAATAAATTAGAACGTAAAAGCTATAACTGGAGACTTGTCCAATTAACTTTTTTTTTATTGCTTCTAAAGTTATGCCTAATTAAAATAAGTGAAGAAATTTTGTTCAAAATAATTTATGTCAAATTTTCTTAATAATTTGCAGTAAAGTTTCAATTATAACAGAACTTTTGAACCAATAAAGATTTTTTAATAGTAGAAATTTGAAATTATAGCTTTTACGTTCTACTTTATCCTCATTTGTTTTACGGGATTGTTCGATTTTTAATTTTCGCGAAATTAGCATTTCGTGAAGACCCACCTCCCTTAGATTTAAAAGAAAAGTATCTCCTATTTTTATTACCTCGCTCCATTCAAGAAATCCCGAGACACGGGTTCATTATTTTGGATCAAAGAATCATTCTGCAAATTTTGGGCGAAATCCAGGACAAGCATCTCTCGTCCCTTTCCCTACAAAGCATTTACTCTTGTTAAATAAAATATACTTTTTCTACAATCCGTCCGATAATTTTTTTTCAAACGACGATATATTCAATTCGTTCATTTCAAATAACTATAATACTACAATCGCTCAAAATTAAAATGTTAGGGAAGGTTAGGACACAAGAAGAAAAATGTTTGAACAATAGCAGGTCCTACTTTTACAGCTTTTATAAAGAATTGCGCGAAAAAAACAGTTTCTATCAGATTAGCAAGGTACTGTTGAGGAATTTCAAAACAATAGCCAAGAAAAGTAAAAAATTTAACTTCTAACTTATCGGTCGCCGAAAAAAATAAGTTGCCGCACACACACAAAGATATATAATCGGATTCGTTTAGAGTCGCCTAATCCCGTTCATGCCGGCTTCTTTTGCACACATACCTCCCTATTAATAGAAGCCATATAACAGAATGAGTTACTAGACACATCCTTTGAATTTGTTTTTTTTTCTCTCTCACTGTGAGTAAAATGCAATCGAAGTGTCACACTTTGTTTATTACAAAAAATGCTACAAAATGAAATATCAATCTTATCGTGTCAAAGTACAATATTTTTTTTATTTTAAAAGGTTAAATAACTTTGTGGTCATGAGTAACAGAATGAGTCGTCTTTGCGGAAAAGAAAATTAATGAATTAACGAAATATATGCAATGAAAACAGTTGATTATTTAATATACAGCATTGTAATTCACTGAGCAATTCAGCCTCAATAAGCTCACTTGCAAATAATTAAATAATCTGCCGTTTCATTGAATTTTTGCAAACCGACAATGAACTAATTATCATTAAATAGAACGAAAATTCGTCGTCTTATTAATTTTAAGCATATATATATTTCAATTCCTTTCGAAATATATTTAATCGCTATATAAACAGTCAATGGTCTAATATACTTAATTCACTTGCTAATATGACGCGAGGGTAAATAAAACATGCGATGAAGAATTTACGAAAGCTGACGGCAGTTCATACAGTATAACGAAGAAAAATTTTGCTTTTAAAATTACCATAAGTATTTAGTGTAAAAATGGCCAAACTCGTAAAATAAAGAAATATATTAAAAATATTCAAATTAAATTTTACTGCAGTTGCACTTGATATTTATTACATTTGCAATAAATTACTAGTTACTAAACATATAGTAAAAGTTGTTGGCAATTAAACCAATTAATATAATTTTTTTTTAAATTTGTCCTTGCTTTAATTAACTCTACGGTAATTATAAACGTAACATTTTTTCTCCGTGTAGCTGCTTTCTAAAAAAACTCAAGTCAATCAACGAATGTGCACTGACAAGAGTATAAAGGTTACATTGGACGCGAAAGAAAGACATCCGTACAAAGAGTTTAAAATTAACCCAAAACACAAGCACGACATTCGGTCATTTAAACGGCGACGCGTACAATTACTACGAAATCGACGTATTCCTTACCTTTCGAAATTGTGGAGCTCGTAGAATCCGCAGCCAAACTCCTCGGCTCCAAATTAGCTCCCGAAAAAAAAGCGGATAAGGCCCCTGAGAGATGAGATCCCAGAGCGACGGATCGTTCAAGAATCCAAAAGATCTCCTCAGCTTCTTTCACTCACGAGTTGCGCGCGTGTGGGTGTGAGTGTATAGCTGAGCGTGGCGCGCGTGTACGTGCGATGCGGGTCTCGCGTCTGGCGGTGTGTGAGTGCGTGCCTTCATACGAGCTTCCTCTTTTCCTCCTTGTTATTTATTTTTTTTAATTGCTCCGCACAAGAACGAGAGAAAAAAATAACGCAAAACAACGACACAAACTTCCGCGAGTCTTCGGAGCGCCGAGGAGCAGTATCGACCAGCGGTGGATTTATTTTCTTGCTGCCGTCGAATCACACTTTCTTCGTCACAAAAACCACGCGATCGGAGTTCCGCGCACACAGATTGAACGGAGGGAGAGAGGAATTCGGACTGCGGAGGAAAAACCGAGGAACTATCCGCCACTACTGGCCGTGGCGAATTTCTCCGCGCGGCCGGGCAGCCGAGAAGAAAACAGAGCGCGGGAGTGGAGAGGTCGGCTGTGGGAGGAGCGCGCGTTCGGCGGCGTTTCTTGGAAAAAAGGTTGAGAAAAGCGGAAGCTGGATCGAGTCGGCACGAAGGGGCGCGCAGATGGACCCGAGGCACTCGGGAGCTCGAGGTTGACTGGCGGAGTCGCAGCCGAGCCGCCGAGCCGCCAGAGCCACCGAGCCGCGACGGCCCGAAGTTTCCCGATTCTACTTACTGCGGCTCTGCAGCGCCAACACACAAACACTGCGCCCCCCGAGAGCGGAGCGAAGGCACGGCTCAACGGATCAGGTAAGGCCAGACTCTATACTCCGTGCCGCGTTGCAGCGCGCCGTCACTGTACTTCCAGTATATATATACACATTGAAAAGCGTCGGGAAGTCACGGAGTCCCGTACAACTCGCGGCCGTATAGTTTTCATCCGTGAGGGTGAGGCACTGTGACTCGCGCGCTTTGCAGTTGGTAGGACTGCGCGTTGGTTGCCCGACTAATAACTAGCGAGCGGCACTGGATGCGAGCGCCGAGGAAACTCGGAGGCGAGTATAGCTGTATATGCGGCGTTATACGCAGCAATGCGAGCAGACGTGAGCGACAGCCGCGAGGAAATTTACGAGACAAACGTCACGATGCTCCCCGAGCGACAAATATTTTTATTCAGCTCCTTTTATTTTATTCTTTCTTTCTTTGCTCTTTATGATTTGTAGAGCGGAAACGGTTTAGCAGGCCTACTTAGCCGAGCTAGCACACTTATCCGAAGCAACAATATTTCGCTTTATAATATTTAGTATTGATGCGGTTAAATAGGACGTATAGTCAATAAAAGAGATGCATGTTAAATGTAAGCCCGGTTGGAAATAGTAACATTGAAAATCAATGTCTTGTATTGAAAATCAACGTTGAAAAAATCTTGATTTGGTTTCATTTACAATGTTTCCTTCAAACGTACATTTTCAACATTGAACGTCAACGTTAAATCTTGCAAATTGAAGTTGAAAATTAACGTTTTATGAGAAAACGTTGAAATAAACTTTGTAAATCAAGCCAAATGAAGGTTTTTTCAACGTCAACGTTGATTTTCAATGCACAGTATTGACTTTCAATGCAGTATTAATTTTTAATGTTTCTATTTTTAACTGGGAGGAAATGATTCTTCGCGTTTTCAAAAAAAAAGAATCGATTTTTCCTTTTGTTTCCTCGTATAGAGGAGTTTTTTCTAATAGTAAAAAAAGTCTAAAAACATCGTAGAACTTCATTTTGAGTGTTTCTGAATCAATGTATGTTTTTTTTTAAATGCCGATGTGTGTGTGCGGCCATCTGCATTTCAAAATCTTATTATACCAGACTTTAACGAATTAAGGTTCATTCGATTACTTTATTTTTATATCTCCAGATGTTTCTTTTTGCTTTTTTTTTTGTTATTTTCAATTTGTTCAGTATTAGAGCGTTTTTTTAATATTAGAAAAACAGATTTTCGTGTTTTTCATTACATGGGTTCAATATTCAGAATTTTCCTTATATGTATTTGAAAAGGCATAAAATTTCAAATTATTTATAAAATTTTTAAAAAAATCATCGTTATTGATTCTATTTATAAGTATAAGGTGAAAATTTATTTAATAATTGTTTTATAATAATAGTATAATTGAATGTAGTTTCTTAAATTTGTTTTATTTGGATAGGATTTTGTTACAGTTTTAACAAAATCTTTGGCAGTTTGGAAGGCCCATTAATTTTTTAGAAAATTCAGATTTTTATTTTTTTTTGGATTTTTTTTAATTTACTACATCTAGAAAACAGTTGAGTCTTTTGGGTTCTGCATTAGTTGATTCTTTGCATTTTCACCAATTAAATTTATTTACGAAAGTAACTGCCAATATGTTTTATAATGGTAACGATTTGTCTTTACATTATATCGCCTACATACCTCGAAATTGCTAAGAAAAAGATAAAATAAAGATAAATAAAAAAGACAAAATCGAATCTACATTTTGAAATTTTAATAAATGTTCTGCAAGAATTTATTTCAAGTACGTATATACATCGTATAGAAGAAGATTCTTATAAGAAATGTTTTAAAATTTAATATCGTTTGCCACAATCATAAACACGGCAAAAATTTGTTGTAACTTTTTTTTAATACTCCCTCAAGGATCAACTTTCAACTAATATATTTAGCTCCTTATTTCTGCGTTAATATATGGAACACTTCATTCGTTCAGATTTTTATTCTATTAAATTAAATTAAATTCAGTAAATTAGAAATCAGCTTATTAATAAATATAGATACAGCTAAAGTTGGACGTTAATTTATACAACAAATTATAAGGCATAAAATGAAAAATATTTAAACTACAAGCTACATCTCATAATTAATGAACTACTTGTAACATAATTCAAGGTACTTTTCAGGTATTCTTTTATTCCAAAAGTTTATATACTAACTACTTAATAAACGTATTAAAATAAAATGAGTCTTGTCGCATCTTTCGAATCCTTGCAATCTTTTACAGCCCGAGAAATATTATATTTATAAAACTTCACGTGTAAAACACAGTCTATCGCACGTAAGCGTGCGCTACATCAATATTTTATACCGTCGAGTTATAAAATATTGTTAATGTATAAGATATTCAAGTACACACCAAAGAAGAAACTCTCATAAGCGAGTGTGGTCGACATGCCCAATGTGGTTTTCAAATGTAATTTTCGCACTGCCACGATCTGCTTTCACATGTAGTTTTCCTAAGTAAAATCTACTTCATTTAATAGCTTACGCAAGGATTGAAAAAAAAATTGAATTAACGCATCGTGCATCACTCGGAAATCTGAAAGGGATGGAGTACTTACTTACTAGGATTGTTCAATAGAATGAATTATAAGATAACATGGACTGGTGATGAAAGAGCCTGGTGAAAAGGGGTGGGGAGCAGTGAGGTTTACGCAGAAAAAGAGAAGGTAAACGAAAAGTGAAAGAGAGAGAGAAAGAGAGAAGGGATAATAAGAGGGAAAAGAAAGATAAAGAAGAAAAAATTGAGAGAGGCGAAACGCATACACGACAACCTCGGGAAGGAGAGACTCCGTGCGGGTCGAGGACGGACAAACGGGCCTCTTGCCTTGCCGCCTTTACCTCCTCCCCTCTACGCCCCTCTTCTTTTGGAAGTTTGAAAGGTCGAGAGTCGCTGTGCGGGCGTGCAAAAATGCCGAGTACTTTCAACCCCGAGGGAATTTTGAACCCTGCCCATTTGTTCAACAATGCTCAAGTATTTTGTTTTCGCGTCTCTCTCACTCTCTCTGTCTTTGTTTTTTGGTATGTGATTCTACGTAAATTATGTGGAAAAACATGCAGGGTTTGTGAATTATACGATTTTCTTCTCAAAATCTGCAGAAAATTTGCGCAAAATTTGAAATAGTTATATCATAAATTTTGCAAAATCTAAGTATTTCCATAGTATGATATATAAGCACAATCAGCAAGAAGACTGTTATACAACAAAATATGAATACTGCTTATAGTAATTAGAAACAAGATTTGACTAGTGAATTTATAATAATTTTTATTATTATTGTGAAAAGTTTAGAAATATTGTTACTTTTGCGAAACATTCATGCAATAAGATCAAAGGTGTTATAAAACATATAATTCTATATAAATTATACAGGAAAAAACATGCAGAGTTTGTGTAAATATAATATATATACAGTAATTTTTGCAAAATGTGAATATTTCCATATAGAATGATATATGCAAGCGCGATCTCATGAAAACTGTTGTATAACAGAATATGAATAATGCTTATAGTAATTAGAATGACGATTTGACAAGTGAATTTATACTAATTATTATTATGAAAAATTTAGAAATATTGTTACTTTTGCGGAACAGTCACGCAATAAGATCAAAGATGTTGCAAAACTTTCTCTTAAAGTGTTACGACGATCGAGGAATGACTACTTAGCTTTCAGTGTAGTAATGCAAACGCAGGCGTCTAGGAACAGAGCAATTTTAAAATAAAATAACATTTACCCTGAAAATGAAAACCAAATTTACAGCCGAACATGAATCTGCAGATTTTTCTTTTCACGTGTACTGGCTTGTAATTTGATTTTCCTATTGCCGTTTTATAAAAACCACAAAATGGGCAAGCACGTTTCTGCTTTTAATCTACACTCACAAATTATCCGTAAAATTTTTAAACGCTGAGTATACTTCCTTGATGATGAAAATGAAAATAATAATTCACTTCTTTTTTATCAAAACAACAAAATTAGATGAGCCCACGTTTATTTTTTTATTATCGTTAGTATCTGCAATTCCCCTTTAATCCACACTCGACGATTTTCTACGAAATGCAAATGCATTTCCGAAATGCCATTTCCACGGCGTATCCATTTAATTGGAAGCGTTAAATTCTGGCATTTAAATCATCGTCCAATGATTATATCAATTTCCCTTTTTTTTTCTTTATCTCTCCCTCCTTTATCCCGATACGTCCGAACCATTAGAAGAGGAGCAAAGCAAGTAGTTGGAAGGAAAGAAAGCGATGATTATCGGACGAGCACGTAAGCTAATTCCATTCTCGCTTGCAAGGAAGATCCAAAAAAGAAATAATGTGGCACGGACACGCGAGTATCTGCATCGCAGCGGCGATAAAGAAAGGGGATAGAGAGGGAGGCGTCAAGCCAAGGCCACACGCAGATGTCTTTTTTTTTCTTCCACCGCTTCTTCTTCTTCTTCTTCTTCGTACCGGTCCGGATCATTCTCCTCGATAGTCTGGCTGAAGATATCGCACGCGTATTTTCTCCACGGCATTGTAGGTTCGTGACCGGCGAAAAGGGCGTTTCTAATTTGTTTCAATCCTCCGCTTAGATAAATAAAATAGAGTTGTATAGCTAGCAAATAAGACTTTCTTCTTGCTGCGCGTTAAAATCTATTGGATCCGATCGGTAAAAGGTTCGTTTGTACAATCGGAGTATGGGTGCAACTGCGATCGGCCGATCTATGCTGCGTACGATTTTTCGATAAAAGGATGAGAAAATAAAAACGGAAACGGATGTACTGCTTGGTTCGTCGGTATTAAATGTACATCACGGTACAACGCCTGTTTTGTTGAGCTAAAGAACAGCCGTGACCTAAGGAGTCTTTCGCGTGCTAATTCCTACCCTTCGACGACCTTCTTCATCCTCTCGCCTCTTCTTCCTCCGCTTCTTCGGCATTCCTCAAACCCAGAGCGGACTTTTCTGCTGCGCAATTTTGAAATGCAAAATTCTTGCCTCGCGTACAAGTCGTTTGCCCGCATCTTATTTATTATATAAAAAAAATTAAATTTTATGTGCGAAGTCGTTGCCGAGCTCTCCGGTTGAATCGGGAAAATGAGAAAGTATGCAAGGAATATCTCGAAGAAGACGTAAACAAACAATTTTCAAATGTACAAATTCCCTGCTTGTGATCAGTGAATCTATTCGTACTTGTACAATTCTATAGTAACATTTTTTTCCTATAAATTATTACTTTGTTAATAGAGTTAATGGGACTCTGTAAATAAGAAAATCTGAATCTTTATTATAGTGTATAGTGAGCTTACTTTGTTATTCATTCAAATTATATACTTTGAATTTTGACTTCTGAAATGAAAAGAAATAAGCACCGTTTTCTTCATCAAGCAAAGTTGGACATTAGGTTCATTGTCCTGAATCCCAGGCATTTATCTGTTCGTTGTGAAGCTTTGTACTTCCATGCACGCCTTAATATTATCCTGCAACGATGGCCAACGGAGCAAAACAGAGCCAAGAAAAATTCTCAAAGAGTAACGTACTTCCTGGAGAAACGGGAGAACCATACGCAGGCGTTAAAAAAAATGATGAAAATAAAAATTCTCTCTCTTCTTCGGCCAGCTGTTCGATCGGCCATAGCCACGCAAAACTCCATCGCAATTCAATGGAATGACGTTACGTAATTCAACGCATTCGAATCGAAGCTTATCTTTATTTATCAACTCGGTCGATGACTTCGGATTCCATGTATCCGATGTAATTCAGATTTAAGGGTGGCAAATGTTCGTCAAAACGAGAGTGCAACATTGACGCAGGTTCAAGTTAAGCACGCTGTACCAGAGTAAGGGTCAAACGTTCAGCTCGCACGCGCATGTACGGTAGTCGCATAGAACGGGTACCTACCAGTATAAATGAACTGAATTCACTCTCTTGCCTTTCACCACGCACCTAGTCACTTTGAGCGCACCGAGGCAGCGGCGCCCGCTCTCAGAAATACTGGCAACTTTGTGCTCGCTTCTCTCGTGAAACATTTTTTTCCGTTGAATTTTCACAAAATCACGCAGCCCTTCTCCCTTCGAATTTTCACAAAATAACGAGGCCCCTTTTTCCCTCTCGGGCATCATTACGTCCAAATTTCGTACATTTCCAAATTCCAAATTCATTGTATTCAAGAGACGTTTGAAAACTATGTAATTAAATGCATTTCTGAAATGGCCAGTTCATTAAGGTGGATTTACCTCCTTTAAAAAGGAGAGAAAAATCTTGAGAAAAAAGAGAATTATAGAGTTATTAAGTACTGCTGAAGCATTAAAAATCTGAGCATTCGTTGGTATAATTTACAAGAAGGTAAAAATTTTATTCAAAGTTATATTGCTTGAAATAAAATGGATTTATAGACTTGTTTTTGCTTTCATTTTAACATAAATACACGGAGAAAAATTGTTAGTAAAATTTAATTGAAGGCTTACTGTAAAGAATACTGACCTTTGCTTAAACATTTAATCAAAATTTACTTGACGCTTTAACTTATATCTGTTTTGCTTAATCAAGTAAGTTAAAAGTTTACTATAATTTACTTTCTGCGTGAGTCAATTTTATATATGTTTACTACTGTACTACTAAACGTAATTAACTAAAAGTTAAGCAAACCTTAACTTTTTAAGCCATGTTTATTTATTGTTTCAGAAAATTTTAATAATTGTTTTCTCGTCTTGTAACATTTTAAAGATGATATACGTCCCTTTAAATAACGTTCACTGCCGTGGAACTCTGGTATTCCAAGATAAGAAAAAAACAAGAAACTTTCTGAAATATAAAAAAAAAAGAAGAGAAGAAAGACAAAGATTTGAAGAAGACGGACAGTTTATTTATTTAATAAATAAAAAGGACATCTATCGGGAGGAGCCATAGCGAGTGCTTTCGCTTCGGTTCTCGCGCGAAAGAGTCGATCGCGAGTTGAACGCTCTTTTCCGCGGAGAGAAAAACAAAGCAATTTTACGCTGCTCGAAACTCTCTTTACTGCACGGCGCAACCGACAGGAAGAATAGAATGCAAAACGAAATAGTGTCTGGCGCTGAGCGTAGAGCTTGCCACCGACTCTCGAGACTCCTAGCAAAACTGCACTTATTCAGTCCCACTTATTCAGGTATTTTTGCACATCTATTCTACCCCCATGTGTTGCCGTTGTATATACAGCCTGTATACATACATACAAGCCGCGTGCCGTCGGTGCGGTGGAAAATGCACCCATCCTCTGGGCTAATGTTTGCAAACATGTTTAAAACGGCGGAGGGCAACTTTCTCGCAATTACCTTATACGTAACGCTGCCATAGCTATAGGACCTTTTTCTATCGTTCGCTCGTCCTCTCTTGCTTCGACTTTTTTTTATTTGCCTTTATCTTTTTATTTGGCTAGAAGTTAGACGATTTACTTCGGATCTTTCCGTGAAAGTAAAATATACAGGACCAGTCGAGAGGCCAGCGAACAGCGTAATGTCTTCGGACAGTTTCAGACTACCAATTCATCCTTTGCCATTTGCTGCTTCTTTTCAACGGCAGTTTCACTACAGGCTGTTATTATAGTTTCATGTTTATATAAGTAAGAATTATTATTTTTTCTTGTAAGATTTATGATTTTTTTTTCTTAAGCGTACGTTTCTATTGTTTATTCATTCATTTATTTATTTTTATGTATTTGATAATGAATAAACGATGTTACTTTTAAAATGCAAAAATTCTTGTTCGTTAAGTAAGTTACATTTTAGATTTGAATTTCAAAGAGTGAAGTTACAAAATTACATTTTAAGAACTTTTTAGTCTGTGTAAGAAAGAAATAAATATAATAAAACTAATAAAATAAAAAAAAATATATTATGACGTAAGAAATTAAATCTGTTCTGTGTATATTTATATAAAGTACTGTTGAAAACTTACAAAGCGACGGAAGAATTTTTTTTCGGTACAGGTTCGACAAATGAGAATTGCGGAATTGTGTACTGTAGATGTCGACTATTGTAACGGTGGCGTTATGCGATGGCAGCATTTTAAACAGGCAAACAGGCGCCACGTTTCTCTCCGTGTTACTTTTCCTTTTTGCTTTCGTGCTTTTGTCTCGCAATATCTGCCAATGATAGTTTATCCCTTTTGCCGTACTCACATTTATTGACTTTTCGCCGACATGCTAGCATGTACTATATAGGTGCACATTTATCTATTTATTTCTTATCTTCTCATTTTTCTAATGATTGAATTTGATGTATAGCCCGTTTTATAGAACGATTAATATAAACTTAATATTAGAAAATTAATTGATATGAATATCAATTATATCTTGTACACTATAAAACCAATTTGGTAATTTTCAGTAACTATTTACTATAATATAAGTAAAGTGCTTATTAAAAATTTTTAAAAACTAAATTAATTTATTTGTTACTAAATAAACTTGACAGCTTTAATAAAATAATTAGTTTATTCAAAGAAATATTTATTTATTTATTTAATTATGGATTTATTCTTTTAATATTTAACAAGAAAATTATCAAATTGGTTTCTCAGTGTATAAATCCCCGTTAAATTAACTTCTATTATGTAAATAAATTAGTTCTAAAATTAAATTTTCATTTTTTTAAATACCGTTGAGATACTTTATAGGTTATAACAATGACTTTATATTACTTACTTTTAAATTTACCAATTGTGCCAAAAACATTAATCCGATTATTACTAGATACTTCATAATTAATTTTTTTTTTAAATATTTGAAAAAATTTTAATTTTAACAGTCTATCTAAATTTAATGGTTTCGTGAATTCTTTTTATATTCAAATTTTCATATATAGGTAATTTTGAATTAATTAAAAAGTATATGATAGGACACTGTTTTACCGACAGTTTCAGCTTCCCGCACTGTTAATTTATAATATGGTAATACCATTAATATATAATCAAAAAAGCAACATACTATTTATTTTAGATTCACAAATAAATTTAAGGTTAAAAGCATTATTTATATATAGATTCACTGAATCTACTTGGTATTTTCGTCCAGACATATGAGTCTCCAATCGATCGACGAAACATCAACAAGCAGAGTGGCGCAGTGGAAGCGTGCTGGGCCCATAACCCAGAGGTCCGTGGATCGAAACCACGCTCTGCTATGATGTTCTTTTTTTTATTTCAATTTTGTACATATCACAAATAAGGAAACGCAATTTTTTTATCAAAAACATTATTTACGTTAAAAAATTTATATATATATATATATAAAACAAGTTAACGCATTCAAGGTAGTCTTACAAATCTTCATTTGTTTTACATTGACGTGCGTTTTAAATTCTACTACCGTCAGAATCAGTGAATATTGTGCAACTATCAGTGTTGTGTAATCGAATAAAGGTCTCCAGGAAGAAAGCGTGTACTCTTATTAAGATTAAAAGGCGATGGTGCGCGACGTACTGATTTTAGATGCGAAAGAAGCTGACTACGGTACTTTCTAAGGTAGACCACTTCACGCCCCCTTATAAGCGACGGCGGTCTTCCTTCGAAAACTTTTTTAACGAAATATATTGCACAATAAAAAAAAGTAGGTTATTATATTACAAAAAAAAAGTTGACTAACGTGCGTACTTACACTTTGAATTTTAATGTCTGAAGTCTGGGCAAAATAAGTAATTGCAGTTTTACTTTATAACGTTGTTCAATTATTACTCTTTACAGTTTAAAGTACATGTCACAACTGTTTGTATATGAATAATTAAAAAAGAATAGTTTTTCTTATTTTTATAGTCTTCATTTATCATTACGTATTGAATATCGCAATTACACATTGCAATGCAACTTCTAATTTTTATTTTCTATTGTTCTATTGTCTTCATACTTTTACGTAAGGCGATTTTACGCTTTTAATAATCAGTATATAAACAAATAAATGAAACTTTGCCTGGCTCTTCTTGAGCAAAAAAAAAATCTGTTCGCAACAATAAACCAAGAAAGAATTGTCACGGATGTCGTCGAGACAGAGAAACGGAATGCTATTTTATGCATCGACGAGTTGCTCGAATTTATATCACTTAATAGCAGCAGGCCTAACTTTGCCTACGAGGCACACATTTCCTCCCGGTTGATCTATTTAAATTATTGACTGAAAATAGCAAAGCCGGAAGCGCCGAGGATTTACCTATAGTTAGAGTTTATTTACAATTTAGGATCGCCCGATCCGCGGGTAAAAATAAAAATTTCTACGTCGATCAATAGAGCAGAAGAGCAGACCTAGATTCCTCGCCGATCACTGGTCGCCTAACTGGTCTTGGTAAAAATATTCTAGAAATATTGAGAATGGCGAGGTGAAGTTCTAACGGCGATTCTTCGCGGCTCACCTGCTTTTAACACACAATATCTTCTTCTCTTTCTTCCTTTCTCGTCTCTCCTTTTCTCCTATATTTTTACTATTATCTCAATATCTTATATAAATTATTGTATTTTTGTTAATGTGCAGCCAAATAAGCCACTAAGGATTTATCCGAGTTTCTGTCTATTTTTGATTCGGAATTTATGTAATGTTGACCATCGACAATTTATATAATAGGAAGTATGTTTTCTGGCCACTTGTTATGTTTAAAAGAGTAGAGTATTTCTATCTCTTCTTCTTTCTTAGTTACGGAATTTACGGAAGTAATTCTGGAATTCTGTTCCTCAAGCTCACGACGACAAGGTCATGTCAGTTGATTCAATAGCATTTTACTGCATCGGATCCATGCTAAAAAGAGTCGATTGAAAGCGATTAAAATTGATTAAAATCTAATCGATTTCAATAGCGATTCTAAACACCAATATAAAGTGACATGAAAACTTGACTATTGATTGCATAGTTTTCAACACTTTTAAACCTTTTTGTTTATTTTTATTTAAAATAGCATGCAAGCGTGAATTAGTAAATTTTATTTGAGGACTTAATCCATAAATTTACGCATTTGATTGGACGAAAGAGACAAAGCAACAAAAGCTTCCTGCATAACTGTCCAATCTAGCAGTCATTGAATTCTTTTCGGTACTCAGACTGCCTTGTCTTTACTTTTAACCGAGGTGAGGTCAGCAATTATTTATTGGCAAACGATACAGAAATCACACAGCTAAAATTCATGCCCAGGGTGTACGCGGCATTTTCAATTATGTAATCCACGATTTCGCCAAGGCAATAAGTCCGCTTGTTTATTGCACCATTGCCTTTACCAAATTTTTTAAGCGTCCCATTTCCCGTCAAACAAACGAGAAAATATCATAGCAAGATGCTCGTAGATTGAAGCTAATGTAAACGCATCGAAGCTACCGGAGTTTTAAAAAGCCTAAATGGAAAAAGGAGAAAAGAACAGAAGGTGCGATTGTCGGGGATAAGGTATTATAATTAATTGTAATTCGAGGAGGGAAATCGCATTGTACGGGGCATTGTTTAACGTCGAGTGCCGCTAATTACCCCAGCTTCGAGTCCCAGTTCACGCACTGCTTTCTAGAGAGGAGATATACCAATTGTCTTTTTAAATACCCGCAACTCGCTCCCAAGAGTAAACAATGTGTATGCCTGGCCTTTTCCTGTTTTCCTTTACCACTGCCCATTCCGCTGCTTCGTTCTTAAATCCGCTGCATTGAATAATCCCGTAATGCAATGTAAAAAAAATTCAAAGGGTTCGCTTTTTTAGTCCCTGCACGAAATATGTATTTTTATTTTTTCGAAAAAGATCTGAATTTATCTGGTAAAAGAACACGATAAAATGGTTGGAGTGAAAGTTGACTCTATATGAATAGTGTGATTTAAATTCACTCTAAAGTAGAGTAAAATTCAAGTTAAGTCCATACTTTTCGCTCTACTTAAGGGGATTAGTGTGAAATGTCACATTAAAAATTTATACAAATGTTTATAATACTAATACTTACTATCTATTAAAATTTCAGAGAACCTAGCTTCGCCAAAATCGGGATATTAATGTGTAGAGTCGTGACCTTTAATACCGTGTCTTATAGATGAGTTATTTTTACAGATTTTCCGTTAATTCGCTTAAACTTTTCTTAAAATTTGTTTAAAAAAACTAATCTTATTTCGTAAATACTAAATCTAGAACGCTATATTGAAAACTGCGGATCCTATAGCTTCACCGTTCCCGAGATACAGCGTTGAAAAAAATCGACTCCACGAAATGATTTACTTCAATAGAACTTATTAAATATTTCTTTGAGTCAAGTAATGATTTCATTAAAACTAAATGGATTGATTTGGTTCTAAATAAATTTAGTGGTTTCAAAAAAATAATTTTTTGACTCAACTAAAGTATTTAATAAGTACTATTGAAATAAATGTTTGCTTAAAATTAACAATTTTTTCTCTCAGTGTAATATAACATAGTCTCAAATATCTGATTTTATGATTTTCTGGATAATTTAGCAATATCTTTCATTATTTTACACTAAAAACAACGAAATATGCGATGTTAATCACCGTTACATGGTACTGTACCATCAATTAAAAATAAAATAAACCTTGATAAGGGCTGTAACGCACTAATCCCTTTAAAAGACAAAAAATCACTTCATCGAGGGAGTTAATTTCACTGTAAAATTAGAGTAAAAATTTTAGTTAATTTTCAGTCTGTTTCATTCCAGCTGATTTAGCGTGAAGATATTGCGGTTCGACGGGAATGAGCGCACAGTCATGCATATTTCGGCGATGCGCAGGCGGCCTTTTTGCTTTAATTAATTCGAATAAAAGGCCACGGCGAGTGAAACACCTCGAGACACCTCTGACGGCGGTCTCGCAGCCAAGAGCTTGGACACAAGCGCTAATGAGTCGGAGGTGCGCGAACTCTTGCGAGTATATATAAAATGCCGAGGCGCATCAAGAAAGTCAGCTTATGTGCTTGTGCAGTAATAGCAAGCAATTTGGCTTCGGTATCACACGCATATCTTTTTTTCCTCTGTATCTTTTTTAAGTATTATGACCGCCAATTCGGTTTTTTCATGAAAAATTTAGTCCGTTAGATATATAATGTTAAAAAATAGTCGCGTTTTTTTCTATCATTTTAACGTTTATTAATAAAGGTATATAATCTTCTCCTAAAAAAGTGATGACCGGATGTTGTGAAGCCTCGAAAACGTGAACTTGATTGGTTCGTACGTATATTCCGGAATGGCGCTGAAATTCAAAGAAAGGAAAGGAACTTGAGGGCGCTCAATTTTGCTTGTATCTTAAAAAAGTATTGGTTTTTGTTTTGGAGCATTTAAGTAATTCATGAATGTAATTGATCGCAAAAATTAGGAACGCATTTTCTTTTGACGCCAAAGTTCAATTCTTAAAAATTGGACTCTTCCGTTAAACAATTTAATGAAACAAGTATCGTTAAACCTCGATAACTGTAATTTTTATTATCTGAATTTGTTGAAAAATTAAATATCGCTACGATATTATTTTAACTAAAAATTCAGAATGAATTATTTAGAAGAATTGGTTAGAAAAAACAGCGGAAAGAGAACATTGAGCGAATTTACTAGTGGATTTTACTAGTAAATTAAAAATGATAACAACAGTGACGTCACCTCGACGTGATATATCTATATTGTGTACACCTGTGTCGTCACACAGATTTTCGTAGCGAGCTGTTTGCTAGTAATCATTCAATTGGAATAACAAAAAATACTTGCCGATTATTTTCTCTTATTCTTCTAGACGGATGTAATGAAATGCAAAAGAATTTTTCATGAAAAAAATCGAATTGGATGCCGTTCATTTTTTTATGCACCATCGCGATTTGATTATTATTTTAACGTTTCTTTAATTCCTTCGGCTTACTCTATCGCAGAAGCACTTATTGGGAAGTAAACTTGAGGATACATTTTAATTTTTTAGGGATAAAAATGAAAGGAAGCCCAAATTTTATGTTCCATATTTTGATTTATAGTTTTCATGATGTCACACAAAGAAAAATTGTTAGTAAAGTTTATTTAAAGGCTCCCAATTAAAAATACAGATTTTTAATTAACTAAAATTTGCCTAAATATTTAAGCAAAATTTACTTGTCACTTTAACTGAATGAAATAAATAATATTGGTTAAAACATTCAGTATAATTTATTTACTCATACGTGAGTAAATTTTATATGACTACGTTTATTTAACTTTTCAAGCAAAGTTTATTTACCATTCTCTCTTTAAAAAATAATCGTCGTTGTTTGAAGATTTTAATGCGCGATTCTAACTAGTCGCCAAGAGTTGTGCACGTGATTGATTGTCTGGTTTTTAAAATAGGTATAAGGTGCGCGAACGCGAATTTTTCAATTTTGAATATACAATACTTTGAAATTATGTAACGATGATGGTAATTATTGATCTTAAATCTTTAAAAAAAATTAATAAAAATAATCTGATATTAATATTTTGTAATTCAATTTTATTGAGAAAAAACTTCGTTGATATTTCACCTCGTGAACTTGTGGACAAATTCATCTGCATTTATTTTTTACATCTTCGACTATTACAATTACTATCAATTTTTGAATAATTGGAATTTGATCCGTGAGGAACCAACTTTTATGAAACATGTGCAAGTGTTTTTCTCGCGGATGGTCAAAATTCCGACTAAGTATTACAATTACTATCAATTTTTGAATATTTTGAATTTGATCCGTGAGGAACCAATTTTTGTGAAATATGTACAAGTGCTTTTCTCGCGGAAGGTCAAAATTCCCGCCCAACCTTGGCAATAGTTGTTTCAGTATACCTACTGCAAAACTAGTCGCTCTTTGTCTTGTTCGAAAGCTCCGCCTCTCTCTCTCTCCTTCCCTTCCCCAGCTTATTCGCCTTCCTCTTTTTTCCTCGTGACGGGTCGATTCAAGGCCGCCTCCAAGACACCCATTTCCATCACTTCCGCCAGCGAAGCAATGAACGCACAATTGACTATATCGCTAAAAAAGTTAGGCGTGTTCGGAGAGTCCGACCATCGCATAGACTCCTAGTGGGTGAAAATAGGAAGAAGTGCATAAATCGAAAGCGAGCACATTTGCTAGTCGAGCGGGGATGATAGAATTCAACGCGAATTCCTCTAGCAGACAGAAATAGAGGAGGCCGCGGCCTAACACCGCAAGAGTGTACCGGCCGGATGCCGAACTATATGCACTCGTAAGGCCTGTGTAGCCTGCAGTCTCTTTCTCTATACCTACCGGCGCTTATTACCGCAAGCTAAGCTGCCGAAATAGCTGCCACATTCTTGCACCAGCAGCATCCTCCGCATCAACAGCTACTAATCATCCGGCAATGGGATTCCTTTTTTTCTTTCCTGTGACTTCTTACTTTCGTTGTACAAACGTTGTAAGGTCCTTGAAAAGTGCATAAAACGGATGTTTGTAGGTTTGTAGGATCGAGAGAACTCAGCAGGAGAAAAATTAATTAGAATTGTTCGATAAACTTTTTCGTTACTGGTCAATTTACAGTGTCGTTAGATTATCAGGAAACTTCGGATCACGAATACTGAAACTTGCGCTACTTCACGGAGAAAAATGTTATACTAAAAATTACTATATTTTTTAGCAATTGGAGGACGTACTTGTAAGGTGAGAAAAATTACTGTATATTATTCTAAAATTTAGTATAATTTTAGTAAAAATTAATAAATATTTTTTTAATTTTTACTACACGTATTGTAAATTTTAAATAAAATATACTAATTTTTCTCACGTTGCAAGTATATCCTTCAATCGCTAAAAAATATAGTAATTTTTAGTATAACATTTTTCTCCGTGTTTAAAAGAGGGCAGGATCTAATAGAATTTTTGTAGATTCCTTTTTTCTTTCTTGTGACTACAAAACTTTCGTTATAAAAAAGTTGCAAACTTTAAAAAGTGCATAAAACAGACAGATACAGAAAATTCTGCATGAGAAAAATTAATCAGAGTTATTTGATAAACTTTCTGATGATTAGTTAACTTACTTTTTCATTAGATTATCAATAAATTTCATACCAGCAGTTATATTTTCAGGAAACTTCGGACCAACGAATACTGAAACTTGCGCTACTTTAAAAGAGAGCAGAATCTAATAGAATTTTTGTAGATTCCTTTTTTCTTTCCTGTGACTACAAAACTTTCGTTATAAAAAAGTTGTAAACTTTAAAAAGTGCATAAAACAGACGTTTGTAGGTAATAGTTACAGAAAATTCTACATGAGAAAAATTAATCAGAGTTATTTGATAAACTTTCTGATGATTAGGTAACTTACTTTTTCATTAGATTTTCAGTAAATTTCGTACCAGCAAACACTGAAATATATACTACTTTACAAAAGACCAAAATAGAATACAATTTTTATAGATTCCTAAACCAGTAAAAAAGGTCTATGTGGAATCCATGTGGATTCATGTGAAGTCCATGTCTGTTCACTTGGTATTTAGAACTGGGAATCGTAATTCTAGTTTCCGTTAGAATAATTTTTTATAACAAGCTTACAATAAAAAGTAAATACACATGCATATGAGAGTAAATGGGGTTAATATCTTATACACGGGACTTGTAAATTTGAAGCCAGTTCGTGGAAGAGAAAAATCCAGGTGTCAGGACTGATCGCAACAAATGCACATCGACTTGGTGCACTTCCAAGAGTCTACATCAATTTTGATTACGTTCATGTGAACGGGAAGAACGCGAAAGTCAAGAAGATCTTTGACCGCATGTACAGCATTTTCGCATGTTTTGTAGTTTTATTCGGATAAAAATTGACAAAATAATATTTATTATAATTAAACACTAATTATATTTGAGAAAAAATAATGATTTCGTTGTGAAATCTTGGAATTGTCGGTTTAAAAAAGATTATAAACATTTAATTCATAATTTTATGAGTTTATTTAAAGAATAATTGTCATTACAGTACCTTACAAGAAATTACTTTATCGTAGAATTCTTTTTTGGGTCTGCGTTTGATGTGCCATTGAGAGGATCTGTGTAGGTAAGATCCTTTTACGGCTCCGTAAGTGCACTTTTTTGAACTGTCTTTGTCTTGTTCGAACACTGAAAACAGTTAAATTTAATATTTAAATTGTAAATTGTAGTACATATTAATTTTTCAGAGTACCTACACGATATGGAAGGCTCTTTTCTATTTGGTCTGCAGCTGCGATGTTTTTATCCTTCAATAAAATGTTCCCTTGTTAAAAAAATGTTATTAGATAAGATTTTTTAAATTTCTAATATTTAATTTCAACTCACCGGATCAGCGGCCTTGGTTATTGCAATAATGGCAAGCACAAGTACGGTTAATGCCAAGACTACATTCATGATTGCGATAAAAAACCTTCAATTTGATATTTTTGATTTGATGATTAATACAAATTATTCATTAATAATTAATAATAATAAAAAAATCTGCAACTTACTCAATTGTTATTTCTACTTTTAATAAACGACTGAATTTTGGCAGGGTATTTCATTAACAGCCGTATATACACTGCAGTCGAACAAAAAGAATCGCGTATTGTTGTATATATTTTTTTTTCATGCGTCATAAGCGATATCTACATTCTTTAGAAAAATTACGTTTTTTTTTATGTAAGCTCACGTTAGAAACTTGATGAATATATTGCTGAAACTTTATAAACAATTTTTAAGCAAAAATATTTTCTAAAACACGAAGAGAAAAAGCAAAGGAATACAACACTTATACGTTTCACAAAAAGAAAAACAAACGAAGGCCCAAATTTAATTTTGTTAATATGATTGGATCGTCATATTTAGAGCGATTCGTAAAAAAAAGAAGGCAAGTGAAATAAATGAACTGTGGAGATGAAGTGTAGATATCGGCAGGATATGCTAATAAAGCGCCGCAGGGAGTATTCGCGCGCTCGCGCGCCTGTTCCTTTTTTTCGTTTTGTAACTCTCTTTTCCCGCGTCCTTGCAATGTGCGCGCTCGAAAAGAGCGAAAGTGTCCAGTTTGCAATTCTCGCTTACTCAGGCTTATGCTTTACAAGCAGTGTCCTCGATCCCGGCAAAGTCGGGCCCAAAGTATCATCGGGCACGCACATAATCGCACTTCGTGGGCGGAAGGAATGCCAAGCGCTCGCCTCTCTCGTACATATGTATACATTATTGAATGTACATGCATCTTTATATACAGACTGGCCGACTAACAGGAACGAATTCTCACATTTTTTACATTCGTTTTACGATTTATTGAGATAGTGATTGAAAGCTGATACACCTGAAGAGACACGAACGAATTAGCTTATTAAAAGACAAAAAAAGGGAATATGTATATCGTAATCAATTTAAATTGAATTATTTCAGGGAGAAAAATTGTTAGTAAAATTAAGTTAAAGGCTTACAGTAAAAAGTGCTGACTTTTATTTAAACAAAATTTACTTGAATATATTTAATTTATTTTATACCTCATGCTTTGCTTAATTAGGTAAGTAAATATTGCTTAAAACTTCAGTGTAATTTACTTACTGCATCGTGAGTTAATTTTTTATGATTACGTTTACTTAACGTTTTACATAAAATTTATTTACTATTTCAGTAAATTTATTTGCAAAATTTAGATTGAATCCACTGCGAGGCTTAAAAACTACAGAAGAACTACATTTTCTTATAAACATAATTTTTAACTTTCTGAATGTGAATATACTTTATTCTATGTAAAAATTTCCATAGACAAAAAACTTCGTCAATCCTTTCTCTTTTTGACGAACTTGAACGAAAAAAAAATAAGCGCAAGAAAAAAATCTTTATATGTACAGAATGGCCTATTAACAGGAACGGACTCTTAAATTATTTGTTTTACGATTTATTGAGGTAGCAATTGAAAGCTGATGCATTTGAAGACAATCGAATTATTAAATGATAAATTGAATGATAAAGAATCAGAAAAAATTGAATTTGTTTGGACATTTGAGTAAACTTGTATGCAAAATTTTTATTCAATCCACTGCGGGACTTAAAGGCTACAAAAGAACTACATTTTCAAATAAGCATTATTTTTAATTTTCTGAACGTGAATATACCTCTATATAAACATTTCCATAATCAGAAAATTTGATCAATCTAAGGTTTTGTCTTTGACAAAGTCGAATGAAGAATAAATAAGCGAAAAAAAGAAAAATAATAATTGCTGTTAATAGAACAATAAAATAAAGGAACAAGACTACAGATAGAGAATAGAATAGGTAGTGACTAGAAAAAGAGATCGATTTTCGCAAAATATCGATTGAATTCAGTTCAAGGCTTAAAAGCTATAGAAGAACTACACTTTAAACTCTATAGAGCAAAATGGGGACAAATTTTTTAGCAAAACGGTCATCTTTTACTTTATTAAGATTAAAACCATCGTTTTATTAGTTGTACGGTAAGAAAAAAAGAATTTTATTCTTCATAAATAGTGATTTATTGATTTTATTCTTTGGGTAAAGATTAAAACTTACGTTTTTTTACTTTTCAAAAAGGATGTTTATATTATATATATATTTTGTAGCTTTTTTATGCTTTTTTTTAAGTAGAAAATGTAAGTTTTAATCTTTACCCAAAGAATAAAGTCAATAAATCATTATTTATGAAGAATAACATTCTTTTGTTTACCGTACAACTGATCAAACCGATTGTTTTAATCCTTATAAAGTAAAAAATGACCGTTTTACTTAAATATTTGTCCCCAATTTACTCTTTAGGATTTAGAGTGTATTCGGAAAGAAAAGTGTAGTAAAAATTAATGTACTATATTTTGTAACACAAGGATACACTCGACAAATAAAAAATTTAACAAAAAAGAATAGTAGAATTTGTTAATTTTGAAGTAAAATTTAATTACTGTAAGTCTAGCATATTTTACTATACTTTATAGTAAAAAATTTTATTTATCGAGTCTGCTCCTACATTACAAAATAGTATACTAATTTTGACTACACTTTTATCTCGGTGTACATTTTCTAATACTAGTAAAATTCAGCGCGTTTCGCGCGCTCAATATTCTCTCTACGCTACTTTTTTTCAATAACCAGTTCTTCTAAATAATACATTCTTATTTTTTAGTTAAAATAATATCGTAGTGATATTTAATTTTTCAACAAATTTAGTTAATAAAAACTACAGTTAAAAAGGTTTAATGCAATACTTATTTCATTAAATCGTTTAATGGAAAACTCAAATCTTTATAAGAATTGAACTTTGGCGTTAAAAGAAAATGCGTTCCTAAACTTTTCGACCAATTGTATTCATGAATTACTTAAATGTTTCAAAACAAAAGCCATTACTTTTTTAAGATACGAGCAAAATTGAGCGCGCTCAAGTTCCTTTCTTTACTGTTTATATTCTGGGCTCATTTTTGAAATTAGAAATTTTGAATTTCAGCGCCATTCCGGAATATATACGTACGAACAAATCAAGTTCATGTTTTCGAGGCTTCACAACATCCGGTCATCACTTTTTTAAGAGAAAAATAAAAATAAAAAAAAATAATAAAACCTTATGTTTAGCTTTCTGAACGCGAATATGCTTTTTCTACATAAACCTTACTAAAATCAGTAAATAATCGTCAATTCAAGGATTTCTCTTTGCAAAGCCGAACGAAGAATAAACAAGCGCTAGAAAAAAAATACAGTTGCTCTTAAAAGAACAATAAAATAAAGGAGCGGGAGTATATAGAGAATAGAGCGCATAGTGGCCAGGAGGAGAGATCGAGAGATCGAGTAATGAGAAAAAAGAGGATGTAGATGTAGCATCTACCAGCTGTCGTGTCAGTTTATGCATCGACGACAACGTACTCATATTACACCGTGCGCTTAGCATAGCTCGGCCTAAGTTACACGTGCAGCCGAGCAGTTCCTCCAGACTGCACGACTCCGCAGATTCTTTATATCGCGGGGCCAGCAGCTTCCCCCCAAACGCTTACAATAAAACCCTTCAATTTAATCGCGCGGTACTTGTGCTTTTTTGCATTTACCTCAAAATTCTCCGAGCACCTTTTGGCGCATTACTCCGATGAATTTATGCGCGTGTGCGTCTGTTAGAATATTAGCATCGATATGCGGAGAAAGCAGGCAGCGCATCATGCACCTCGTGCTTTATTAAGTTTCACAAACAGTATCGAATATCGGTATCGTCGTATACTCACCAAGGCGATACTATACTGACTTTATTTACTCGCGTTTTCTCCGATTTTTTTACTTTTTTTACCTGTATTAAATGTACGAAGCTGTCTCCTTTATTTAAAATACTTTTTATCAAATTTAATGAGAGCTTGCGAATTCAGTAGTCGAGATTACAAATGAATTGCGCGTCTATTGGATTTTGGAGTAAGATTATACAGTTTTCAATGGATAAGGATGGAATGTAAAATTTAACCTTTACTAATAAATAAATTGTATATTATAAAGAAATATTTACTTTTATAACCAGATCCACCGGCTGAAAAAATAAAGAAAAATAACTTTCATCGTATGTCATACGGAGACATAAACTACCTCGGAAATAATAAGGATCTCCTCTGTTTAAAATACCCTTTGACCTAACTTCAGGGTCTTTACTATAAAGCTGGGCACATTTAATTAAACCATATTAGGATAATATTAGAGTAATTTAATTAAATGCGCACGGCTTTATATTAAAAACTTTGACTTTGTATCAAAGGATTTTTCTATCAGTGTATAGAGGAAAACATGTTACACAAACTTTTACAAATTCAATGTACCTATTAAAACTTCGACGAAAACACAAGATTTGGTAATTCCAGATAACATTGTTTTTACATCTACATGCAAATGTGATTCGATCGTACAACGTAGAGAAATGTTCCCACATTACCGAGTTATATGTACAGTTGGAATTAAATGTCCAGCCTGACTTAACATCTTCAAAAGAGAAATCTTCAAAAGATCTAGAAATGCTTCAACAGAAATTTTCACTATGGCAAGATCAATAATAAGCGTGCAAATTGGGATTCATATTTGACCTAGAAATTGCGTGACTAGGATCCAAGTACAGAATCTAACAATTAGCATGTTTTTTACTTTAGTTTTACTCTATAGTTTTTAAGTTATTTTTAAGTATTAGCTTAAGTCATACCAGCGAGCAGGAATTTTTATTCCTCTGCTGAATTACTAATATGATGTATAAAGTGCAATAATTACTTTATAATTTTTTGTGTATAAATAAATAAATGTAAATAATAAATATTGTACAAATCGGAGCTTTTAAGAACGCGCTCGTTTACATTAAATTATTGTTAAAAATTCTATTGAATGTTAATTCCAATTAAAATAAATAAACAGTTTTTAATTCGTGAACTCTTATTTCATTTTTGTTTGTTTTTAATACTTTTATTGTAAAAAACGCTTTTAAGTCCATTATAGGCTTAATAAATAAATTACTTATTCCATTTCTTGTAGTATATTGAAGAAAATTAAAAGATCCATCCGAATTTTAATGAATAAAGCTGTAAGTGATTTTTATGATTTTTTATAGTCCACTGCATCCGCAGGAAATAGAAAGTGGTGACAGAACAGATTTACTTATTCACCAGTCTTTGTCGTGAGTTCAGGTCTAAATGCTGAGAATACTGTCTAAGTTTAGTTTGTCAAAGAAACTGAAGAGGTCAGCACCATACAGAAACAAATTTATCGAATGGATTTGTTCAGTAGGTATTAGTTGTAATAAAATTCAAAATACCTGCCTTGTACTTTATATAGGTGTTCAAATGTTTTGATATAAAATAAATTATAGAATGTACATATAGAGAAATATATTAATTAAATTCTATCATATTCACTAATTGGTAAATAAATATGCATTTTATAATTATACACGATCTTCTATTATCTTCTTCCACTTATTTATTTTTTAAATAAATATATCGCTTGTAAACTCCTATAGGAGATCATTTTTCTTTTGCAGTTATTTCAATAAGCAGAGATTCGTTTGAATTCTTCGGCATTTTTTCACTGTTCGTACTTTTTACGCTAGTAGACATTGTCAAGGGTTTGCTGTTGTACGAATTAGATGTTTGAGAAGCTGCAACGATAACAAAATTTGCACAAAAGTGTATAAGTTTTTAAAATTGTATAAAAAAAAAACATTAAAAAATTGACATACCACTTCTAGAGTTTCTTCTCGAGACTGCATTACGGACTTTGCTAAACCAACCCTCGTTAAGCCTTTCACGGAATTTCGGAGTAGTAAAAGTATATAAGAGCGGGTTGACAGCACTATTAATCGGGAGGATGAAAATAACGACCCAAGCGTGTAAATCAGCTGGAACGGATTAATCAAAATTAGAAATCGTGCGAAAAGGAATTTAATTTATGAAATCCACACTAATCAGAGAGAAACGTTTTAGTAAATTGAAAATTTTTGCGCTCACGTGCTACTGGATACTGAGCGAGAGCCATAATCTTGAGAATGATTATCGGTGCCCAGCAGACGGCGTCCGTCAAAACTATCAAGAAAAATCTGAGAGCAAATTCGGAATCGCCAACCGAAAGTGGTGTTGCGTGTCTCGTTTTCCAAATGCTTGCAAACATTCCGGCGTATACGTATCCAATGATGATGAGCCTGAAAAACGTGCAACTTTGCAGTTTTTGGCAAATAAGGTATTATTTATCTGAGTAGTATAGATATAGGTCGATCTGCATCTTCAGCAGACTACAATTTCATAAACGCGCCCAAATAAAGTACGTAATCCACGCGGAGATAAATTGTTAGTAAAATTTACTCGACACATTAATTTATATCTGCTTTGCTTAATTAAGTAAGTAAATATTGCTTCAAAATTCAGTCAAATTTACTTACTGCATGTGTTAATTTTGTACCACTACATTTACTTAACTTTTTAAGTAAAGTTCATTTACTATTTGAATAAATGTTACTAATCATTTTTTCCGCGCAGCTGGAAAATCCAGGTAGATAGAAAATCCACCTGAGAATGCAGGGATTCCAGCTGAATTTGAATGGATTTCTCACCTTTCTTTTTCCAATTATTATTAGCTGCACAGAAAAAAAGTATTTCTTATTGTTTCGCAACAGTATAATATCTGCTAAATTAAGAAAAGTAAAAACTGCTTTGCAATTCAGTAAAATTAGCATTTCTTAAAGTAAGAAGAAAACTCTTAGTAGTAAAGTACAGAAAAGTAGATTGGAAAGTACTGTAAAGCAGATTAAACCAAATCTTTCTTTACAGAAAAGTAGATTTTGTATTTCTGTAATGCGGATTCTATACTGAAACTTCGAAAAGTTAAATTAACTTCCAATTTCATAGTTATATCTACTGTGAAAAAAGAAGTAATTTTTTTTTCAGTGCGGAAATCCTTTGAAATCCAGATGGCATCTCTTCTCAGCTGTCAGCATGTCATATATATATATATTTATGATTTAAACTCGTGTTTAGAAATTGTAGATCAACTTAATATCTCCTTTAAAAAATCCAAGATACTCGAGTAAGTGTTCTTACCCAAATAGGTTGATTCCTAAGAAAATGAAGGCCGAATACTGCCAACCTACAATAAACGGATCTTCGATGTGCAGGGGGAAACACATACCGTTCAAACCATAGAAGCGAGTACTATTTCGCCAATGAACAACTGGAACAAAAATGAAAATTTTTGAAAATAAAGTATCTAATAATTGCCGCTGCAGTTATACTACTGACCAGGAATGAGCGCGAGAGTGAAACCAGTGAGCCAGAGCAGAATCATGGCAGACGCCGCAGTATCTGGGGTAATTGCCCGATGGCCCTTTAACGGTGCTGCGATCAGCATGAATCGCTCGACTGACATAAAAGAAAGGATCAGCACCGAGACCTACAAGTAAATAATCATACTGGTCAGAATAAAACTTCAAAGTCCTTTAACCCATTAATGGACAAATTTTCACTAAAGTTTTCAACGCTTATATTTTATGTAAAAATGAGTTGTAAAAAGTATTTGAATAAGCGTATTCGATGTAAATTTTATTGAACTTTCAGAATCTTTTATTAGATTTTTCAAAAAATTTAACTGTCGAACACTGTACATGATTTTTTTTCAAAGAATCGAGGTTCAAAAAAAAAATTTTTCATTTCGATTTTTCAAATGGAATGCATTTAAGATTTAATAATCAAAGTGCAGAAAACGTGGTCTCGATACCTAAACTTGAAAATCTAACGATTTAGGTTTTGAAAAAAAAATTGTAAACACAAAATGGCGGTTGAAACGCAGAAAAACCATAAAAATCTTCTGGAATTATTTACTCGAACAAGATGGACTTTAGAGAAACATTTTACTAAAGAAAAAGTTCTTAGAATTGATTAAAGAACATGCGGTAATTTTTTCAAAAACATTAGAAGCGTTTTTAAATTTTTCAAAATTTGAAAATTTATTAATTTGAAATTTTATGAAAAAAAAATCCCTCTTAATGTTTGATTGCCATGATCACCTCTGATCATAGTAAAAAGTTGATATACCTTTGCGGTGTCATTGTAAAAAAATGCAAAAAATAATTTTTTTTTAAATTTCCACTTTTTTTACGTTTAAGTCGGCCATATTTTTTTTCTTTGTGTGTAATCAAAATTTTGAGCTCAGATTCTGAAAGTGCGTTAAATTTCGCGTCGGAATACAGGTATTGCATTATATTTTTAGTCCGATAACATAATAAATAAACACATTGAAAAGCTTAGTCAAAATCCTGATCACCTCGGCGTTAATGGGTTAATAGCAGTTTTTTCCTAATAAAGTCCTTATATTGACTGTATTAAAACAAGTAAGACTGTATTAACAAAAAGTATGCGTACATTTGAAATATTGTAAATTGTGAATTACCTCGGAAGATGTCATGGCTAGCATACCGAGCAGAGTACACGGCCAAGAAGCTATCCAGTCACTCGCCTCCTGCTTGTAATTATCCCTGAAGCGTATGTCTTCTAAACCGATTATGAACAGGTACAGGCCCATCAGCATGTCTGAGACTGAAAATTTTAATAACAAACCCATGACTATTTTAACCTGCTAATGAAATGTATCCAAACTCTATTGGCTAATATTTTACCTGCTAAATTTCGGATCACTATGCTGAGAACGCGGTTCTCGTCCTTAGCCGTGAATCGACCCCATAGTACGAGTGCATTACCCAAACAGGTAACGCACGATATACCCCAGACGGATGTTCTCAGTAAAGATTTATTACCCAACAGATGTGACAACGATGAGACACCTTTTAAGTTCAGTTCGCATTTGAAATTCATTAAATTATTTAAACCAGTATCACAAAGTCAAATTTATTATGAGGCCAATAAAATTGTCATATATATACATATATATGGCTGATTTCGCCAAAAATGTCAAATTCAATGTCGCCACTCTAAAAACTACCTTTTTGAAACTTGTGGGACACGGGAAGTGAATAAAGTTTTTTAAAACACATCTGAGCGATTCTATGAATCGTTGGAGTATGTAGCCGAAAAGTTATTACACTGAGAAAAAATATTCCTTACTGTTAATAATAATTCTTAACTGTTAAAAAATGGGACTTCAATTTTTCGTAATTGCACATTACTTAATAATTAAGAAATAAGCAGTTGAGGTAGGTTAAAGCGAAGTCATGTTCAGCCCTTAATAATTAAGTATTTTTTTTTCCTTACAGTAAATGCATGTTCAATTAAATGAAGACATATATGCTGTATTAAAAATTTAAATGTTATAAATACCGATTCCTTAACTATTAAGAAATGTGCATTAAGATTTAATACTATGTATGTATCAATAATAGTTGCAAAATTCTAAGAACTGTTAAACTATTAAATAAAGAGTTTGTATTAAAATGTTATCTAAAATCTGCGAGTTACTTTAAATCAATTTTAGTTATAAGGTAGTATTAAGTAGTTAAGACAGTACTTTAATGATAAGATTTTTTTTTTGTAAACCGGATTAGCGAACAGGAATTTGTTTTCCTCTGTTAAATTACAATTGTAATGTAATGATGTATTACTCTGGTTAAATAAATAAATAAACTATAACTGTTGCGTTACATACAAAATTCAAGGAAATTGATTACTTTACAATAAGGAATCTTTTTTCTCAGTGTACCGCGGTATATCGCTTCATTTCTTAAAAAAAAAACGTTTTCTTAAGTTTTGTATACTTTAGTCTTTTTAATATTAGGAGTTTATGACCAGTTCTATTTTATGAATTAGAAAATCGAATTTTGCATTTTTTAAATTTCCCTCCAATTTTCGTTCGGTTTCGCCACTGTACGTCACGGAATCAAACCGAATGAATTTTTTCTAACTTGCATTAACCGAATATTATAAGAAACCTTTTTTATGGTTATGTGTTGTGGGTGTGAAAAATCGGTAATTACCGTGACAGATTTTTATTTAAAAATTATAATTATGAAAAACACTGTAACAGTCGATTATTGCATAATGTATACTAATAATTAAGTATCAAAATAATATATTAACATTAAAATATAATAAAAGTTTAGTTTTTATTAATTGAGTTAAAGAAAGCTAAAGAGATTTAACTATTTCATAAATCTATACTTTCATGAACACATACGTGTAATCAAATTCAAGAAATATGATGTCGAAGCCACTTTACCTTCACATGAGTTTAGCGTGGCAAACCATAATTGTTACCAAGGCGACACCAAACACACTTGCACATCAAATAATTTATGTACCATCTGTGTAGTCTCAAATCGATTCTCTTTGTGGTCAAATTTAGCTGCATTTGCAATTTGGCATTTTTTACGAAATCACCCACATATCGATGCATCTGACTTTGAATCGAACGATTACAATTACTAGTAGCTAAAGATAAAAACTAAACGATTATTACCATCGCTGGCAGGCCAACATTTCTTTACGTTCGGTGCGTAAGTGGTACAATAATGAAATTTTGAAAAGTATCTGAAATTTCATTTTGATATTAAGCGTAAATATTTCTTTCCTGTTAATTAAAACATTAATTTATTACTTACACGAACTCGAGCTTATCAAACATCTTAAACAAATTTTTCTCCTTATTATTCATCTCTATATCTTCGACGTTTCTACAAAAAATGCATAAAATGTTTATTTATCGCAAAATTGTCATTACTTTGGTTTTTCAAGGCAAACTGTAAATACGTTACAAGGACTTAAGACTCAGACGGAAGGGTTTGAAGGAAGCTGCAGGCAAATTTTCTATCGGATTATGTCCGATCAATCTAAAAAAAAGCAAAAGTACATATTATGATTTTAATAAAATTGAGTGACTACATCTTAATGATCAATAAATATGGAGTTGTCACGCATGCTCCTGCAGATGCGAGTATTTGAACTTTCGTAATCCCTGAAAGCTCGCGGATTCAAAATAGTCACGTATCTGGTTTAACGTCACTCCCTTACTTTGTAATTAGTAATTTTATTGAAAAGTAATAATGTACTAACAATTTTGATAAATTTCCCAAGGTTACAAATAGATCCGGAGCAATTATCTTAATTTTGTTGTACATCAGATTTCTATAAAAGGATAATTATTGCAATAAATTAATGAAAGAATCAGTAAATATTAATATTTCTTTTCTCCCTTACAAGTCTTTCAGGTTGATCATGTTTCTAAACGCATTTGGCGATATAATTTTAATGTAATTCGACTCCAGTGTTCTGTAAAATAAGCTTATTTTATTATTTATTCACTTATCAATACTCTGAGGTACAAACTAAAATATTGATAATACAGAGATTTTAATGAAGGCAAATTGGCGAAGGTACCATCAGTGATGATTTGCAAACGATTATCACCCATTTCTCTAAAAATAGATAAATATTAGAAGTTAAATAAAAAAGAAAAGCATTTTTTAAATAAATTATTGATTATCATATTGAAATAATAATAATTTATCGTCTTCATTGACTCAATATTATAATCGTTAATTTATTAAAAAAGATCCTGCAACATTAAGTGAAAATAATTATTTAAAGAATGTCAGTCCAAGTTATTTTTAATAAAAATAAATTTCACATTACAGTTGTTCCAGTGCAGGTAAATAGGGAAGCGATAGATTTGAAGATGTCAGCAAATTCTTCGACAAATCCCTAAGAAAAATATCAAGTATAATGATGTCTGAAAATGAAGTAAAGTGAAAAAAAGTTCGATTACAATTCGCTAAACGTTGTACTATTTTCAAGATCCTGCAGGTCCAAGGTGTGAATTTTGTTGTTGTTCAAAGTCAAAATGTTTAATTGTGTTAGGCCCACGAGGTGCCCTGCTCTCACTTCTTCAATTTCGTTATTTGGCAGATTTCTAAAAAGAAACGAGAAAAAAAAATGAAAATAAATTATAATGTCCGCGCGCAGCCTGACTTAAACTACTAATTACGTACAGCCACGTAAGGCACTGTTGTTCCGCGAATACGTCTTCTTCCAAACTTTCTATTCCACTGTTATTGAGATATCTGAAAATGAGAAAGTGGAGGTTTTCCATCCATTTCCTGTATAAACTTAGCAAAATGCAATTTCATTATGTACAGTGTTCCCACTTACAGAAATGTCAATTTCTGGTAGCGCTTAAAATAATTCTTCTTCAAGGATTGAATGGAGCTATTCGTGAAGGACCTGCAAGGAATAATCGAAATTGGAAGCAGAAAGTCAACTCTTCCGAACGTCGTTAATCTTACATTTTTTTTAGACTATCCGAAAAAGCCATGGGAATATCTTCTCCTCGAATATTGGTGCAACTCACTTCACACTCATTTTTGTGCTTACAATGCTTCAAAGTGATAGACTGGTCCTCTGAAAATAAAACGGTCTAATAATAAAATTAAAAAATAAAATGTTTAATTTTTTATTCAAAGGAAACACTAACGATTTGAATGACACTCTGCATTATTTGAATGACACTCTGCATGGGTGTTAAAGAGCCTATTTAAAAAGCTCCAATCATCGTACAGATCAACTGCCACAATCCGAAGAGAGACGGGAAAAATAAAATCAAATAAGTCCGATTAATTAAGTTTCAATCACATATGTAATGCGAAAATTCACTAATTAAGTTGTTCTTACAGCATTCCTCTTCGTCCTCTTTTCCGGGACAATCCTCATGTCCATTGCACCACTTGCCTTGGGCCACGCATAATGGACTGTTTTGACAGCGAAACGTGGCGGGTGGACACTCATCTGGAAATTACATTCTTTAAAAAAAAAAAAAAAAAAACACGACGACAGGATGATGTAAATATATAACAAGTTTTATTAGGCAGTATTGGAAATAATCCTGTACATACAGCAATATTTATATTTACATATTTTTGAGAAATTTTCCTAGACAGTATTGAAAATAATCTTATATACATACTCTCTAAAAATGAATATGTGAAATTCACATCGAATAAGTGAATATATACAAATTCTACGTGATAAGTTGTTCACGTGAACAGAATATGTGTATATTCACTTATTCCATATGAATTTTACATATTCATTTTTACAGGGTAGGTAAACATTTACTTATATATTTTTAATGAATTTTATTGTAAGGTAGGGTAATTATAATAAATTTTAGACAGTACTGGAAGTAATTCTATACATTCAGCAACATTTACTATATTTTTGACAAATTTTACTGTAAAAGGTAGGGTAATTTTTCCAATACTTTTTTTCAGTCTAAAAACTTTTCTTTTTTGTTAAGTAATTAAATTTACATCTCCGTTGGTGACCTTCAAGATTGTCACTTCCTCGAGAATTGTACGGCGCGTGGACCTCTTGAGGTGACTATGCCACTTAAGTTAACTGATCTTTATTACCATTGATTTTCACTTCGTCTTCGAAATGAACAGAACTTCTCGCATCATATACGCTATTTACGAAGTCTTACCGATTTTCCATTGATCCGTCAATTTCTGACAGACATTCCGATCTTTTTTTTTTCTTACATATTTTCTTCGTTTTTTCAAATTATTTTCTCGCGAGCAGATGAAATTTGGTGATAAAAAACTTACCTTGGTTGAAGTAATACATGAGACCAGCCAGCGTGACGAAAATACTTATTAAAATAGTGCCTATCGTTGCTATGCGTCTGTATCTCATTTTCAACAATATTTTTACGTTCTTACCACTTTTAAACTTTACATTTAAAATTCGAAGCAACTCGGCAATTCGTTAATTATTATACTGAATAATTCAATGGTTACATTTTAATAATTTTCAAAAAATTCTTTGTGTTTCCTATCCGTGAATAATGCCACTTATATAAAACTATTGTGTTAAAAATTAATAGTGCATAATTATAGTTGAACAGAATTTAAAAAAATAAATAAAATGATTAGACGCTGACTTCGGTGACTGTTGAATTCGTGCACCCGTGCGTACGGGCGAATCTTCAACCACTGCCGGTTGCACAGGCACCAGTGACTGCGCGTCACTTATAGACGACAGATTTACGCAGGCGCGGGAATATGCAGTGTACGCAAATGTTGTAAAATATTTTTTTCAACATTTACATAGGGATAGTGGACCTCGTGACGGGTGATACGAAATTATTAAATACAACACGTACTACTCTGTTTAAAGGTGTTAAAAGAAAAATATTTATTATTTTCGTTTATTCAAGAAAGAGATACATTAGCGTACAGTCGACGTTAAGGATGCGGGAACATTATTTGCTTAGAAAACGAAGGGAAAATAAAGCGATCGAATAATATTTTTTGTTAAAAGAAAATTAATAAAAACGGAAAAGTCCTAGATGAATCTGTAAGTATTTGTTTATTTGAAATACATTTATAATTATAATTCCATATGTATACGTTAGCACAGAAAAAAATCTGTGCGTTTATAAGGCTCTCGACCTCCTGGCCGGCTGTGACAGAAGCGTAAGAAAAAAAAGAGACACGTTTTACCGACAAATGAAACAAACTAAACGAGAGAAAAACGCAAAAAAAATTGTTTACTTGCACTAGGTAATATGTTATCAGCATCCTTTCACACAAAACGCTCTTGCTGTATTTATTTATTTTTTTTATTCTTTTTTCTTATATGTTCCAGGTGCGTCTCATACATCGCTATATATTTTATATTCCTTTTTTGTTAAATCTTTTAAATAAATCTTTTTTTATTTATCGCGGAATATATATTTTCAATTGATTCTCGTTTCGTTTTTTTTCTTCAAAAATTGTACATTACAACTGAATTCAATTACTACAACTAAACAGAACCATTACTATCGGTTTACCAATATATACATACTTATAATTGTATATTCTCTCGTACTCTTTCTCTCGCAAGCATACATTTGTTGATTACTCAATCAGTTAATAAATCAGTACTTCTATAGGCATCGATACATTGTAAGGTACCAAAATTCATCTTTCGTATTTTTTTTATTTTTTAATCGTGTTATTAACTTAGTAATGATTAAAGCTAAATTTAAAAAAGAATTAAATAAAATCTATAATTGTTTATAATCTTTTTTTTACATTTTGATTTTTTTTACAAAATTTCCTAAGAAATGGATTTCACAAATTTCATATTATTTTTCTAAAACATTTTTCATTTTATACACAGTTTAAATAAAAAAAATATAACTCGTCCAACGACAGAGATTTTCAAAACGCAGCACCAAGTACACGAGGCTTTTTAAATTTAGCTTGCGATGGAAAAATAATGAATGGAAGCAATACAAAGAAATGAATTCTTTAGTTTTGACGATTTTTTTAAGTATGCAGTCTTTTGTTATTTGCAAGTACTTTGTAATTTAATAGTTTCTGCGGGCTGCATCGTTTTATTAAATAAAATAATAAAAAGAAAATGTGGGAAAAGTATAAAGAGAAAAAGGCGCAGATGCCATCTCAAGAAATATCTGTATCAATTTTATCCTTTTATCCATACGAAATTTTTTTAATGAAAAATATTTTGAAAATGTAAATTTCCCATAAGAAAAAAAAAATAATAACGTTACATTTGGATAACCAATGATGCACAATTTTATAAATAAGCCAATATTTACAGCTTGATTGGTAGTTTGAAAAAGCTTTAATTGCAAATTTATCATTTCAGATCACTCTTAAATGACAACTTAAATAAATGTTCCATTTTGAAAAAGAATAAGAATGAATTAATCATAATGCTTTTTTATCAACGAACTACATTAAACTTATACAATTTAATAATATTCTTACTGGATCTTAAAGGAATATATATATAAACTATTTTATTCGGCACCCAAACTTTTTCTTATTTTATATTTACAAAGGTACCTATAAAGCCATGAGGATAAATTGCGTGTCAAGGGTGTGTCCGTTGGAAACTTAAAGGTGTTTTATGATGCATCAATTAAAAAGTTTTTTCCAAAGAAAGGTGTTAACGATTACATTGCATGTAACAATATCTTCATAATAGATATTTTCTTCGAAAAGTCCAGTATATTACATTAAACAGCTTGATGACAAAAAAGCATGAAAATAAAGTTGTAATACTATGTACATGCACACACATACAGACACGCACACACACGTACATGCAATTGCTTCATGATTGAACTATTGCCCCCCTCCCCCTTATAAATCGATTCGATAGAAAGAAAAAAATTAAATTCTTCTAAGCACTTGCAATTTTCCTTCGACAATCGCCTAAAGAACAAGAAAACAATTACTAGTCAAGTGTTACTGTTGAGCTTTGAGGGATGAATTTTTTTGTGTTAATTCTGCATTCGGCAATTCGTGCACGAATAATCGAATTTTCTCCCCAAGTGCGTCAAGAAATAGGATATTTTGCACAATAGGTGTTCAAGAGGGATCTGGCTATATATTATTTCGTGCCCTTGATACACAGTGTACTATTTTCTTTCACTTATTATTATTACGTTTGCTTCCCATGTGCAATATTGATTTGAAAATAATAAGTTGTGTCCTCGTATACAAATATAAGATAAAAAAATCTACGTAATTTGCGATACATTTGCTCATGATGGTGTTCCATTTATAGATACCCTATTTATTTAATTTTTTTTTTGCTTGCACTCGCTCTCACAAACTTTTACATATATATCCACTTACATCTACGCATATACACTCACATATACGTATAGCCTTCTCCCTCACGTTTGCAAATGTAATGTTAATAATATATTATGTGGTTAGAATGTATAATCTATGAACGAAACGCACCCTTATTTTGCCAGGGTCGATGGGCTTCTTTCGATTATCATTTTATCACATTTTTTTTTCTTTTTTCCACATATACTTCCTAGTGTTGAACTAAAGGACTATTTTTTAACATCCACCACCTTTCCTTAATTTAGGTGAACAAAAATAAAAAATTGCGTGGTAAAGTTGTAAAGAAAAAAATGAGAATTTGAAACATTTGTATGTACCACTCTTATACGTAAATATTGATAGTATCACAGAAGTGTATTTATCGTAGCTGCTTGAGAAGAATTCAGGATTTCTTTGTAGGATGAATATTTGATAAATTAAAAATTCAGTAGCATACAATGAAGTTTATATTTACATGAATTACATTGATAATAAATCTCACAATAAATGAAAAATAAAAATGAAAGATTAGAGTAATAGGACGAATTGTGATAAAAAGAAAATTTAATTGTCCATTACGTACAATAATCAGACCACCGTTTAACTTGGCGCCTAATTTTTTCTCAAACAGCGTAAAAGAGACGATTCTCTGATAGTATAAAAAATACGCAAAGAATTTCGAACATAAAGTACATATTTATAAGTTAAATTCGAGAGGAACAAAAGTTTCGCAACGCAAGGTAGCATCGACGCTGGCAAAAGCAGAATGGAGAAACCTGTGTTTTAACAGATAAAACGCACGCTCAAGCACTCGAAGTTCTTCCCCCTTGGCGGCGACAGCGGTACCAACGATGGCATCGTTAATCATGGTTTCATCGTTTCTTCCTCGATTTTAAATTTTACTTTGCACTTTTTTCGCTGCAATTATCGCGTTTTTTTCTGCTTTTTCGCTTTTTTTTTCTTTTTTCTTTTTTAATAATGACGGACTTACACAGTGGGCAGTGGATGGTGGCGCGAGAAGTCTTTGCGTTTCAAGTGACTTTGAAGCGCCGTCGACACGGGTCGGCGAGTCGCGGCGCCAGCATATACGTTTTCTGCTCGCAGTCCAGGTCAGGTGCATACTTCTTGTGCTACCGCTGCTGTCGGAGCTTTCCCGCTTGTCCTTGCCGGTGCTGGCGTTGCTGCGACTTCCTACAAAAATTATAAATTGAATTAAAATTGATATTTTGCTACAATCATCAATAATTAATAAAATTGTTATTAATCAGTTTACAAGTTAAATTATCTTCTCATTGAAAGAATTTTGTAATTTATATGAATACGATAACATTATATTTATTTAAATAATTGTGTTAGATATAAACTTGCGAGTTAAATTGAGAATTTAAAGTACCTCTTGTACCGCTGATGGTTGTTTTTGTTGCTGTTCACTTTCCTGAACTTTTCGCTTCTTATCGTTATTATCAAGGCTCTGATCCGACTTTCTCTTCCTGAGCGTCTGATCGCTTTGGTTGCGTGGAGAGACTCCACCATTACCGCTGAGATTACCATTGCGCTGGTTTCCACTCGAAATCTGTTAAAATAAAATAAAAAAATTAATGTTTAAAGTCACATAATAATTATATAGACATATATTAGTAGCAATTCCAATTTTTTATGTACCTTTTTCTCTTTTTTAAGGATATTTGCATCTAGATAAATAGATAAATCCTTCTTTTTTACATGTCTTGCTTCGATGGTCATGCCGTTTTTAAACAATTTAATTTGTTCTGCTTGTCTTTCCGCTAAAATACATAACAAAATCGTAAGTTGAAATTAAAATGCATTATTAATGAAACAATTATTTTATTTTAATCATGTACTTACTGGTTTCAACGAAAGATCTGATATCATAGGTTAGATCAACGTTTAAGTTTTCTCCTTTTTTAAAGGTCAATCCAATAAACCACATGGAAGTATGTTTGTCTGGTTCTATATCTTTTGGATTAAATGATTCCGGATTTATGTGTGCTAAAGTAATATGCGGGTTTCTCTCAAGAGTGCCTAAAAATTTTTAAAATAAATTAAATAATCTACTAATTATTTATGTAAATAAACAATAAAATTGATTGAAATAAAATTCATACCTATTAAATGTCGCATTTTTGCTTCCACTAATCCACACCACTCCAGTTGATCTTCAGCAGTTAGACTACTTGCCAATAAAACAATGTAATGTCTATATTTTCCAAAGAAGTTTGGAGGTTCAAATAATTTTTCCCAACGTGCTTTACCCATAATAATATCTTCTGTAGTAGATAAACCTGCTTCAAAAGCCTCTTGCATAATGGTTCTTGTGGACAGAGATACATTGAATGTTGAATTTTGTTGTGGGTACGCTGGTGTAATGATTGGCATTAAGTGATACCTATCTAGTACATTCACCTGTAAAATAATGCACATTAATATTAAAAAATTATTTAAATAATATATAAATTTATGAATATTCAATAGTAAAATTTTCTTACGCGTGGATCCCACACAGGAAAGCCTAGATTAACATTCTCAGGTGACTTTAATAAAACAGGTTGAGGCCATTTCCACTGAGAAAAAACTAAGAAAAATTTTTCTATGAGTGTTGCTGCTACTGCATTTGGATAAAGTTGACAAGTTCGAGCAACAAGCATTGCCCACGATACACCACCCAAGTAACCTAAGACGTTACTATAAATTCCAGTTTCTGAAGATGAAAATACAAAAGATTAATTATATTCCAATAATCACTTAGTATTGAATCTATAAATGATTAAAAAACTTACTTTTTGCCCACAACTTTATAGCCCTTAATGCTAATCTAAAATTTTCAATATTAGGTACCAAGCGCAAAATTTCATCTGTTACTCTACAACCATTTAAACTTCTAACACATTTCTGATCAAGATTTTTTAGAAGCATATCATCACGAAGATCCATAGAATCTGGAACTTCTTTTAATGCTAATTTAGCAAATAGCATATCTATCTCTATGCCATCAAAATTCATTTTAATAACAGGTACAAATGCTTCTTCAACAGCCTGCAAAGTAAACGTACAATTATTAATTGTCGACTATATATATCTATTGTATTATAGATACAAGACTGCAAAACTTACCCTCAATTCAGTTACTTCAGACTGTGATTTTAATAACTCAAAAAATGATGTGAAATAATCACTCCGATTAATGTGACGAGGTACAACACAAAGTGCATCAATATCAGCACCTTTGTGGTGTACACCTAACCTGTACGATCCAAATGTATATATTTTGCCTCCAACTTGATCCGCAACATTTGGAGGCATATTTCTTGCTATACTGGTATCTCGAATCCACTGTTTAACTAATGCATTTAGTTTACTGAAAAAAAGAAATAAACATTAGTCAATTTGTCAAAGTATTTTTTATAAGTTTATTTGATATTTTATTAAAGTACCTTAGTATTTCCATTCTGTGATTCAATTCTTCCTCTGACTCAAAAACATTAAATGGCTTTAGGGCTTCTTTTAATTCATTTGTTCTACTTATATCACTAGGTTTTGGTTCTGCCACACTAATGGCAGATGTCATACCCAACGTTCGAATATTGTTTTGACTATTCTGATTATTTTGATCTTTGTTAGAAGCATTGTTTGTTTGAGTGGACCACATGTTGTTCTAGTAAATGTACTATTACTATTGTTATTGATATTGTTAATTCTTCTGCAAAAAACAAAAAAAACTCAACATTATTAAGAAGAAAAAATAAACTATCACAAACTACTATTATAATATGCATAAAAATCAAATCATTATAGCAATTATAGTAAACGAGCAAAACATTGGCAGGTGCCTGTATATCGCAGTGGACAAAAAAAAGGCCAACGACACAAAACAGTACAGGTATGAATGCAGGTAGCCGTTCTTTCCAAAAGTAAGTAACCAGACTGTTTCTGCACGAAAAAAAAGGCGAAAAGAGGGCAAGGAGAGGATCGTGCTGCTTACAATTGAATCTAATCGTCAAAAATCCAGTGACATGATAAGTAAGTGCAGACAATGCGCGAGGACAGCGAGCCTCGATCCGATGGCCTCCACTTGCAGGTTATAAAAGCAGCGGACCTCTCGCTTCCTCTTGGACACGGGAATGCACCACCGTTGGACTCATCTAAACCAGATGACAACCTCGCAGCGATCGGGCCGAGGTAAGCTTGCACAGCGGCGACGAGGAGGGCCCAGAGAGCCCCCAGGTGGCCAAGCGCGTGCGAGTGTACCGCGAGACGCGCTCCAACGACGCGGTGGACGCGTCGCTTCGTAGCCAAGGGACGGGAGTACGGGACCTCGACGCGATCCCTTCGCGCCGGGAAAACACGCTCCAGACGCGGCACTCGTTCTCTCTCTCACTCCCTCTCCCTCTCCCTTCTTTCTCTCACTCTCTCTCTCCTCTAGCGACACTTTCGCCTCTTCGGCGTCGTCGCGCGGCGACCACACCACACCAGACACCACACAGCGGCACTACACCAGTATACTGCTCTTTAGTGTACAGTTGTACCGTCGACCTTTTTCCTCCCTCGCACTCGCCAACTTTTCGAGCGCAGCTCGCTCTTTCCCTCTTTCCCTTTGCGCGAATCGCTGCACGTCCTCGACGAGCGCGTCGACTAATCCAGGATCTTTCGCTGCCATCGCGCATGCGTCCCTCTACACGCTTATATATGCTTTTATATGTTCTTTTATATCTTTTCATTCTTAAATCGTTTTTTTTTTCAATTAACTTTTTGTTCTTTTATTGAAAAGCAACAGGTTGATGAATTTGGAAGACGATTGTACCATTATTTGTTGCTCGGGTAAACAATATAGGAGCATTTAGAAGCGCGGGAAATCAAATGTTATTCAAAAATATTCTAAATTGTTTTCACGAATTTTTAACAATGCATGAACTTTGACATCTAGTTTTAAGCACTTTTAAAAGATTTTGTGCACAGAAATAAATATATAAATATTGGTATTGAATAGTTGTAAAACAATATTTTGCAAATTTTTAAACAAAAAAATACTTCGTTCAAACGATTAATCAAACTTGAAATTTCTAAAAGTTCATTATTATTTAAAAATGCTTAAAATAATATCGGAGCATTTAGAAGCGCGGGAAATAGAATGTTATTCAAAAATGTTCCAAATAGTTTTTAAATGTTAAGTTTACGTTTTTCAAGTTTAAACAATGCATGAACTTTGACATGCAGTTTTAAACACTTTTAATAGATTTCTGAAGAAAAATAAATATTGGTATTGTCAGTTGCTATTTTATTGTGGCAAACGAACAGTTTTAAAACATTATTATTTAAAAATGCTTAAAGGTACTTCATTTTCTTGAAAAAATTATTTGTCAAAATTATTTATTGAAAAAATTCACAGCGGAGTTGCGGCAAATGGTATTATAGAAGACACTATCACGATAATGATAACTAGTTACTATTATTTACGGCAAAATTGTATGCACTAATTGTCTTATATTCATTATTATTTAAAAATGTTTAAACGTGTTTAATTATATTGCAAAAATATTCAAATATGCACAGCGGGTCGCAGCAAATGGCAAGAGTCACTAACTACAACGATAACACTATAATATTTACTATATTAACTGCAAAATGGTATGCACTATTTCTCTTATTAATTCATGCACATAATGCTTAAGTGTATATTACATAATTTAAAAAATGCTTTTTTATTCAGTAAAACCAAGTCCACCCTATTGAAAGGATCTTATAAAACTTCATAAAGTGGTGCAAAAACGGCATAAAAAATGATAAATAATTTATCGGATTTTATAAAATTTGCATAATTTTTATAATATTTTATAAGATAATTTCCACGGAGCAGTTTGATTTAAAAAATGATTTTAATGTATAAATAAATAATACGTTCAATACCTTTTATCGTTGTTGAAGTAGGTCTTATTAGGTGCATACATTTTCTGCACAAGATGTGATTTGAATTACAATCGGCTGCAGAAGTATACGACTGGAGAGAAGATCGATGGATCCTTCAGCACTGCGTACTGACGACTGATAACTGCAGCCCTTCTGGGCACAGTTTAAATAGTCGAGAGTCAAGTACACTGTCAGTGGTTGCAAGATGAATTTGGGGTAGAAGTTTTAGGGAGGGGGGCTAATACCCCATATACGGATATTACCTTGCGGATAATTACCTGCTCTAACGGCAACATTGCAGATGCGGGAGGATTAACGGTGCACATCGTTAATCCCTGGTTCGGTTCATCTGCACCAATTCAATACCGAAATTTTCTATTGAAAGTCATTTCTTGAGTTTTTGTGCAGGGATATATTCGGTGGTTGCGCACCGATTCTTGGTAGCCATAAAGGGGTGTGGTAGTACCGTATCTCAAAAACATATAGTGCAATAATGAGTTATTTGCATTCGCAGAATTGGAAATAGCGTAAATACAAATGCAAACTGTACAAGGAGAAAAATTGTTAGTAAAATTTATTTAAAGACTTGCAGTAAAAACTACCGATTTTCACTTAAGTAGAATTTACTTAAATATTTAAGCAAAATTTACTTGACACTTTAACTTACATCTGCTCTGCTAGATTAAATAAGTATAAATAGTGCTTTAATATTCACTACAAGTTTACTTACTGCATGAAAAAAATTGACATGACTACATGTATTTAACTTTTTAAGCAAAGTTTATTTGCTATTTCAGTAAATTTTACTAACCATTTTTTCCGTATACCAAAAACATTTCGTTGACTTCTCGACAAGCGAATAGAACGTCTTCTGCAGTTTTGTTTTGTTTGCAATTATAATAAAACAAATGGATGATAGTAACAAAATTGATAAATAGTAAAATAATTAATGGATAAATAATAAAAGAAATGCATAAATGGGATAGATAGTATAAGAAATGCCTAAATGGATAAATAGTAAAATAAATGCATAAATGGATAAATAGTAAAATAAATGCATAAATGGATAAATAATAAAAGAAATGGATAAATGGATAAATAGTAAAAGGAATGCATGAATGGATAAATTGAAAAATAAATAGAAAAATAATAATAGCAATAAAATGGAACTCTATATCAGCATCAAATGATTTTTTTTCGGAGGGAATCCATATGTGTATATTTGAATTTGTTCTTATTTAAAGTGAATTTCACATATTGCAGAAAAGAAATACTATTCTGGTTAATTCGCTCCAAAAATCAGTAGTTATATTTTCTGAATTTTTCGTTTGTTCAATCGAGCATACGACAGTTTGATACAAAATTCATGTACTTAAGAAGAGTAAATAATGTAATTAAATAATAATAGTAGAAGAGGTGGAAGAATAATGTAACAAATGGATGAATAGTATAATAAACTGGAAGAATAGTGTAACAAATGGATGAATAGTAAAACAAATGGATAAATAGTGAAACAAATAGATAAATAATAAGTATCAAAACAATGAAACTTTATATCAGCATCAAATGAATTTTTTAGGAGGGAATCCATATGTGTATATTTAAATTTGTTCGTATTTGAAGTGAATTTCACTGATTCGTATTGCATAATACAGATACTCTTTTGGTTAATTCATTAAAATAATCAGTGGTTATCTTTTCAATTGAATTTTCGTTTGTTATAACATTTTGGAGATGCGACAGTTTGACACAATACTCACCACCCAGGTACTTAAGAAAAGTACCTAATGACAGGGAATTCCCGAATGAGCCAAGACGTCTGACTAGACGTATAATAAATATGCAGTGGAAACTATTTTCCCAAAGGCTCGATGTTTATTATTCATTGCCGCAATAAAAGGTGATGCGACACTTTTGGGATTAAGAAACTTCCGAAAAGTCGACGTTGGTATACCTTAGAAGGGATTTTCCATCATTAGCACTACCCTAATTCAATGTAAAAGTCGACGCCAGATAAATAGACCAACTAGTTGACATTTTAATGCGTTTCTAATCGATGTCGCAATATTGTGATGCTTTCATTTTTTCTTATCGACTTAAATTTTGAGAAAAATAATGAAATATTACAAATTTAAAATCGAGCGCGCGTTTAATTTTAAATAAGAGACAAACCATTATTTGAATTTTACCGCACTTAAAAAGGTGTAAGAAGTTATTAATTAATAAATCAAATAACTAAAAAATAAAATTAGTACAGTGTATCAGTACTTATGCATCGTGAAAATATTTTCATGGGGTTTCCATATCGAACAGTAATATTATTATTATGTTTGCTCCTGTACCGGGAAGCAAAAATCTGTTCGTAAATTTTTAAATTCTTTTTCGACCAAAATCTTTTGTATTCTTTACAATTAAGTAGAGTGTTTAAAGTAAAATAATAATGCATTAGCTTAGCATTCGCGTGAGGATGCATAAGAAAACCTAATTTTTCTGACGGATGCAGATAACGTTAATGACGCTTTACAAAAGGTAGTGACAACGAGACAAAAAAAAAATCACGAAAAAGAAAAAAATTCAAATCCATTGAAAGAAATTTGACAACATTTCCGCGGAAGGGATTCTTTTCGTTCAGCTGGATATATAAGGCCAACGATTTTGAGCAGTCGACACACTCAACTTCGAGTCATTCATTCAGTATACTCACTGAGTAAGTCTTAATTTTATCATTTTTACTTCTATTATCAATGAAAAATATATATCAGTGTACTAGTCATCATATAGTTTATTTATTATCATTTATATTAGTATTATTTATCATTATATTAGTCCTAAATTACATATTACTTATATTATTCTTAATTTTCAATGAATAAATGAAATTATAGATTTCAAACCACAATCATCATGAAGGTAATCATCTTAATGGCCGTACTTCTCATCGCTGCAGCATTAACAACTGCAAAGGCCGCAGATGTAAGTTAAAAATGTTATTTTCGACACATTATGCGCAAAGTACGATTTTACGCACGCTTCCTCAAAGTCTCATTTGTATTATACGTAAATTCGTACCTTGCCCAAGTCATACAAGAAAAAAAGAAAGAATATGAGTGCGAAAGCGACTTTAGCCTCATGGCAAAAAAAAAACATGAAATTGAAAGTCACTTTCTCATGCACTTGCAGTATTATATATTTTTTAACTAAAGGAATATTTATTTGTTAAAGGTAGTACGCTCAACATCTTACAAAGGAACACTGAGTGTGGACCTGATAAGTGATAGCGCGCTCCAAGGTACCCTCGACGGAATCTTAAAGGCCCTTTCCGAAACTCTGCAAAAGGCGGGCATTGACGTGAGTTTGGGAGGCAAGACCGAGCAAAAGGGTAAAGGTCAACTTCAGGGTAGTTTGAACTTCTCTGGAGCACGTAACCCAGGAGACACAGTTATTGTGTTGGAATCGTAATCTAAATGAGTAAAGCTAAACAATTCTTTATTCTTTAGAATACTGTAATAGCAATGTAGCAAATAATTAACTGAATAAACGCATGCAATCATAACCGGATGAATATTACATTTTATTTATTACCTATTAGTTTTATTTAAGCTTAAGATAAAAAATTCGAATTGGTCCAAATTTAAATTGCTGGTAAAATTAAAAAAAAATCCTGTCTGCTTTCATAATTATATCGCTATTATACATATATATATATATATATATTCTTTCTTAAATTCTTTACTTAAATTTGATCAACCTGAGTTTCATTATAATTATCATTATTAAAAATATAATACGAGGAAATGTTTTATATTAATTTAACATAATAATTTAACGTGTATTAACTCTATTGGCCAGTTAAAAATCAATATTAGTTAATGGTAAACAGTTTAAGGATGCTTTGCCTATTGCAAAGTATCGATAAACAATTTATCGAATTTTATAAAATTTGCACATTCTTATATTATTTTATAAGATTCTTTCCATGGGGTTAAGTATGTTTATTAATTGAAAATTGTATTTAAAGCATTTTTAGTCCGTCGAATTATTGATAAATAATTATTTATTTTAAATATGAATAAATAAATATTATCTAAATACCATTTAAGTAAATTTGATAGCTCCAAAACGTACAGGTGAGATATATATATCTCTCTTTCTCTCTCCTACGTTATTATGGCGCTACACTCGCGGGAAATTGCTTATTCGCTTACTGAAAACTAACCTTTACAAAACTTACACTCAATTTTAAACACTCCGTTATGGTAGTAGAAAGACAACACTAAAAAATAAAAATAGTATTTATTATTATTGCAAGCTACTAATTGTAGTAAGTAATTAAATATATATATATCATAAGAGTCTAAGAAAAAGAAGAAGAAGAATACCGGCCACGACCAAAGTGAACTGCTCACACTTATTAATTTTCCGACCTCTACATTAATTAAACTGAATAAATAATTTGATTATATTACTGAATAAACGGATCAGGGTTTACTGTTCATGTATGTTTGTGTATGGTGATATTATTTAACTGTAATTTTGTATACTGACTAATTAATCTTCTATTTTCCAGAGCTTGGTTATGCAGAACGGTACACTGTACTTACCTGCTGAAACTGAATTCACTTACTTTGACAGGAGCAACGTGATGAGCTTGAAAAAATCACGAATTTGACAAATTGACACAGAAGTTGTTGGATTAGACATGGTGGAAATACTCGCAGGTACTGCATTACTCCAGTATTCATTGGAATAGACCGTTGTGTTTTGAAAATGGCTGGTAATTTTTGGCATAGTTCTCATCAGTATGTATTTTTTCTTTATCACTTTATTAGTATTCGTTGTATAGTACATTATTTTTTATAAATAAACTACAAATCTACTTGCTTTTAGTCAGCAGTGGCTCCTAGATAAACAAGATTTGGTCAGAGAACGGCAACACGACTTATCTATCTTAAGCGAAGAAGAGTACCAAAAATTATTTATATTTTTTGCCAATTGTAAGTTTATTTTTCTATATAAAATATTAGATTATTATTTAAATTAATTAATTTTTCAGTAATTCAAGTACTGGGTGAACAACTTAAATTGAGGCAACAAGTAATAGCAACAGCTACTGTGTATTTCAAAAGATTTTATGCTCGAAATAGTCTGAAATGCATAGATCCACTACTATTAGCTCCAACTTCGGTTTTCTTAGCATCTAAAGTTGAGGAATTCGGTATAATTTCTAACACAAGATTGATAACAACTTGTCAAACAGTTGGTAAGTATGTAAAGTAAATAATAATTTATAATTTCGTGTGCACATCCAATTGTTATTGAGTAAACTATTTCTTTCAGTCAAAAACAAATTTAATTATGCTTACACTCAAGAATTTCCATATCGGACAAATCATATTTTGGAGTGTGAATTTTATTTGTTAGAACATCTTGATTGTTGTTTGATAGTTTATCAACCTTATCGACCACTGCTTACATTAATCCAAGATGTTGGTCCAGATGAACAATTGCTTACTTTAGCATGGAGAATTATAAATGACAGTCTTCGTACTGATGTTTGTTTACTTTATCCACCTTATCAAATAGCAATTGGTAATAAAATAAAGTTAGATAAAAAGTTTAAATATTTAATTTAATAACGAAATATAAAAAATTTAATAATTTTTCTAGGTTGCCTACAAATAGCTTGTGTGATATTACAAAAAGATCTCAAATTGTGGTTTGCTGAACTTAATGCAGATATGGAAAAAATTCAAGAGATAGCTCGGTATATTATAAATTTATATGAACTCTGGAAGACATATGACGAGAAAAAAGAAATACAAGCTCTACTGAATAAAATGCCAAAACCAAAAACTGCTCCACAACGCTAGGTTTCTTATTATTTTGACAAGATTTTTAGATATATTTCTTTGGTGGTCATCGAAATTTTATATATACTAAACTATTTAAGTTTCATAATGATAATAAACAAATTTTCACAAAATGCTCAGTAGTATTACTTAATTTAAAAATAAGAGATGAAAAAATTATAAAATTAAATTTATTTATAATTGAAAAAATGTTATCCACTTATGCGTATAAAATAACTAAAATGCATTTATCAATTAACTAATAGTTGTAATATCAAGAAGCATGGTAGTGCCTCGAGGCAAGTCTAAGTCGAAAAAATGACTCTGTATACGTTGATTTTGGGCTTTAACCTTACTCTTTTTTCAAACTAAGCGCTTTTTTATATTAAATATTAGTATAATTAATTCGTATCTATGTTTTATTATTAACTAGTAAGTCAATCTTTAATGCCGAAAAAGTTTCATACAAAAAGATCCACTATTTTATTAAATGCGCTTTCGTTTTTTCAGAACAAACGATTTCATTTCGAAATTATGTTCAAAATTTTAGTTATTTTCCATTTCCAGCCACCTAGTTATTTTCCTTTTTCATCTTTCCTAGTGTACGTACTGATCAAAATTTACTTTTTTACAAAAGTATAGTACTTTATTAATAATGAAGATTTAAATGTTAACTTATAGCACTCTAACCACAAAATGGCAACTTTAATGTCATTTTTCGGGTCTTGAATATATAAAATACTGTAAATAACTGCTATAAAATACTGTATGAGACTAGCACGGAAGCGATTACACAGCCCCAATTACCTTAATCGAATATTACGGTAGTTCACTCAAAAATCAATTTTTCATAGTATTCTTTGAAATTATCAGATAATGTTCATAAGATTGTCCTTTATAAGTGTGCAAAATTTCGATATAGCAGGCGGGATTGGAAAACTCACAATTGGACTCGAAAGTTCAGACATTTAACGTATAGGAAGCATAGTGCTTCTTTTAAAGAACACTTTCTTCAAATACAAATGTAATTTTTCATATGTGCTTTTAAAAAACTAAAGTAAACTTTTTGACACTAAAACGAGCAAGATACATTAAAAAAATGTGGGCAAGCGGCATTCGTTTTTCAATGCCAAGCGTTCAAAGTAGAGCGCTCATACTATTAGTATAATTGTATTGTGCTACCGGCAAACGTAAAATTTATATTTAAGTTTGTTTTGCATTATTCTACACTATTTATATTACTTATTCTTATTTCAATATTTAACTTTATTATCAAAAATAATTTTTTCTCAATAAACAAATATCGATTCTATGTGAAAAAACAAGAAAAAAAGTTTTTTAAATAATTAGATCGATCGAATAGCGTTCTGACCCATGGGCACACTATTGCAAATAGGTTCAAACTAACTACGCAAAATTTATGTTATTATTATTATTTTTGGTAATATTTGTTTAAATAATTTTGCAATAATCAATCAGATGCCAAACAAAAACACGGGTATTTTATTTTTTGCTAAAGCAATCGATGATGTGGTTAGTTTGGGTCTAACTATGCTGTGCTAGCCATGGGTCTTAATTGTACCCCTTAATAAGGGGTGTCCTTTTTTTATTATAAGATTACCACGTTTGAAACGTTTTTAGTGTTTACTACTACTAAAGACTAACCGCTGGTGTCCAGAGGTAATTAAATTATATTGAAAAATCGTTTGGTTGCTATTTCTAAACCGGGTAAAAAAGTTGACAGACGTTTATAAGCTTGAAGGTTTTGGTAGTGAACCTTCTTTTGCATTTACGGTTTTAGTGTTTAAATGTATTTTATCAACATCGTACATTTTGTTTAAAATGAAAGAATCATTTCAAGAAGGTGCAATATCCCAGTCATTTAAGTGCTAGAAACTTCACAAGTCAAAAGATTTTAAAAGTTTATGTTATTGGTGAATATTTGTTTCTAGCAGCTACCATGAAGTCATTGTAAGAAGTACGGGTTACCATCACACAAGCAAAATGAAATTGCGACTTATTATTAAGTTAAAAGTTTTATTACTTTTACTAAACATCAATATCGCTGCAATCGCATTAAAAAACTTCGGAATTTCTCAAAACAATGACAATATCATCAATGCAATGGTTTGAATTCTAATTCGATAGCATTAATTATGATAAAAACAAATGCATATTATTTTCGTGTATTTTTAGAACATTATTCAACAATGTGGAAAAAATGCTGCGAAAACTACTCTTTTTATTGGAAACTGGACAACCAACAACGTAAATTTTTACAATTCACTGTTTGTCTCATTCTTTTATACCACTTACATTTTTATTCAATCTGACCGGAGTGAGATATTTTTAAACAGAAAACGGCCGCGTCTTAGACTTTCGGTGAAGGAACTTCAAACCATAAATTATCCAGTCATGAATGTTAATATTGTTTTCTCATCCGTCTCTACATTGTCATCAGTGTTACAAAATTTGAGAGAATCATACTGGTGGAATCACGAAGCTTTTTTCACAATTATCAATGAAAATTTGGAGAATGGTTGTGAGCTAGCTAGAGACATCTTAAAGACGATGTGGAAATTCAAAATTTTGTCTGCAATTTATATTTGTGATTATTCAAATAAAATATTTCTATATTCTTTTAACCCATATTCAGCATCAAGATCAAGCTTTTGGAATATAAGTGGAAACAGAATTGAAAGTGATACTTCATGGACTCTTCTCGTTCATACCATTACTGATTCATTTTATTCTGAAGGTAAGTATTAATTAATATTGCTTACCGATGATTTTTAATAACATAAATGATCATCTGATTATTATTACTCTTGAAACAGGTGCATCTCTATGCAATAGCATAAATTTCGACAAAACTAAAAAAATGAATTTATATAATTTAAAAGGTGCAATCATACCTATTAAAGACTTCAGAATTTTATTTCGTTTCGAAGAACATCATGCAGGATTTAGTTCGTTTCAAGGATGTCTAGGTGATATAATTCGTATAATATTTTCTCAGATAAACGTAAGTTTCACTGTGAAAACTTATATTGGCGTTGATTTCATTGACAAAAATGGCAAGTCCCACGGATATTTTAAAGATATAATGTACGATCATACTGACGTTATATTACATCCAAGTGTACAGCCGCAATTTCTGGAATTTGCAGATTTATCCAGCATATTCCACTGAACTTTATATTATGACAAAAACAGGAGAGAAAACGTTTGGTTTAGAAATTCGCTCTATCAAGCTGTGCGTTTATTTGATTACTTATTTGGTCGTGTGTACTGTTGCTCTAAAATATCTTTTGAAACAATCTTTATTTTATAGTGCTCTAGAGTTTATGCGAATGTTTATTCAGACTCCTATTGTTCGTGTTCCAAAATCATTTCGCGCGAAATTGACCTTTTGTTTTTTATTCTTCTCAATTTTTTTCGTTAGCTGTTTCGTCATGTGCAGATTAACTGCTATTGAAGCAGTTCCTCTCAAAACGCCGAACATCAATTCACTAAGTGATTTTTTAAAGTCGAATCTAACGATTGTTGCAGAAAATAATTTTCGAGATTTGATTTCACAATATCATCTACAAAAGCGCTTTCAACCAAACAGCATTTCCAAATGCACGACCGATGTATTAAATAATAAAAAAGTAGGCTGTTTCTCATGGCCACACGTGCTTTCTAATGCTTTGCATAGAAGCAATGTAAGTCGCTTGTTGCATATTTCTAAAAAACGGTTTATTGAAAAACCTACAACTTTTACGTTTGCGTCTGATAGTCCACTTTTGTCAAAGATCAGTGAAGCATATCTGAGAGCTTGTCAGTCTGGATTCTACCATATGCTAAAACAAAGGGCATTAAAAGTAACTGATCACAGATATGTGACTGAGTACAACCCTGAAGATTTATTTAGTTATGAAATAGTTCTTGCGTTAGAAGTATTGTTGTTTGGATTCGTTTTGTCGTTAAGTGCACTTATTGCCGAAAAATTGATTATGCGATTAAAAGATAAATGTAAAATGAAATTATGTAAAGGGTAAATTTAAATATCATATAAAACATATAAAACATTTCTTTATAAGCTTAGATACAGCACTTTTAGAAAATGCTTAAATGGTTTTTTAAACGATAAAGATATCAGTAGTACAATTCATTTTAATAGCGGAATTAAACATAAAGTATGTTCCATGCATATTCCAAAGAATACATTATTTAAAACGTCTTTAGCGTTTACTACTATTATAATGACTAGCCGCTCGTCATCATTTAAAATATATCGGAAAACATGGCAGTCTAAATTCCTCGAAATATTAAGAGCAACCATGTAAAAAAAGTTGACAGACGTTTGTAAGCTTAAAGATTTTGGTGGTGAACCTCCTTTTACATTTACTGTTTTAGTGTTTGGATGTATTTTATCAACATTAGTGCACTTATCTTTGAAATAATTTTACACCAACAATATAGCAATTTACGGTTGGAATATCTAAAAATTATAAAATTACAGGAGAAATCTTTTATATTATATTTAAAGATTTAAAACAAATTATTATGTATACGTTGTTAATTTGATATCAGATTACAATGTTGAGCAATATAAAATATCTTACGAAACTTGGAAGTGCAAACAAATTAAACTACTTTTGTAGATCGATTGCTGGTTATATTGTATTGATCATTGTGTTCAGATTCCATTAAATAAATAAAATATAAATTTTATTCATTTAACTTTATTTTTCCCTTTTTGTTTGGGCAAGAAATCTATTTGATAAATATCAATGGAAGTTATTATCTTACATTCGGTTTTAAAATTAAATAATCATTTAAAGAAGGCGAAATATTCCGATTACTTAAGTACTAGAGACTTCACAAGTCAATTTTCTAAGAAATTAATAACAGAAATAGAGTATAAAGTCACTGTAAGAAGTTGCTATCACACAAGCAAAATGATAATGTGAATTATTATTAAGTTAAAGGTTTTAAAATTTTCAAATACTGCAGAATTTTGAGTCCAACCAGTATCAAAAAAGCGTAACGTCTATTTTGCTCTCCTTTTGCTGAAAAAGTTTCATTCAAAAAGATCCACTTTTTAATTAAATGTGCGCTTTCGTTCTTTTCAGAGTGAACGATTTTTTTTCGAAATTTTATTGAAGATTCAAGTTATTTTCCTTTTCCATCTTTCACACTATGCTTGATTTTTTTTTATTTTTTTTTTCGTCTAGTTGTACGTATTGATAAAAATTTGCATTTCTCAAGCGCTGCCGTGTCAGGAACTTCCCTTAATAAGGGGTGTAATTTATTTGTAGGTTTAAGTTCAAAAATAGAGAAAAAAACTGCTAAATTTAGTAAGGCATAAATTGGAAAAGATAAGACTTGACTCTTTAATTTATTATCGGTTAATTTCAGTGCTTTGATACAATTATTCTAAAAATATAAAGAAAAAATGATTTGTATTTACATTGTTGACAACTATTTAAGAAGGCATTTTTCAATTAGCTCCTTTTGAATATCGTTTCCAAAACTTTTTAACGTCATCATGACCAGCTTTTGTAACAACCATAGTTCTTTTTCTAAATAAAACAAATATTTAGTTAATTTATAAATTCTATAAATTTAAATAAAACAAAATTAATTTGTAAAATCTATAAATTTTAATAAAATCGTACCTTTCACTTTGCCAAATTAAAACACCTAAAGATACTGCATGATCTCTAAGAACCTCAAAATCAGTTTGTGAATGACACTGACTATATAATGCTCCTTCACTAAATATAAATCTATTTCTTTCATTTTCCCACAGTTTTATTTGATCAACAATAGTTGGAGGTAGAGTAGGAGGTCCATTTTCAATCATTTTGTTATGTGCATGTTGATTTAAATATCCAACAATTTGAGAAGCAGTGATACCACTTTTTAGTGCTTGCCGTACTGAATCCCTTGTTAATATGGCTACAACTAGATTAGGAAATCTAAAATAAATTTAATTATGCAGTAGTAGTACATACAGTTATTAAAACTAATTAAATAAATTATTTATTAAAACTTCTACAACATACCTATATAATAATTCACAAAACAGCCCAATTAGTGCAACTTGTAGATTTGAATTTGTATATGCATATATTCTGTAATTGGTTTCAACAACAATATATCGTTCTTTTTCTAAATCTCGTGATAAAGGTTTATTTTGTCCAGTGGCTATATTTAAAGCTAAGCGTGTTGGATAAAATCTGTGGAAAGAGTTTTATTTTAAAGTAATTCCTTAAGTACATTTTTTAAACATTTAATGTTTACCTTCCAGCTTTTCTTTTTCTTTGATACACAAGTCCAAATTCTCTTAGATGTTGTAAAAAAGTTAAAAGTCCATCGGACATACCTTGTGTACTATAATCTTTTCCAAGAGTAGAAAAATTTAATTGAAATAAGAATGTTAAACATTCAGTTAAATTTAAACCTCTGGCTTCTACTGTATCCAAGTATTGTAAAATAAAATACCAAACCTAATTTTTGAAAAATCATTTTTACATTAAAAATATTATTAAAAATGAAGAAAAATATTTAAAAAAATTATTTATTACCTGTGCAGCAGTATCTAATAATAAAAATTGAAAGCCAGCTTGTGTAATAACAGGACTACCATCTTCTTCGTCTCGTTTCATAAGACCAGCATGTAACAAAATTTTAACAGCATCTGCCGATATTCCTGAAATTTATAAAATAATAGAATTAATAAAATACTATTAAAAAAAATTACATTTTGATACAGATAAATAAACACCTTCCTGTTGCTGAGATCCTACCATGTAATGTAAAACACACTCCCATCTTTCCAATGCATACGAATCTAGAAATGCTACATCTCTAGGCTTACTATCAGTTTCAAGTTGATTGGACATCGTCCAAGGAATACCTCCTCCCAGTAAAACAATTTTTAAATTTTTCCTAAAAGTTGTATTCAGTATCCAGCCTGGCAGACCTCCTGGAATGGAAGCTTCCTGCCAAATGTTTAATTCATTCATAACTCGCACAACATTTTGATGAGCTTCAACATGGAGCTTAGAGCACCACGAAGCAATGACTGCCTGAGGAACTGGCTGCTCGACAAACAAGAGTCTCATAACATAGTGCCTCGCTATTTCTGGTAATTCTCTGTACACTGCAAGGCAAATTGGGGGATTGTTGTAAAGTTTGTTTAACATTTCAGGTGGTCTTGACTTGAGATACTCCTGAAGGTCTTTGCATTGCAACCCACTGGGTTGCAATAAATTTTTGCCACTTATCGTTGAAGTCATTTTACATTCAACTCTACAGAGTACCCTCAAAATATTTATTGTTAATACATTTTTCAGATTTTATAGTCAGGTATAACCTAAAAAATTCTTCAAGAAACTTCCTTCATAATATTATGTATATCACGTTGGCTCATAGTTGCCGTCTCGATACATAAAGTAAAGCAGTACTAAAAATGTCGACTGCTGGTATTTATGAACGTACGATATGCATAATTACATTATATGTACGACAAAAAGTGCCGGTCTGCCGGTAGTATGCACTGTAATATTTATTTTTGCAAAGACATGCAACATTCCAGCTGCTTATTGAGCTCCGAATTCTGATTTGCTGTTTAGGGTTCCACGTGTCCAGACAAAACAAAATGAGCCAATCCGATAAAACGACAAGTAGTAAAATGTATACAGTCCAGTCACTATTGGTGCGTTCAATTCAATTGGTCCATTTTCCGCGACTCCGAACTCCGAAACCCGCGAACATGTAGATTTTCAAAATTTCAAAAATTATCTAAAACAATATTTAGTATTATTATAGAGTATTGTAAAGTAAAATATTATAATTGTATTATAGAATATATTGTTAAAATCAGTAAATAACATTTTAATTTGTTTTATCCAAAACATAATTGTATCAAATTAATTAATCCTTTTACAGAATATAATTATTTAATTATTGTTTATATTACGTCGATTACATTGGAGTCTTTAAAAATGTTATTAGAATTTTAAGCGCCATTTACTAATTTATTATAACATTAATAGCTTTGTTATCATAAAAAATTTTATAAATGCGCTTATAAATTGTAAACAGATTTTTTTGTAAAAGAGTTTATGCCTATGAAATAAATACAAAATAAAAATCAAAATTAAAAATACACTCTCCAGTAAAATATATAGCTATAAAAGTTTTATTCATCACTTTTGACTACTGGAACTTTTTACACTTTAAGTACTCGACATAATTTAAGCTATTTATACACTATTAGGACCCAAATAGTGTTCTTTATGTCTACTATTGTTCCATCAAAAAAACTTAAATTTTTATTTACTTGTCTACTTGCCATAGTTTTTTTCCAGTACGATGACTTACATGTCACCAGACCAGGCTTAAATTACTCTTCATAACTCGCACCTCAGATATAACGGATCACTTTTCTGAAAAAAATAAGAAAAAAATTATTGTGTATGCAATTATGCAAAATAATAGACAATTATTAATACTTTGCACGTAAATATCTTCAATAATATTTTTTTTAGTTGTTTTATTTTTTTCAGAAAAAAGTGATGCGTTATATCTGAGGTGCAAGTTATGAAGAGTAATTTAAGCCTGGTCTGGTGACATGTAAGTCATCGTACTGGAATCAAGCTATGACACGTAGTAGACATAAAGAACACTATTTGGTCCTAATAGTGTATAAAGAAATACCTTAAATTATGGCAATACTTAAAGTGTAAAAAGTTCCAGTAATCAATAGTGACGAATAAAATGTTTATAACTCTCATACTGGATAGTGTATTTTTTCAATTTAACCCAGGCTGGCGCCCTTGATACGTTTGTTATATCAATGCGCTCGTGAATTGTATTATTTTACTGTAGAATGATCTATATGCCTCTCTTTTTTTTAAATAAAAAGTAATTTTACCTTTTATTATTTTACTAAAGTCCGCATTAAATTCTAAATATTGTTTTAGCTTTTATACCGAATTGAACTTCTTTAGATGTCCTCCCTGAACCGAACATATAGTATTCATCTACTAATAAATTATTCCGCACAAAGCTAAAGGAACACAAAGAAAATCCTTTTAAAAAATCAGATTCGCCTATCGAAAGGCACTAAATCGCAAAATTTTTCACCGCATAACGCAATTAAAAATTTCGTCCCATTCCGCCCGACAGGCCGGAAATGTTTAAACTCTTAATTGCACCGCAGCACACAAGGTGTCCGTAATTAACATCCCGGCGATCAGCATAAATCGAAACTCGTTCCCGAAGCAGCACAAAGTTTCAATTGAGTTTAGCTTGCCGATCCTGTCGATGCAAATCAGCCTGGCATAGGCATAGGTATACACCTACATACCTGCGCAGGTATAACGCGTATATACACAAGTATCGGCGTACATCACCGCGAGATATACGCCGTACGTGCATTTCGCCTCGCGGCCGCGCTCACCCCGCGGCACGAGAAGGAATGAGCTAAGGCCTGCAGCATATTATAGACCAGCGCGCGGCCGTCCTTTTCTTCGCCCTCGCTTTTCGGCCTCTCTTGGCTCTCTCTTTCTCTCTCTGCTGTTGGCGCTTTCTCGCCGCCGCCGCCGCAGCCGCGCGCCTGCCTCGGCGAGTCGGCGCTCTCGGGGCGAGCGGCGCGAGTTCAGTTTGTATTTCGCGGCCCGACGCAGCGCATCGCACCCGCCACTCCCTTCTCTCGTGCTTACCTTCGGTGACCATTCATTACGATTGTCCGCGACTCATGGAATTTTTTATTCGGTGACCGCGTGTTCTTCTGACTGTGCTGGATACAACTATACGGCGCCTGGAGGATTATTGATAAAAAAAAATATTAAAAAGTGCCTGCAGCTGTGCCTACTGCTGGGAGTATATTTAACATCGGCGAGTGTTGAGAAGAACCCGATAAACCGCAGAGATGAATTTTTGGTTCGTCCTAGGCCTTACGCTTCTGTGCGTCACCCAAGGTAAGCCGCTATACCCGCCGGTTTTCCTGTATTCTTTATTTGGCGATTTTGATTATTTCCGAGTGGGAATTAATTGTCGGTGAAATATCGAATTATTTTTTGTTTATCAAAGATCCGTGAAAGAGAACAGATTTTTTTTTATAAATGATCGGTGTAAGGGAGTAGATGTTTTTATGAAAGATCGGTAGAAGAGGAAAGATTTTTATTTAAAAAAAATGTCGATGAAAGAGACCAGTTTTGTTTTATAAAAAGACCGGCGCAATTTTTTTCATTTTGTTATAAGGTACTCGGTGAATTTGAGGCACTCGATTTTCGATTTCTTGGGCATTGTTCTTCACTCGCTATTCGATTTAAATTTTTTATTTCTTTCTTCTTCGATTCGTCGGTTTGAATTATCAATATTTTTCTATTGCATTCTTCGTAAGTTATACTTGCGACCGTAGAATTCACGTAATTCTTGAGTACAAACAATTTTGACTGCACTTTGGAATATAAATTCTCGATTTTTGCGGTAATCTCAATGTAAATTCGTTAACGCTCGAATCGAGTGAGTCAGCGCAAAAAATTTGGCGTGAATTAAAGGGGAATTCTTATAGAAACGCGTCATGATAGAAAAATCGATGGAAGGAGCTGATAAAAGCGCCTGTGATTATTCGACAGTGTACAGAAGAGAACACGACGAGACAGTGGAATGATAAGAGACGAATTTACTTACCGATATCTCGACCTCGGCGTACCTACGCTTATTTTTTTTTTTTAACGAGCGCATGAGCTATTTTAGACTGATGTTTGTAAATTTTAATTTTATCGTATAATTTTCTAGTCGACATTTGATTAAAACTGAAAGCTGCTCATGCAAGCCGTTCAGTGGAATGTGCTTTTTTTTGTTAAGGCGATGACATTTTATTCGACCACCTTCTATATGTCGTAACGGAATAATAATTAATGTTCATTTTAATTTAATAAATTTTTTGACAGACGGGAAAATGTACTATATTATTATAAATCAATGAAACAACGTTTGGTTGCGAGATAATTACTATACTCAAATATGAAAAAAATGAACTAAATTATATATTTGGTAGATTGTATCACTTATTTTTCGGTCCTGTCGTTCCGTTATCGATTTTTATCTGATAAAAACTGTGAAACATGCAAAAAATGTTATACACGCGGTCAAAGATCTTCTCGACTAATTTCCTTAGTCGCCATTCGGCAGAAATCGAAAGCAGCTCCGGCGAGCCGTTCCCGCATTCCCGCATTCCCGCGTCCGTTTGCTCCGAGACGATTTCTTGTCACCTTTTTACATTTGATTCAAGCTCACTTCTTCTGCTTCCCATCGATAAAGAAGTATTAAGCTTCATTAGACTTTTAAGAATAGAAATTATAAATTCAAATTTGAAAAAAGCAACAGGCAGCTGTGAATACCTTAGTCGCACGTGCTCGTACGGGTTATTTCTCCGATCGAGGTGTCACGAGCTCCGCCTGAGCTTGCATAAGCTTCATTTAACAATAGGAAGTGATTACAAGCATCTCTATTCACGATTTTTATTTATTTATGCATTTTTTCTATTTTTTAAACGTCTCCCGTGGGTTAAGAATTCACTACTTGGAATTCATAATTTTGTAAGCAATATTTATTTATAACATTTAACGGACTGCAGTAGTCCTTAATAATAAAATTAATACACCGAAAGAAATATTTTACTCATTTATTTCTTAAGCGGACTAAAAAATCTTTACAAAGTAAGTGTTTGCATACCACAATTTAAATTTATATCTAAGTCTAAGTATACTAGATAATAATAATCACAATGTAAAAAAAAAATCATTTTTTTCGAAGCTTTTGCTCTAATTCCATACAAATTAAGTCTACTTAGCACAATCCTCTTGGACATTTTTTTCATAATGAAGTAAGAGAGATGAACTAAGATAGTAAACAAGATAGTGGTTCGCTTCGAGCGCTCACATTGATAGATATCGTTTCTTTATCGCTTCGGATAATACATATATATTGAGTCACGCTAAAGCAATGATTGAGTGCTTTCGTCTGCTCGTACAAATTGTAGTCCACGAATTAATTACGCAACCCGATTTTCCAATTGTATAATAATTACACGCTTGAAAAATAAGAAAACAAAGGAAAAAGAATCGTTCGACTAGAAAAATAATCCGGTCGTTAAAGGGACAGCCGTTCGACTGTACCTCGTACAAACGAGAAAAGTGACACACTCGTACACAATAAAGGAAAAAAACAAAAAAAAAATCCATTCGGATTTTCGAAGAAGCGGATTCCGGAGGACGAAATTCAAAACCCCGAAAAGAGAGGCTCATTCAGGTGCGCGGACAGACGCGCACTGTTGAAAAGGTAAAAAGAAAGAGGAGCGAGAGAGAATCAGCAGCGATGGCCGGGAGTCCGCTGAATGGCTGCGGGGGGAGACTCTGGAGGATAAGAAAGGGACGAGCAAAGCGAGAGATGAAGGAGAAACGCGCGAGAATAAAACCGGCCGGAAGGACGCTGCTGCGCTCGCTGTGGCCCTGCAAACGCGCGCGGCTTTGCCTCTCCCTCTTTTTCTCCTCCGCAAAGGTGTGCCCCGGAGTTTCAGTCGCCCATTAAGTTGATCCAGCTGAAGAACTAAAGACCCGCAGTTCCAGCCGAAATGACATTTTACGTCGATCTCCTTCGAGCGGATCTTATTTTCAAGGTTGAATACTTGATTACAGCCGATTTTAGCTTGATAAGTGCGATGTCAACTACCGGATAAGTGTGGTGTCAACTACCGGATAAGAATATGTACTGCGCGGAGTTCATATATGCTTTTGTGAGAAATATTCTATGGCATAATCTGTAGGTGTTGATATCTATTTTCTTATCTCGTTGAATGGTGTGAAATAGTCATTCGTGCACTTTTTTTATTTATTTACAAATTTCTAAATAATTATTTAATTTTAAAACTATTCACTAAACTGTGGAGACTTATTAACTAATTTTTAGAGAAATTTCACTAATTACAGTCATTTTTTATTCATTCAACGTTAGATAGTGAGCAGTATGTACGGTAGTCAGTCTTATTTAATTTTTATACTATGATCGTACATCTATAAAATCGCAAAATATAGTAATAAAGTAAAAAATCTTGACATATCTGCTACGATGGACTATGAAATATGTATAATGTAGTTTATAAAATTTTACATTCTTAATTAAATATGAAGGATTCGATTGTTCTCGCATAGACTCCCCGTCTATAATATTGGAATGCACAAGTCAGTAGTTGAGCAAAGTTGTCATTCTAATTTTGGTTTTTATTCAATCTTTACACGGAGAGAAATGTTGTAGTAAAAATTACTATATTCCATAGCAACAGTGGGATATACTCGACTTATGACGACTTTTACTATATAAAACATACTAATTTTTAATATGTATATACATAGTCATTTTTACACTATATTTTATAGTAAAAGTATGGAACACAGTAATTTTTACTATAACATTTCTCTTAGTGCAATAGAGTAAAAAGGTAGTAAAAAGTATATAATTTATACTCTATCGATCCTTTATTGGTCAGTTTAAAACTTGTTTGCGTTCCTTCACTTGTAATTTTTAGTTTAATTATATTAATTAGTTTAAATTGAATAAATAAATAAATATGAAAGTGGTAATGTTATATTCATCGTCTATGAATATTTCTTGCAGTTTGTCGCTCGAAAACGGCAAGCGAACGGAGAGAATCGGTGAAAAGCTGCAAATTCCGGGGGGCGTAAGAAAAGAGCAACAGCTGGCTAGTGTGCAGCGAAAAGGGCCTGACCAGCGTATGCTTTAAAGCGTGAAAAGGACCGCTGCCTCTTCATTCCGCGCACCTTGTTAGAGCAGCTTGTTACTTTGCTTATTTAAACGGAAAAAATAAAGAAGGAAGTATTTTAATTGCTAACCGAAGCGGAAAACAAAATATTATCCATACTTTATAGTGCAACTATTAAACAATTTAATTTAAAATAGTTTGATGTAGAGAATTTTAGCCTTGTGAATTCTGCTGGAAAGGGGATTGCGTTCTGTTTAAGGTCGATCATTAAATAACTTAAATAAAAAAGTGTGTTAACAAATAAACTTTCGTTTACTCGTAGTTATTATAGTTTATGATTTAATATGTGGCTTAAAATTATTTTAAAGTTATAGTTTATAATATACTTCACATTTTTGTACTTATAAGGGACTCTTTAATATGTGGCTTAAAATTATTTTAAAGTTATAGTTTATAATATACTTGACATTTTTGTACTTATAAGGACTCTTGAGTCCATTAAATTATTATTAAATAACTCAATAACTAAATAAGTAATGTAAATATTACACGAGAAGTAAGTAAGAGAACACCGACTCCAGCAAGCAATCAAGCGATTACTTGTGTTACTTTCTTTCCACGTAGACCGGATGTCTAAAGCTCCATAAGTTAAAGTTGCGTTTCGCGATAAGGGTCCGAGATAAGCGAAACAACACGTCTCTGGAATTTTGATTTACTCAAGAGGTTGTTGAAACTTCCAGGGTTGGTTATGATACTACATCCTTATATAAAAGCCACCGGGTAACTTTTAATTAAATTCAACAATTTCGGAGCTACCCGCGGAATTCCGGAAGATTATTGGGCTCGGATAGTGGTTTATCGGTTATTGCGGTTGATTTCCTTTCTCGCTCCGATTTTGATGCTTCGGTGAGCCAGGGTGTCTGCTCTTTATTACGTCACGCTTACTTATAGTTGCTTTAGTTCAGTAATTAAGCAATTGACTTTCATCAGTAGCGAGAAAATTCTAATTCTGGACGAAGGTGTAATGTACTTAACTTCTTTTTATTCACACACAATTTTATAAAAAAAATTAATTTTTTTTTATTTATTTATTTAAACTGTTAAACACTCTTCGCGTGTGCTTTACGTTCAGCTTGTTCAAGTTAGATTAATTTTTTAATTTTAGCGTTGTTTTTTTTAAAGAAATAATATCGCACCAATCGCTATAATCGTATATGATAAAGTTTTGCATATTCGCGCAAAATTGAAAAATTCGCGTTCGCGCATTCTACCTAATCTAAAAGTCAAGCAATCGCGCATTAAAAAGCTTCGCAACAAAGGCCATCACTTTTTTATGAGAGGATTAAACAAGCTTTTTTTAATTTCTATTTAAACTATTAAACTCCTTTTTAAATGTTTATTTAAATTATTAAACATGTTCATTGGCACCTAAAAGAGAGTATAGTACACCGAGAGAAAAAACTTAATAAAAATTGCCATTGTGATTAGGAAAGGAGTGACAGTCTTGACAAGCGAGAAATTTTAGTATGAAAAATAGTAATTTTTAATACACAAAATAACAATTTTTATTATTAAAATAGTAATTTTTAGTACGGAAATTGTAAAAATTACTATTTTTCATACAAAAAATTCTCGCTTGTTAAGACTGTCACTCCTTTCTTAAGTAAAATAGCAATTTTTATTAAGTTTTTTCTCTCAGTGTACAAGTAGCGTAAAGAGGTTTTTATATATAAAAAAAATGTGCTCCTCCAAGTTGAATTAAAGTACTGGCCACTAGATTCTAATTGCAACAATGTTAGGGAGGTCTTGTTGCCACGACGAGGCTCCGCAAACACGGGAGAGGAGCCGGGAGAAACGATAGGCATGCCGGCGCCCAGTAACGTGATATTTCAGCGTCGAGCGAGCCTCGGGGCCTGCGTAAGTATTCAAAAGAAAGTCTACCGCGTAGGTGAGTTGACACTATCAACTGCGTACAAAGTTTATACAAAGCAGTATCGCTGCAGTTTCTTCATTGTTTCTCGTTCTCATTGCGAGCCCAGCGGTAGATAAGCTCCGGCGCGCTCGGTCCAACTCTAAAAAATTCAATTTGTCAACTTTCTTACATTTCTTTTATACGCTTTAAAAGGAGAACGAAGCGCAAAAAAAAGAAAGTTGAAGGTAGGAGGCGAAAAACGCGATTGTCGCTGACTGGGCTGAATTGCCCGAAAATTGGGGTCGACGAGCGCGGCGCGCGGAATAAAAAAAAAACGGAAGCTCGATAAATTCGTCGTTGAAAGCGAGGCGATTCAACGGATTTAAGAGCAGGATTGTCGGAGGAGTAGAAGAGATATTTATAGAATTCTTTAAACTTCCGTTTATAGTGGTCTTTCTTTTATCGAAATTTCTTATTTGCATAAGGCTTTTCTGTGAGATCCTTGTGATAAGTTTTCGTTACATAGTTATAGTTGAAGTACCAGAATTACAATTTTAAAATACCGTGATATAGAAAGTTAATTATTTTTTCAGTTGAAAATCAATATTAAAAATGTCAATAAATTATTACGACAAAGTTCTTTCTCCGAATTTTCTTTCGAGGAGTGCAGCGGCTACGCAAGAAGCGCGCTTTCGCCACCGAGAAATGCAAATACCGAAGAAGCCAAGTGTTCTTACGGTGATCCATCCTACTGCCTGTTTTTTCAGACGCCTATTTAATGCGCTTGAAATCCTTCGCGCGTGAATCACCGTTAAAATAATTGCTCGATTTAGTACTGTCGTTCCCGCAGCAATATCGATTTAGCGATTTACGCTAAACTCGTAAATACGCACCGCGTCGGCCCGACGTGTTGCAGAATGCGACGACGCGGGGCGATGTGTGCGCTAATTCACGATCCCTGTTCAAACAAACCTTGACGCCTTGCGCAATTAAGCAGATTTCCAGCTGACTTCAGATTTTTTTCGGACTGACGAGCACGTCACTTGAATTTTTTTTAAGGCAATATACAAATTGACATTTCGTAATTGCCACATTATTTATGTTTTTTCATTTATGCATTAAAGTAAACATCTTCTTTCTCTTAAAATACGCAGGATGTCGTGAAGCAATTTTATAAAGAATTTGATCAATCGTTAATAATTTAAAAGAAGAATAAATTTTCAGATTTACAAGGAATTTAACCAGTTATTATTGTGTTAAAGAAAGAATAAATTTTCGTATTGTGAAGGAATTTGACCAATTATTAATGAATTAAAAGAAGAGTAAATTTTCGTATTGTGAAGGAATTTGACCAATCGTTAATGAATTAAAAGAGGAATAAATCTTCAGATTGAGAATGAATTTCAATTAATTAATTTTCAGATTCAGAAGGAATTTGATCAGTTATTAATGAATTAAAAAAAGTATAAATTTTCAGATTGTCAAGGAATTTAATCAAATATGAATTAAAGGAAGTATACATTTTTAGATTGATAAGGAATTTGACCAATCATTAATGAATCAATGGAAGAATATATTCTCAGATTGAATGAAGCCGTACAATTTTCAATACTTGAAATAATTAATAAAGGCCAGAGCAACGAATAGTTAATGAAAAAAAGTGATCTGCGCAAAAAAGGGTATAGTGAATTAAAATTTTAAAGAAGCCGAAGTCTGAAGCTTGTAACGGTATATCTCAAAGTTCGTACAGTGCGCCAGTCTGGCCCAGAAAGGCAGTAACTCGGCTGTAATCTTTAATTCCTGAAGGAGACTGGCTTGGGTGTGGGTGTGCGGCGTATGCCTCGGCGTCCGTATAACCGAGTGCCTGCATGGACAGCCTGCGTAATCCACTTCCATTAATAAAACCGCCCACCAGCGGGAGCAGCCCAGGCGGGCATCTCTTGATCGTTTATCGTTCTCTAGCTCTTATCGGCTCACGTAAACTACTACACTCGCCGGCACACTTCCCCTTTCGATTTCTATTAAGCGCGCTTTTTTTTATTATTTTTTTACGCCTTGATCGACGGAAATACCTGAGCAATATAACGAGTTTTCCGAGCAATTTAACTTTTTCTCTTTCTTCTTTCACGAACAGAAATTAGAAAATTCTTTTATATACTTTCTTTTTCGTCGCTTGCGTCGGCTGCTGATGCAACGAATTTCTTTTATATCTTCTCCAATATAAAAAGATCCTATAAATAAAGCTACGCTTTTTTTTTCATTCTTGTATTCCTATTCCTATGCAATCTCCTGCTGCAATCTACTGACTGGCTCATTTCCGGTCTAAATATAATCAATTTCCCAACTTATCGCTCACACTTGTTTGATGTTAATTAAATTATTATTGTAAAATAACTTTTTCTTTATTCGCGCTTTTTTTTCATTTCCTCAGCAATTTCCTTAAAATGTGCCTATATATAGCTAAAATACCGATCGGAGCAATTTGATTCGCAATAAATCGCTTACTGTTTGGCAAACTTCTGTATAAACAGAAATGGAATGGATGTTCACACTTTCTTCCCATCTGCTCCGATCTAAGGATATTTTCGAAGCTGTATATATAGATATAGCGCACATTCATAAATCGCCATCTCAAGAGGGCACGTCCAGTTGAAAAAACCTTGGATCCACAAATATCTATGAGTACATGAGGGAGTTACGTAACTGCATTGAAAAATCTATATGTATTTATAATTATACATTATTTGTAACGATACATTCTATTATTGGCGCACGTTTGAGGCGCGAATATATCGAGGTGTCGCAGATCCCGGACGAGTGAAAACAATAGCTGGAAACGAGCCAAGCAGTCGCTTTCGAATTTCTTTTTTCACTTTTTTTTAAAAGACTCGGAGAAACGCGTCGCGATTTTTCCTACGTAATCCTTAAACGTCGATTTTTTTTCTCAAATCGTTATTTAAAAGTCTTTGTTAAAATAATGAAAGGCAAATTAGTCGACTATATTATATTTATCCCTCGAGCTTTAACCCATTAGTTCTATTTTATTGGTCCGCGCTCGTGAGCAACATTAGCTCTTTTATTACTTAACATAGTTAGCAGACTGACGCCTTCAAAGTGTACGGCGCTTTGAGAAAATGTGCGCATTTACACCACTACACGTTTACGCTTAGATTTTTACGCGCAGCTATAAACAATCGTTGAAATTAAAAAATGGAAACGCTAGGTGGATTGCCAAGTAGTTTTAATAGTGCAATAAATTAATTGAATGCAATATATACACAGAATAGAATAGTCGTTTATTGTTACTAGTGGTATTTGTACTGTTTAGAAAGAAATATCTTTTTCTTTCATCATTACGTCGAATTTAAATGATCTTTTTCAAGATATTTTATTTTAAAATAACTTTTATAAGATTATATCGGCCGATAGATTCATACCTATTTACAAGTAATTAATAAATGTCACGAGCTAATATGTAACTATTAAGTTTAAATTTAGAAATAGAAAATGTGCACGTTAATCGTATTATGAATTAAGCTGTGATGATCAGGCAGTAAGGGGGCAAGGAAGGGTGATCAGGGCCAAGTGTACGTGGCAGAGCAAGACTGTGTGTGTGTATAATCGACCAGCGCAGATGGTGGTTGTATGACCTCACCACTCGTATAAAAGAGTCTTCTCTTCGCCACACTTCTATATATACAGCTCGACTAAAATTTTCATTTCCTAAAAGGAAAAAAAAGCTTTTTTTCAAGTTCCGATAGGAAGTGCATCCAAATGCCCGGGATGATGTAAAAAAACTGAGTTCTTCGTTAAAATTCATTGTAAAAATCTCTTACATACGTCGCTCACTGTCGAAATTTCCGGGATGGTATATAAAAATCTCGCTGCTTCGTTGAATTTCATTGTAAAAATCTCGTACGTCCATCGTTGACTGTACGATGAAAGTAACGTAGAAATTTCCGGGACTATGTAAAAAAATCTCATTACTTCAATAAAATTCGCTATATATACAAATCTCTTACGTCCGCTAGTGATTATCGAAATTTTCAGGATATATATATTAAATTACGTGCTCATGATTCATTGTAAAATCTGTAGTCCGTGGGACTATACGCGAAAGTAACGTCGATTCGGGAGGTGCATACAAATTTTTGTTATTTCACTGAGTTGCACAGCAAAATTAACGATACGGCGAAAGTAACGTCGATGCAACGAAAGTGAGTCAAGACCCGGGTGATCTCATCGACCGGCTAAATCAATTCATTTCAACATTTCGGCGCTTCCTTTGTCGAGCGATTCTCGTTATTATCCTTCGTACGCGATATTTTACGTACTCACTCCGCGTCCAAGTAAAACATTTGCGGAATGCGCGCCTCGACCGCGTCCCGATTTCCGAAACGCACGGCGGCACACGGTAGCCCACGGCAGTATGTACATACCATGTGGGCGTATTTTTTTATCCTGTACACTCCGAACATTTGGTTGATTCACTCAGTTTCAGCTTCCTCTCTCCAAATTACGTCAACATTACTCACGAATAATACTCGATGATGTCGATCCTATTATTATAAATTTATTCAAATTCTCGTAGACAAAACAACCATTTCAGACTTATAATTATGTACATTGGAATATACAAAGGTATACTTCGTTTTTTTTTAACTTTGCAACACAAATTCGCGATAGCTAAAAATAAACCGCACGTGGATCAGATTAAGCGAATAATTGTTCAACTCGCAGTGGAGCTTTACATTATTCTACACTGAATGGAAGTTGAGAAGATTAGCATTAAAGAATAAAAAAGAAGTTTCAAAAATTCAAAAAAGTTACTAAAATATAATCGTATAGAATTTTTTCAGAACTTTTTCTTACAAGTAAAAATTTCAGATTTGAAACGGTTAAGAGCATAAAAAAGTTTTCGTTAGGTGAAGTTTACGCGAAGTTTATATATGCCTTCAAGTGCATATTTCGATTTGTTTACATTTTACAATTGACGGTGCAAACAAGTGGAGTCTCTTCATGCAAGCGTGGATCTGTTAAGTGTAACGTTTTATCAGTGCGCTAATAGCCTAAATAACTTTTATCTTGTGTCAGCTAACTTATGCAATCCGCAGATTTTTTTCACCCAAGTCAGATATCTAAATCGAGCATAGATTTCAGTGAAAATGAAGAATACTCGCCGAGTAGTATTACGAGATCAGGTCATAGTTTAAAAGATGATAGTTTACTTTCCTTTACATATTTCGCTTTATTTTCATATCCAGTTCTGTAAATTTATTTTCACGGCTATATAACTGTTTGCTTGAGCATATACCGGGCAGGTGAACCAACATATATCAGTTAGTTTGCTCGGTTCGTTTTTTTTTCATTAGCATATATAGATAACGATTAACCTGCGATATACAGTCAAAAATCCTGATTTGAATACGTAATTTTTTATTTCAGAGAAAATTCATTTGAATTATGTTCACGTCAGGCATAAACATTTCGAGCGTGACTAATTATACGTAAATATATGAAACAGTGTTTCATAACACAAAAACATTTAAAAAAAATAACGATCGAATGTTTGCTTTCTTTTCAGTCGATCCAAAATATATTATTATTGTTATTATTCTTAAGTTAAAAAAAGGATTTGACGGTTTTTCTTTTTACATATACATATACCTGTTTAATAACCCATTCATTTTCATAACTCGCACCATCCTGTGGTAAACGCTAGGCGTTTCAACAATCAACTCATTTTTTTTCCTTGGTTTTTTAAACGATTATTAAAGTTAATCACCACTAGGTTAAAACGTAAGCAATTTCGCTAATGACCTAGACACTATTCACCTTTTTTTTACATTTTTCTGTCCATTCTATGCCTTATCGAAGATAAAAAATGCTTACTTAACTGTCGCTATCGTAAATGTGCTTCTTTTGGTGCATAAGCAGCCTTAAGCCTACACTGTTTTACTTATAAAAAATATTTTTTTTTTAAACAAGTAAAAAGAAAAGTAAAAAACACTGTTTAGCAAGGGAAATGTTAAAATACTTATGTAAAAAGATACTTAATCATAAAATTTAATTAAAATAGAACTTAATGATGGAAAATAACTGACGGTGTTACTGTTAACGTTTACAGTAAAAAAATGTGGGCAAACCTTTTTGAATATCAACTAACTCGTAGACTTTTTAAATAAATATATAAATGAAATAAAAAGCCTCAATAAATTTTACCGAAGAAACTAGTGCAACTTTTTCTTCGCCATCAGACCGCGAGCATTTTTCTCGGCTTTCAAGGGGACATTCCACGTAATTAATTATCACTCCGCCGCTCGGCAAGTCCACAAGTTTTGTTTATTCTTATTCCCGCCTCGTTTATGCTAATGCGGAGAGCAGCGCATGCCCGAGGAAAATCAGCATAATGGTCATCCCCGCAGCTCCCTTCCTCTTTTTGTTTTCTCCGGAGCCGCTGCTCTCTCGGACAATGAATTTGATATATACGATACACGTGATATGTGTCAACGCTTCATTCATGTAATCCTCGCATTCGCTTCGTTGTCCTCGATGTAAATGGAGGAGAAATAGGGAACCGGCAGTCAGCAGGTTGCTCATTGAAATTTCTTTAATAGCCCTGCTCGCTGCGGTTATACTTCTTACGGCCGCATTCAACCAGGGAGAGTACCCTTTCTTCATATTTTCTCCACCACAGCGTGGAGTTTATTACTCACGTAGGAAATATTTTTTTATGGATAATAAAATTTAACTAATTCCTTAATAGTCTTAATTAATATAATTTTTTTTATGTAAGTCACGATCTCGTAATCAATGCATGAACCGTGTAAATCTAAAAATGTGAAATTCATTTGGAAAATGTGAATAGTGACATTTAATATGCGAAAAGCCGTACACGTGTTAAATATGTGAACGATTTTTCATATAAAATATGTAGCTATTCACATTTTCCAAGAGAATTTCATATTTTCAGATTTAGGGAGAATTACTCCAGGTGTAATGAATAAATAAACTAATATACAGATCTTAATAAAAATGTTGATAAAAAGTATGAAAGTTAGATACTCACGCTGATACTTTAATGGTACAGTAAATTTGTTCAATTATTGTATAATACTCTCTAAATCTGAAAATGTGAATAGTGACATTTAATCAGTGAAAAGCCGTCCACATGCTAAATATTTGTTTCGGTCGTACGATTTTTCACATAAAAATATGTCACTATTCACATTTTCCAAGTGAATTTCACATTTTCAGATTTAGAGAGTATATTTACTCTTGTTAAATAAATAAATAAACAGGCACGTACAGACTGCCGTAGAAAATATTCCTTGAACACGAAAAAGGGACTTTCAATCTTTGTAATATTTCGTCGCGTTCTATCCTCTTTAGAATTCGATTTATTCGAATTGTACGAAATTTTTTTTGTGGAAAAAGGCTGCCGTGACTCCCGTGTAAAACCGGCGGAAGAATAGGTTTCTCAGCTCAGCCAGGTACATATACAGATATAATGGCAATAGTAGCGGGGCTCGTTCGATAAGAGGCGAGGCGACGCCGCGATAAGGGAAACGGACAAAGGAATCGAGGCCTGCGTAGGCGGTCCCTTTCGCTCGGCTCCTCCGGCATGGCCCGATAAAACAAACCGAGAGCAGGTTCAGCAGCGGCCGAGAGGCTTTCGGAGCCGCACACCTGCCGCAGCAGCCCTCAGATCCTCTTGGAACGCACTGGAGCCTCCTTCTCTCTCCCAGAAGAGTTTTATGCAGAGAACCTCTGCGCATATCCGGCTCATTGTTTTCCGTCACTTGTGCACAAGTTAAACAAAACGAGAAAACCTTTTGTTTTCTCTCTCTACGACTGATTGTGTTTTCAGTTTTCTTAGGTACCTGCACGGTAGATATAAGCTATACAGGAGGAAAAAAAAAATATGTTTGTGTTGATAACGAAATTACAGTTAGTTGCGAAGTTTTTTTTTTAAATATAATGGACATGCCATCGACCTAAATAATCGGCGGATGTGTTATTGATGTAAAAAAAAATAGCTATAATCATCATTATAAACTCTAAATAAAACAACATAATATGCAGACGTTGAAAAAAAATGTAGAGATTTTTTTTCATATTTCTTAAATATCTGCGCGGTAGATATAAGTAAATCTATACAGGAGGGAAAAATATATGTTGCACTGATAACGAATTACAGTTATAGTTGTGAAGTATCTTCTTTAATATGATGCTAACGCAATCGATCTAAATAAACGGAAGATGCGTTTTATATCGATTTCAAAAAAATAGTTATAGTCATCGCTCCGGAATTTAAATAAAAAAAAATAATACAAGCGTTGAAGAAAAAAAAGAATTTTAGAGAACACCTGTCGAACAAGTTTTTTTTCCAATTCCGAAGGCGTCCTTCAACGAGAAAAAAAGAACAATGATTGTAAGCGTTCCCGACTAAATCAGGAATTTTCCGGCAAAAGAGATAAAAAACTATAAAAATATTTTTATTCTATTTATTTACATCGTAAACAATTTATGCGACGATTTGCACTAATTCTCTTTTTTTAGAAAACACTAGACGACCAACTTTATTCTTTACAAATCAATTGACTGACGAATTTTGTCAAATTCATATTCTCAAGAGCGTTCTATCATAAAATAATCGTAATTCTGTATTTAATACGAAAAAGCGATTTTTCGAAAGATAAAATTCAATGCAAGTTGCAAAAAGTGTGAGTTTACGCCCAACTACTATCGAAACGTACCATCTTTTCAGTTTCCGTATGCCATTGTTGTTTTTACGTAATTGGCAAAATGGCTCGTGTGGGTACAACGAAAAAAAATTAGTTCCTACTGTTTTATAACAGTGATATCTGTTTAGACTAGGAAAAATAGAAAATTGCTTTGCAAAATCAGTAAAATTGTAACATTTCTTAAAATAGATCTTCCTCTACAGAAAAGTAGATTTGGTAGTTCCGTAAAACAGATTAAAGTAGATCTTACTTTACAGAAAAGTAGATTTGGTATTTCTGTAAAAAAGATTAAAGTATATCTTACTCTACAGAAAAGAAAATTTGGCAGTTCTGAAAAGCAAATTAAAGTGAATCTTACTCAATAGAAAAGTAGATTTGACAATTCTGTAAAGCAGATTCTTCTGAAAATTTGCAGTTCTAAAAAGCAAATTAAAGTGGATCTTACTCAATAGAAAAGTAGATTTGACAATTCTGTAAAGCAGATTCTTCTGAAAATTTTGCAGTTCTAAAAAGCAAATTAAAGTGGATCTACTCAATAGAAAAGTAGATTTGACAATTCTGTAAAGCAGATTCTTCTGAAAATTTGGAAGTTAAATTAACTTTGAATTTCACAGTGAAATCTACCGTGTAAAAAGTAGAAGTTACTTTTTTTTTTTCGGTCTAAAACTGCATGCATATAAGCCGTCGCAGGCGGCAGCGCAGACTACGTAAAAGTGAATGGAAGTCCGGCTGCCATTGAGATAGAAAACGGGTAAAATGCACGCGGCGAAAATGCGCGCGGCCTATTGGCCTTGGCTCGTTACGCAATATCGCACATCGCGCGGCTCGCATAGCGCACTAGCTCGTCTATGTGGTCGGTGAAATCTTGCCAACCGGCTCCGCCACTATTATATATCCATCCAGCCTCGGGACTGCCGAGCGACTTACACACACATTTTTTATACATAGATTTACGTATATAAAAAAGGAGGCGAAGATAAAGGCAATTACGAGCAGCGGCGAATTGAAATTTCGCTTGCGCCGACTTTGTAGTCGAAATAGCGATCTCAGAGGAATGCTAGAGTCTACGCTGTCAATTAATTTTCTTCGGCGAACAAATAGAAAACTCATATCCACTGGTGCAGCGGCTACAGCGCACGCGAAGGGAATGCAACTGCTGGAAAGTCTCTAATTGCGTATAGCTAACAATGTTCCGCTAATTTGTATATATATTCTCGCACTGATGGATTGACGCTTAGGGAACCGAGGGAGGAATATTTAAATGCGCGTGAATCACACGTGTACGATTAAATGATCGAATGATTAAATTATTTTACTGAGCCGATGACATAACGGAAGAACCGGCAAGTGCGGATTGATGGACGAGGGGAAAATATACACGCGCTGTGCATTAGTTTAATATTAATCATTGGCAATTTAAAAATACATTCGATTCTGAATCTCATTTCAAGGTTTATAAATAAACGCAGAATAGGCTGAAAATAAAATGAGAAAATACGAGAAATAAACATTTAAATATAAAAGGATTTTTATCCCTGTTAGCTCCTTATCAAAGTCGTAAGCCGCGTTACTGGATTTTTTAATCCGCTAGCCGAGTCAGTAAAACTCCTTAAAACTTCTACTAAATCCGTACCCTCTCAACCGAATCGCAGAGATAGTGAAATTAACTCGAGTTAGTATATCGCTGAAAACATTTTTTATAATTTTAAGTAAATATTTACTTAAACAGTACTCGTTTAAAATTTCTTTGAATCAACTAAATACTTCTTTAAAACTAAATGAATTTATTTGTTTCTACATAAATTTAGTATAGTTTCAACAAAATAATTACTTGATTCGAAGAAATATTTAACAAAGTTCACTATTCAAATAAATATTTACTTAAAAATACCAAATTTGTCTTTCAGTGTACTATTGTGAAACAAATTGTGATATGAAACTTATAAAATTCCACACAAAAATAATAATTTATTTTTATTGATAGATTTATTGCTTCAAATTGGACAAGTACATTTTGGAGAGAAGGTGGCGTTCGGCGGGCGCACCAAGTTAAAAAGTTGAAAAAGTCGCTTGGATTCTCTCAAGTGCCTCCTTCCATCTGGCCTTCTTCTCGATCCGTGATGTGCGCAAAGGAAGAGAGAAAGTTCAGGGGGAGTGGGTGCCGGCGCTAGTCCCGTCTTCTTTGCCTAGTCACTTTTGAATCATCCAAGCATTTCTTTTATCGGCCGACTCTCGTGGGAGCATTTTTCAAAAGCCTCAAGAAGAATGAACATAAAATGAAGACAGAATGAGAAAAGGAAACGTGATGATTCTAATTTAAAATCGCATGCAAGATTAAATCCGTAAGGGGCGTCTCGCGCGATTCTCTCATAATCGGCAGAGAATTTATAAAATATCACTTGTAAGCGCAAGAATCTTCATTAACGCATGTTACATCGGATATGCAAATTATGTTTATTTCAAGTACGCTGAAGATAAGCGCACGACAACTTTAAACAATATAATCGCGCTTGTTTTAGTATGAAATTACTGCTTATGGGCGCTGTTTCATGAATAAATATTTCTTGCAGATTCACAAGAAGAAATATATTTTTTTATTCAAAGAAACTCATTGCTTTTTTTAACTTAGCTTATGATTTATATTTCCTGGCTTCTTTACTACAAAAATTAATCATAGTCCTTCTAACTACAATAATGGCAGCTCCTTTCTTTTTCAGCGGAAGTGATTAATTAATCATAATAGTTCCTTTAAGAACTGTAGTAAAATTATTAATTCAAGGCACTCACACTTGAAAAGTTCTCTTAAAATTGAGCAGACTAATACACGGAGAGAAATGTTACAGTAAAAATTACTATATTCCGTAGGAACAATGGGACATACTCGACCTATGACGATTTTTACTATAAATCATACTAAAAATTGCTATTTATATAGTAGAAATTGCTACGTACATAGGAATTTTTAGCATGTTTTATAGTAAAAATCTCAAATTTTCTTAATTTTACGCTTACTAAAGCTCGAATAAGACGAGCGCGCGAAATTTGAAAAATATACAATACACTTTTTTCCACGCATAACACTATAATTTTTCTAGTCTAGTAACAATGACTTATTTAATGTTATCTATTGTCTTTAGTACTAATACTAGTGTAAATGTTCGGAATTTTTTAAAATTTACGTCTATAAGTCTCGAAAGAAACGAGCGCGCGAAATTTGAATAAATATTTATGTTTGCATATAACACTGCAGTTTTTCTAGTCCAGTGACAACGATCCGTTTAGTATTATCTGTTGTCTTTAGAATCGACATCGTCATTAGAATTGATTTAGCTCATTCCTGCATATTTAATAACATACCTGCTGCGAGTCGCGTATAAAAATCGTCCGATCTACATATATTCCAGCGGATTAGTTTGTAGCAGCTGATGGAAGTCGTTGAACCTCGACCACTCGGTTAGTTAAACAACGAGACGGAGAGGGAGGATAGGATAGGCTTGGGACTCGAAAAGGCGAAAACAGAGGGGGGCGCATATGCGGGGGGAGGGGGCGGGTGGCGCATAGACCGCACGCCGACACTCCGCAATTGGTCGGAAGTTCGGGAGCGGAATTAAGTAGTGTAACATCTGCCTGAATGTGTCGCAAGCGTCGCGAGCGAAGCAGAGGGAAAAGGCACCGGGCCTCATTTCCTTTGCTCACCTATGCGCACGCCCAAATTTTATGGGCTCCCACCACGCGGGGACTTGCCCCAATGCGTATAATGCTGCCGCGGCTTGAAATATCGCTCCACGGTCCTGCACATTCAAATTAATTTCTTTTCCTTCTTAACTTCAAAAATTTTTCATTGTCAACGCGCATAATATATTTCAGTTGGTTTGACATTCGTAAGAATAGAAGGATTAGAAAAAAATCTAGCGTCTAATGATGGATTTGTGCAATTATAATTTATTAAGAGTTCAGTTATAAACAAAAATTCGTCTAATTTAATAACTTAACTTAAATTAAAACTAAATATAATAGTTTTATTATTTTACGGTTTTGTAATAGGGATGCTCTAAAAGCTCGACTAATGTACTAAATAAGTAAATAAATAAAAAAAAAGTTAAAACAGGATGTGTTAAAAAAAATGAAAAATCGAGGAAGCTGCGTGCATTAGCTACACATTTTTTTGTCAGCGTGTAAACATTCGAAAAAAATGTCTAGTCGAGCGAAGCCAAGACGGAACAAGGAATCATTGCACGCTGCGAGGCGGAATGACTCACAGTCGTATAAAGTAGCTTTATTAAGAATGACTAAATACGCAGGGGAAGGAATGCGTGCTATCAGAAAGGTTTCGACTGTCTAGGTTTTCAAAGATTGCTGTATATGGGTTATTTTTTATTTACTAATGGAACTTATATACATATGATTATAAAGACATTTCTGATAATTAATTAAAATATTTTATTTTATGCAAAATATTTTTTATAGTACGCTTAATCGCAAAGCTTATCTAAAATAAATTTATTTATATGCGCGCAGGATTAGTTAGAATATTGTAACTGTCAATCAATAAATAAACATAATAAATCAATTAAAAAAGGAGCGAAATTCGAGAAGCTATAGAAGAAATAGGAAAATAAGGGAGAAACATGGGACACGATTGTGGCATGAGGGTACTTAATAATTCTGACTCACCGACGACTGCTACTTAAAATTTCAGCTTCAGAGCAGAAGGTGATGAATGAATGCATTCAAAGCTCGAACTAAAATACTAGATTGACTTTTTTCGTCGACGAAAGTATAATAATAATAACTTAGAAGAATAGTTAGAAGAAGACCGAAGATCCAAAAAAAATACTAGAGAATGAAGAATGGATTGTTCGAAATCAATAAATAAATGAAGTGTCGTAAAAAATGGAATGGAAGTTGTCCGTGCACTCTCTAAATAGCCATCAATCAAAAATCAATGATCTACCCTGGGAATAAGGCGTAAATTTTCAAGAGAACGAGAATCCGCCGAGCGCGTGTATGCATCCCGCGAACGCCCGGGTCAAAGAGCCTACGTGTAAGTTCAAGGCCAGCTGCTGAAAAATCCACCAGTCCACTTTCACTCTTGTGGATTTTTTTTCGTCCCTCGGTTAACTCCGGACGGCGATCGTTAATTTTCGTGGCTTTTTGCGTTAGCCAACGGAGGCCCATTAAACGAATTCTCTTCGTTGCATATACACAACTGATTGATTGATCGCTTAAGCACGACGCAAACATTTGCAAAAATACAATGGAACACGACTCGCTCGCCTCCGGCCGCTTTCGAGATTTTCAACGGCCTAAAGGAGTCACGCAGCAACAATTACATTTGCATCTCGGCTCGGCGCGGCGCCGCTCAAAGCTCCTTCCTATACCCCCTCGGCTGCATCCGAGCGCGATCGCAGGAGTCAGACACCTCTCGGCTATGTGAACAGTGGAAAACAGAACCGCTACGCGAATTTCTTAAGTATTTTTAAGCAACAAATTTTGCGGCTCAATGCTTCTAAGGGCTACCTAGTGTCGTCGACTAATACGCCCATAAATACTGGATTTTGGATTATGAACGGGAAGAGGGATATATACCTTTGTATTTATAGATATACGTGTACCGTGTCTCTTTGTTCCGTAAGTTTCTTTTAAAGCCGAGATTTAACAGAATTTTTATACGGTTGCAAGTTTATTGTTTTTTTACAGTGAGAAAAATGTTTTGGAAAAATTACTATATAACTCTGGTAAAAATTACTATCTAATTTAGGAGCGGAGCCGCAAATTGCATTTACTGAAAAAATTGTCATTATCTGTACTGTAAATTTTATTAAAATTTTAGTAATATATACTATCGAAATTATAATAAATATTTTTAAAATTCTAGTAAGTATTCTTAGAATTCTAGTGCAATTGATAATACCGAAGGGTAATTTTTTCACTAAATGCAGCTCCCAGACTGGATAGTAATTTTTCCAAAACGTTTCTCTTAGTATAAAAAAAACAATAAAATTACAACCATATAAAAATTCGGTTAAATCTCAGCTTTAAAAGAAACTTACGGAACAAAGAAACACGGTGCACGTATATCTATAAATACAAGTATACGTCCGTCTTTCCGCTCTCAGACTAGATAGTAATTTTTATTAAAATAATAGTAATTTTTCCAAAAAAATTCTCCCGGTATATTTATTTTGTACATTAGCAGTCGAATGAAAAAGTTAATAACAAAAAAAAATACCGTTTAAACTGTTTTTGCAAAAGCGAGCGAATTCTCGGTAATAAACGTAATGGTCAGCGAATTGATGGAGATTTCGCCTTAGTTCCTGTCAAAAGTCATAATAGACGCCACACCCATGATCCGCATGACGTCACGTAGAAATATATGTAAATGGGTTTCATCGAGCGCTTGCCCTCCTTTTTTCATTTAGACTTTTATGTTTCTCTTGTCAAGAGTGAAACCACCATCTAGAAGATGAAGGAGAATTTTGAAAGCAATGAAAACTTGTTAAAGTCAGCTATAAATGTAGTTTTCTAAATTTACTTCTTTTAAATTTATATAGGTACTAAAGAAAAGGACTATTTTCTATTGTGTGGCCTATTTTTTTAGATTTAAAGCAGAAATTAAAACTTTGAATATTTACTTATTTTAATCTCTATTATGAACGATGAAGGTTCTCTTTCATTAATCAAGTAAAGTGCCCGATCGACCGGACTCGAATCGATTATATTTTGAGAATCTTGCTAGAGCCATAACTCTCCATCAGATAGCATTAAAAATTATGTGATCCACACGTACATGAGTAAAAGGCGTGAAAGCGTAAATTAAGTTGAATTAGCTTCTTTTCATTTTTTATTGCTCGCGAAATTCTACGAACTAAAATTCGCATTACTATATTAATCTACCAAGGAAATTAAAAGTTAAAAATAAAAAGTCATAAAGTTGTCCTAAGGGCTTATTTACATTAGCAACGACTTAATCAACGTTATTAAGTTATGCAACAACTTAATCAACTTTAATAAGTTATACAACTTAATCAACACACGAACTAACTACCACTATCTAATTGGAGTATAATTGCGCTCGGCGATTACGTTATCACGATTGTCCGTGGTCTTTTGAATATTTTGATGGTGGTCCATCTTTTCAACGACCAAATGACGAAGAAATTTGAATCTTTAAGAACCTCGTTCGGACCAATAGCTATTAATTAAGTTTACACCGACCAGTTTTCAAAACTTTAAGGTAATTCCCTCGAGTTCCGCTGATCCGCTTGCAAGTATACTCGGAACTTCGGTTATAAATCTCAAGAACTGCCTCTCCACAAAGGCTTAACTATCCTTGAATCGTAGATACGGATAGGATTAGAATTATTGCTCCCAATGAAGAAGGGTAGAAAGTATTTCTTTTCTTCTTTTAAAGTGTTTAAGGGAAATAATTAGACGATCTCTTTTTAGTTTATTTAAATGTATTAGTGCATACATTTAGGTCAATTATCTGAATTATATACGATTAATCTGTTTGATATGGGTACGACTGTTCTCTTCGATCGGCTGGAGCATACTGAAAAATAATTAGACGATCCTTTTTTAGTTTATTTTAAGAAACTAGTGCATATATTCTTTACACAATTGTCCAAAATTATCCAAGTTAAAAAGTATGAAATATTTAATTAATATTTCTTTAACAGGGTACGACTGTTCTCGATCAACATGAGCAGACTGAGAAGTAATTAGAAAATCATATTTTAGTTTATCTAAAGGAATTAGTGTGTATATAAATTTCAATTAATTATCTACTATTATTCAAGTTAGAATATGTGAAATATTCAATTACTTTAGTCTTACAAGGTATGACTGTTCTCCTCGATGGTCTTGAGTAGACTGAGGGTATCATTGTTGGTCGTAAACTAAACGTAAAAAATTGTAATCAATTTTTGATCCTCGTAAAAATTTTTACACAAAGTCAAATTTACGTGAATGTTCGCTGTTCGTTTTTAACCCTTACAGGACCATAAGATGGTTGAGACCATCAACATTTGATTTTGGCGCAATAAAGTTTGACAGTTTTTTATTTTTCTAATCATTCAGAAACACATTTGCCGCCTTGGACATACGATTTATTTTGACATTCATAAAAAAAATATCGATTCAATAATAATTGAATATAAGCGATAACAATTTTTGTATAGAAGGAAAATATTTCCCTTGAGCGTAAAAGGGTTACACTTTGAACATTGATTTTTCGAAGTTTCTATTTTTCATCGGAACTATTCGATCGCCTTTATTACCAACTCCCACGAAAAGAATACGTTGCGTACAAAATTGCTGCAAAACATCGAGCTAATTGAGAATAATTTTTCCATAACAGGATCTATTGATTGTTGGGGGGGCCGCGCAAGTCAATTAAGAATCAAAAGCTATAACGGCCGTTCTAGTCTCGGCGCTCGTGTGTGCCTTTCATGCAACGCATACACACACGTACGTAAACTCAATATTGGAAGTTGACCGTGCGTGCTTCACGGGCTAAAGGAGCGGCCTCTGGAACGGCGTCGCTCGCGCGCTTCTATAAATACTCGCGAAACCCTTGGCTCTTTCCACGTGCTCTTGAGCTTTACTGCGCTTTTGTGCTCGATAGCGCTTTATTATCCACCGACTTCCCCTACAATTTTACCTCCATCATCGCGCGACTCCTTCACCGCCGGCTCCGCGTTATTTATTTATTTATTTATAGCTCGTCGAGAAAGTAAACGGGGGGAAAAAATTATTCATTTAAGAATATTCCACTCTGCTGAAGAATTGCCTTGGATCGCGCTCACTTAGGCCGAGGGCTCGTAAAAAGCTTCACTTTACGCCGCCGAGAGCGGGTGTACACCTCGTAAAAATCTTTGATAATGCAAAGGCTCGGAGCTATATCGAATTACGAGAATCGACGGCGACCGTGGCCGCGACGCGACGCTGTCGAAGGGTCACGCGCGCCCGAGCCTCGAGAAAAAGAGAGGCACGAGAGCGGAGACGAAGAGCGAGAGAAGCCGTCGCAGAGTAACCGAGCGCGAGCGAGGAGGATGACGTCAGCGTCTAAAATTTCGATCCTTCCAGCCAAGGCTCCCTCCTTCGCGGCGATCTTGTACTGTCGCGGCGATCTTGAACTGCGACGATTTATCGGGCACGAGGGCCCGTTTCGTTTTTCGGATTCGAGGTATTATCCTACACGTACACGTACATTTTAATTTAAACGCTCCAAGCTCGATGTCCTTGGCTCGCTAATGTTCGCTTTTAAAGCTGTTGCATCGATTATCGCGTTTATTTGTGAAAATCGATTTTTGTGCAATCGGGAGAAAGATGCATGTTAATGGTGTGCTGCACTAAACATTTTTTTTTTCACGCTGGACTAATTTTTGTGATTACGGTAGGCGTAAGATTCGACGAAAGTAAGGCCGTCTTAAATCTACACTAAATAATTTTTTTCTGCTCCCTGGACTAATTGTGTAATTACGGTAAGCGTAAAATTTATAAGGAAAGGCAATCTTCAATCTACAATCTACAAAAAAAAAAAATAAAATAAAATAAAGTAACACCGGTTGGGCTGCATGAATCGTGCAATCGAATAAAAGGATCGTATTATGCTTTGGGCCCAAACAATTTCCATCAACGGTACCTGTATACGCCTGCTGAGATTGACTGGGACTGGTCGTAGGTCGACTTTTTCCCTTTGCTTTTTTTAAAAGCAACTGTTGGCCTTAATTTTTTTTTCTTATTTTCTCTTTTCGCCTCGCCTCACTGTAATCAAAAACATAAAGTCAAACAAACGTATACTGACAAATTGATAAATTAAAAAAATTCAACGAAATTAAGATATTATAAATTGGACGTGGAAAAAAATTGTACGTATAACGTACAATATGTACTGCACGCTTGTTCGGAGGCGCTGAGGATGGTCATCGGGCTGGTAAACGCTCGCTTAAGAGTGGAACCAAGTGGAACCGAGTGGAACGGAATGGAACTCCATGGAAGGGAACAGCGAGTTCTCCTAAACTGCATTCGCTTGCATACCCTTCAATTGACACTTAATGAAGCCGCCAGCAAGGGCCAGTTAAAGCTTGACCTTTCGGTCAAGACTACTCAAGATCATTTATTATTATTATCAGATGATCCACCAGATGATCTGTCCTTTGATTTATTAAAGACAGACGATAGAAAATATTTTTCCTAAGAATTTCGTCCGTTAAATATCGTTTTTGTAAATTATTTCACAAGCATCTGCTTTGAAATGGTTGAAAAGAACAGCCAGAAGCGAAATTTCAATTGAGGGGGCGTATATGATTGTGCGATTTCAAATGTATAGTCTGCAGCAGGCTCGAGATCATAACATGATGCCAGCGACGAAAACAGGTCTGACCAACAGTTGAGTCTAACCAACAGACTCGCTAGTGTCGATTTCATTCTTGTTTTTCTACTTTTTAAATCTTCCTTAATCCCCATAATAATATTACAAACTGAATTAGCTACCGACGACAATCTTGCATCTTGTATTTCGTTCGTCACGCTTATACGCCTCCACGTACTACTATATTTATCATCGTTTTCTTTCTTTTTTATTATATTTTTTTTAGCATTTTTAGAAACAAGCAAAATTCTGTTTTGACCCAGTGACCATTTATTTTTAATTAGATAGCCCAAGTCATATTGACCATATTTTAATAAAATTTTTATGATATAAAAGATTAAATAATTAGTTGTTTCATATCACCTTTAATTCATCATTTTTTCATATCATTTCTCGCGATAACTCCTAGAACAAATCTGTTGGTATAATTTATAGCTGTGAGTCAATAATTTGCTTAAGTAATTTCGCATCAACTGCATAAACAAGCCTATTATTACGTGTTATAATTAGTACCGTACATGCAGTTAATCACGCGCACCTATTTTTGCAGCAATCGTCTATACACTTTAATGTTACTAAAAAAAATAAATAAATAAATAAAAAAAAGTAGAAAATACATAAAAAAATCTTCTCTATTCGGAGTTATCGACACCTTTATCCCCCAAAGAGCTCCGAAAGGGAAGTACGACGCTTTTTCGGCTTCACCGAGAGTTGACACGTCAACGGCTTCCTCTCACGGGAAGAGAAATCTGTCCAAAATTTCGCACAAGAATTCAAATTATGGCTTTATGCACTTATCAACTAATCAAGGCTAGCCGATAACTAAGTACGAGGATATTACCGCACGCAATTCCCAATTTTATCGCACGTTCAACCAATTAAAATTGCATACGATAATGCGAGTATAGCCGAGGGGGCGCATGCCGTTCGAAGATTAAAACAGCGATTAAATAAGCGTTTTCCCGCGCGGCTTGTGGTATTAAAACGAGTTTAACCGTAAGAGTGCAATTCCGCGGGAAATCATGCAGGAATGTGCAACTCCTCGACTTGTATATCTCGAATTCTAAGTCGAAATGCTTTCGCGTTATTCTGTCAAGGACTTTTTCATCAAGCTCTTCTTATTAACTCACCAGGGAAGAAGTCCGAGTGCGCGCGGAGAAATAAAAGGACGCGAGAAAGTGGAGCAGCTGACCATTAAAGCGTCGAAAGAGCAATAAACGAAAGCAAACCTAATATTTGGAGTGTTAATAATTTTTTAGAGCGAGCCCTGCTGTCATGACATTCGAAAGTTGAATTCTTCAGATAATTAGGCTAGATCGCACACAATGGAATACCGATACTTAACAGTATTTGACGAACTTAATCAAACGATTGTATAGAGTAACTTAATTTAGAAAATAACATTTTCTTTTAATAACTGTTTATCATTAAGATTGAATGATGATGACATTAATTATTTTTTATACACGATATTTAAAGTTTTTGCATTTGATGAGAACTTTCCATGCGGTACATTTAATTTGTTTTACATCAGATTTTCTTTTTTACTTTTTTACGCAATGAAATTAATGAAAAAAACGATTTTTAGTTGACATACATATAATAGAAATACGAATTCATTATTTAATTTAATTTTCACCATCTTCATTTTTACTTTTCCGCGTGTAAAGCATTTATTTTCTTGTATTAGAATAAATTAAAAAAAAAAAGATCGTTAAAAATTAAAAGAGCTATTCGGTTACTTTTAGCGAGCCTCTAAGAAATAGACAAATAACGTTTTCGCGGACGAGTCTTTCTCATCGAAGCCTTCGGGTGAAGCGCAGCGTTAACTTGACATTTCAAAAATTGACTACGTATGCGCATCGGCTATAGCACGGGCGAGTACACGCGCATAAATAGGTTACGATTCTTGGGAAGCGTATTCTCACCGATTTCCATAATACTTGCGCGGCCATACATATTCCGTAGGTTTGCCAAGTCTGCCAGGCTTGCAGTTCAACTTCATGTTTTTAAATTAACATTTAACGCAAACCTTGACGAAAAAAGTTTAAAAAAAAAACCAAAATAAACAAAAAATTCTATCTATCTCGTTGAATTGCAATTTTAAGTATTAATTTTATAACAATCACTTATGTATTTTATTACAATGTGAAGGCTACTAGTTTTGCAGTTGAAATTTATGTTTTTAAATTAATATTTAATACAATCTTTGACGAAAAAACAAAAATAAACAAAAAATTCTATCTATCTCCTTGGATTGCAGTTTTAAGTATTAATTTTATAACAATTACTTATGTATTTTATTGCAATGTGAAGGCTACTAGGTTTGCAATTGAAATTTATGTTTTTAAATTAAGATTTAACACAATCTTTGACGAAAAAAAAAGTACACAAAAAAAATCTATTTGTCGTTTGGATTGTAGTTTTAACTATTAATTTTTTTACTCATGCAATTTATAAGTTCAATTTCATGATTTTAGAATAACATTGAGTTAAACGCAAATCTTGACGAAAAAAGTTAAAAAAAAAAATAAAAAAAAATCTATTTATCGTGTTTGAAAACTGTAGTTTAAGTTATTAGCGTTTTAACTTTACTTGTGTATTTTATCCTACTGTAAAGATCATATCTGTCCGTTTACTATCTAAACTTGTATAAGTGAAAAACTACTATAATAAGTGAAATTTTACTAATAATTACTGGAAAGAGCTTCACGGTTTAGATATCAGTGGAGCATCTTCTACTAATTTTATAGTAGAGATTCAATTTTAGAAGGTAAGAATTAAATAAATAAACGAATAAATATAAAGTTTCATCATAACTAACAGCTATACAATTTAATATTCTCCGATCGACTGGCAGTTAAAATCCGATCGGCAGATACTCTACTCGGGGGAAGCAGTAAAGTCTACTTTTATTAGCTCACGACGGTCACGCATCGGCAATTATTGCCACTTGGCCCAATCGGCGTTTTGGCTGTAAGCAATGTATATGCTACAATATGCTACAGTATTTTTCGCGCCGCTTGTCTTGCATTACTCATGAGCCGAAAAAAATGTGTGCCTCATATGCATTGCCATTAGGCCTCTCTTGTACTCTTTAACGCTAATTATGTGTCCTCGCCGCGATGCGCATTATTCGCGTGCATTAGTACTCTCCTCTGCACCCCTGCAATTTGTTTCTTTATACAAGCGGCACGTGATACTTGTCGCTAAAAGAGCGCGGACTGCTTTAATTGAATGCACGGAATAATCGTAAAACTGCACGCATATCTTGCTTTATACCTCGCACTTTATACCATATGTACATATACATACACTCTGAGTAAAATTGTTTACTAAAAATGGCTGTACACAATTTTGATGTCCTCGCGGTCTGACACATACAGAATAATTATTTTTTTTTATAACCGGACGACCTACTCGTTCTTTTATTAAACGTTTTTTAATTTATCGTACCAGTACAAATATTACTTCACAATTTTAAAATTCACTAGACATTTAAGTAGAAACGCTTTATACGATATTATACATATGCAGAGGAAAATTGTTTACTAAAAATGACCGTAGACAATTTTAATGTCCTTGCGGTCTGACACATACAGAATAATTCTTTTTTTATAACTAGACGACCTACTCGAGCTTTTATTAAACGCTTTTTAATTTATCGTACCAGTAAATTAATTACTTCGCAATTTTAAAATTTACTATCTATTTAATAGAAACGCTTTATACGATATCTACATATCCAGAGAAAAATTATTTATTACAAAAATGGCGATAGACAATTTGGCCTACTCGTTCTTTCAGAAACGTTTTGTATAATTTTTCTTACCAGTAAAATAGGTATTGAAATATTTTAAAATGTACTAACCACTGTAGCAAAAAATATTTTATTTTGCAAGTTTCTGTTTGAGTTTTTTACAAAGTTGCACTATCTTTAGTGCGTATCGTATATAAGATTATACATGGAACGTTTCCGTTTCTGCGAAATGCTTTTGAATTTTTCATCCATTTGTTAATAGGCCGCAATAAGAATCCGTACGATTCCTCTTATTTATTCTAAAAATTGTATTGCGCAATTCTGCAGGCTATTAAATTCCCGTGTTCCAGTTTAGTGCTCGTAACACAACAGAAACGCGGAGGCGTCGGAGCCGCAGAATCGCTTACTCTACCGCAATTTAAAAGTTTCTTGCTTTCCTCCCTTTCCCTCTCTTTCTCTCAATAATATTTTAATTCATTTCTTACCCGCAGCTTTTTCACTCGTGCGCGCTGCGCCTCACCGACTCTCGTACATTTCCCGTGCGTCCTGCCTACATAGTATGTGGACGCCCGCAGCAGCTGTCGGCTCCCACTGTGAGCTTTTTACGATTGCAGCCACAAGCGTAGCTATTGTACTTAGTCCATCTCGCGCCGCGAGAATGAGTAATACATTATAGGTATTACAATAATGTACGCTTATAAATATAGGCTTTTTCTTACGCCCGAGCGTGCGTACCGCAACTTTTTTTTAACTCGCGTAGTTTGCTTGAAAATTGCGCAATTATAACGTCGGAAATCTTTGTCTCTCTCTCTCTCTCTTGGCCACGTATGTCGACGTGCAGAATCTTTTTTCTCATCAGTCGTAACGTCGCAACTTGTATACTCTCGAAAGATTTCCTGACCCGCGATAAAGCGATGATGCTCGAGATGGTAAATCGTAAAAGGTAACGAGAGGACTTTTTTATTCGTAAGTTTTTAAGTGAGTTATTATGAATTCGAGGAATCGCTCGTAGCAATGCCGAAAGAAGAAGAAATCTGTTGCGGATCGTAAGTGCATCTTGGACGGAAATTTATACGTACAAGTAAAATAAAGGTATTAATATACGAATTTTTTTTACGTAGTTAGCTTTTTCAATTTTTTTACATACGTGGAAAGAAATGTAGTAAAAATTACTATACTATTATGTAGCGGAGGAACACACTCGACTAATAAAAAATGTTGCTAAAAAGTATAATAAAATATGCTAGACTTGCATAGTAAAACTTGCCGTATGATCAGCAAATTTTACTGTACATAGTTTAGCAAAATTTAACTGTCCAATTAAATTTTTTAATTGTTGATAATTTTAATTAGAACTTGTCACTGCGTGTAATTCGAGTTTTAATTTTTTTTTATCCTCAAAAGGTACATAGGCTATGGCTATGTCCTGAACTTACAGCAAAATTTACTGTAAGTCTAACACATTTTGATATATACTTTCTAGTAAATGTTTTTATTTGTCATGCCTGTCCTTGCGTTACAAAATATTATAGTAATTTTTACTAGACTTTTTTTTCTTCGTGAACCCATGTGAAACAAAAATTATAAAGGGTTTACAAAATGGTTATAATGAGTTGAACTTATAAACATTTTATAAAATTTTTATAACATCGGTATAATGAAATGTCTTGCATATTGTTTTCAGCGAAAATACAATTTATTAATTTTTTTTTCATAACTATTGGGCTGTATGCATATGCAATCATTGACGTAGGAAACTGTTTCGCCAATCAATTTTCATGGTAATGCATAATGACACAACGTTAAAAACAGTTTGCAAGACATTTCGTTGTGTACACTTTAGAAAAATTTTATAGAATGTTTATGAATTCAAATCATTATAAACACTTTATAAAATACACCTTATACAGTACCGCTCAAAAATTTAGGAACGATAATGTAATTTTTTAGTTTCACAGAAAGTAGAATATCTCAGCAAATATTGATCGGAAAAATATTTTTGAAAAAATATATTTAAAGGTATTGGAAAAGACCTTTAAAATGCGATATCGATAATATTTCTCCGATCAATATTTGCTGAGATATTCTACTTTCTGTGAAACTGAAAAATTACATTATCGTTCCTAAATTTTTGAGCGGTACTGTAATCATTTTCTAAATCACTTATAAATTTTTTTCACATGGATAGTTAGAAAACAAAATTGATACGATGGAAAAATTCATTTTGTGGAGAAGAGTGTGAGCTGAAAGTCTTGGTTCTATTTTATTCTAAGCATTTACACTGCTCCAGCCTGCGGAGCTGCGGCTGCACTATATTGTCTCGTAATCTAATTATAGCTGACCATTTCCATAGATGCGGCCACTCTCCCCTCCTCTCGATCTTTTTTACCCATACCACCGAACATCTGAGACGCTTAAAACAAATGCCAAGACCGTGAGCTCTCGTTCAAATAAGTAGTTCTCGGCTACGTATACACCCACTTATATAGGGACCTTCGTGGGGAGCTTAAGCTTCCTTCCTGTCACAATAGAAGTTTTTTAATTTTTTCTGATACGTCTAAATACCTCGTGTTTGGCTTAAGAGGGTATCTACAAAAAAAGAAGAAACACCGATGAAGTAGATAGGAAAATCGAAATAAAATGATAGACAGAATTTGAATGTCTATAGTTTGTACAGTGTTAAGACTTTATAAATCTGCACGCGACCTAAACTACAACCAAATTTTCTACATAATTAAATCATGGACAGAATTTGAAAGACCATTTAGAAAGTAAAAAAATCACCCAAATATTTAAAGTAAAAATCCTCAGAATATTTCAACAAGTAGAACTAGCAATTAGAATCACAAATAAGAAATAAAAGCAATTAGAATACTTTAACAAGTGCAAAGACAACAATCAGAATCCCTATAGTATAAATTGAGAACGATCAAAGTACTTTAACGAGTTAAACGAAGAGAGATTACAAGGAAGGTAACGAAATTCAGTAATAAAAAGGCGTCGAGCCGCACTGGTACTTGAATGAAAGTCCGTCGTCGATCGATGTCCGAAGTTCAGTGGGTCATCGAACTTGAGCGCGCACAGCCGCTCGCGCGCGTACAAGACGCCGGGCTCGATCGCTGGATCGCCACTCGATTAGCCACGCTTCCCTCTCTTCCCTCTGTTTTCTTTATTTCCTTCGTTTTACGCGTCTTAAAGGCCTCCACAGGCTTTACTCCCCATAAGCGCACTCGAACTCCGTACAGTGACTTTGCTTCAATTCTCATTATTACGCCAGAAAGAGAGGGAGGGCGATGAGGTTTTAAAACAAGAAGAAGGTGTCTTAAAAGCGTTTTATTAACGAGCACAACTGGGTACATACGCGGTACCCCTGGTAACGCGGCGTCCAAGTGTTCGAGCGTCCGAGAGTCCGTGGAAAGTAAGCGGCGCCGGTTCATTGGGTCGACGAACTCTCGCATCGCAAAGGGAGGGGAAGGACGCGAGGACGACGTTTCGCGCTGCCAACAGCGAATATCGCTCGAAAAAGCCCTGGCAGCTTTTTTGGAATGAGCCTCGTAAGCACTCCGGGAGTTTCGCTCTGAGAGCACAGCGAAAGCCCGCACCGGTAGATGGGGATATTACGTTATTACACTTTATTACATATAGAAACAATGTTACAAAGTTTATGAGCCGCCTCATCCGACCTCAAATTTTCTTCGTTGCCGCGAGTCACGGTCACTTCACTTTTCTTTCTCTGATTTTTTTTGTCTTCCGCGTCAAACGACGAAGATGTAATTTTTTTCTTTCTTCATTTTTAGCTTATTCTGCCGCATTCTCACCTTAAAACGCGGTTACTTCACGTTTCTTTCTGTTTTCGTCTCTACCGCTGCAAACCTGCCTCGATCCTACTTAAACAACTACGGTGTAATTTTTTAAGACTCCTTTTTAAGCTTAGATTAATTTTATCGACATTGGCGCCGTAGTTTTACAGAAATGATATTAATAATCGTTATAATCATTATAATATAATTTTAAAGTTTGTAGATTGAAAATTGAAAAATTTGGGTTTGCACATCTTACTTATCTTCTCTTAAAAAAGTGATGACCGGATGTTGTGAAGCCTCGAAAACGTGAACTTGATTGGTTCGTGCGTATATGCCGGAATGGCGCTAAAATTAAAAATTTCTAATCTCAAATATGAGCCTGGAATAAACAGTAAGAAGGAACTTGAGCGCACTTAACTTTGCTCGGATCTTCAAAAAGTAATGGTTTTTGTTTTGAAGCATTTAAGTAATGCGTGAATGTAATTGGTCGAAAAATTTAGGAACGCATTTTCTTTTCACGTCAAAGTTCAATTCTTAAAGATTTGAGATTTCCATTAAACAAATTAATGAATAAGTATTGTATTAAACCTTCTTAACTGTAGTTTTTATTAACTAAATTGGTTCAAAAATTAAATATCGCTACGATATTATTTTAAGTAAAAAATCAGAATGTATTATTTAGAAGAACTGGTTAGAAAAAAAAACAGCGTAAAAAGAACATTGAACTGGATTTTACTAGTAATTCTATAAAAATCACTGTGTAGATCTGAAAATGTTGAAATTCATTTGGAAAATGTGAGTAGTGACATTTAATACGAGGAAAGCCATTTATATCTTGAATGAACGAACAATTTTTCACACAAAATTTGTCACTATTCACATTTTCCAAGTGAATTCCACATTTTCAGATTTAGAGAGCGGATAACGAATCGCGAGCTCTTATCTCGCCTTCAATCGGAATCTCGCATTAAAAGCTTCACAGCAAAGGCCATCACTTTTTTAAGAGAGAAGTAATCTGCCTCAATCCCGATTCAAATCGCGATCACTTCATTTTTCCTTTTCTGCGATTTTTTTTCTCCCGCCTCGAGCCTGCCTCAATCTGCCTCATTCCGCCCGCAGCGAGCAGTGTATATATATGTGTACTCGGAGTGTTCACGAAGGCGATGGGCGAGGAGTACGCGAATGTCGCAGTTAAGCGAAATTCTCGTTCGAAGCCTCTCCTCCTCGCCTTCTATCTCTCGGCTCGAAGTCGTTTTGCATACTTTCGGGCGCAAAGTAGATGCACCCGTAGATGCGACGAATATAGACCGCGGCAACGTACATACGCTCGAGCTTACACTCGAGGTCGAGCGGCTTGGACCGAACCGTGATGGGGACATTCACAAGGACTTCCTGGAAAATCTCCGAAGTTAGAACCAACTGCAGGTTGCGTCGCATTGTCTGCGCGCTGTACACGCAGTGTTATTTGTATAGGAGTAGTATATACTTTTACTTCTTGTATTAAATATGTTATGATGCTGGACGAGGAAGCAGCTGCGCCGTTGCAAACTTTTGTTTTCACTTGGAAAATAGAATTTGCGCGCTCTCGCTAAGCGATGCTAATTTTACAATGGTGCAGTTCTCGCGCGAGTAGGTAAATTACTTTCGAGGGAACCTGGGCCCTCTAATTGCTTGTAATTGCAGGTGGCGCTCGGTTAAACGATGATTTGTGCGTTATTCACTGTCGATTGTTAAGAGGCTCCGAAAGTCAATGAAAAATTCAAATTTCGCGCAACAATACAGCAGCAGACGAAAAAATAATTAATCTATTTATAACAGAGAGTGTAAATGAAATATTGAAAACAAGCGCGTTAGATAACGATCTATCATTTTGTAAAGTTCCAAGTTTATATAATGAGAAAAGCTTGAAAAATATGATTTTTTTACATTATTCGAGCTTTTTTTACAATTTTCTCGTTAAGGTATTGTTATATAAACTTGGAACTGTATAAAATGATAGATCGTTATTTACAAATGAGGGCAAGTATCTCTTGATTTTTCGATATTTAATTAATACTCTTTGTTACGATTAAATTAATTGTTTTCTCGGCTGCTGTATATTACAGCACGAAATTTCAATTTTTATTTGATTTTCGAACCCCCTTAATGTTAAAGTCTTCGAATTTTTCTTTATCCTCGAAGTTTGCTGAATCGGTAGCATTGCCGATGCAGATTACTTGCAGGGAGCTACATGTGTTTAACTGCTTTTATTTCAAACTGAGTGTAGTCAGTGTTAAGATCTACTCATAATGAAGTCCTTTCATCGAGAAATAATTCCTTTCGATTACTCTAAATGAACGTATAAAACTTTTTTCTGTTATAATCATCGATCATTCAGCTATTCAGATTCATCGATTTATCCGTCAATCAATTCTCCAGTTTACAAATTCTTAATTAGTCATCAAAATCACGCTCAAAGGAGAATTAAAAAAAAAACATAAGATTTGCCGTGATTTATGAAGAAGCGGGAAAAGCGTGAGAAAAACGAATGCTAAAGCGAACGCAGAATAATAAGTTGAATAAATAATGGCATCCGATTAAAATGCTACCAAAATGGCAACTCATTAATAAACACACAACGTCAAGTGTGGAGCTGTAGATCACTGAGATAGCACCTACTGCTGAGCGGAATATAATATTCCGAGTCAATGCGGCGAAACTTGTCTGCGCAACTTTGGGCAGGCCGCTCCGTCAAAGGAAAAGCTACAACAGCGTGCCCGACCCTCTCGGAATAAGCAATGCGATCTACTTGTAAAAGGAACGAATTTTTAGGTTCCGCTACTTCTATAATTTTAATCCACGGTAGACGTCGTGAGGAAGTGTTAGTACAGCTATAAAATTTCGTGTTTCAGAATTTGTACGTGGAGAACATTTTTTAGTACAATTTACTTAAAGGCTTGCAGTAAAAATACCGATTTTTACTTGAGTAGAATTTCCTTAAATATTTAAGCAAAATTTACTCAACGCTTTCATCTACATGGAAAGAAAAGTTCTAATAAAATTATTATACTGTTTTGTAACGTGAGGACAGACTTGACAACTCAAAAATTTTACTAGAAAGTATAATAAAATTTGTTAGACTTACAGCAAATTTTAATACAGGCGTAGCACATTTTACTATACTCTTTAGTAAAATTTTTGTATTTGTTGAATCTGTCCCTGCGTTACAAAACAGTATAATAATTTTTACAAAAACTTTTTTCTCTGTGTACTTTGCTTAAGGGGGCTGAACGTCTATTAAAAATTCAAATTTTGCGCCATAAATATAGCGGATGAAAAAACACTTAATTTATTTTTAAAAAAATGTATAAATAAAATATCTAAAAATTACGAGGAGATAGTTCCCTCTGTTAGGTAACGATCTATCATTTTATAAAATTCCAAATTCATATAACAATACTTGGATATTTTTTACATTTTTAAAGTTCTTCTCATAGAGGAATTGTTATCCGAACTTGAAACTTTGTAAAATGATAAATCGTTACCTAATGGAGGGCAAGTATCTCGTGTATTTTCGATATTTCGGCTACTATATTCTGGCGCAAAATTTGAATTTTTAATTGACTTTCCTCCTCAATCAAGTAAGTAAATATTTCTTAAAAAATTCAGTATAACTGACTTAATGTACGAGTAACTTTTATGTGACTATGTTTACGTAACTTTTATAAACAAAATTTATTTACTATTTCAGTAAATTGTATATCTTTTTTCTCCGCGCACACGTAAATTAATTTAATATAGTCAAGGAGCTTTGCTAAGTCCACTCTTTTTATTATAAAAAAATGAAAAGAAAATTGAAACGTTTCAAATCCAACCGATGAAACAATGTTCAGGTAGCTGCTTCCGTGTTACTTTGTTCACTTTGGGTTCGTTGGAGTAGCTGCCATCAAGGCGTCCAAGCCCCGTAGGGTCATCACTAAAGAATTAATGTTCGATCGCGTCAGTGGCAGGTTCATCTAGAATAGATAAATAATATAAATAAATCACTAATAATAGAGTAAAGGTGAAGTTAAACGCTCACAGGTGTAGAAGTCGGCGGCTGCTGCAGGCTGTCGGTTTCAACATTGGAATGCATTTCAGAATTAGCCTCGCTCGGCGCACTCAACTCGCTGCCACCAGGCCCCTCCGATGAATAATCACTCTTTTCAGCTTTGTCCCCGGTATAGAGTTGATCAGGCGACGGTTTCTCATTTTCCTTTTCATGAGGCGCGTTAAACGTTGGGAACGATGAATGCGCTGGTTTCACGCTATGCTCTTGTTCAATCGTGAACTCCTTGCGATCCCTGCGCGATGACTTTCTGTGAGAGTCACGATTTTTCTTGTAGCCGATGGGTCGTTTTATAGGTCCGTAAACTTGTTCCGCGTATTCTACGTTGTTCCTGTGCGATGGTTTCTTATAAATACTGCCGTCCTTTTGCTTGGGTCCGTATACTGGTTTTTCGAATGTGCGATGTTTTGTCGCGTACTTTTCGTCGCGATGCTTGTGGGTTCGCTTTCTGTAAGGATAGCGGCTGTGTTCGTAATTACGGTAGAGTATTTCGTGACTGTTTTTCTCGTGGAATGGCTTAGATTTTTCGTCGATGGTATAATAAGCCCTGTGTGGCTTTTTATTGCCGTTCAGATGAGGTTCGTAAGATTCGTAGACACCGTACCTTGCGCCATATGACTTGACTGATTTGCGATGGGGAGGCTCCTCCTGGAAGCCGAACAAATTATTTGGGTTATTTTGTCAATTCGATTATCGTAATTTCATGGAATTGATTGGTGAATGGCTTAATTATAGAGGAGAGCGTGGTCTGACCCCGATACTTATGGGACACAATGGACACTTTGTGTAATAGCGTTGGGCAGATAGAAAAATAAAATATCGAACGAAAGAAGAAAATAAAAAAGTGCATGAATAATATTTCATACTGTTTAACAATTTTTTTATTAGAATTTATTTTTACTTTATAATTACTTCGAAATTATTTATTTTTTGTAGCCTTTCAAGTGCACTACGTTCTTCACTCAATATACAATATACTTCTTGTATAAATTTCTTTCAAAAAAATACTTTTTGAATAAAATATTTTTTTTATAAAAAAAATGAAGCAAAATGATTCATACCTCTGGCCTGATGTTTTTCGCCGGTAATGAGTAGCATCCCAGTAGGAGGGTTGCAAATAATAGTAGTTGTGTGTTATTCATTTTTGTTATAAGGCACTAAAGTAGTTACTGCTGACACTCACTTACCAGACGCTTTTGTTGAAATGACTCTTACTTTTCCGTGCTTTTATGTTATAACGTACCGCTATTAATTGAAGTAAACGTGGTTTATCTTCAAAATGTAGTAATCTAATATTTATCAATTTTTTTCGTTAATTCATATTAAATTTTTTTAATTATCAGAAGTTTACACTGAGAAAATTAACCTTTTTTAATAATTCTTCGTTGCGTGACTTTTTTAGGATAATACAATTTTTAATCGGCAGTTACGTGATTTGCCAACAAAAATGAAGTAACTATTTTTATTCAACAACTCTATATATAAATTATTAAAAACTCTCTATATATAATAGAAAAATAAAATTCTTAATAAATTCCTTGGAATAAATAAATTATGTAAGTTAATCAGCGCATTAATCTGTATTTAATAACTTACGTAGCAATCGTATTAAAAGTTCCTGCAGTCGTCAGCATTGAAGCAAAATGTTAGATTTTTTCGTTTCAAGTAAAAAATGAAGCCAATTATTGATAAACAGTGAAAGGAAAATATGCAATAAATATAGCCACAGGCGTGAGTCTGCAACACGGAAAACTCAAACTTTCTCGCTTATAATTGCAGCAACAGACTTTTATGACTAAATTACTGAATAAAGAAAAAAAAGAGTTACAGAACGAATGGGTATACAAGCGTAAATAAAAATAATACACAAAATTTGCTTCATTCAAATTATTTTATTCTTTGAAGTATGTAAAGTTTTAATTACATAATTTAATTAATTGTTATTGCCTAATGGATTAAGCCCCTCCACGATATTCAAAACTCGATCCATGCGCCTAAGAGCTGAGAAGAAAAGTCTGACGTTCTGTACTACTTCCTGAATGGTCTAAAAGAGAATTTTCGCGATAATTAGAGATTCCAAGGGACGGTAATTTAATTAGAAAGGCCAATCGAGATAACTTACCGACATAGGATCCAGAATATCAAATGGTGTATTAATATCACTAGAGGGCGATCCAACTTCCTGTTTCTCGGTCTCCTGTTTGTTATCGGTTGTGTCTTCTTTGGGTGATTCAGGTTTTTCAGCATAGGGTTTAGGTTCGGGTTCAGAGGCTGGTTCAGCTGCTGGTTCAGATTCTGGTTCAGCTTCTGGTTCAGCTGCTGGTTCAGCTTCTGGTTCAGCTTCTGGTTCAGCTTCTGGTTCAGCTGCTGGTTCAGCTTCTGGTTCAGGCTCTGGTTCAGCTGCTGGTTCAGATTCTGGTTCAGCTTCTGGCTCAGCTTCTGGTTCAGCTTCTGGCTCAGCTTCTGGTTCAGCTTCTGGTTCAGCTACTGGTTCAGCTTCTGCTTCAGAAGCTTCCGGATCTGCGGGAGCTGCCGATATCAACAAACATTCTATTACAAGAACGCCGAAAACTACGTAGAACAATTTATTCATTTTTAATAAATAGATAAAAATGAATTTGTCCAAATTGGAAGCAGTCAGTATAAACTACTTCGAATGAGTGTCAAGTTAATAAGAGTTGTTCCGGTTTTTATATACGGCTGTCAGAATTCTCAATTTAAAGAGAAACGTGTTTAATCTTGGAATACTATTGATCTGCTGTTTGCATTCCATATTTTTGTTCAATTGGCCATTGAAACTGTTTGATTATTCAAAACCTTCGAACGGAATAAAAATTTTATTGCAATCGTGCACTTGAAACATTTAATAAACCCGAAGAATTCGTTTGTCAATAATTTGATAATACGAATTTTTTCGCAGTGGCATAATGGGTGTTTACTTTTTTGTAAAGTAAGTCGCATCAACTTCACGTACAGAGCTTTCAATTAAAAACTTTACGTAGCAAAAAGGGAGAAAGTTATTTAATCTTAATAACTGTGTATTTCATAAGCTGATCCAATAACTCAGCCGCTATTAATAACAATGAGACATTAGATGATTGGTTATTATAGATGTTTGTTTTTAAATCCGCGGCTCAAAAGTATTCCGGTTCAAATGTTACTGAGCTTTTGGAAGAGTTTCAAAAATTCTCGCGTCTAACGGTCGATGATGCACACTAGAGATATGTTGTTACTATTATGACACGCGCCGCCGCTAGTAGTGCCGCGACCCAAATCTCGAATAATAATCTCGAGCCCACGATGGTCCCCGACGGCTCACGTGAAAAATAATACTTCAACGAAAGTAGCAATTCAAATTTCTAAATATTTTCAAATGAATATGAATTTTTGAATTATTTGAAAGCATCAACGAGTATCGTGAAAGTATATGTTCTATAATCTGTACTTGACCCATAACTAACTTATTTGATCTATATCATCCTTCATTGCACTTTATTTTAATGGGTTTTACGGACCAGTAAAAGTGTCGGTTTACGCTTTTAAGGAAAACACGATAAGAATTATGTATGTAGTTTCTAATCAATTAGATTATCCAAAAAAAAAGCTTGCCTAATTAATAATCAAGTATATATGTAAGAAAAAAACGATTTATGTACTGCTCGATGTTATTTCAAGAATCAGAAGTATTTAGTGCAATTAGAAAAAGTAACTTAAAAAATTCGGAATATAGTATTTAAAACTCTGTATTTAAAACTGTTCATGCAGATATGGAATACTGTCGTTCGTTCAGTTACGTGGACTCGATTGAAAAAGGAAAAAACTGCGATAAGAAAATCTTCTCGAGCTTCACGCCAGCCGTTACTGGTTATATTCACGAATTATTGGAATCGCTTACTTTCCCTGGCCATTAAATGCATCCTGCATTTACGCTTTTAATGTTTAAGTTGAGCAGAAGTGCTATACCTCTCTGCTTTTCGCTTGAGTAATATTATGCATTTAGAGGTGAAGAAAAAACCAGGACTGTACAAAATGAATCATCGGTAGATAAGTACCTGGCATAAAAAAAAATAGAAATAAACATGAGGCTGGCTGTTTCGCAACATAACTCATTTCATTTTCTATAGTTATAACTAAACGATGCAAATGCATCATTTACTTAAATAGTCGAAGTAAGGTAGAATGGTCTTTTTTTGTGTGGAATTCAAGAAAAGCAAGAGCGAGGTTTTAAATATAACACTGTTTATAAATATTAAAATGATTATACTTTATTATTTAGCATTATATGTAGACAGAAAAAAGAGGGAAACAAGATTTTGCATACCGCATGAATCAAGTACAAATACATACGTGCAGATATTTGCATAATTATTTAAATTTCATAAACATTCAAGAAAATAATTAGTTGATTCAGAGAAATATTTAACAAGTAAATTTTTACTGAAAATTGTAACAAAGTGTAGTCATTTTTAAAGCAATATTCTTCATAAATGTAATTTCATAAGATGTACTTACATACACCATGAGCAACAAGAGCAAACATACGCGCGAATATTTAAATAACTATTTGAACTGGTTGAAACTAAAATAACATAAATTTACATGAAGGTAGATGGAGGGAGTCCTGGAATTTCTTCTAAAGTTTTTACTTAGCGAAATTGAAATTCAGAGAGGTGGAGGTAGAGTAGAGTGCGATGACCCGACGAGGCGGAGGTCCTCTCCTAGAATGACCGTGTCAAAGCTGTGAAAAGAGTCCAGCGATGTGACAAGACTGTGGAATCCTCTGGATCTCGTTGTATCTCGACTCATCGCATGGCCCAGCGCTTCGTCACCGTATAGACCATTCGTCACTCATCCGTAGAAATATCCTAAGCATCCTATTCAGTGCTTCTCATTTAGCGATTCTTCATTACTAATTTTCATTTCTTACAATAGTACTTGCGTAAGAATTATGACGAAAAGCGGAACGATGAGATTTAATCGTTTATATAGTTATTGTAGTAAGGACAAACAGACAATCAGGAACAATGATGCATTAAAGTGATAATTAATGTTAATTTAAAAAAGAAAAAAATTGCTGACAGGATGTTGTGAAGCGTCAGAAAAACGTACTGATTGGTCAAAGGATATAAGTTTCTGGATAGATGGCATTAAAATTTAAAAAGTTTTGATGGGAATTTTGAATAATCAAATAAGCTTAAAGTTTACTTCGTTTCTGAATCTTTTTTTATTAAGTTTCTGTTAGAACAGTCTTGAAGATTAAACAAAAGTTGAATACGCTGAAGTGTAGTCAAGAAAAATAGCAATTCTATCTTTCAATTTTTAATGGACAGTTTCAAGACGTTTGTGTGGGATGGAGATTTTTTTGCATCAAGATTTTTGTAGAGAAAATTTATCCAAGCGAGAATCTCGCTTTCCGGGCGAGATCTTTTTATGTCGAGACGAGACAAGAAAATCTTAAAGCTTTCCCCTTCTCGCGCAGGTCTATTGTGAAGCCTCGAAAAAAGGTATCGATTGGTTAGGCGATAAGCTGCCAGTTAAACGGCGACGAAACTTAAGAAGTTTTGACGGGAATTTAAAATTACGATTTAAATAATCAATTAAAGAAGTTTAAATTTGCTTAATTTCATGAATATATTTATGAAATAAACATTAGGTTTTTAAATATTCTAATGATTCTGAATCTTTAATAATTATGTGTGTATATAGAATCATAAAAGGGAGCAAGAAAAAAATTTCGTAACGAAGGCCATCTTTTTCTCGTCACGGAATTATATTAAGTCGATTAAGAAAGAAAAATAAGTGGACATTTTTACTGTTCAAAAATTAACGTTACACTTAAATTAAATCATTTATATTAATTTTATTGAGCAAATATCATCACAAAAACAATAAAAAAACTGCTAACCAGAACTAGCCTTCAAATACAATAAAAACCAGTATTAATTAAGAGTAAATGTCGGTCTGACTAATTTTCTAAGCCTCAAAAAATTTAAACTCGCATGGATTTCGCTCGTAAGCACCTAAATAAAAAGTGTCGTGCGCTGTAAAGCCTCTTACATGAGCAATAAAAGCGGCGTACTAGAAATTCGCGGTCAGCATTATTGAAATAATTGAAAGCTCAGTCAGTATAAGTACTCATAGCGACGAATGAGTCATTCGTTTCGATTGAACTGGAGCGAGGCCTGGAAGACGGAAATTCGAAAATTAGGAAATTAGCCTGAAATTTACGTCCCTCTTTAACGATCGCACCAAACGAGTTTTATTCATTTGCCGGGTACCTGACTTAATTAAGATAAATACGACTCTGTTCGCGCAAATGCTCTACGTAACATCGCACCGAAAAAAATAGTGGATTCAACTAAAATACTCTTTACAAAATCATTTAGTTTATTTAACTTATAATGAATATTTAAATCAGTTCAATTAATTTAGCTTTTTAAGTTTAAGATACAAAAAAAGGATATGCTTTATTTAGTAAATACTACACTTGCAAAGTTGATTCTTGTAGTAAACCAATCAACTTATAAACATTATTTATTTAATTTTAAATTGAATTTATTATAAATTGAAGAATATATTTGCTACAGCAGCGTGTAAATCTGAAAATGTGAATAGTGACATTTAATATGTGAAAAGTCGTCCATATACTAAATATGTGGACGATTTTTATATAAAATATATCACTATTCACATTTTCAAAGGGAATTTAATATTTTCATATTTAAAGAGTATAATTCTCAATAAATTTACTAACAGAACAGAATCCTCTGAATTTTATCATAAATATGTTATTGTTAGAATTTTTCATGCTTATTCGAGGCTTTTTCATTTATTAAATTCCTTTTAACTTTTAGGATATTAAATGGAAACTAATAGTTCATGAACCAATTTTGATTTTATCATGCAGTCCATTTACTCAAAGACGATAATCTACTTATTCAAAAAAGAATTCATCACATTCACATAAATCAATTAAAATTTTCATGGAAGTCTAAGTTTATCTCTTACCACTCAATAGTGAAAAGTACCAGAAACTTTTCATCAAATTTTTTTATTGAAGTAAATATTTACTGAAAATTACCAAATGAATAATTTCTTTTCGGAGTCAAGTGGAAGAAGCTGCAGAGCATTTGTCGCGCTTCTGGCGTTGTCCGGCGAATCGTGAAAAAAAAAACTGTGAAGAAATATCGCCGCCGTCGGTACACACGCATGTAATTCGTTTGACGTCCTTCGCGGTATTCCAGGATGATGAGCGGAAGAGAGGAACAGCCATCAGGCTTACGCAATGCGCCGGACCACGCCGCGGAATTATTCGCTCGCGTCCATACGGATCCATTAGCGCTTGTTCAAGGCTCGTGTCGAATTTACATTTTCATGCCACTCCCGACTTTCGCTAAATAGCCTCGTGCTAACAAACTGCCTGCGTCTCTTTTTTTTTTTATTTTTTCATCACTATTCTTGAACTATACGAAACAGCGGACCGCCGATTGCAGCGCGGCACCAGCAGGCCGCGCGAGATAAATAAACAATAGTTCGATCTGGCGATCTGCCCGCGACTTTGTAGCTTTTCGAATAGGATACCATTATACTTAAAATAGGAGTATGGATGTAGGATGTAAAAATATAAAAATTTTTAATTGATATTATAATGAGGTGAGTCCTTCTAAAATCATTTATAATAGAGTATAAAGGGAATATTGAAACGAAATTTGAATTAAGTAAAATTACAATTGCAAATATTACTAAGGAGTATAGAAGAGTGGACTATGACGAAACAGCGAAGAGCATTCTTAACGTACAGTAAATAGTACATTTCTTTATCTGTAAAATACAAATTGTTTCTTTTTCTTGTGGCCTACACTTATCTGCAGCGATTTGCATAGTCAAACTATAAAAGCGCACTCTTCTTATGTTTCCGAAGAAATGCAGTTTCGCAGACTAAGCTTCATAAATCGCGGCTCGAAATTGAGTAGTTAAGTAAGCATCGTGGTTTTCCCAGTGTTTCCCAGCAACATGAATATTTTACCAGTTTTTGTCGAAATGGAAAAGAGTCGTTTTCGTCTTAAATAAACTAAAAATACTTCGTTAGGACTGATAAAAAAAAGTATTTTTCATCCAGTAATTTTAGAAACTACCTTCAACCATTTTTCATTTTATTAATAGACAATTCAGGTCGAAATTACAGCGTTAAATCAACTAAATCTGCAATAAATTCGCAAAAAACTGCAATGAGCGTAAAAGACGCGAAATTTAAGGAAGATAGGGAATGTCGGTCAAGGCGGCAATTGTCCGATTCGCAAGTCGAGTTCAAAATAGTTGGCACGAGGTTCATCAGAGTTAAAAAAAAAAGAAAAAAAAAGACACGAACATAATAACCTCGCGACAAACGGCAATATCCGACAGTATAAAGCAGAGAGCAGAGAACAAACGAAAATTATATTATATATTAGATTTTTATTAGCACCGCTTTATAGTCGTACAGCCATAATTTATTTGCGAGTAAAATAAAAAAAAATGTAGCATCCCAGTCTTATAAATCGATACATGACCGAAAATTTGATAAAAAATGCAGAGCGCGGTGCGTGTGCAGTTGCAATTCGTGCAAGCGAAGTGTAGCGAACGAACGGAAATTATATTATGATACGAGATTTTTACTATAATCAACTTATAGTCCTCAACCTCTAGTATTATAAAATAAAAAAATAAAAATGTAACATTCTAGTATAAAATCGGCACATGATAAAAATGCAGGGCGCGTGTGCAACTGCAATTCGTGCAAGCCGAATTTAGAAAAAAAAACGGGAATTATATTATTATATTAGATTTTTATTAGTACCATCTCATAGTCGTACAACCGTAATTCTAGTAAAATAAAAAAAAAATAAAAATGTAACATTCTAGTATAAAATCGGCACATGACATAAAAATGCAACCCGAATTTAGAAAAAAAAACGGAAATTATATTATTACATTAGATTTTTATTAGTACCATCTCATAATCGTACAACCGTAATTCATTCGCTAGTAAAATAAAAAAAATAAAAATGCAACATCCCAGTTTTATAAAATCGGTATAGGACCGAAAATACGATAAAAATGCAGGGCACAGTGCGTGTACGACTGCAATTCGTGCCGCACGAAAGGAGCCGAGAAAAAGCGATCGCGCACCGAGAGCAAAGGGCCAAGTTGAAGCAGAGACTCGCTCGCTCGCCCAGACGCTCGGTCACCCGCACAATGAGGCTCGGCTGTGACAACGGGAGGTGAGGCCCGTTTAAAAAAAAGAAAAGTAGAAAATGCAGAAGCACGGCGCACGCGGCCGCCCGAGCGGATGCGCATAATCAGCGTGCGGGCGAGTTAAAAGAGAAGAAAATAAACGGGAGGAGGGAGGGGGAACGGGCCACTCCTCGGCCGCGGCCATTTAAAAAAAAATCAATTTTTTATTTTGCGCCCGCAAGGAAGAAAGTGTTGCGTCGTCGTAAAACAGACGAGAGGAACGGCTCTGGCGGCTGGGGCTGATCAAAGGGCGGCGACTGCCGGCCGCGGAGTTTTACCGAGCGGGCGAACGCGGAATGAATGAATGACGTCAGGCTGCGCATTCTCTCACGAGCTAATGGTTATTATTGACGAGGGACACGCACTCTTCTGAGAGAGAAGGAACGAGCGGCTTGGCTTGTACGTGAGTGGCTCGACGCTCCAGCCGGAACGAAGCTTGTTCACTTGTCGACGCATCTTCATTTATTCAATACTCATTTGAAATTTACCCTGGCGATAAATTCTTTTCGACTCGTCAGTCCGAATTATTTATATTACACTTGTTTAAACTTTAGTTTCACGGACTATTGACTAGGCCACGTGTAAGCCCGTTTAGCAACAAAGAAAAAAATTACTCTGGAAAACAAATATTACAAAAATATATTACTATTTGCATTACGTTACACTTGTTTAAACTTTAGTTTGAGGAACTGTTGATTAGTCGACTTGTAATCTAGTTTATAGCAACGACAACAAATTACGCTGGAAAAAAGTATTATAAAAATTACTATTTGCATTATCTTACACTTATTTAAATTTTAGTGTGAGGAACTGTTGACTAGTCGACTTGTAATCTAGTCTAGCAACGACAACTAATTACACTGGAAAAAAGTATTATAAAAATTACTATTTGCATTATCTTACACTTATTTTAACTTTAATTTGAGGAACTGTTGACTAGTCGACTTGTAATCTAGTCTAGCAACGACAACAAATTACATTGAGAAATAAACATTATAAAAATTACTATCTGTATATGGGAACTCTGTCACAGATTAGACTCTCTCTACAAATTTTTCTCTTACCGTTCTTTACAGTAATAAATTTTGCCATAAATACAGTAAGTTATACTGAACGTAATAAGTTTTATAGGAAATAAGTCCATATATACAACAATTTACTGCTTAGTACACTCTAAAGTTGAATTAGTAAAAAACCACTAATTCATAGTGACTATGCACTAATTTGAAAAGTGAAAATTGATCCACTATGAATTAGTGGAAATCTACTATTTGAAATAGTAAATAAAATGTACTAATTGAAATAGTAAATATATGCACTATTAAAAATAGTGAGCACTACTAATGAATTAGTGAGATTACAATTTTTTTTAATTGGGGAATTCACTATTTCAATTAGTGCAAATCACAAATAAATATTTTTATTTTGTTTAAATAAATATCTTTTTTTATTTTATGTTTATTTTCCACTAATTTAAAAGTGTTTTTTATTAATAAAATAGTAGAACACTTTTTTACTATTTCAATTAGTAAAATTATGCTAATTGATAGTGGGTTTTACTAATTGATCAGTGGAATATCTAATCACTAAAAAGATTAGTGGAATTTCCATTAATTCAACTTTAGAGAGTATGGTAATTTTTATCTGAGAGTCTAATCTGTCTTCACGTTCTAATTTTTACAACGCTCTTCCTCCAGTGTACGAATTTCATATTAAAAATTGTCAATTTTTTTACCTTAGGCTAATTTTAATGAATTTTAATGTGCACCTATGCACCTAACGAAAACTTCAATAAATTATCTGTTGAATAAGTTTTGATTTCGAAATCGTCAAAAATGTTTAGCCCCTGAACGCTAAACAGTTTGAAGGCACCAGCCGGAACACAACATAACAAAAATTCGTAAATACCGGAAGGATCCCACAGGACTATTAATAGATAAGTCGTCATTTATTTGCCGTCGAAGTCCAAGCCGAGCATTTTCCGGCTGTAAGCTCCGCCGACAAAAAGACGAATCGACGAAAGCACGAAAGAAATCACTTTGCTTGCGCACGCCCTACTTGCGTTTTCCTTCTCGTCAGCTCGTGCCGCCCAAAGCCTAATGAATTTATGAAATATAGCGAACGGGCGAGAATAAAGGCCGAGAGGGAAAGAGCCAAAAGCAATAACAGCAAGCTAGAGAGAGTCGTTCCGGCCATCAGAATTTCCAGCCCTGACTTGACGAGTTAGGCGACGCTGAGTCGCCGAAACGAGCCGTAAATATAAAGGCTGCACGAGTCTTCCCCATTTCCCATTCCCCGCATTCTCCGTTCCCCTTCCATGGGGGACACGAAAAACAAACATAGTCGCGCTGTGCAACGGCGTGGGTGTATCCCTCGGTAACCCGATCGATAGATAACCCAGATAAAGGATCAACGGGCACGAGCGAGTCTGACGCTGCTTTTTTTTCTGTCTCCGTGAAATTATACAAAAACTTATTTTTCAATTCCATTGTCTGCTTGCGTGGACCGATGGATGCGAGAATTGTGCGTACATTTAAAAAAAAGCATTTCAAGAGAGAGGGAGGGGGTACGTTTGTAAGTCTTAATTAAACTTGGCTCGCAGCTGCGGCAATCAGGGAATCAGAGTAACCGACTCCGCGTTCTTGCTTGAACAAGGGCTGTGATGAAGTTATATGCGTTTTCTCGGGATTCCATGCCTTTATATGGCTGCCCGGAAAGCTGCAGGTGTCCCATGAAAAAAAAATTTATCGTCATTTTAATGTCGTTTAAAAAAGGCTTCGGGAAACGTGAAGTTGTGGAGGCCACCCCGAAAATTTGTTTCCATTTGTTCGATAAAAGCATTTCATTCATGTTATATTCAAAAAATAAATGCATTTTTTTTTATCGACGGTTTTATATTAACTTTGTTATATAGGCATTTAAAATAGTGGCTTAAAAAAATGTATAAATCGTTTTTAAAAGATTTATACCCATATTGTTTTTTTTTTTCGTGTCAATAGACACTTGTGATTTTGTAAAAACAGTTATAAATCGGATTTAAAAAATTTATATCTATAACGTACATTTTTTTCGTGTCAATAGACACTTGTGAATTTTGTAAACTACTGTAATTTATAGTAAAGAATTCTCACAGACTAACACCTTGGAAGAATTGCTAAAATTCATAGAAATTTACTAAACTTTACTACATGTATTTTTTGACAAAGGCTGTAATCTGTAATCTCTTTATTGATTTACATTTTTAAACTTTAAATAATGATTGTGTAAAAAACCTTTAATGGCACACGAAAGTTACTTTAAATGTCCACTATGTTTCGACGATTCACTTTGCCCCGAGGCTCAATATGCCCCACCTTACTAAAGTAGAGAAGAGCAGATGCAACAAAAACGGACGCTGGACGAAAATTGCGCAAGTTTAGATGAGGGAATCGTCGATTTCGATAGTCCAATGCGTCATGCTCTTATGTGTGCGCGCGGCCCAAAAATTATGTCATCCGACCAAAATTATCTCGCCTCTGCGCGCCGAGACGCGCCACGCGCCGGTCGCTAGACGATCCCCGTCATATTGGCCGCACTGCGAAAATATACATTTTGACAGAGAAAAAAATGTCACGTCCACCAGTCACAATCTCCTTCAGTTTGATTAACTATAAAAATCCTCGTGTTTAACACGCGAAGAAATGTTTGATTTTACATTTATTAACATATCTCATGATTTCATAATAACAAAGAAATTAAAAAGCTCAACCGTCTGCGAAGGAAATTATGCAATCGTAATTTTCTTCGATTTATAATTAAATCGATGAAACATTAAATGTAAGTACGTGAAATCGCTTTGAATTTTGGGCTCCACTTTTTTCAATCAACTTCTCGTTTAAATTGTTTCATCACATCCTGTCACCATTTTTGCTTTTAATTGAAAGAGGATTTCACCACTGAGGTGCGTACTATCGATCGGTAACGGTCAATTAAAATCGGGACGTTCCTTTGAGCCATCGGATCACATTGAGCACGTATAGATATAAAGCCTTACCCTAAAAAGGTCCGATGTAGGTCATTGCACGCGGCAATAGCTACTACACTATAAACTCGGCTCTAATTTATCCCTCGCTTGTTCGAGTAAATTGAAATAATAAATCACTTTTTCCTTTTACCTCTCGCAAATAAAAAGTTAAACTAATTGTACACCTCCGTGCGGCCGAACCTGCCAATCAAGGCGCAAACGGTTAAGCCAGTTTAGCGCTCGCAGCTCAAACAATCCCGTATACTCACTTCCGTGAGCTCCGCGCGTTCCGACCAACTTTTTTTTTTCGAGGCGTTGCTCGAGGCGTCGCCCCTTGCCTACGAATTACGATGACATCAGACTCGAAAAGGCGTGTGCTTCGTTATTTCCACCCCGTTTCTGTATGGAACCGTTATATACACGTACATCTCATAAATTCCGCCTTACACTTATGTATACAATATATACGATCGCTCACTTATTAATTGTATCTTTTATACTTCATTATTATTCTTCGTTTCTCAATCTCATTTGCAAGCTGAGATATAAAATGCCGATACAGAGAGCTGCGTGTGTATATATATATATATATATATATATATCGGAAAGTCGATTGGCTGAATGAAAGGCCGTGGAAATGCCTCGTAAAATCCGATAAAAAGGCGTGGAACCTTGTAAAATATCCGATAAATAATTTATCGGATTTTATTGGATTTTTTCACTTTTTATCCGATTATCGGTTATTTTACGAGAACTTTATGATCCGCGGGTGTTCATCGAAAATGTTGCAAGTCGCTGACTCGATGACACTGCAAGTATGTGTATTTTGGATTTTTATAAATATAAATTTGAAAAAATAGATGAGAAATCGTATCTACGGACAATCTGCCCGTAGACGATCTGCATATACTCTCTAAATCTGAAAATGTGAATTTCACTTGGAAAATGTGAATATATAGTGTGAAAAGTCGTTCACATATTTAGCTAGTGAATATGACTTTTTACACACTCAGAGAAATTTATTGAAAAAATTACTATCCAGTCTGGGAATGGGGACATAGACTGCATGTATTATAGTGAAAAAATTATCACTGTGTATTATAAATTTTACTGGAATTTTAGTAAATATTTCTGCAATTCTAGTAAATATCGCTAGAATTCTACTAAAAATTATAATACAGAATGGTATAATTTTAACACTAAACGCAATCTGTATAGTAATGTTTTCCAAAAATTTTATAGTGAAAAAATGATCACTGTGTATTATAAATTCTACCGGAATTTTAGTAAATATTTCTGCAATTCTAGTAAATATCGCTAGAATTCTACTAAAAATTATAATACAGAATGGTATAATTTTAACACTAAACGCAATCTGTGCTTCCGCCTCCAGACTGGATAATTTTTCCCAAAAATTTCTCTCAGTGCGTATTAAACGTTACTATTCACATTTTCCAAGTGAATTTCACTTTTCCAGATTTACACGGTATAAATAGGTAAATAAGTGACTCTAAAATTGGACTTAATTGATAAATGTAGAAAACTGTAGGGCGAATCGAGAGGGAAACTTTAAGTTTCAATCGACCGGCGATATTCGATAATCGACTATTCGGGTCTCCTAGGCGACTACGTCGGTGGAATGACAAGTGCCGCGTGCGTCACGGTGGTCAGGTCGGACACGCGTATAACACCGCGGACTCCGCCGGCATCGCACTCCGCGATTCCACACTCGGCCTATTTTCCCAATACCTCGGCGAGGGTGTGGCTCCTGCCGCTTTTATCCGTGCACGTGCACGCGTGCACCAAGCACGCGCCTCTGCATTCCTTTTTATCGCTTTATCACACGCACACAAACACACACAGGCAGTCCATTTCATCGTTTTTTGAGCTGGTGTACTGATGGATTTTTTTAATTCGTCGGCAAGAGAAAAAATTTCAGGCCACCCTTATAACGAGAAAGTATTAAAAAAAATATTTAAAAAACATTACTTAAACTATGTGTATGATGAACTTCCAAATTCGTAGCTATTGGAAAATTATAGGGTAAAGTTTGTAATAAATTTAATACGGGGAAGCAGGCTCGGCGAACCAAGAAAATTATTATACATTTTGGAAAAATTACAATTTTAATAGTAACATTCGCTATAATTAAAATAATCTACCTTATAAAAATTTTATTTTGAAAAGTTGCAAGCTTTACCGTTTATTTTTTTTTTGTCACTGTATACTGAGAAGCTCCCGCTAAACCAACATTATTTTGTAAATTTTCATATACCTACAGTATAACTTTCATTTTAATATGTAAAGTAATTTTTTATCAAAACTTTATCACTTTGCTGGATATACGTAATAAAAAAGTGTACAGTAGTTCTTTTCCCGCGTGGTTTATATCGCAATAAAAAACTTTCTTTCACATTTTTATAGCTCTGTGTGCGTGGAAATCTTTATAACAGTGGAGCGCGCCTTTTTGGGTTAGCCGGAAGGCGTCATATTCTTTTAGGGGATTTATGGTTACTTCTTTATCTTGGATATCGATGAAATGACGCTTCATAAGTCGTTGAGGCTGTTAAAATGTTTGTCATGAAGGAAGGCTCGAACCGGGGTGACGATGGATGCTACTCGCGCCGCGACTTTCTCCTGCTTGGACTTGAGCGAGACGCTGGTATTTTTAGAAGACAGCGCGAGTAGCGACGAAATCGGCCACGATATACAAATCTAATTTCAACACTGGCTGAATTTTCAGCCTGAGAAACTGTTAGTCGCGGACTACGCTTTGCTTTGACTGTCGGCGGCTGCACTGAGTTCAGGGACCTCTGACAAGCCGTTTGATCGAGAAATGAATCAATTGTATCACGATTACCTTATCGATGGTTTTTAAGAAAAGCTAAAGCGGTCGGTCTTATGACTAAGAATAAGACTTCCCAGATTTTCGATGGATATGTCAGTAGATTTCAGCGTTTTTTGTTTAATTATGTCGTTTTTATTAATTATTATTAAAAACGACATAATATCTTTTAGAGTTACCTACACGGAGATAAAAGTTTATGTATAATATAGACTGTTCTAGAAAAATTAGTATAGTAACATTTTTTATTTGTCGAGTCTGTTCCTGTGCAAGAGAGCAAACCTTTTTCTCCGCGTAATTTTTGCAAAAACAAAAGTAAAGCCATTTGATGATTGCGAGGAAAACTAATATTTCATTGAGTTTTTTCGTTGAAAACAAAAGAAAAAGAATTTACCAACGTTTAAGAAAATCAATATAGTTCATCTACGAATCTTGATCGACTCTTAATGTTTTTACCAGATTTGGCAGTAAAGATCGGGTCAAATTCACTATTTCTCATTGATGTTCAATGAAAATTATAATTCATCAGTCTATTTGAGCTCAAAAAAAATACTCTTAGATTTCTTAGGGGGTATCTCTAGTAAAATATATTTATTTATTATTTAAATGCCTTTGAATAACTGAGTAGCAGAAAAAATTAAAAATTATTGATCTTTTTGCAGTTTGGAGTAAGCCGAACGACAGATTTGCGAAGGAGGACGACGAGAATTACTTCGACGATGATGCCAGAGAGTCGGAGGACCAGGGAGATAGCAAAGATCCAGATAATTATGACGAGAACGAAAGTCAGGGATCTAATATGGGCCCAGTGCAGGTGTTGACCAATCCATTGGTTTTGGAGCTCCAAGCCGGCAGCACTGCATCCCTACCCTGTCGCTTCGTCAATGCAGGTAACGATAATACTTTCTTAATGCACAAATGTGCTTTATACTTTGTTCCCAATTGGCCGGTAGCTCACGAACAGTCCGACACACAAAACTCATCGAGTCAAATTTGACTCTGAATCAACAGAGTGATTTAAATTTACTCTAAAGTTGAGTAAAATTTTCCTCTAAGGTAGAGTAAGATATTCCAGGTTACGTCCCTACCATTCGCTTTACTTAAGAGTTCAAAATCAGTCTGTTTCGCTCCATCAAGGGAATTAATCGGTTAAGTGGCACGGCATTTTTCATTTTTAGTGCTCAAAATGGTGAAGCCAAAAAATAAGCACAGGTACAAAATTCATTTTGGTAATTCCAAGTACACCATATTGCATCCATCGCAATAGATTTGTCGATTCTATTGCCAAATTCAGATTCGGAGATCCAAAAAACTAAAGTGTACAAAGTTTCAGTCGAATCGGTTGGAAAACAAGAAAGTTATTTGATTTGATCATGTGTGATACAAAAACAGAATGGACCTGATTTTTTTTTTTGATCATATATGAATATAGTACACCACTTAACTGGTTAATTTCACTATAAAATTAGAGCGAAAATTTGACTCCAGTAGAATTAGTTTTCACCCTATTTCACTCCAGCTGTTTTAGCATGAAGATCATAAGCAACTTCAATGTTAAATGATTATTGAATTTTTCAGAAAACATGGCCATCAGTTGGGAGAAGGTCAAGGCTGGGAACAAAACCCAACTTTACATGGACAACGTAAAAATCCCGACGGAGGATGATCATCTGGACCTTCTGTCTAACAACACGCTGATAGTCAAAAATTTAAGTGCGAACGACGAGGCTGAGTACGTCTGTACAGCGCAGCAATTCACCCAGGATGAAGGAAAGGAAAATAAGAACGTGAAGCACCGTATAGTGTTGAAGAAGGATCACCCGGATGTCTACCTGCAGGTCACACCTGGCGATTACGACGACATTAACAAAGGTGCCGACATCGTCCTCAGCTGCGAGGCTTTCGGTGTTACACCCGAATCCATCAGCTGGGCACGAAACGTAAGTTCCATTCTTCACATTTCTTTATTCTCATTCGTTTTATAACTACGTAAAAATCATTTATCCAACAGGGACACAGATTGATAAGCAAGCAGAACGTCCAGAAGCTCCAGGTGTTCGTGAAGAACGCAACGAGAAAGCAGGCTGGTCAGTATGCCTGCACAGCAGAGATTGGAACACCAAATCCCTTGGTCCAGTACGTCGAAGTCAAAGTTAGACGTGAGTATCTCCGATGAATTAAGTACATTACAATATTTATTTCATTATTAATAATTCAACTGACTAAAGAGTCTTCAAGTACAATTTTGAACTAACAAACATACTTAAAGTAAACTTGTAAAACTTGAATTTTTCTTATTCGCCCGATTGATTTGCAGATGCACCCGAAATCGAATTCGAAAAGGATCAAAAGGGACACTTGCGCAAAGAGTACTACACAGCATTGGGCGTTGACACCCACATCACCTGTTTGGTTCACTCGCACCCACCAGTCCACCGATTCCACTGGTACAAGGGTGATCAGCAGCTCACCATCGACGGAATGCACTACACTACGAGCGTCAGTCAAATCAGCCATCACACTTTGATCGTACACAACACCACCGAGGCTGATCTTGGACAGTACAGTTGCCGAGCCAAAAATGATTTGGGCGATGTGCAGGGACCAGTCATAAGCGTACGAGACACTCCCGCTAAGCCTATTTTGAAGAATGTCCACGTTGCCGATGATGACACGATCGAACTTACTTGGTCCGTCTTCAGTTACCTGCCCATCGTAGAATCCGAGGTGAGAAATTTCTGCTATTTCGTATTGTAGTTGAGAAATAAAACCAATCAATTTGAATTTCTCATCTACCCTTATTGAGAAAAACTATACATATGTTGAGTTATTGGATTATGTAGATATGCAGTATAGACTGAGACACCAATTTAATGATTTTAAGTAAATATTTATTTTAATAGTCCTCATGGCAAAACTTTCTTTGAATCAAGTAATTATTTTTTCGAAACTACTAAATTTATTTAGAAGTAAATGAATTAGTTTAGTTTTGAAGAAATATTTAGTTGATTAAAAAAATCATTTAGTATAAGTACTACTGATATAAATATTTAATGAAAAAAATGCAATTGGACTACGTAATCCGACAACATAGTCGAAGAGTTATTTTTCTGAAAATTAATAAAAATTAATCATTTTCAAGATTTTGAATTCTATATTCATTATTCTGTCGGAAAATTTAGGAGTTATTGCCCAGAATGTGTTCAATGCTATTTGAATTTAACATCAATTTTTTGGTCTATAACTCCTAAATTTTCTGTCAGGAAATATTAAAAACAAATAATTTTTTTACCCAATCCCCCAGTTTGGGTATTATCATTCACATAGCAGTCCATAAAATAGGTTCGATTTCGAGCTACAAATTGATTTTTATTAATTTTCAGGAAAATAACACTTCGTAACGATTAATGCTATTATATAGACCTAATTATAGAGTCCTTTTCAATAAAGATCTCATGGATTTCTTTATCTAAAAGTACAACACTAAGTTCTTTTGTCACTGCTTAAAAGTACCTATTAATTTTATTTATTAATTTATTTTCAGCTGATGTACCGAAAAGCCGATGGCGGCATGTCAGACTGGAAGAAAAACGATGTAGTCAAGCACGAGAACAACATGGGCAAGGAGCACGTAATTGTTGCCGTTTTTAGAGGAATCAAAGCCGAATTCTACGAAGCCAAGCTCAGGACACGAAACGCAGCCCACTCCGATAGTAACTGGGGTCCTTACTCGGATATCAAGAAATTCAACGGAGGTATGATTAAAAAATTAATTAAATCTCACGATCGTAATACAATAGAATTATTATTAAGTGTTTACTGAACATTCGTTTTCTTTTGAATTTTCAGACCCCAACAATGCCGAAGCAAGCAGCGGTAAGCATTATTCTTAATATCATATTTTTTTGTCTAGACTTATTTTACTCCCTGCAGAAATAATTTACTCCCTAAAGAAAAACTTTACTCCTTGGAGAGAAATTTTACTCCTCAGAGAGAAACTTTACTCCTCTCGGAGAAACATTTTGCTCTCTATAAAGTTACTTTACTCCCTGCAGGCATATTTTATTGTCCGAAGACACATTCTTAAAAATTTTACTATTTTTATTGTTTGATAATACATTGTAGCTTCCGCAGACATATTCTATTCTTTGAAGACACATTTTAGCTTCCACAGACACATTCTATTCTTCGAAGACACATTTTAGCTTCCCCAGTCACATTCTATTCTTCGAAGACACAGTTTAGCTTTCATAAACTTATTTTTCCTCTCGTAATCACATTTCATTTGATTTTTTATCAAATAAAGTGGATTTATAAAGGATCAGGGTAAAAAATTTTATATGCACTTCTGGAGTAACAAGTGATTATTTTACTCATTGGTCCATAAATTTATATTCTATGATGATCAACTGCCCACTTTACAGACTGGTATTTTAATATTCAAAGTGACGCATAGAGAAAAGTTCTTATAAAAATTTTTGTACTGATTTGTAAATGATAGACAGATTCGACAAATAAAAAATTTGACTATACTTTGGAGTAAAATTTTTGATTTGTTGAATTTGTCTCCTACGTTACTTGAGTTTTATTATTTTGTTTTAAATCTTCAGAGGCATGTACTCTCTAAAGTTGAATTAGTGAAAAACCACTAATTCATAGTGACTATGCACTAATTTGAAAAGTGAAAATTGCTCCACTACGAATTAGTGGAAATCTACTATTTGAAATAGTGAATAAACTGTATTAATTGAAATAGCAAATATATGCACTATTAAAAATAATGAAAATCACTAATAAATTAATGAAATTAAAAGTTTCTTTAATTGGGAAATTCACTATTTCAATTAGTGAAAATCGCAAAATAAATATTTTTTTATTTTATGTTTATTTTCCACTAATTGAAAAGTGTTTTTTACTAATTAAATAGTAGAAAACTTTTTTACTATTTCAATTAATAAAATTGTACTAATTGATTGATGGAAAATCTGATGACTAAAAAGATTAGTGGAATTTCCACTAATTCAACTTTAGAGAGTAGGTCATGTCCTGAAGTTTGATTTTCCTTAGATTGTTTAACATGCCCATTTCCACCTGGGGAGTGGATCAATCGCTTAAAACAACAAGCATCCGTCTAATCTTACTTCATCTTACTAACTGGACTTTCTTTATATTTACAGAGAAGGGATCGAGCGCGCGAGCAACAATCAGCTTGTTGACGCTGCTCCTCGCCGTTGCATCACTGGCCTACTCGTCTCTTTAATTTGCTCACCCACGCTCGCGATAATAAGTAAGTCGCAACGAACCAAGTCGCAAAGAACAAGTATAGTAACAAGTTGCTTTGTTGTTCCCATCTTACGATTCTCATTATTCCTTTCAGGTAGAAAATTTTCAGCCAAAGTGTACGCCAGCGGAGCCCGTGACGGAGAAAAGCTCCAAACGGGTATCTACCGAAGGAAGAAGAGCTAACTTGCTTTTGTGCAAGTGTGAAACGAGCAAAATTCCCATCACACGGCAACTAATTTTTTTTTCGAGACGAAGGAGTTCTTCCTTTCTAGTCGGCCCTCCAACACTCTGGCGCCTTCGCTTCATCTTTTTTCGTCGAATCGGCTCCTTCCAAGCAACTTGCCATTCGATTTGGCGCAGCTGCTCTCAAGAACGCGAAACACTCATCTTTGACTCGTCTCACTCTCTTGTTAGCTTAAGTCTAAAAAAAAAAACGCTAAAAAGTTTAAAGCTCAATAGTTAAATGAAAAAAAAAAATTCGAACATTCTTGTAGCCTTCGTAGGAGCATAAGCCGCAATTACTCTTGATTCTATCAAATTATTTATAACACTGTATAAATAGTATTTTTGTAGAATCGACCCATTTTTATTTATTTAATTAATTAGATGAATAAAGTAATTAATTTAATAAATAAAAAAAGAACGAGCGACGTTGTAGCCTGAAGACCTCAAGCTTGATCCGTCGATTCGATTTGGTGCGACGAAAGTTTCGTTATAGTCTGTACAAACCGACAATTCGCGATTCACCCAGGTGTGCCATTTTTTTTGCAGAATTCCTCAGGCTTCGAGACATCCGAGAGTAAGAATAAGCAAAGTAGCTAAAAAAAAAAAAAGAAAGAAACACGAGAAAAAGAGACATGAGCATTTTACTTTAAATGAACGATTACGAGTAGGAGATGTATAAGAGATATTCTATATATATTCATATATTATATATTTTAAATAATTTATATTTAACGAAATAAAAAAGTCGATAACATGCACGAGCAAAAAATTATTTTACGGTAAAAGTATTCTCTACGTATGTACATTAAATGAGTCAAACGCGAGGTACATTAAATGATTTGACGATTTATAATTTATTTTTCTACGCTTGACTTGTCGAAAAAAAAATGAAACCTGTGTTCGATGTTTGCAAAGGAGACATCTTCGCCGTAATTCTCTCTCTTCCAATTTTTTTTTTATTTTTTTTTTAATTTTTTTTTAATCATTTAATCCGCGTTTACTGTGAGAAGTTTAAAACTTTTAGAGCCTAATCAAAGTGTTCTTAATACTTATACCGAGCTTCAGTTTTATTGGGATTTTTAATTAGCAACTGGCCGATTAAAAGACTGTGAAAAATTAATTGTTATTTGGAAAAAAAAATTTTTTCGATGTAGATAAAAAAAAAAGCACGGTTGCATAGAAAAATTCGAATTATTTTATCGGTCACGTTTTATGTAACAAAAAAAAATACGCGAAAGAAAAGTTTTAAAAAGTTCAAAGTACTCTCGCGATTACATCATTCGATTTCTTAAAAACAATCCGAAGAAATAGATACTTTTATTAAAAGTATGTTACCTAAGATATACACACTACTGTAACTGCACGATTGTGTTGAGAATGATAAAAATGAAATGAGAGTATGTTACAATGTGAATAAGTGCGATAAGAAAAGCTCCTCGATGCTAGGCGCAAAACGCGTTATTATTATCATTATTATTATTATTAATTATTATTACTTTAAAATAATAAAAACTAGGATTTATTTTTAAAATATTATACCTCGCTTAAGATATTTTTGTCAATAATTCGAGGTATTGTGGATCCCGATTGTTCATTCGGGTCATTAATCGCTTAATCAAATCAACAAAAATATCTTAACCGAGACGGATAAAAATTAACCGCACGGTCAGGCATTTTTATTATCATTTATGCTAGAGGCCAGATTCTCGCGATTGTTGGCGCCAGAGTCTTAATAATTCTTTGCGTCCATTATGATCTTTAAAAAAAAAGTGCAAAGATACCTAAACTATATGTACAAGGCACTAAAGCTTAAAAATATAATTTTTTTTTACTGTAAAAAAAAAGGAAAATATTTCAAATGCGGATTAATTAATTGAAGATGGTCACTGCGATTTGTTCCGTTGCTTTAGTTCATATGGGGCACGCCTATAGTACATTGCTACATTCAACACACTACTGTTTAATGAACAATCAATAAAAATTTTTAAATTGATCCTATTAAAAATATTTACAATCTCAATGTTAATGCCTCAGTGGTAAATCCTTTCCTTAAATTATTTTTTCCATAATATTGAAATCTGAAATGCATTACATATTATATAAATGTATATATTTGAAAATTCATAAGATTTAAACTATCTGTTTTGTAGATATTTTATTTGAGATAAAATTTTTCACGAATAAAATTATTCATTCATTTTTAATTTTACAAAATAAATGTTTTATTGATGAATATTAAAATCATTAGGGTGGACTCTTCGAGCACTGGCGAGTTGAATGTACTTTGGTGCCCTGCGTGCTGCCCTCCTTGTACTAATTTATGCGGCACCCACCGCAGGAGCCAGCTTAATTGATTAAAAATCAATAGTCTCGTAAATAAAGTAGATTTCAAAAAAATGGTTTCTCACTTCTTTTTGTACGATAGAAAACGAAATGAAAAAATTTATTTTGCAGCATAATTCAACTTGTGATGTTCATTAAGCATATTATTTAAAGAATTTATATCGATAGGTCACACACACTTTTTTTCTACCCTGTAAAGAGCGAAAACTTGAAAAGAAAGCTATTTTTTCCTACATTTTTAATTTTCAGACTTTATACACTGACGAATGTAAGATTTTGTATAATCTTGTAAAATACGCTTAAACATTGTTTTTTTTTTGCTATAGTTAGTTATTCTGTGACAGTATGCAAGTCACTGCCATTAATATTTGTTCCAGAACTATTGATGATTGATTAAAGATAATAGAACAGAAATGATAAGAAAAATTTATGCGGATGATGGAAGTCTTTATGAACTGCATTACAATTTTCAAACTACAACCGTACAGCTTATTGTTGCCTTAATATTTATAAACTTGTACAATCACGGAATAATGTAAAATATATTATATTATAAACACCATGTTCGGAGTTATTATTTACAAACCTTTCAATAATACCTTTTATCATCACCCGCACATCTGAAGAATTCCATAATAAATAAACGATTGGGTTTATAATTTTTTAAAATCTTTTACTCTTTTGAATCCACTCTAAGATAATTTTTTAGAAATTTCTGTAATTATTTTTTTTTATAGATTTTAAACTTTTAAATTTACATTTAAACTATTTATAGGTAAATATAAAAAAAATAACTCTAGCTAATTTTTGAAAGAGCTTTGGCTTGAAAAAGTCAGTCTGTATTATTATTATTGAGGTTTTGCAATAATATCTACATTATCTACACTTGTTGGAGTCATTACATTCATCAAATTAACAGGATTGGCAACTTTCTTGGTCCTGCTATCAACAGTAATTTTCTCATACTTTCCTTCGCTACTTCTTACAAATTTACAGTAAAATATTGACCAGAAGTTTTGAACTAAACTGTTCAATAAACCTGTAAGTAATAACAAATATTTTTTATTATGCTGAATTTTTTTTAACAATTATTCAAATTAATTTAAAAAGAAAAGCTGGTAGTACCATTAGTTACAAAAAGGCAACCTACAGTTGCACACAGTTTAACAAGAAATTGTCCAATAGAATCACGCTCTTGAATCACTTTAATCTTTAAAGCACTAGTATCGTATTTAAAGAATATACCAGGTATCCCGTGAGAACCTTTATCATGATTAATTGGTCTTTCATGATCCTTAACACTGTACTGATATGTTTTTGAATTATGCAGCAGCATACTTATGTCAGTTGATACCACTTCAATAAAATACTGAAATAACATTGTATCTGAAAAAGAAAATTATTTTTAGTATATGTTTCGTAATATTCTAAGCTAATTATTTTAGTAGAATACTGACTGTCATTGGTGACTTTTTCGTCACCTTCCAAAGGATGAATAACTCCTGGAGATGGTTTACCAAAAGAAAAGTGGTTAATTCTGTGTGTGAAATTAACTTCTGGATTGGACATAAAATCAACAATGTGAACGTGACCTCTTGGAAGAGATAACGGTTTACCAGCTGTTATGTGAAAATTTCCAGCTACTTTATTAATATTTAAAGTCCCGTAGATTCTGCATGCATTTGGTGGATAATTTGGTTTATAGGTCCTGTAAAACATATTGATCTATCTATCTCAAATCTTAAATACAAAGTAATTGTTTCAATAAATCAATAAATTTTGTATTAATTTTATTAACCTTTGTGGCATCTCACTAGAAAATGTTAATTGATTTGACTTCCAAAGTAATTCATGAACCGCATGATACTCTTCTCTCAAATATGAGTTCATGTGCTTTAAAGCTTCAAAGTGAGCACGTTGATCTGGTTCTAAATCCCACCAAGTATCTTCTTCTTCCAAGGTTTCTGTCACAAGCATATTTTGATTTGTCGAATCTAAAACATCGGCTCCAATGCGACTGCATGGCATTGCCACGGTTATATCAACGTTCATTTGTAATTGACTGTCATAATCTATATCAGGCTCAAATTTGAACTTCAGCTTACTATCAAGGAAATAAGATGTTTCAGCATAAATAAGATAAACTATTATACAAAAACTTGCCAGTGAAACTAAAAGAAATGAATAAATTAGTAATTTGAAAAAGCAGAAGATAAATCATTGTGTACATACACGTTCCACCAACAGCAGATTGTTTTCTATAATCTTCTGGAATCTTAGGGAATGCATCAAATTCTTTAACAGCCTTAACAATGTTCCTTCTGCGCAGCATCGTGGATAAAATAAAAAAATTATACCTACAATATACAAAGAATATTTTTAAGGTATTTAGCATCACAAATGCAAATAATATATGTAGTACACATTGAGAGGCCAAAATATTATTAAAATACAATTATTAAAAGGTTAAGTTTGTTCCACGGCTACATATGTACAGGCAACGTACTTGAAGTATGAAAAGAACAGAATTTTAAATATTAATGTTTAAGATGTAAAAATCTAACACAATCGTCATAATTAACATACCGGAAGAAAATGTCAAACTCAAATCGTATTACATCTTCTGCCGCCTATACTTATTCGAGTCTTCACCTCTTCCGCGGGTACGTCAAAGTTTTGGCAGTGTTCCACGTGTACACACATAGCTATAGGCTACAGACACATAAAACAACGCAGCAGACGCCCTCTGCTGCTTTTTTGCCTCTGAAAGAACGTAATTAAATTAGTTAATTATACTATTGTTGTTTAATTACGTAGGAAACGCATTTTAAAATTAGACGAGTCTTTTTAAAGTTCATTGCAAATATTTATAAATAATTTTATTGCAATTCTATTTCTACCTCCTATTCATCTGTTTTTTCTTCTTTTATTTATAATTTATATTTTTTTCTATTTTCATACCTTTATATTCTTATTTTTGTATTTTAGTGGTATTTTATTCGCTTAACTCATTCATTAAAATCTTCATTGATGCGTTCATTTATTCATTCATTAAAATTGGACCGAAATTAATGTTAGTGTAAATAATTAATAATTTAATAAATAAATAAATGCACAAATGTGTAAGTAACTATCCTATTTACGCTACTGCAACGTTCATTGAACCCAAATACTATATTCTACACGAAGTTATACGGATTAATTTTTTTTTTTTAATTTCGATCGGATAAGCTTATATAGTCAGCTGAAAAAGCTGAACCTGAAATGAAAACTGAATCATACTCGACGTCACTGGCCGCAATGTTCGCCAACGATTTGACGGCAGTTTTAACACTTCAAAGTTGTTGTGGCTCTACCGCTCTCTATATATGACTCTATATCGCTATCACCCACGCACTTCGGAGCGAATTCTCGCGAAGAAAATCATCGTTTAAAAACACCACGGAAGGTTTGCTTTCAAGGTCGACTCTTTTTTTTTTTTTTAGTGAGCTGCGTAAGAATTATTTTTGTGGCGTGATTGACAATTAACCGCCGCATTACGTTTATTAATTCTGATTGACTCTGCAAGTCCACCGCTCTTAGATGAACAATCTTAAATTAACATACGATTTTTTTTTCAATTTTGATTTCAGTAGTAACTTATTTCACTTAATTTTTAGGGATTTTCTGATGCAATTGTAAAATGTTAAGATAAAGACAAACAGCTTGACAAGCTAAGAAAATTACTATAAATTTTGGAAAAATTACAATTTTTACGAAATTTTAGATTTACTAAATTATTAAATACTAAGTTTTGGAAATCTGCAATTTTTATAGTAAATTGCCACAGTTACAGCAACATTTATTATAAAAATCGCAATTTTTTCAAAATTGGCGCAACAAGTCTGCCTCCATATTACCAAATTTATTGTAAATACTTTAGCCTGTTATTTATTTCAATGTATAAATTAACATTATATTTAAAAATGTTTTTTCGGTATTTAGGTATAAAATGCATCCGAGGGCAACGAACAGCTACGTTTAACTTTTTCCTGTCTACTGACGGAACTTGAATTCGGAATTAGACTGCCGGCTTACTGCCGGGACTAAATTAGAAATGCGTGTGCGCGAAATATTCAGTGCAAACTTTTAATAAAATCGTACGCAAGATTTGAATTTAAATGAGCTTAAATTTATTTAAACGTCAATTTTTAAAACAACGCTCAATAAAATATGATAAGAGGAACAAAAATTTGAAATTGTTATATATTAATAGAATTTTTCATTTTATTTTGACACCAATCTTATATTCAAAATATTAGTGTTTACTTGAATATAGAATTGAGTTTTAGCTTCAACAGCATCTATTTTGGCAGTAGAATGAGAAATAAATAATTAAGTAAAATATTAAGGAGAAGGATTATAAGGAAATTTAAAGATTGTTAAATAAAATTAACATATACAAAGACGTAAGAATTTGAAATTTTATTGAAAAAAAAATGATCGACGTATGTACATACAAATAAATAAGAATGAAATCACTTGTATGATAACTAATCTAGACTATAAGTGACATTAGGTACATGTGTAAATTCGCTAAATTTCAGAAGATTCTAATATTTTTCATATACTATTTACTGTTGCCGTTTACTCTATACACAGTTTGGCAAAGTCTAACTTGAAGTACAGCGGAAATATGTAACATTACGTATATGGTATAAATGATTCAATGTATAAAAAACCGTATGCGCTTAATTAGATAAATATATATATAAAATACAAAGTTAAGATAAATTAAAACAAATGATCGAACGAATTTCTCTAATTTGTTAGGTATACTCGCAAGTAAATTAACCCCGTGGAAACTGTCTTATAAAGTACTACAACACTGTGCAAATTGTATAAAATCCGATAAATTATTGATCGGCTTTTATGCAATTTTTGCACAATCTTATGGACTTTTATAAGACTCTTTCAATAGGGAAGGCTGCTCCAGGCAGTTTCAGTCAGTCCCAGTTCAGGCGTTTTTCACGGCCGGCGAGGAGGTCTGCTGGATGTGTATGACCTTCTCACCAGGTGCGGGCAGCGCGATGGTGGGCGCGGTGATGGTAAGGACGCCGTCGGAGGAAAGGGTGGACTGGACGTTGGCGATGTCGTGACCGTCCGGGAGGACGTAGCGCCTGACGAACTGACGGGAGATGTAGCCGTGCTCGTCCTTCTTCTCCTCGTGCTTCGCCTCGACGACGATGGAGTTGTCGACGGTCTTCACCGTGATCTCGCTCGGGGCGAACTGCTGCACGTCTATGCTCACTTGGAATTTGTTCTTGTCGGCCTGGATGCGAGCCTGGCCGCTCGAGGGCTCGAGGAGGCTGCGCCAGGGCCGGACGTAGTTCCGGAAGGAAGGCACGCTCATGGTGTTGAGCAGGTCGTCGCGGGTCAGGCCCATGCCGAAGTGCTGGTCCAGGAGGCGGTTTGGCCTCTCGAAGTCGTCCCACCAGTCACGGAACATTGTTGGGATCAATGCCATTTTTAATAGTAGTCTGTGGAAAAAATATTTTTCGGGATTAAAATAAAAATACAAAATACTGCTGTATTTTTCTATTCATATATCTGCTTTATTATTGTTGGAACAATCAGCTGTTTTGGAGTCTTTGTTCAAAAGAGTTAAACAAATATTTTTCATGAATTTATCGTTAATGTAATTACCCACACGGAGAGACAAGACTAGTAAAATTACTATATACTATTTTCTAATGCAAAGACAGACTCGACAAATAAAAAATTTTACTATATAAAATATAGTACAGTTTACTGTGAGTTTAGAAAATTTATTGTACGCCTAGCACATTTTTACCATACTTTCTAGTAAAATTTATTTGTCGAGTCCTGTCCCTCCATTACTAAATAGTATAGAAATTTTTACTAGACTTTTCTTTTCGTGTATTTAATGATAATTAATTATTTAATTGTCCTTGAATTCAAGCATACTCGAGAATAAAAAATGCAATTTATAAATAACACTTCAATATTAAAAAAAAAGTATAATAAGTAATTTTTCTTCCACTATGTTTGAGCGTATATAAAATACAAAAATCTATTTTTGATAGTAAGACTAATCTTTAAGGAATGAAAGTCTAAAAATAAACTAAAACGCCCGAAAATAATGCACTTCTCCGGTACATTTTTAAAATTAAAGTAAAAACTCCACTTTGTACATGCACGACTCGAACCGACTCTCCTCCAAAGAACAATATAAAAATTTGAATTAAATTGAATTAATGAATGCAATTAATTTTATTCTATTAATAAGTGTAATTAAGTAAGGCTTTATTTGCAAAATCCACTTTTCGCGAAGTTTTTAATATCTCCCTTTTCTTTCTCCTTTTATAATTCTTTCTTTTTTTTCTTTTCCTCTTCTTTTCTCTTTTCTCTATCCCTAGCTAAGTACTTAGATTATATCGAGCCAGGCCAGTCCGTAGGAAATCGCTTTCCCCCGCTGGCTTACTATATGTAACTCTTAATCTAATCAATTATTATATTGTAATTGTTTATTGTACAACTGGTTTTAATAAATAAATTAATAAATAAAAAATGAGCTGTATAATTTATAATAAATAAATTAATAAATAAAAAATGAACTGTATAATCTATAATAAATAAATTAATAAATAAAAAGTGAACAGTATATAACTTACGTGTGTTTGCTTTTACTATAAGCGTAGCACTTATTATTCGTTTGGCGCTCAGATTCGCACTAACTGACGGAGCCAGGAGCTGAGCGACTTTATATCTTTGAGCGGCCACCTCGGCCTTTCGAGACGTTTCTGCTTTCTGTAATTCGGTCTCAGCTGACTCGCGTGCGGCGCGCTCGCCGGCCGCATCCGAAAACGTATCGCGTGCGTTTTCGCCGACCCTCCCGAATTATCCCGCCGTTTCTATTGTGTTCGCTCTCTATACACAAATTAAAATCAACGAGCAAGCTCTTTTTAATCGAGTTTCATTCAAAATTCCTTATGGCTGTTCGAGTTCTTTTTTAATCAAGGATTCCTAAAATAAACCACTTAAAATTTCGAACCATCGTAAATTGTATACAACGTAGAACTGCAGAAATTGAAAATCTGCAAAAAAGCCGCAGTAATTTTTTGTGAAGTATGTCTACAGTAAATTTTTGTGAAGTATGTCTACGGTAAATTTATTAGTTTTATTCTCTTGGGAAACCCTTGCGGTTTATTCTTTAATTTGTTACAATTATTACTATAATTGTATATACTTTGCAAATGGCTATAATACCTGTAAATTGATAAAATAAAATAAAATTCTACATAGTAAATAAATAAATAGTAAAATAAATAATATATGCAGTATATTAAAATAAATAAACTCTGAACATTTTTTCGTAAGGGAACAATGACTATCGTTTTATTAATATATAAGAATGAAGCCGGAAAAGATTATGTATAGGTATAAATGGTTGATCTATATAGCTTGTTTATAAGAGTTAAATATGTAAGCAGTTTCAAGAGATGAATCAGCGTCGCTTCATTTGGAAAAGTATAATCGAAGAGACACCGAGTCGGGAAATTGTCACAATAAATAATTGTGACTCACGTAACTTTTGAGGCATTTGAAAACTACATGAGAAACTCTAATAAAATTGCTTTTTAATATTTTTCAATTTTTCATCAATTAAGGATATTATGACAAATTTTTTTAAACAAGTCTGGATAATTGATTGATTATTGATTGAACAGCATTCTTAATATTCGTTGAATACATTGATAAATATTATTATTTTTTTACCGTCTAAGTAAAACAAAATATTGGTAGACACTTTGACTCACAGTATTCGAGTTTTTTAAATATAAATTTTGAATATTGGCGCGCTTAATTATTATAAACAATCTTTTGAAGAAAAGTACATAAAAGTGTTTATCATTTTAATGATAATATGATTATAACCATATATGATTAAAACAAATCATGTTACAAGCCGCGATCCAATAATTCAGAATATTTCAATAAAAATATTTCCAAAATTTCTAAATGACATTTATAATAATTTGACTAATTCTTATGCAGGATCATAAGTGTAACAGACGCGCAAAATTTCAATGAAGCGTGCAAATCACAACCAGCTCTATCTATCGGAAATTTTGAGAAACTTCAGAGGCAAGCGAATTCGAAAATCAGATAATAATCAAAATAGAAAAGATATAATAGACTGGAATTAATGACTATAGTTTACACTATCAACAACTCGCATACTTTAGAATTCCCAAAATTAGCTACTTTTATATTTAATTTAAATCAACATGGTGCAATTCTAAATTTGTTTATAATAAAATGGGACTCTTTCGGAATTCTAAAACAGTATATTTTGTATTTATGATTGTACATATTTGTTTTGGTTTGTTGAAGTTTGAATAAATAAGTAAATAAATAAATATACAATATAACAATAAGACTAATATATATATATATATATATATAATGTGTGTGTGTGTATTAGTCTTTGTCACAGAAAATAACTAAATTAACACTTCAAGATAATGATGTTGGGAATTTTATTTATCTTCTGCGGGTAAGCATTCAGTATCATCATTGTACTTATAACTGTTACTTATATATGCTTACATTGTAATTCTATTAAAGTTTTTATCGACGCCCTTATAAAAATTTCTAATTTCGCTGCAAAAGAAATGAAGCGACATTTCTATCCGTTTTGAATTTCCCGCTCTTGCAGACGAATCCCAATTTCCATTCATAATCATATATACACAAAAATTAAATGACAACGCTGTATATACGTGAATTGAAACAACTTAAGTTTATTAAAAGCCTCAAACAAAAATACAAAACACTTAAATATCCCTAACCTAAAAGTATATACAAGTACAATATATATATATATACACACTCATGTACGTATTTTAGCTTTGACTTTGAAGAGAATTAAATTTTTCATTCAACTTACAAATTAGGTTAGGCTACATCTACTCACGGATACCTAAACGAATTTTTATGAATAGGATCATACGCGCAAATCTCGTTAATGTTCTCCTCCGAACGCACACAAACTCCTCAAGTCTCAATACTGTATGCTTGCACACATAAACGTGTGTACAGTATGTACACAGTAGCAGTCGTCCGCTTGAGGTGACCCGGCTTCTGTTTTGTATGCCAATCGCCATGAGGCGTCGCGTGACGTCTGCACCTCTCCCAAGCCCCCGTCGATATCTGTAGGTAGTGCAGGATCCGTAGTCGAGCGGTCTGCTCCGGTGCTGCTCTAAACGGCTCGAACCCGCGAAAAACAGCTGCGCCCGAGCCTCCAGCCGAGCGAGTCAGTAGTCCGCTTGCCCTCGGCGCGCGCGTCTCCGCATCCAGTCTCCTGTCCTCCTCTCTCGGAGTGCTCCGCTTCCAGAAATCCGTGCACACTCGTACGCGCGAACGCAGCACTTTTTATAACGCCTATTTAACGCTTCCTGTGCGTTTACGCCGAGCTACTGCTCGACCATAGTTGTGATCTCGAGCGAGCGGGGGCACTCGTGCATAACCTAATTGGCTATATTCTCGCAGGCAAAGTGCCTCCGCGGCTGCGAATTCGATCGAGCTTTAGTCTGCGGTGTCAAGACTTTTTCCCTTGGCGGGGATAGGGCAGTGCATTTCCCATTGGTTTCCGCTGGGGCTCCAGGCGATCGGAGGCGAACGAAGAGTTTAAAAGCGATCGGAGCAGCAGCATTCCTAACCTAGAAGAAAAGACAGTGGGACATGCGGACGAGGCAAACATGAGCACTGGAGCTGGCTGGAAATGTTGGAAAGTCTATTTCTCTATGACACGAGCGTAAAAAGTACTTTGTGACCCAGTGACTTGGTATATGCACTCTAATTCGTGTAAACGATCGACGAAGTGAAATTAATTCTCTAATAGCAATTGAGTAAGTACTCGGAAAATCACTCTTGAGTGATTGGATCATTCGTTTGACACGCAATTGAATTGGCTGTTCCCCGAATGGAGATTAAGTTGAACAAAAGTAGAAATAGTCAGTGAGAGATAAAGCGAGTGAGTAGATAAGACGCATTAAGGGACTAATACCGAGGGCTGGATCGAAGCGCGTGATGTTAACGTCTCGGCCGAGGCGAAGCGCGAAGATCAAGTCCGACGATTGACGTTAATTGCTGCCGAAGGAGAAAAGCGCGTCAACCGAGCGAGAAAGAAGGAGGAGGAGGAAAAGAGTGAGAGAATACAAAAAAAAGGAGAGAACCGAAGGCGTCGAGAGGTTCAATGAAAAGAGCCGGTTTACTCAGCCACCCTCGACGCGGAGAAGCAGCCGCACAGCAACGACGACGGCGTTCGACGACGTTCAAGTGCAACAGTAATTCGGGGATCGGAGGAAATATGTTCGCTGTATGCCAACTCGCCCGCGACGAAATTTCACAAATTTCCGTCTCTGCTCGAGGTGGGTTTTAAAAGTTTTTCTAGTTTACTTTGCGATGGCAATATGTGCCGAGGATTTGTTTTTTCTATTCTTTTGAGAGTTTTTCTCCAATATTTCGGCTTAAAAATATGTTTTAACTTTTTGTTTATTTGTTATTTTAGGGATATGTACAAAGCACAGATACAAACTCTTATATAAAATGGACTTTCTGTTTATTTGTTATTTTAGGGATAAATAATATACACAAGAGAAATACAAAAAATACAAAAGTAAAGGCAAAAGTACTATTAATGATTTTTAATATTAACGATTTTTACGTATTGTTTTAATTGATTTTTTTTTCATTATTTATAGATTTCGCTGTCACAAAATTAAGTAAAAAAGTGCAAATTTATACTGCACCTTAAAAAATAATGTAGATTTGCGGAACGTATAGAATACTAATTAATGAATAATACATTGCGTTATCAATGATCTGCTTGAAAATACATCTAGAATAAGATTGAATTTTTCTTTAGTTCACGCCGATTAAAGTGCATTTGGAGCACCCTAAAATCTGTACATGCAATCAACGTTAATTCAAAAAGAATATTTAATAACGCATTACGTTTTCGTAATTTTTATTTCGATTGTGTTTACAAATAGAGTATGCAAAAAGTAATATAAAGAGTACAGTAATCTCATTACCTCGCGAAGATTTTCCAAAAATAAGTGATAGATAATATTAATTTATCTTCGACAGTAAAATAGAAATTTATTTTTATTATGTACAAAATATCTGGAATCGATCAATAACACTATTTTGTACTAGTTTTGAGGAAACCGCGCACGCTTTGGATCCAAATATAGACTTGCATTGAAAATACGAAAAAAATTAATAGTATAAAAAACGTGAGAAAAAGTTAACAATACAATACTTTTCTATAAAAAAGCAAAAAAAAGTTGGAGTTTCATTTTTCTCTACTCGTACGAGATACATAAATAAACGGGCAAAGAAATTCTGAATGAATGAAAAAATTGGAAAAGGTAGAGGAAATAACGAAAACTCTTATCATGAAATTCAGTGGCACAGCTAAAAAGCATGATGAATCGCTTCTAAGATTCAATAAACATACGAAAGTGACGCAAATGGATGCGAATCGAAATGTACGATTGAGGGCGGATCGTTTGTCACTCTCCCTTTTAATTTATTTCTTCCTCAGTCCGTTATACGTAGAGACGGTCTCAATAGGTGAATAACGATTGAACTCGATACTACTTTTAATGGCTATAAAGGTTAATGGTCAAAGGTTAACTCTCTTATAGACTGCGTAAAGTAAAATGGGCCACGTGATCGCACATCGCAGCGCTGGGTTTTTCGCATTTTTTATAATAAAACGTAGTACGGCATTCTCTAGTGTATTACGCGGATTACGCAGTTAGATTCTATTTCTTTGTGTGTGCGTTGCTACTTGTTGCTGCAAAGTTGACGTCGCTGTCGTACGGATATCCCGCGTCTTCTTCCTCAAATTTTATTATATTTTGAAAATTGCAGGTAGTTATAAAGGATGTTTTTGTACCTTTGAGATTCTGATTTCACGATTTAATTAAAGTTGTTATTATATTACAATTATAATATATTAAACCATTGTAGATTATATTGCGAGTAAAAAAAATCTTATCTGGGTCAGCCTGACTCTTACAAAAAAGTAAAAGTTTTGAAGTAGATGCAGCTAAATATTTTAAACAAAATTTTAATTATCCTGGGTAAGGACACTTAAGAGGGTCTAAAAGTCAATTAAAAGTTCAAATTTCGCGCTATAAGGTAGCAGACGAAAAAACAATCAATTTGCTTGTAACAAAGAGTTTTAATGAAATATCAAAAAACCAAGATATAGTTGCCCTCTGCTACGTAATGATTTACAAAAATGTAAAATAATCATATTCAAGCTTTTCTCATCAAGGAATTATTATACGAACTTGGAACTTTGTGAAATGATAAATCATTACGTAACAGAGGGCAACTATATCTTGGTTTTTTGATATTTCATTAAAACTCTTTGTTACAGCAAATTAATTGTTTTTGAACTTTTAATTGACTTTTAGACCCCTTTAAGTATTTCTGCACGGAGAGAAAAATTCTCGTAAAAATTACTATACTGTTTTATAAGGCAGGGATAGACTCCACAAATAAAAAAAATTACTTGAAAGAATAACAAGTGTACAGCAAATTTGACTATTCTTTTTAGTATAAAAGTTTTTGTTTCTTGAGTCTATCCCTGCATTAATTATAAAGTAGTATAACAATTTTTACTGGAACTTTTTTCTCCGTGTGTTCTTTTATGAATGCAATTGATGCCTAAACTGAGAATTCTAAAGAAGAATTAAGAAATTAATAAATTCGATTGTTATAAGTGCAATCCCAATTTTTATGAAAGAGGCAGGAGCCAGAAGAAATATGAGCTCTTAGATTTCAGTCATGAAGGAAGGAAAAATAATTTTTCTAGTTTTAATTAAATTCCTGCAATGGAATTCTATATACCTCGTATTATTAGTCAGTTAGACTTTGTTCGATTAAAACGTAATGTTATAAAAGATCCCACTACTACCAGTTATTAAACTCATCGGTCGTGCATTCAAATTCTGCAATTTTATTTATTGCGATGCAAATACTGCGATTGCTACTCTATTCGTACTTGATAATTCTTTCCTTTTTTTTTTCTCTCCGCCAACATTTTGTTGCATGAAGGTTTTTCCGGGCGTTTATAGTTTAAACAAAAAAATGAATAAAAAAATTATGAATGTCAATTAATTTTATACAGTATTTTCTACTTCCAGCAGGTTTTACGTACATGAACCCATACACAACCCACGGTTCCAGCATTGCCTGCCATCAATTATACGATTATGTAGTAACGAAGCCTTAATTTTATCAGTGGACCACATTAGAAATGAAAGAGACTTGTTACAGTGAAATTTATTTTAATATACACAGGTTCGTTATTTTCTAGAATTTGCCTTCTATATTATCGCAATAACTTTGAATCACTTTCTTTATCCAATTTAATCAGCTATAGATACATAAAAATATATAAACTTCTTTTTTTATTTCAGTTTTAAAATACTATGCGATAAAACGGAGAAATATCGAAATTCAGGCAGATCAGTACTCAGAGCGAAGTTTGAGTCGGGTCAAGAAGAAGGAATTTTCCTAACTCGCTAACTGAAGTTTCTCGCCCAGTTGCGGCTCGTAACAGTCAAAACTGTCGCGAAAGATGAGCGACCAGCTGTCTCCCGGCGCAACATCCACAGTGTAAATTAGAGGGATGAGTCACAAGAGTAAGAGCATCCGAGTGGTACGTGTTCAAACAAAAAAGAAGCTAAAAAGGAGGCTGGCCTATTTTCCCTTTAGTGTACATGCAGCCCAACCACGCATGTTTATTCCTTCCACGCCTCGATATCTCCATTGCACTGCAGTTATCTCGCTCCAATCTTTTCACCTCTAATGACACGCGTAGTTGTTGAGACTGTAATGTACGATACGTCGACACGTGACGTTCATATTTTTTCTTTTCTTTTACTTCAGATTACTGTTTCTTATTTTCCGTCCGCACCTGCAAGATGCTTTCACGCTTGTAACACACTTTCAAAAAGTTTTTTTATTGATTTTCCGACTCTTCTCCATATCGAATAATTGATTATTAACTGTGTAACACACTGAATTGCTGGTAAGACAAGAATGACCATCTATTAAATTAATTCATATCTGATAATTTCATAACCAAATGCCATTCGATTGTAAATGGCTGCTTCTCGTTGTAAAAAAGATTATGTATGTAACATCTAAGATTACTCTTCAAAGTTTTTATTTTACTTCTAGCTTTCAAGATGAATAAACAATACGTTTTGTTGTTGTTGTCATGTTCGATATTTAACGAGACACCAGGCATCAGGCATTTTTTTTTTGCAAATTATGTATTGTCGACTTAGTTAGCGATATGCACTTTATATAGTGTATCCGAGTAGAGAAGGAAGAAAAAAATTGCATTTTTTTAAATGAACTACCTCCGCGCCTCGTCCTTGCGCGTTGAAGTAAAAAAACGAAGAAAAATATCACGTACACTGTTAAATTGAATTGAATAATCAGAGCCGGTGCGCGATGTAGGAACTTGGAGGGCGACTAAAAAATCCAACAACGCCTCTTCTCGCTCTGGCCTTCTTATCTGATGCAAATTTATCTTATCTCTCCACACGACGATTAAGACTCGCAGGCGTGCGCAGTTCCTTTTAAGCGCCATTTGACGTTTTCGCGCTAATCAGTAGGATTTGGTGATTTTGCTGGAGAAACGCTTTTGTCGGACACAAGCCGCTCTCTTACGGAAAAGTTTGATTATATTGCGATGGCGATTTTCGGATGATGCATCATGCATCATCACTCGATGTATGTATCTCTCTGTCGGATGAAGAAAAGCGATATTGCAGTATACTAATACATTAACTTTCTCCATTACCCAACTAACAAAGAAGTGCATTAATTAACTACGTACTAAATTTTTATCAGTTTTAATTATAGCAGTTAATATTTTTAATTCATTAACTGCTATTTTATCGTTTATCGTTATTTTTCTTATTTTTTTTTCTTTTTAATTGGCCAAACTTAGGTTGAAAAGAGTAAGACTCGACGCTCGACAAGATGGCAATTGGAAGTGTAATCTGTGGAGCTAATACTCCAAAAATCAAGCGAAAGAAGACAAAGGTATATTTTTTATGTATTTTTTTTTTAAATTGGCTACAGTTTTACATTGAAAACGATTAAAAATAATTATTGCTCGTTCGGCGTAACGTTTATATTAAACTCTTGATAAATTTAATTATCCTTATTGGCGCGAGATTGTGTAATGAAATATTTACAACCCTCACGTGGGTTTGATATGTATCTAGAGCACTGTACTCGATCAAAGGTAAAAAAATAGATGAACTCGAATCTAATGCGATTAAAAAAAACGAACGTTTGTTCGAATAAAAAATATACGTCGAATTTATAATTTTTCTAAACAATTATAAAAAATATAAACATTTATATTTTTATATTTTAAAATATAAACAAAAATATTGCCGATACACAAATAAAAGGATAGAAAATTAAATTCTCAGATCAAAATCTTTTCTACATATTGTTTTGAAATAAAAATATGACAAATAACGCGATTTAAACGTAGTTTGCAATTTGCTATTGCATAAGAGATTCCGGAAAGGCTGATTCATTCCATTCATTTCCATTGATGCCGCTTATTTATAAATGTAGTAAAGACAAATAATTCATTCTTCCTCGGGTTATATAATCCAGCGTGAGGCGCGAGGTTCGATGAAGGAGATGCAAATAATGCCTGCATAATGTAAAATAATAAATATGGTAAGGATAAAAAAGAAAAAATAACTTAATAATCATATTCAGCAAACACTCTCCGTGGCGTAGCCGTTCAATTGAATTACGTTTGTAATCAGTGGAGTAAGGAGTCTGATCTCTCTTGTTAATGCACCATTAGGAGCTCACGTGCAACAAAGCCTTAATAGTTATATATATATATACTCTTAATAGACTGCACTTTATCATTTTGTACTGAAGTCTCTTCGAATAAGGCCAAATGTTTACTCGCACTTAATTGCCAATTTTTCTAGACAACGGAACGAAGTTGGATCGAGGCTACATTCCACAAGCGAGAATGCACCAAATTCATCCCAAGTGCAAAAGACGAGCATCGGTAAGTACTACTTTAGTTCAATATTTAATCACTCTAACTTTTCTTTCCACTTTATATACTTCGATATGAGATGTGCAGTAAAAGCAGTTAAAAATAACCAAGAGAGGACGTGAGATATGTTACGGATGCTTGCGAAAATTTCGACTTTCTTGAAATATTGAAATGTCAGGAAAGTCATAGTATTAAAATTTTAATTAGAAGTATTAAAAATTAAATTTTTCATTAATATTCATTTTATTTTATTTCCATAAATGGAATTAAATTTCCTTTATTACAAAATTTAATATAAATGACGAAAAATACATACGATAACATATTTAAATTAACAAAGAAGTAAAATGTATAATTATTTCATATACATGATGTTGTCTCTTTGAGAGTAAGAATTCTTGACCTAAATCTTGTATCCCTTTTTACAGTGAGCAAAGAGGGGTAGATGAAAAGTAAAGCAAAAGAAGTAAATACAATTTATTCTTCTATTCAACTTAGGAGAACAAATTTGAGAGAATTTTATCATGTTTATTTCTTCGTAAATTAAGTCTTGAATTATTTTTTTTTATATCTGCGTTCTATGTGAAACATGTGTAAATAAATAAATTTGTCCGTCAAGCAGTGGAAGCATACTGACGTATTATTTATTCATTTGCTTATTTGTGTAGCATATCATTCATAAGAAAAAAATGTGTACACAGCTTCGAAAATTATATTGAGCTTTTTATGTGTAAATACATTAATTATCTATAAATCCACGCTATATCATACTCTGATCGATTGATGCGAGCTGTGTGATCTGATCTATTCTAATTTTTTTTTCGCCATCTCAGATCTCACTGAACAGAACGATTTCGCTTTACACATTAGTCGCACATAATCATTGATAGCTAACATTTCGAAAGATCATTGTAAATTTGTCGATCCTTTGTATTGCGATTATTTTTTTTTTTAATTTTTAAATTAAATTTTATTTTTATAATTTATTTGTTTTTTTTTTATTTAACTAGCAGATTAAGCTATAGTTACACGAATCACTTATAGTTTGATCGTAGTTTGTCTACAAATTTTTTGTTCGAACTATAATCAAATTACAATTTTACTACAAGCGTTCGGACATTACTTATAGTTTTTTTTCTGTTCGGCCTGTTTGCGTTTGAATTTATCAAGTGATGAAAAAAGATTTTGTGCGCTTAACTAAAAAACTTTGTGCCATTTTTTCATATCATTTTTCTGTTATGATTTACTTTTTTTTCTCTGTTCTCATTACGTTTGTAGGTATGAAGAAATAAAAGGAGATAAGAATGCAGAATACGACGTGATCACTTCTTCAAGGTGAGACACAAAAAGGCTCTAGGCTGGGTGCGATGTAAAAATGTAAAAAGTATGTTAATATAAACGTAAGCTGCTAAGCTGGTAAGAAAAAAAACTCTATTCGCCTCGTAGAAATGAAAATCGACGATTCGTTGGAAAAAGTGTTGATTAATATTTCACTTGAAGAAAACGTTAATTCATATTTTACTCAAAAAAGGTGTGGCTTCAAATTTTATTTGAATAAGTGACAATTCAAATTGTATGTTATTTTTAGCTTACAAATCAATGGGTTTTCATTCAATTATACAAAGTAGAAAATCATATAAAGAGAAAAATACTTGAAACTAGAGCACAGCAAATTGTAAAGTTTTTTGTTCAAAGGAGATGTCAATTACGATTATGGTTGGAAAATGTGTCAAGTGGAAAATTTGAATAGACACTTTTTCCAAGCAAAATTTTAATCGACCCGTTTTTCCAGCGAACCGACGAAATGACGATGAAACCTGAGTGAGTACGCACCCAGCCTATTGTGCAAAGATGCGCTTGGCTCAGTGGCTCTGTGCTCGCCTCTCAATGAGTCGAGAAAAGCTTTCCACCGCGGAAAGTGTTGCCACGGTCACATATATATATAACATGTATCTGCCGTACGTCCACCTGTTGCGTGGAGCGCACCTAGAGCTCGAACAATAGCCAGTGACAAAGGAAGAGACTTTAGAGATGCTTAGACATCGCTAAATTAAGCTACATTAAACCTCAAATTCGCGATGCGAGATTCAAAACGATGAAAAAAAGTAGCCTTAAAATTTAAGCTCTTGTATTCTGCATTGCTTCCGATAACTTTCTGGAAACCTCCTAGCCTTCATTAATCCTCTATTCAAGATCCTCAATACTGATCGTTGCTCTCGCACTAACCTTTGATCGACCTCAGCACAAGAGATTTTTTCATTTTTCATTTTCGAATTCACCGTACTGTAAAATCCACCACAAAGCTGATGAGGGGAGTACCCGAGGCCAAGAGTTTTGACTTAAAAAAAAATGTCTCCTACATTCGTAAAATTATTTCTGGCTAAAGAATCATTCTGCACGGAGAAAAATTGTTAGTGCAATTTACCTATAGGCTTGCATTAAAGATACTGATTTTTACTTAAATAAAATTTGCTTAATTATTGAAGCGAAATTTACTTAATGCTTAACCTATTTTTACTTTGCTTAGTATCAAGTAAGTAAATATTATTTAAAAAATTCTGTATAATTTACTGAACTTTCTTAAAATTTCTCAGTGAAAATTTTACTATTTGAATAAGTGAACAAATTTTCCAGTTCTGAAATAATGAATATTTGACTTTCTAAATAGCGATTATTCACCGAGTATAAAGTGAACTTCCATTTTCTCTATTTACACAGAGAAAAATGTTATACTAAAAATTACTATATTTTTTAGCAATGGAAGGACATACTTGTAATATGAGAAAAATTAGCATATTTTATTTTAAAATTTACAATATGCATAGTAAAAATTAAACAAATATTTATTAATTTTTACTATAAAATGATATTAAATTTTAGAATAAAGCATAATAATTTTTCTCATATTACAAGTGTGTCATCCAATTGCTAAAAAATATAGTAATTTTTAGTATAACTCTTTCCTCCGTGTAACAAGTGAAATTTACACTGCTTTAGAACTTATTCAAATAGTGAAATTTTCACTACGAACTTTTAAGAGAGTATGAGTACATTTTTCAGCAAAGTTTATTTACTAATTGACTAAATTTTGTCAATCCTTTTTCTCTGCGTACAAAGTTTGGACCTCGGGTACTCCCCTTTTAAGTAAACCGTAGCTTGAAAACAAAGCATTTGTTCACTACTTTATCTTTCTAAACTCTCAACTTAACTCAATCATCGAGCTTCTTGTTTTTTTTTTCGTCAGTCACTACACGTCAAGTTGACACGTTTTAATTATTTACCACAAAAATATGCTAATATAAAAAAAGAGTATTAGACAGAGGAGTAGAATTTATCGTAGGCCAGGGTGAAATGTGTAAGGTCGCGAAGTGTGAGTACCCTCGCAGACAATGTTACGGCTGCGCCTGCTTTTCCAGATGCTGCTGCGGGCACTCGTACACCCACCACTGCGGTACCGGCGCCGACGTCCAGAGCTTTGCGACTGGCGCGGCCGCCGAGCGCGAAAGAGAAGAATGGAGTCCGGGCAAGAACACGAAGCATTACCCGACCGACGCGTACGGTACGATCGAGTTCCAGGGCCTGCCTCATCCCACCAAGGCTCAGTATGTGAGGCTGGCGCACGACACCAAACCCGAGCCGATCGTCCAGCTGCTGTGCCGGGAATGGAATCTGGGCCTGCCGAAGCTCTTGATTACGGTGCACGGTGGGCGCTCGAATTTTGAGCTTCAGCCCGCACTCAAGAAGGTACTGAGGAAGGGGCTTCTCAAGGCTGCTAAAACCACCGGCGCTTGGATCTTCACTGGTGGTACCAATACTGGTAAGTCGCGCACTATATACTCTGTTTAATTGATTCATTCATTATTTAACAATTTATTTGTTTAAAACTGATTCTAAATTATTGCACTGTAAGATTTCATACGGAGAGGAATATTATAGTAAAAATTATACACAAAAAAAAAATACAGCGAAATTCACAATATTTACTACACGGAGAAAATAGTTGGATAAAAATTACCTACACTTTTCACGTAATCTTGGGACGCCTTGATTTTCTGGCGAATTTCATTAAATTTGAAGTAATTTTTATTGCTTTAAATGTAATAAATACGATGCGAAATTTAAATTTTACTATACTGTTTAGTAAATTTCGTGTTTAGTAATATTTATAGAAACTTTATTAAAAATTACAAGAAAATGATTACTTATTACATAGGAAAATATAAATTTTAATGAGAAATTGGACAATTTTTATCAACCGTATAGTAAAAATTAGCCAAAGCGCGCTTCGGCAGCAGGTGATCGTCATTTGTTCGCATTTGTTTTGCATCTAGCTTTACTTTTCAGTTAGTAATTTTTACCGCTATTTTTAGGGTTATTTTTATCGGATCATTCTCTCCGTGTACACTGAAAAAAAGAAGATTCTCCCACAAATTTACAGGAAATTCTCCTTGGAAAGGGAGAAACTACTTACCGAGAAAGGAGAATTTCCTAGAAAAAGGAGAATTTATTATATTCCCACGTAAAAAAATTTAAGTTAGGATAAAGTTTATCCAAAGCTCATGTTTGACGGTTGTTGATAAGAACATGGGCAATGAGACTTTACCGAGCTTGCTTCTTATATTTTATAGAAGTTTGTATAAATGTATAATATAAACGGATAAATTAACGCTGAAGTTATAGAAAATAATTCTTTACATTTATTTGTTTGTAACGTTCATCATGTGATCGTCTCTTAAATTTAAGAAAAACTTCATCTGAAGTTTATATAAAGTATTGCAAAATTATTTATTATTTAGTCTCATTGCCCATGTTCATACCAACGACCGCCGAACATGAACTTTGGGTACACTTTAAACTAACTTAAATTCTTTTACGCGGGTTAATTTATATTTATTTTAAAAAGGATATTCTCCTTTTTCGTTTAGGAGTATCTCCTTGAAATAAAGGAGAAACTCCTAACAAAAAAGAAGAGTTTCCGAGTTCTTTTCTTTCTATCAGTGTATGTTTTATACACCGAGAAAAAATATTACAAAAATTATTATTCGCATGGGAACGCAGCCACAGGGCTTAGACTCTTCGTTAAAAATTACCCTACTCTACAGTAAATTTGGCCATAAATGTAATAAATTTTACTAGACCATAGTGGAAATAATCCTATACACACGACAAATTTTACAGTAAGTATGGTAATTTTATTGTTAAATATGTAATAATTTTTAGAATTTTTAATAAGAAATATTGAAATTATGGCATAACATTTTTTGGAATATATCTAATGTAATTTTTAATATTCAAAGTAATAATTTTTAGTATTGAAAGTACTAATTTTTAGTATTAAAAGTAGTAATTTTTAATATTTAAGAAAGTAATTTTTAGAACGTAGAATTTGCAAATTTTGCAAAATATTTTTTTTTGTCACTGAAATTATTCTCATCTTGACTTGGAGACTCTTGTATATATTACTTATTCGAATTAACTTAACACTCAAACACTTTTCTATCGCTAAACAGTATTGCTTAAATTTAACGCATTCGCTTCAATTACAAATATACGCATGACCTATTATTAGACCTAACCTAACATACATAAATCTACTTCTACGTTTTCGCACGTAATGTACCATGACAGAAACTTATTTTTCTTATATACTAACCAATATGGCTTCCAACCACTTGCGGGTGACGATTTTTTCTCCGCGCCACCTAGGTATAGCATTTTAAGTATTTTATTTGAATCTTAGAACTTGTGGCGAAATATTAAAAGCTGATAAGCAATAAAATCGATTGAAAAAGTAAAAAGTAGAGTTTATTTCAATTTTGCATTTTTATTATTTCTTTTATTATTAAATTACATCCAATTTTTACGTATGCGTGATCCAGGCGCACCCGACGCGAGCTCAGGCACGACCGGCTCGAGCTCAGACGCATGCGCATACGCTTCCGACCACAAGCTTTACTATAGAAAATAGTAATTTTTGTAACAAAAGTTATCAAACGTTGTCAATATTCATAGTAAAATTTACTACTTTTTGTTCGTAAAATTTAATACGATTTCTGGTACAATTTATTATTATAACTTTTACTATAAAAAATAGCAATTTTTGTAACAAAATTTATTAAATTTTATAATATTAATAGTAAATTTTAGCATTTTAATAACAAAATTTACTATATCAATATCAAAATTCCTCATTATTCAAGACTGTCACTTCTTTCCTATGAGAAAATAGTAATTTTTATTAAGTTTTTTCTCTCCGTGTAAAAGTTCAGTCTGTGGTCGCGTTTCCATCCGAGATGGCAATATTTACAATATTCTTTTTCAGTGTAGTAAAAGTCGTCATAAGTCGAGTATATCCCACTGCTGCTACAGATTATAGTAATTTTTACGGTACCATTTCTTTCTGTGAAAATGAGAAGTGAATTGTATATACTCGTATATTACGTGACAAGGGAGGTGAAACAAGAATGGTCCCAGATCGTACGTAAATTGGCACCCGAGGCGAAGGCGCGGGTGACAAATGTGTGATCTGAGGCATTCTTTTTTACCTCCCATGTTGCGTATACTATTTTTCAGCCTATAGCGAGGTCGAAATTGTAACTTTTTCGATCGGGCGCTTCGGCTCGGGTGCCAATTTATGCGGCCATTCTTGTTTTACCTCCCTTGTTGAACAATATACTATTACACAATCGTTGTTTACATATATATATTATAGTGTAATAAATTTTGTAATTTATTACTACAGATGGTTGGTGATATTGATTTATGCACCATCGGTATAAAATAATCGATTATTCTCGAGGTGTAAATTTTTCGTCCTAATCGTTAATTAACCCTTTAATGCCGGACACTTTGTTCTTAAATGTAAATTCTTTATTTTCTTAGTAGTCCTAGAAATAAAGAAAAAATACTAAAACAATTAGTTTTGTTAATAAAATTTTACATGTTCTACATAAACAAACAAATAATAATTGAATAATACTATTTATACTTTCAAGAAGACATTCTAAAAAATAATTTACAAAATGAAACTATATTAACATGGAAATATAAATTTAAGTTATTGTATCATATCTCATACGCGCGATATTAAAGGGTTAATCTACTTTACTTAACAAAAAGTCAAATAAAATGTAATTACGAGAGACAAAATAGAATGTAAACTAAAATATGTTTACAGAAGCTAAAGTATGTCTTTAAAGAATAGAATGGGTCTCCGGAGGAAAACACGTGCCTCCGGGGAGAAAAGTATCTCTTCAGGGAGTAAAGTGGGCTTTATGGGTGATTAAGGTGAAAAAATTAATCATTCAAATTATTGAAAATTATTTATTTAAGATATTGTTACAATGTTTTAAAGGGATCCAAAAGTCAATGAAAAATTCAAACTTTGCGTCACAAGTATGTAACAAACAAAAAGTAATTAAAATGTGTTTATAACAAAGAGTATATAAATGATCTTATATAATTTTATAAAGATCCAAGTTCGTTTAACAAAACCTTGATGAGAAAAGCTCGAAAAATGTAGAAAATCTTATCATTATAGCTTTACTTGTCGTAATATATAGATTGATTTAAACTTGAAACTTTGTAAAATGATAAATCGTTATCTAACGAAGGACAAGCGTCTCTTGGTTTTTCGATATTGTATTTATATACTCTTTGTTGCAAACAAATTAATTGTCTTTTCATTTGCGATATTGTGGCGCGAAATTTGACTTTTTAATTGACTCTTGGATCCCAGTAAGGCACTATCATAGTTTTTATAAAAAATATTTTAGTATCTTAAGATAATACGTCAAGGTATCATGTCTAATGTATTAATATTATACTAAAACAATGAGTCGTAGTAAAACGCGCCCGTAAGTGTCGATAAATATGTTCGCATTAGTCAAGCTTAATGAGAATAAAGGGCTTCATAAACGAATAATCGATTCATTCATTATTTACGTATGTTGCAGGGGTTACCAGACAAGTTGGCGATGCTTTGCTATTAGAACGTGCGCAGAGGCAAGGTCGAGTAGTCAGCATAGGAATCGCTCCCTGGGGTATCTTAGAGAAAAGTCACGAGCTCGTAGGCCGTGGCAGGGAAGTCCCATACGATGCTCTCGCATCCCCCTGGTAAAACATTATTATTTTATTGCAAACTATATAAAGCTTAAATCTTGAAACGATATGTACTTTTTTAAACATCAATTATTACAAAATCGATTGAATGAGCCAATTTATTCCAGGTCCAAATACGCAGTCTTGAATAACCGGCACGCTTATTTGTTACTGGTCGATAACGGAACCGGGGGCAGGTACGGCGCCGAAATTGTTCTCAGAAGAAAGCTGGAAAAATATATATCAAATTTAAAGCTGCAACCTTGTAAGTGATTATTTTCGTGCTAAGTCAAGCAATAATTTTTTTTTTTTTAAACAAAGTCCACGTAACGTTTATTTTATTATTTTCCGCAGACACGCACAGCAGCATACCTGTCGTAGCTCTCGTTATCGAAGGTGGCACCAACACCATACGATCAGTACTCGAGTACGTGACGGACGAACCTCCCGTGCCGGTCGTTGTCTGCGATGGCTCGGGTCGAGCAGCCGACCTCATTGCTTTTATGCACAAGTAAATTTGAAGCATTTTTTTATTACTAAATCTTACCTGTCTATATCTTGATACAATCATCCTATTTTTTACTTGACTATTTATTTTTGGTGTATTTATAAATATGCAACTACTTTATTCTAGATACGCTTCAGAAAATGAAAGTGAGGAAGAAGAAGGACCCCTTGAGAGTATGAGGGATCATTTACTAGACACCATAAAGCGGACGTTCAAAGTCGCCCCAGAACAAGCCAATCAGCTCTACTCAGAATTACTTCAGTGTGTACGCAGAAAGCATTTGGTGTGTGGCAAAAGTCCATAAGAATTTTTGTATTTATAATAAAATTTAAGACTATAAAAAATTTACTAAATATTATCAAGGGAGTTATTTCAGAAACTTACTGCTGTAGATATGTCTTTTAAAAAGTTATAGGGAGTTTAAAGAATGTATTTATTCACGTTCTATCGATACGAGTGGTTCAGTTAAATAAGAACAATTTTTGCTTTTAGATAACCGTGTTCAGGATATCGCAGGATCAACCGCAGGAACTCGATCAGACTATACTGACGGCTCTGTTCAAATCGCAGCAGCTCTCTCCCGCGGAGCAACTCTCCCTGGCGTTGATCTGGAACCGCGTGGACATAGCGCGAAGCGAAATTTTCGTCTACGGTCAAAAATGGCCACCAGGTGCACTCGAGCAGTCAATGATGCAGGCGCTCCAACACGACCGGATCGATTTTGTCAAGTTGCTGCTCGAGAACGGCGTCTCCATGCGCAAGTTCCTATCGATACCCAGACTGGAGGAGCTCTACAACACGGTGAGTCCTCAGAGCAGACTTGAGATTCCAGTAAGAAAAGACTACGTCGCAAATACACGTTGGAAAAATATTATTCCCAAGTAAAGTCATGCAGTCATAAACTGACTTATCGTAGATTAATTTTAGCCACAAGTCATACTAACGAATGATTTAACTTTTGTATCCAGAAAGAAGGGCCGTCAAATACGCTGGGATATATTTTGAGGGATGTACGACCGCACATCCCACGTGGCTACATGTACACCCTACACGACATCGGACTCGTGATCAACAAGCTGATGGGAGGTGCATACCGCTCGCAGTATACTCGAAAAGAATTTCGTTTCTTATACACCCGAGTGATGAAGCGCTCGGGAGCCTATCAGCAGCACCACGCTCATCGCAACAGCTGCGCGATCGGACTGAACAGTCGATCGTTCTCCGGCTCCGGAGGCAAGTCTACCATGAGTTTACTCGCCGAGACAATCCCAGCGACGCAAGAGACGGCCCTCTTCGACTATCCATTTAACGAGCTACTTATCTGGTCGGTTCTCACCAAGAGACAGCAAATGGCACTGCTGATGTGGCAGCACGGCGAAGAGGCCTTAGCCAAGGCTCTGGTTGCCCTGAAGCTCTACAAGGCGATGGCGCACGAGGCTGCCGAGGACGATCTCGAGACCGAAGTCTACGATGAGCTCAAGGGTTACGGCAGGGAGTTTGAAAATATCGGTTGGTACTCGACGATCGTACTAAATTTCTTTCGGTCTTCTCTTGTGGTCTCTAATTTGAAACTTGACTGTTTTAGCGTTAGAATTACTCGACTATTGTTATCGTCAGGACGACGATCAGACGCAGCAGCTCCTGACGTCTGAGCTAAAGAATTGGTCCGGTCAAACGTGCCTTTCCCTCGCTGTCACCGCTAATCACCGTGCCCTTCTAGCACACCCCTGCAGTCAAATTATTTTGGCTGATCTTTGGATGGGTGGACTGCGAACGCGCAAAAGTACCAATTTTAAGGTTGTTATAATATACTTGATCAATTTAAGCTTCAGTCGATACACATAAATTGACTAAGCGTTTAAATGTACACTTTGCAGGTAATATTGGGCCTCGTTTGTCCAGCTTACATTACGCAACTTGAGTTTAAAAGTCGCGAGGAACTTCAACTGATGCCGCAGACAGCCGAAGAGCACCTAATAGCCCTGGAGGACGAAAACGAAGACAGCGAGTCGGAACAGGGGACGCCCACCGGCCCGGACGTCGAGGTACAAAAAATACTTTTGTTTCTTTCTCTTTCACGATAAATAAACTATTTATTTAAGTCCAGAAGTTAATTTAAACTTAATAAACGAGGTCAGTTGATATAATACGTAATTATTAGGAGCTCGTAGCAAAAAAAAACAGCTCATACGCATAAACACTGGCTCTTGTATTAATATCATCGAATAACAAGTTGATTTTCAAAAGCGGATATGGATTTCTAGAACCTTTACTTTGCTATGCTGTTATTTTTTTGTCATCATTCGCTAACGACTTTGATATCAGGCTTTTTAAAACTTCATGTATCTTAATTGTCCAGACATCAAGTAATTAATAATTAATAACATTTCAATGCTGCCTTGTAAAAAAAGCCTGTACTAAAATTTTCACTGTAGTTACTATTTTTTATTGAGTAAACGCTTTAGGTCGCTTCGCGGGAGGCTAACAAAAGCTAAAAAAAGTTACGCCTTGAGGGGAGTGAACAAAATGTAATATAGTTAGGAACACACATCGAGCGGTGTCTTGTGGAGACAGCTCTGTTATTCGGGTGCTTCCCGCGTTAATTACTTTTTTAGAAACGCCCGCCGCATCGGAGCCTGAGCATTCGCTACAAAGTCAGCAGTCAGCAGGGTGCCAAGGTACATAGAACCGAACCACCGCTTTCTCTGTATCTATCTATTTCTGTCTCTCTCTATCTTCATATATATCTATACATATATGTCAATGCTCACTAATTCTTCATTTTTTTCTCCTTCCACACGTTTGTTCCATCCGCCTGGCCTGTGAGCGATAAGAAACCTCATATTTTATCATTTCATATTGAAGCGTATTAAAACTATTGATATATAAATCGAACGAACCGCTGTCAAGTCCCCGCTATTGTTCCTTATCATGACATGTTGCCTGATTCGTTTTTGCCTCCCATTAATTTCAATATTTCACGGTATCGACTGTCTTTCTATCTTCTTATTCTATTTTATTTTTATTTCAAAATAAAAATAAAAATTTTGAATTCTTATAGAGCTTTTGAATAATGCATTGTGATAATTCAGCAATTATATTTAGAAATAAAAATTAGAATTCTTACTACAGTTATATATAAAGCGTTTGAATAATAATGCATTGTAATGATTCAGGAATTACTTTTAAAAATAAAAATTTGAATTTTCATTGAAGTTAGAGGCTTTGAATAATGGATGCATTGTGTATAATTCAGGAATTAATTGACCAAGACATTTAGCAGCGATAAATTATAAATAGATTAGCGTAGAGCAATTTGAGCGTACTATAGCAGAAGCATGAACCCTTTATAGTGTTATTATCGACACAACCTACGCGTCCAATGGATATTTTTACCTGCAGTCTATGCACCCTTTAAAGCAGCAACAGGTGCATCGTTTCTTTTTTTATTAGCCATTAAGATATATTTTCAATTTCAATTTTACAGAAATTGGGAAATTTCTTAACTCGGCCAAAAATCGTTTCAATTGACAGCTTGCAATAATAATAGTGGAAAAAGGTGTCGATTAAAATTTTCTTTAAAAAAATAGACACCTTTTTCTATCGAATCGTTTGAACTAAATATAATACCATATTTTATATAAGATCTAAATCGATTGCTTTTTTCATAAATCTCCGTAGCACTTGTGTCTGTTACCCCATCTATGCCACTGCTCGAAAAATCGCATAAATCACATTATTTATCACACCTTGCAAATCGCAAATCACGAATGAAAATTGTTTTAAAAAAGAGAGAAGGGAAAAAGTGCATTGGCCCGTCCAAGTCTTGTTGAACGTCTCGTTAAGAACGAAGGAAATCGCTACTGGCCTTTCTCATAAGATTGTCGAAGAAAAGCCAGAGCGATCGTTCGAAAAAAAGTGGTATCGTTGCTAAAAGTTCAGGAATTGGGCAAAGGAACGATAAGTGTGGAATAAGTGTTGCAATCGGGGCTTTTTTTGTTTTCCGTTGCGTCGCTGACTCTCGCCTCCCAAAGCAGGCACTGATCGGCAACGAGCATGGCTCGAGCACGCCAAAGGAAACAATCGTCCAGGAGAACGGAAAGGTGCTGACGGATATCGAGGAGAGCAATCACCGGGCTTACGGCCTCCTCTCCGAGTACTACGACAATAAGAACAGCCGGCCATTAAGACTGAAGAAGAAGCTCTACGAATTTTACACCGCACCCATCACCAAGTTCTGGGCCAATGCCGTCAGTTACAAATTAACATTTTTTTAACATTTTTTTTTTGCTTGTCATTTTTCCGTTGAAAGTGGACACGTAAAACCTTAAGGTATTCGTTACCTAAAAGATATATCTTTAAAAAAAAACATTTTAACTGCACCTAAGTAACCTTTGAGAGTAATCGTACGTGTTGAAAAGATTTATTTTATACTAACTAAAAAAAAAATAACAGTTGAAAATTCGAATCGAATTGTTTAGAGGTAAATGAATTGTCAAACAAGTTTCTAGTGTAGTGAAAATATATTTTGTAAAACAGAAAAGTTATAAATTTAGTTGCGAATGAAGCATTCAGCTCGACAACTGCGCCTTAAAATTTTTTCGCTAGAGACTCTTGACGATGACTAATTATTGAACTGCAAGTTCGGACGCTTGACCCGCCAAATCATAAAAACGTTAGGCCCAAAAGGTTGACCAGTAAGCAGCTATATACCCAAGCTGCAGTACACGGAGAGAAAAGTCTAGTAAAAGTTACTATACTATTTAGTAGTGCAGGGACAGACTCGACAAATAAAAAATTTTACGAGAAAGTATGGTAAAATGTGCTAGACTTGTAGCAAAATTTACTACAAATCTAGCAAATTTTACGATACTTTTTAGTAAAATTTTTTATTAATCCAGTCTGTCCCTGCACTACTAAATAAGTAATTTTTACTAAACTTTTCTCTCCGTGTACATGTGCTTAATTGCAGTGGACTTTCCCCAGGCAACATTTTCTTTAGATCGCAGTGGACAATGTGGTCTTGTATAGGAAAGTCCACGTCATGAAAGACTTAACTAAATTTATTGTTTTCTTATTGTTAACACTTAAAAATATCCCCAAAGGATTTACGCAGAAATCCAAGACAAATAAATAAAGATATAGTACACAAAAATAAAGTTTTTCAAAGTGATGAATTTTTTCATTTTCATTCAGTGTGCAGGGACTCATTTTACTCCTTAATTTTGGAATAATTAATTTATAATAATATAATTGAATTATTTGTACTTAAAGATTCGAATTTCTTGCGAGAATTTATAAACACTTGAAATTTACTTTTTGTAAATTAATTATTTTATACTTTTAAAATGGTAAACCTCTAGATAATTATTTAAAGGATAAAACGAATCGCTGTACACTGAAAATAAAAATGAAAAATGAAATAATTTATGAAATTTAAGAACATTTTCTTTGATGTATTAAATTCTGTATGTTATATATAATTCGAATTTTTAATTTTTTTAGTTCATATAAAACAAATATTTTCAGCACATACAATTATTCACATAATATAATCGAATGCTATTTAGGTGTATAATCTTTTTTTTTTCTAAAAAGTATATATCTTAAGGGGACCAGCCTGGGTTAAATTGAAAAAAATACACTTTCCAGTTTAATTGGTATAACAATTTTATTCATCACTTTTGATTGCTGGAACTTTTTACACTTTAACTACTCGCACAATTTAAGCTATTTATTCATTATTAAGATCCAAACAGTGTTCTTTACCTCTAGTATTGTTCCATCAAAAACATTTAAAATTTTTATTTATTTGTCCACTTGCCATAGCTTTTCTCTCAATAAAGTACCTTATATGCCACCGGACCAGGTTTAAAATACTCTTCATTACCTGCACTACAAATGTATCGGATCACTTTTCTGAAAAAAATTACATAAAAGGTTATTGTAGACACTTTTTGTCTATTTTCGTGCAAAATATTAGTAATTGCCTAATATTTTGGACAAAAAGTGTCTACAATAATTTTTTATGTAACTTTTTCCGAAAAGTGATCCGATACATCTGAAGTGCAGGTAATGAAGAGTATTTTAAACCTGGTCCGGTGGCATATAAGGTACTTTATTGAGAGAAAAGCTATGGCAAGTGGACAAATAAATAAAAATTTTAAATGTTTTTGATGGAACAATACTAGAGGTAAAGAACACTGTTTGGATCTTAATAATGAACAAATAGCTTAAATTGTGCGAGTAGTTAAAATGTAAAAAGTTCCAGCAATCAAAAGTGATGAATACAATTGTTATACCAATTATACTGGAAAGTGTATTTTTTTCAATTTAACCCAGGCTGGCCCCCTTAAGTAAAGAGTACCTTAAACGTTGGTTTTCAACGTTTCCATTTTCAAATGGGATTTTTCGCATTAACCGCTCGATTAACTTGTTTTATTTGTGCCCAACAGATAGCTTACGTCATATTCCTCCTACTGATGTCTTACTCGATTCTCGTGCGAATGGGAGATACACCCTCTTGGGCGGAGATTTATGCCATATCCTACATCTGCACGATGGGCTGTGAAAAGATGAGAGAAATTGCGACCTCGGAGCCAGTTGCGGTCTCTCACAAGTTTAGCGTCTGGGCTTGGAACATGTGGAATCCCTGCGATGCAGCGGCAATCATTTTCTTCGTGATCGGACTTGTACTTAGGCTAAGATCCACCACTTTCGATGTAGGCAGAATAATCTTCTGCGTTGACTGTATGTACTGGTACCTCAGGATGCTCAACATACTTGGTGTTAACAAGTACCTTGGTTAGTGTCTAATTATTGTCAAATAATTAAGTAATTATTATCAAGTCATTATATAACCAATTAAATTTAAACAATTTAATTTGACGCTCAGTTCTCATACATGATTTTGGTGAATTTTCCAGGTCCCTTAGTTACTATGATGGGTAAAATGGTCAAGAATATGATATACTTCGTCGTACTCTTGTTGGTAGTTTTGATGAGCTTCGGTGTTGCTAGACAAGCTATTCTGAATCCCAATGCCGAGCCCAACTGGAAAATCATCCGAGACGTAAATATTTTTTTCAACTAGCGCTTATTAAGTATAATCTCAGGTAATACCATCATAACAGTATTATAATATCAAATTCTTTCTTTTTTTTTCTAGATATTTTTGGAGCCCTACTTTATGCTCTACGGGGAGGTCTACGCCGATAGGATCGACCCGGACTGTGACAATAGTCCAGGTACCGAGCCCTGCCTGCCGGGTCGGTGGATCACCCCTGCTGCCATGTCTGTCTACCTCTTAGTCGCCAACATTCTTCTAATTAATCTCCTCATCGCCGTGTTTAATAACATTTTCATCGAGGTCAACGCTGTCGCCCATCAAGTCTGGATGTTCCAGCGATTTACCGTCGTTATGGAGTACGAGCAAAAGCCAGTGCTACCCCCGCCCCTCATCGCCGTCTGCCATGTATATTTATTGATTAGATACCTTCTAAGGTACTTCATTTTTTTAAATTGTCATCTTTCTTTATATTCTTATCTGCTCCAATTTTCAAGTCTCAATTTCTGTTTTTCGTGTCTATATAAGTTTTTAAAAAATTTGTATTATATTCTATATTTTTTTGTAGATATGTGACGCAAGGTCGCATGCGATCCGGAGAGACTTGCGACAACGGCCTAAAACTCTTTCTCGAGACAGAGGATAAGGAGCGTCTCTATGACTTCGAGGAGGATTGCGTAGAGGGCTACTTCCGCGAACAGGAGCTCAAGCTTCAAATGTCCACGGAGGAGAGGGTTAAACTCACTACTGAACGCGTTGAAAATATGCACCAAAAAATTGAAGACATTGACAAGAAGGAGAGTAATCAGTCTTCCTCGCTGCAGGTACATCTATCTTATTTCAGCATCAAGCATTTTATTTTTTTTTTCTTTAAAGACTAAAATAAGCTTTAATTAGTATCGCTTAACTTACTTTTTGCATTTTCTAACAATAACTTTATATCGCAGACGGTCGAATTCCGTATCCGGAAACTAGAAGAGCTCAACGAGCAGACGCTTGCACACCTTGGTGTCATTCACCGTTTTATGGCGACGTACATGCCGGCGAGCGGTGGAGTTGGCAGTGGCACCGGAGGTCCAAGTGGTCCCGAGCAGAGCAGCAGTATGGAGGTCTTGAGGCACCTCGACGTCGACTCAATAAGGCCTCGCCGTGTTTCCGAACGCTCGGAGGCTGCGCTCTCTGAGACAGACTCGCACTCGCAACTCCCCTGTATCCCCCTGCGACGCAAAAAGCTCATCAGAGCCATGACGGATGCAGCTTACCTGAACATGCAACCCCCGAGCGCAACTCCGCCGACGACTCACCTCCAGCTGTTGCAGCAACGATCCGAAGACGAAGATGTGCCAATCTCCTCAGCCATCAAACCGCCACTTGACGACGTTGTGCAATCGCGCGAAAATCTCAGTCACAATGATTCCTCGGTCAGCGGGGAACTCACCACTCTGCACGATGAGTCGAAAGAGACTACGAGTCAGGATGAGAGCGAACTCAGCAAAGCCGTTGCCGAAGTAATTCTATTTTCAATATTAGCGTAATTAAAAAAATATTTTTCTGCCCTCCGGCCCCGAAAGCGCAACTTCCCGCCCGCTGCGCGAGAGGAAGTTGTATCTTTCGGGGATCGTCGAGCAGAAAGATAGTATACGTACCTAGCCCTGTATAATAAGAAGGCCTCAGATCGACAGGCGAAGCCTCGGTCAACAATTACATGTGATCTGAGACAATTTCTTATTATACAGGGCTAGGTACGTAATATACATTACTTGTCTAATGAAACGGGATCTAAACAATTGCCTAATGTGACAATTAATTAATAAACTTTTGTTTCAGCTGAAGGAATTCAAAACCGAAAAATCCGAGGAGCGCGATACTTCGGGCGAAGCAACAATGACGTCGGACTCGCGTCAAGACTCTGCGGACAAGTCCAGTCGGCAGAACAGTCGCACGAGGTCCGAGTCGATAGCCGACGATGCTGCGACCGCGGCGGCGATCGCCGGAGCCGTTGGAGCTGCTGGAGCCGCCGGAGCCGCCGTGCCAAGTTCGAGCAGCTTCCAGCGAGGCGTCACGTGGGCTGAGCCACGAGTCGCCGTCATTCAGTCCTCCAGCTCGAGCAACTCGCGTTCCCTGCTACTGGCAATGCGCGCCGAATACACGAGCATTACCGACGAGTTGGAGAGCTACTGCGGCCTCCTCAGCCCGCCAAGGACGCCTCCCGTATCGCCGCCGCCCTGCAGAGTCAGGAGCATCTCCGAGAGGAGCAATCAGAACGCCGTTGAAATCGCTTGGCAAATCGAGAACGAACATCTCAGGGATGCCGAGGAGTGCGACTACCAGCAGATGGAAGATTTAATTCAGAGAAGGTGAGTATGAAGATACTATTGTTATAATCTGATTTTTCCGAAAGAAATTTCTTTAAAAATTAAAAAAAAAATTGTAGCAAATATATCATTTAAATGATTGTGATGTGATTATTTTTCGAGGATCATTTTGGTGCTTACTACTCTATTTTAGGTATAATTTGAGCGATGACGACAGCGACAATGATAACGCGACTGGAGGTGGCACCAACTTTTTCATCAGCAGCGAGCATCATCCGCGACTGCGTCGCGCTTCTGCTATAGATGAGGACACGACTACTCGACGACGGTGCCACCGAGCGCCTCCTACTATGAACGTAAACCGCGAAATAGAGCAAACACTGGCAAGGCCTGCAGCGACGCGAGACTCCGCTGAATCCGACCCCAATGACAAGAGCGTCAGTATACCAGCTCCCGCCTCCGAGACTATGTGCTGAGAACTTCATGAGAAACCCCTAAAACCCCGCTCGTATACGAGTGTCCCGCTTACAAAACTTACAAACTTCAATTATTCAGCTGTCTTATTTATTGTCAATCCTATTGTTGACACCCGCGGCTCCAGATTTTTTTCGTCTTTTTAACTTTTACGATCCCGTCTATCGGTAGATTTAGATGCGTAATAAATAGCTTTAAAAACAAGAATAATAATCAAAAGATGATGTTACATTTGAAAGTGTTTAGACTTTTTTACAACTACGTACTTCAACTTTATGTCAGGATTTTGCCATTTAAAATGTTTTACCTACTCGAATGATGTTATTAGATTTATTTAATTAGAATAATTTATTGATTCATGATTAACTGCTGTTTTACTGATCGAAACAATTATTTTTTGTAAACGGTACATTCGATCTGTCAAAGAGGTATGAGATTTATTTGTGAAGATTGTTTAACTGTACCTATAGAAAATAAAATGTAAACGCATCTTCCGTGACGGCTTGTGTAATAGGGCTGTAAAATAGGGCTGGAAGTCAGAAGAGTAAAAAATGTCTTGTCAAATAGAATTGTTTAAGTTCTGTTAGAACAGTTACGTCTGTTCGCCTCTGTTTTAGCTCCGATGTACTAATAACATTGTTATTGCGTGCGGTTATACAATCATTGGTGCATCTTTAAACAGATTGTCACCGCATCTCGCATTTAAAATGTGCAATTATTCTTTTTTTTTTTTAGTAAAATTAAACAATTTTAACTTAAAAGCAATCGCAATTATGCGTACTTAAAAAGTTTTAATATGAAAAAAAGTAGAAAAATGATCAATTTTTTAAGGATGACAATGTGTCAATAAGAATCCGCTCTCCAGTGCAGGATTTAGAGTTTTATAATAAATTTACTATATCATTTATTTAACGAAAAAAATATGGAATTGAAAGTATTTTACATGATGCACTTAAAAGTGTAAACTTAGTAAAATGTACATTCTTAATTTCTGCAATGAATAGATAAATTAAATTAAAAACTGAATATACTTTAACGTAAATTTGAACTGATTTTAATATTGTTGACATTGTTTATGCTGTATTATACAATTTTATGTTAAAATAACGAAGTAAAGACAAATTGAAAATAGATCGTTAAAATAAATAAATTACGTATAATTTAAATGTATATGGTGTAGTAGTAGAATATTTCCAGCCCTAATTAGTATAAATAAAATAAACACCAAAAGGTCTTGTGAAATTTGAACGACGATCGTTTCGGCGTTTAATTTTATAATTACCGAAGGCACTGCCTGTGCACCCGCTTAGTCTACTCTTAGACAAATTTACAATAAGTGAATTATACAAATTGTTAGTCCAATTTTTTATTTTTATCGTAAGATTCGTGGCCATTATCTACAATGGCGATTATTGTGCACACGACAGAATCAGCATGTTGTGTCCTATATAAATGTCAAGTATAGACCACATCGAATCTTTATTATATTTACTTAAAGAAAAATTATTTTTTAGTGACTAAGCTACAAAAATTGCTATTTTTATCTGAAATATAGAGTGTTGGTCAAAAATTTAAGATCAGCAGTAAACGTTAAGTTATCGTAATTGCAACTTTTACTTAATTAATTTTATACGTCCACATATCTGAAAAAAATAGTATAAGGATTTTTAGCTTGATTAGTCTAATTTTTTTTTATGTTAAAATACAAATGTCTAATTATCATCTAAATGGGCAATTTAATATTCCAAAAGTTTATGGTCGCTTACTTAAAAATTAAAATTGGTTCTTATGATAATTGCACGTCCTTAAGTAATGCGATACTTTGACCTCCACTCCATATTATTTCTATATACCTATGAAAAAAATAAAAAAATGTTCGAAACAGCAAAGTTGTAAGCCAATATTTGCCTACTTCTGTTTCACGATGGATGTCAAAACATCCTTTATGAAATAATCAAAATATTGAAGCGGTGTACTTAGCTGATGCGACTAGGCTTTGCAAATTAATATTTACAAGGACCATACATTTGTCAGAGCCATATCATGGAATGAATTAAATGATTAATATTATATTCTTTACACACAAAAAGGACTGCGCGGAAATCCGTGTTATATAATACTTATAGGACAAATTTGCCGAATAAAAAAGTCAAACCGCAGAAGAAAAAATTATAAATAATACCAATGAGCATAGTACTCAATGATTTTTTTTAATTAATCGGTATAGCACTGTAAAATGGAATGCGACTGCGTTACATTTAACGAAATACTCATTACACCAAAGTTTCATTCGAAAATAGTTGTATTTGTAAACTTTTTTTTGTCGCCACACTTCCACTTTATATTTTGATGTGTTATAAAACATGAAAATATGTATATGTTATACTTTTAGTAGATGTGCGCATAATTATATATAATTTTTTCTTCGGCCAATTTACTTCGAATTAGTGACTGTACATACGTATATATCATACACCACTTATCAAAATAGAGTATAAAATCAAATGTTCATGCAGGCCTGAACATTCTTCTCTTGAAATGTAATTAGACTATAAAAAAACAATATTTTACCGACAGGCAATATTTTACCAAAGTAGCCAATCTGGAGAAAATTCTTCGACATTCATGATCACAGTGTTTGAGACGGACGATAAATATTAATTATATATATATATTTAGAAAAATATTAGACACGTAGACAAATAGATGAATGTATTTTAGAGAAAAAAATTTCTTAAAGTATTAGTTGTAAGGAAATATTTCTGTTTAAAGTCTTGACTATTTTTTTACTCAGTCTGGACATGGAAATTTCCAAGGGTTTTCTCCGCCATAGTAAGAAAAGCAAAAGTAAACAAAACAAAATGTTGAACAATGGTTGCCGGTTTTCCGATAAGATGAACACAGAATGTTTATTTTGGGTAGCAGGCAAAGTTACATAAAAATATGCTTATTGAGAAAGGCCTAAATAAAAAGTCATCAGTAAAAATTTGCATCTCGTGCTAAGAACTTTCTAAGAATAATTATATAAAAAAATGCACATGTTAAGTGACAAGCGTCGTGTCCGACATCCACAGGTAGTCATTTCTCGACAGAAATTGTCGTTTATCCCTATCGGTACATTTGTCTAGTCAATAAAAAATATAGCCAACCACTTGAATTTATATCGGCTTCAATTATACCATAATTCACGACTTGAGTTGGTTTATTTTAACCTGTCACTTGGAAAAATGAAGAATTAATAATTCATCATATTGTCGGTATATTTATACTAATTAAATTTTAATTTAATAGATGATTGACCCTTTAATCAAAAAGCAATACACTAACGTGTAAACGTAGAAAATGCGTATACATGGGAATGCATACTCATTAACTCTTTACTTAAATTATTATAACATAATTTATTAATAATTATGTAATTAAAAGTAAAAAATGAAGCAATATGAGCTCGAAGGAGCATGCCAATACAACTTTTCAGTATTTTTTAAATTTTTTTCTATTAGCTATAAGCATTTATAATATTTTTTATTCAATATACACTCGAGAAATGCATCAAAATGATCTAAAATTAAATTACTTGCAATGTAAAAAGATTTGTTGCAATAACGTAACGGAGTAATTGAAATTAAATACTTTTAAGTCATAATAAATCCGGTAACTAATGGATGTTGAAAAAAAAATTCCAAGATTACGTGTAATAATTAATGTAACGCTATGTATAATCGATGTAACAATTCTATTATAAAAAATAGAAAAAAAATTCATTGCAAATCCGACTGAATTGTACGCACTCGTACGATTTTACGATTATACGTATATTCTGCATTCGTAATTCTAATTATAATATATAAAAATATATATATCATGATTTTTCAGAGGCGATTAACAAATCCATCTAAATAAACCAACGTCAAAGTATATCGCTTTTAAATAAAACATTTACTCGGTGCTTGCAACACTACAAAAGACTATCGCCGAGTATCATAAATCTTGATTCTAAAATACAGAGAACTTTTTTTCTCTACACTTTTTATTCCTTTTAACCCAAAATGGGTATATTCAACTTGGTACAATAAAAAAACTATACTACTCCTTACTCTGCTTAACTGCCTGATCACGCAAAATCGTGTAATAGTTATTAGTTAAACAAAACATATAGCTAATGTAGATATCATTGTTTTCATCGAAGGGAGAAAACAGGAAATTTGGCTAAATTTTTAGATCTAAGTATTTTCTTCTCTTGTGTCATTAATCTTCAGAACACGAGTGTACCATCTTTACATCGCTCGACAGGACGAGACTTTTTAGCTTAATCTACTATCGTTTCAGTTCAATTGAAATTTTTCTAATTTTCTTTTTGCAACGTTGCAATTAAGAGGAACTGGAAAAACTGGAAAGTATATAAAGCAGCAGACAACGAAGCGAAAAAATCACCAAAAGAAATATAATGTTATCTTCACAGCTTCGTGTAATGACAATTGTTATATTAAAATTGTGAATGACTAATTATTTTCATAGAAACTTTTAGCACAAACTATTTTAAAAAATCTTGTTTTCATTATAAGATGAAAAATTGTAATCTCAAAAATTCGCAATAAAGGCATTGAAAATACAGAAAGGATATTTGAGGTGTAAATAAATTCGTGTATAAATAATTTTTACTCCCGCTTGTGTACGTCACCATCCATTATAATTATCCTATTATTATGATTATTGATAATTATTATCTAGTAACATAAGTTTAGATTCTATAAGGATTTTCTATTTCGTTTAAGAAAGAACGAAAGAAATACGTACCAGATAAGTATACTTAAACAAAAAAAAATCTGAAATGTTCACAATAAATAAATACTTATCGTATTCAAAAAGTATTCATTAAGTATTGTCCATGAACAGGTAAAGTAAATAAAATTAAGAAACATTTAAATTAAATGAAATAAAATGAAAAATAGTTATATTTATGCACCAAGGGAGTAAAATGAGCGATTATCCCTGAGGACTGAGGAAAAAGTTTGTTGCCCGAGCTCTATCGAGGGGATGAATTCACCTAACAGAATAATCACTTATTACTCTCGAGGTACATGTAAAATTTTTCACCCTAACCATTTATAAATCCTCTATATTTAACACAGAATCAAATAAAATGTGATTACGAGAGACAAAATAGGCTATGAAATCTGAAATATATCTATGAAAACTAAAACATTTTTATAGAAACTAAAATGTATCTTTAAAGAATTGTATGTGTGTCTCCAAAGAGTAACACGTGCCTCCAGGGAGTACTCTCTAAAGTTGAATTAGTGAAAAACTACTAATTCATAGTGACGATGCACTGATTTGAAAAGTGAAAATTGCTCCCCTAAGAATTAGTGGAAATCTACTATTTGAAATAGTGAATAAATTGTACTAATTGAAATAGTAAATATATGCACTGTTAAAAATAGTGTAAACTACTAATAAATTAATGAAATTAAAAATTTTTGTAATTGGGGACTTCACTATTTTAATTAGTGAAAAGACCAAAATAGTTATTTTATTTAACAAATAACTTATTTTTCACTAATTTAAAGTGTTTTTTACTAATTAAATAGTAGAACACTTTTTTACTATTTCAATTAGTAAAATTGTATCAGTGGAAAATCTGATCACTAAAAAGATTAGTGGAATTTCCATTAATTCAACTTTAGAGAGTAGAAAAATATCTTTTCAGCCTAATCGTTTATAAAGTCCACTTTATTGATCTCTTCAAAGGAAGTAAAATTATTTTACTCTCTAGAGAGAAACTTTACTCCCTTAACAGTTACTTTACTTTCTAAAGTTGAATTAGTGGAAATTCCACTAATCTTATTAGTGATCAGATTTTCCACTAATCAATTAGTAAAATCCACAATTAATTAGTACAATTGTACTAATTGAAATAGTAAAAAAGTGCTCTACTATTTAATTAGTAAAAAACACTTTTCAATTAGTGGAACGTAAACATAAAATAGAAAAAATATTTATTTTGTGATTTTCACTAATTAAAATAGTGAATTCCCCAATTATAAAAAAAATAAACTTCACTAATTTATTAGTAGTTTGCACTACTTTTAATAGTGCATATATTTTCTCTTTCAATTAGTACAATTTATTCACTATTTCAAATAGTAGATTTCCACTAATTCATAGTGGAGCAATTTTCACTTTTCAAATCAGTGCATCGTCACTATGAATCAGTGGTTTTTCACTAATTCAACTTTAGAGAGTGGGTTCTAGTAAAATACTTAGATTTTTCTTTCCGAGTAGGGCAATAATTAACTGAATTTTGAATTGCCCGCAAAGTTCCCGCGTTATCGACGGCAGTGGCGCTCACCGGCCGCGGCGAGCTCGCGAACTACCGCCTCGGACCGTCCGCGGCGGCGGCGGCCGCAGAGCAGCAGCAGCGCAGCGGGCGGCTCGCCGCGCTCGTGCATGTGTGTAACCTAGTCGGTGGAGAGTCGGCCAGACCGGCGTTGAGCCGCGAGTGCAGTGGCGGCATTCGCGTTTCAAACATGGCAGCGGCTACCAGCGTTGTCGTGCTCGACCGGGGCAACAATACCACCTGCACCATCAATCTGCACGGTGCGTGTGTGCGTCCGACCTGCCGACCGACCAGGCTCTCAGGCCTGCAGTGCTTCGACCTCCTTAACTCCTCGTGATAGTATACAGACCTTCTTCTCCTCCGTCGCGGCATTTAATCAGCGTCGTGTCATTTATTACATTTCTTTCTGTTTTTTTTTTGTTTTTTTTTTTTTTTGTTACTTCAGTGTCGTCACGAGCCCGCTCAACTAGTTTTTCTTTTATTTTTTTTTCTTCGTTTTTCCTTGCGTAAGTTTCGATAAACGTGTTGCTGTGCATTGCTAGTAGCTTCTTTGCAAATTGCTAGTTACTAGTTGCTAGTGAGTAAAATGCTCGGTTTTGTAATTTTTTTTTTAATTAAACTCAGCGAAGTAAGCTATTTTTTCCTTACTTTTTTTAATGTTAAATAATGTGGAAATTGTGTGTGCGCGTCATTGATAGTTAGCAGTTGTCATTTCCATAGAGATGTTCAATAATTTATCTTTATTTATAAAGACGATAGTGTAATCGAGGATCTAGGATCGTGGACCGTGATGTGGTTATTTCTGCTCAGTTGATTTTTTTTTGTAAACTTTTTTTTTACATTTCATTAAACGGAATAAAAAGTACTTATTATATATTTTCATGTAACGTAGAGTACTTTTTTCCGTTTAACAATTAAATAAATAGAAAGTACTCGTGACGTAAGTTTACGCGTACTAAAGTATTAGCAGTTTTTATTGTTATAATATTTAATAATAATGAAGACTGGAGGATGTTAAAATTTAGTTAAAAATAATTGTAAATGTCGAAAAGAAAGTGTGAATAACGCAGACTTGTATATACCAGTGCATTCCACGTGAAGTTTTCCGCTGCAGTTGCTACACGTGTTTTAAGTGTTGACCTGTTGACGTGTTGACGGATGCGCTTTAACGTCATTCACTGCACTTTGCATGAGCAACTTGAGCTCAAATCACCGCTATTATAATCGCAAAATATCTTCGTCGTTGGTGGAACGCGATTAATCGAACCCCGAGCACTCCTTATATAATTACTTTTTTTTTAAACAATATCAATTAACATTTTAAGTAATACTTTAAATAATTCTTTTTTTCTAATTTGCAGGGGCGACCGTCGTCTCTTGGAGGGTCAACAATCAGGAGCAACTTTTCGTTAGGTGAGTCCTCGCAACGGTCCATTTATTTATTTTATTTCATTTCATTTCATTTCGACACTATTTACAAACAGCCTTTTTTAAAAGACCAATTGCTCTTGAATCAATTTCAAGTATCAGTTGCAGACGATTAAAAAAAAATTACATACGCGACTTACGACACACGGAGCGACTGATATTGATAACGGAGAGATTTACAAGTATATATTACGCGCGCCACACCGCTTATCGCGTCGCGGAATATTTAGTTGAAATGATTCGAGTACAGTATATTTTTACTTCAATTAGAACATTTTTATGGACTCATTTTAATTTTTGTAAGTCAAGTCAACTTAAATTTTTCTAAAGCAATGATTAATGTAATAACGGAGAGATTCACAAGGATGTATTACACCTTATCCCGCTGCGGAAAATTTAGCTCAAAAGATCCAGCTGCAGTATATTCTTACTTCATTCACAACGTTTTTATTGACGTATTTTAATTTCCTAAACGAATAATTAATTAAAATTAAATTTTTGTTAGTGTAATTTACTCTTTATTTTTCTCGGTAAGTAACATAATGGATGGTCCCGCAAAAAATCGAGTATCAGATCGGTGACAATAAGCCGAACGCGCAAGATCCAGCTTGCATATTCCGCTATCTGCTATATAGCGTTGAGAAAATCGCAAGTCCGTGAGGGAAAAGGAAAAAAACGGGGGGAGCCTGCGAGAGGGGGGAGGGGTACCGGAGAAGAGGGAAGAGGGATAAAAAACCGTCCGCGACATCGCAAACCGTCGCAAACTTTTCCCCCCGCGCATATATATATATATATGTCCGCGCGTGTGTATGTATATATATATATATATATATATATATATATACGTGAAACGCCTGCACCGCAGGAATTAATTAATGCTGTGTTCGTGCGTATTATGAAAGAGTGAGACGTAGAACTTTTTCTATCTTTCTCTTTCGTGTCTTTTAATGAGGATCAAAGAGCGATCCGCTGCACAGTTTTGCCTAACGTCTAACAAAGCTGATTGCTGCCTCGATGAATCTGCACATTTAAATTGGAGATTTGCAAAGACAGTAAATGCTCGATTCTCCAATTTTATATATACATCCTTATACGTATATTTATTTGTTTATATTTTTATTTATTCATTTGAATGATAAAAAACTTATTTTTATATTGCATTTGTATATTGACAGATTTAGATATCGTTTTTTAATAAAATGCAATAAAATACAATAAAATACGTATTATATGTGTGTGTGATATGGATGTTAGTGTTAACGAACTAAAGTCAGTCTTTTGTTTATCGCGTTTATTCACGGGATCCAAAAGGTCGGGCTGGGGATTAAACAAGGCAAAATAAATTGGATAAAAAGAAAGAAAAAATAATTAATCTTTTTCCGTGACGATTCTCGCGCTGGGCGAGCAAAGATCCTGCGCGCGCGGCAAAATCGCCGCTCTTGCGTGTCGGGACGTTCGGGAGAAGAGAAACCCGGCGCGTTGGCTTTTCTCGTCGGGTGCGAGACGAAAGAATATAGACACGGAGGCGCACAAAAAAGTCCGGCAAGTCGCTTACGTCATCTTTCTCTCCTTCTCGCTCGCTCGCTCTCGGGAGTTGGAGCTCGCGAGCAGCGCGAAGTGCAAGCTCATTTTCGTGAAGCGGAGGGACTACTCTCGCCGAGGAACGGTTATGGCTCCACGCCAATCGCAATTATCGACCTAAAGCCTCGTGCTCTCGTCGGCTCCGCTGCTTTTTCAGCCGTTTCCGGTATCCTAGGCTTCATTTGCTCCTCGATATACCTTTCTATTTCCTTTTTCTTCCACGACTTCGTATTATACTTATACAATCTGTTTGTACTCAAGGTGACGGAGTGTCGACCAGACGCGCGTTCTTTTCCTTCTTATCGCTAATTTCAAGGAGAATCAAAGAGGCTGTACGACAATTTTTTACGTCAGGATTTTGCTGAAATTTTCAGCGCAGTTTATTTATGCAAAAATCTGTATTAAAGTCTGACTTTCAATATTTTTCGTAGAGTGGGTATATTAAAATATATTTTTCTGGAAAAACTCGTACATTTCGCAGTTTGACGGTAATTTGCTTCCCAATAATTGCAGAAGCTTTACATTAAAACAATCTTTAATGGTTTATTTGCGAGGACGTTAAGTAATGAGTATCAATTTTTTCTCACACTCGTATAGAAGTGCATCTATACAGAGAAAATAGTTGGATAAAAATAACACTTTTATAGTTTTTTTGAGATGCTTTGTTTTTCTGGCAATTTTTATGAAATTTTAAGTAATTTTTACTACTTTAAATGGATGAAATACAATGTGAATTTTAAATTTCACTATACTGCTTATTAATTTATGCCTTTAGTAATATTTACAGAAACTTTATTAAAAATTACACGAAAATGATTACTTATTATCTATGAAGATTTAATTTACCATGTAAATTTGAAAATGTGAAATTCACTTGGAAAATGTGAATAGTGACATTCAATAAGTGAAAAGCCGTTCGCATGCTAAATATGTGAACGATTTTTCACATAAAATATGTCATTCACATTTTCTTAGTGTTTTTCACATTTTCAGATTTAGAGAGTAAGATTTTAATCAGAAATTCAGCAATATTTCTGTGGTGGTTATGAAAAAAGGCACAAGTCATATTTTTATAATTTCGAGATATTTGCAATTTTATGTTTAATAATAACAGGCAAACCATTGGGGAGCCTGCTTCTCATTATTTATTTATTATTTTTTTAATAATAAATATGCAATAACACGCCAAACGTTTTAAAATCTGCTACATTGTCATTTAAAGACTACGAAAATAATTTATCTCGATTTCGAAAAATTTGTGACTTATGCTCTTTTTCAAAATTGCTGTAGATTTACCAACCATCTAGTAAAAATTAGCCAAAGCGCACTTTGACAGCAGGCGATCGTCATTTACGGACCGAGCGTTAGTAAAAAAAAATCACCACATGGAGGCTCCGTAGTTTTGCTAATCAGTTACTAATTTATACCGCTATTTTTAGGGTAACTTTTATAATCTCTCCACGTACTTTAAAAAAATTTGGAGCATAATTAGACTGTAAAATTTGCTCTTTCTTAATAGGAAAATCATTTGGAACACTCCCCTATTATAAATTAAAAGTTTATTATTACACTGTACATAAAATAAAATCGTCGTACATCGATGGGGGGAAAACGAGGAGTGCGGCAAGGCAGCGGGGTTAAAGAAACGGCGATCTAACTGTTGTTCGTTTTACGGTTAGGTCCGGGCTTCATCCTCCGGGCTCCGTCACTCGGTGTAGCCTGGTGTAGCCCTGCGAGCGAGAAAAAGGGAAGGTCGAATATATTATGCGTGTCAGGGACGTCCTCTCGCTTATACCTACACGAGGTACTGTGTACACCGGTGTGGGACACTGGGACTCAACCGAAAGCAAACGCGGAAGGGAATATTAATGTATTTTAATACGACAGCCAACAAAGTTAAATGGAAGAGCTTCTAGGCCTCTCGCAGGGGATCTTTCGCCGAGAATACTACTTGCTCGGCTTATCGCGGACTTTTTTATGTCTCGTCAAACGAAACGCTACGTCGAGCCGCGGTCTACATGTGCTGAAATTTTAAGATCCCCTGCGGGCGTTTTTAAAATGTACAAATGATGACGAAAATCGTGCTGGAAAGTACCTTCAACCAATAATTTGGTCATTTTCAGTAAATATTTACTTCATTAGTACTTGTTAAATATTTCTTTGATTCATCTAATTCTTTTATTAAAACTATATACTCTTAAAGTCTTATTGTGAATCTTTCACACTAACTTAGTGCGAATCCGTCTTAGTGTGATTCTGACACTATAAGTATGAAGCCTTAGATACTTTGTGAAATTTTGGAGTTAAAATTTTTCACACGATTCATTTCGAGTTATTGCTTCGCACTTAGTGCAAGTGTGAGTCTTGTCATATGCTCACTAATTCGTGTGTAAATCTAACTTCTATCGAAATTTCAAGTGATGCAGTAAATTTAGTCCGTGTGAATCTTATAACCTGGTCGTCCGATTCTTTCTCTACACGGAGAATAGTGTTATACTAAAAATTACTATATTTTTTAGCAATTGGATGACACACTTGTAATATGAGAAAAATTATTATGTTTTATTCTAAAATTTAATATCATTTAGTAAAATTAATAATATTGTTAATTTTTATTATGCATATTGTACATTTTAAAATAAAATATGCTAATTTTCTCATATTACAAGTATGTCTTTCCATTGCTAAAAAATATAGTAATTTTTAGTATGAAATTTTTCTCCGTGTAAGTTAGAGTGAAAATTCACGTTTTAAAGAAATATTTGACGAGTAGTGTTGAAGTAAAATTTTACTATGAAAATTATCAAATTGGTCTCTCAGAGTAAGTGCGTTTTCTGAATTTGGTCTAGTAATCAATAATTATCTGTGATGAATGTGCAACTGTTTTAAAATTAGTGGAATTTTGCCTTTCTAAATGAACCCGATGGGAACGAAGTACATTTTTTTGCTACTAAAAATGAACTCATTCATTCGATTCGTTCATTCATTCAATAATAGCGGCTTGAACTCATTGAAAAATATCGATTCATTCGTATCCATAAATCAGCCATTTTTCGCAGACACCTGTAAGAAGTCTTGGTTATCCATTAATTTTTTTTTTTCATCCAAGGATACAATAATCTACATACCAACTGTACAATTTTGTATTTTTCAGTACATATAGGTACTAAATAACTACTAATTTCGTGAGTTTTAGTACATAGTAATATTTAGCAAATACTAAAAAAAAATTCATTTAGAATTTTCTTGTACACTAAGAGAAAAGTTAATAGTAAAAATGACTATAATACTATTTTGTAACGCAGGGATAGACTCGATAAATAAAAAGTTTTACTAGAAAGTATATACTGAAACAAAATTTGTTAATTTTAAGGAAATGATTTACTTCAATAGTACTTATTAAATATTTATTTGAATCAAGTAATGATTTCATTAAAACTAAATGAATTTATTTGTTCCTAAATAAATTTAGTAGCTTCAAAATATAATTTTTTGACTCAATAAAATATTTAATATGTACTATAGAAGTAAATCATTTCATTAAAATTAACAAATTTTTTTTAGTGTAATAAAATTTACTGAAAGTCCAGTAAATTTTACTACACTTTTTAATAAAATGTTTTAATTGTCGAGTCTATCTCTGCGCTACAAAACAGAATAATAATTTCTACTATCGATCTCTTCTTTCATGTACGTTTTAGTATACTTTTCTTACAATTTGGGCAGCGTGAAAATTTATATCGAGGTTGAAACAAGACGCGTAAGACTCTACTTAGTTTCCGGCGTATGACGATATGCTCTATACGCGTCAACGAGGCAGCGGCCAGAGTATCTGCGTGTACGCAGTGTGAAAAACACACGACTCATCTGATCCGTGTGCGCGCGGTTTGATGAACGGCTGAACCCGACGAGGGTTAAAGGCCGATGATTAAGGATCCCGGCCTCGACTTACTTCCTTTCTCTCCCCTCCCATTCCTCTCGTATATACTTTACACCAAACACCACGAGCGGCCCTTTCTCTCTCTCTCTCTCTCTCTCTCTCTCTCTCTCTCTCTTCCTTCTATCTCGCCGCTCTCCGTGTACCATTTTTTATCCATTCTTCCCTATACGTCAGCCCATTTCCCTTGCCTCCCTTGTACTTTTTTTTTTCTTTTCTTTCTCGTATATCTCGACTCATCAAGAGAGCATCCGACGAAGAATCTAATAGAATATTCCACAGACCGACTTCAAACGGGAGAATTTGAAAATCTTTTTATTCTTGGATAATTGATACCTTTGTTCGTAGGTGACAGAGTTTAAAGGATAACGATGATTCGAATAGTATAGGCAACGAGTAAATTTTTTATTGAATTTTATTTATTTTGTCAAAGTTAGTGTGTACACGGAGAGAAAAGTTAGTAAAAATTGCTATAGTATTTACTAATGGAGGGACAGACTCGATTAATAAAAAATGTTACTAATAAGTATCGTTAAATTTGCTAGACTTGCAGTAAATTTTGCTACAAGTCTACCATATTTTACCATACTTTCTAGTAAATTTTTTTATTAGTCGAGTCTGTCCCTCCATTAGTAAATAGTATAGTAATTTTTACTAAACTTTTCTCTCCGTGTACATAAAAAATCCTGAATAAGGCACACTGATTCCATTTGACGAAATAAATAATTTAATAAAAAATTGGAACGTAGTTAATCATTTGATTCAACTTGATCATTTTTCTTTGTTTCTGCAATGCAAAAAAGAATAATCGCGGAGAAATCAAGCCGAGAGAGCAAACACCCGCGCTTGTTTCATGTCGCTAATGTGCTATAATTGCTTAATTTGTACATTTACGTATAAACCAAATCAATTGCGAAACGCTTCTCCGTCTACCGCTCAATGAGCGCGATGAATCTTTTATACCAGTATATTTCGATTTTCGATACAAACTATATAAGATAATTATCTTATTAAAAAAATTATCTAAAGTTGTTTAAACTGCCCAAATAATGACATAGATCTTTTTTTTACATAATAAACAGACTGTCTCATAGTTTTAATGTACTCTTGTTCCGTATATTATAATCTAAATGCTCGAATCCATCCTTTTAATTTTTAATTAGAATCTCATCACTTTTCATTTTTAATTAAATCTTATTCAATTAGACCGATTAAAAGTGTTATTTATCAAATTAGATATATCAATGTCCGCAATATTAATTATTCTGCTATAAAAAATTGATTTGTAAAAATCAATCTTTTTTACGAACCATTGCATATGATAATCTATTATAAATTACACGTATTTGTGCTTAATTAATTAATCAGTTTTAATTGATTTGCGAGACACTCTTTTATTTTAAATTATAACCTTTATTCGTCTGCAATTAATTGTGCTACTTAAAAGTTTATAATGCACTTAATAGTCTTGAAATTATTGTATAAAATAGTGATGATTGAATTTTAAAAAGTCAGAATATAACAATGATAAATCGTTCAACTGAAATCAAGTTTGACTTGTCCCTTAACAATAACTGACGCTATCAATCAATTTTTTCCTAAAAAAATTACTCTGCAGCCGAACGCACAGAATCGCACGAATGAGCTTACGATACACTAAAACCTATACAATACATCGGAGCGAAAGTATATACACAAGGAACGAACTATAAAATCAATAAAAAGATGTATAAATAAAAAAAGCTGCAAAAAGTGATCCACGTCGTTGGAGCTTTCAACAATTTTAACAAGAGCGGGAAGTGGCTCGAAAAATCGACCCGAATAAAATCGTCCTCCTCACCTGGCCGAATTCAAGCGGGTACTATACGGACATGCTCCAAACGACGTCGCCGGCTTTCTTCATGAATTAAAGATCGAGCGGCAGTTGCGGGGTTTTGCACTATGCGAATCGGGGAAAGGACCTGCGCCGGGCCTCGCTTCAAACTCTTCCTCTCGTCCGACTGGCAGGGCCATTAATCGAGACTCTCCAAAGAAAGAACGGACGAGGGAGTCGGTGATTAACTTGACAAAGAAAGGCTACTCGAAAAACAAAAAAAAAAAAAAATAAAATAATGCTCAGTCTAGTCTTTTTCATTGTGTCCCTGCGTTAATGGACTTGTAAATTTGTTAAAGTTAAAAAGATTTTCATTTAGTATAATAAGGTAGGGGCATCGCGAACGGACCGTTAACGATAAATAAATGCTAAATTTAACTTTGTTAATAAATTATTTGAGAAGAGTAGTTAAATCTTGAATAAATCGAAATAAACGGCGAGTCGAAAATTGCTCGTGTGTATAAGTTAAATGGACCGGAGCGAAAAAAATTTAAAAAATGAAAATCAACTCTATATTGGAGTCAATTTTTAACTTTAATATTCTACTCTACTTTTGAGTAAAATTAAATCGCTCTATTCATATAAAGTCAAATGTTGACTCTAAATTATTCTACTTGAATAATCACTCTATTCATGTAGAGTCATATTTTCACTCTAAATATTCTATTCTCCCTTTAGTGAAAATAAATCACTCTGTTCATGTAGAGTCAAATTTTGATTCTAAATTTTATTGTACCTTTGAGTGAAATTAAATCACTCTATTCATGTAGTCATATATTACTCTAAATATTTTACTCTACCTTTGAGTGAAAATAAATCGCTCTGTTCATGTAGAGTCAAATTTTGACTCTAAATTTTATTGTACCTTTGAGTGAAATTAATCACTCTATTCATGTAGTCATATATTACTCTAAATATTTTACTCTAGCTTTGAGTGAAAATAAATCGCTCTGTTCATGTAGAGTCAAATTTAGACTCTATTGAAGTCAAATGAGTGGTTTCGCTCTATAAACTATAAGAGTGAAATTTGAGTATACAACCGTTTGAGCGTGGGCCATCGGTCAAGATGCATGTCTGGTCGATCGAACGCGAATCGGTGCAATATTGCGAGGTGCTGTTAAGTTGTTGAAAATAATGTGAGCGTCGACTACAACGGCTCGGAGGAGTATGCCTCCGAACTCCTCCCGTGGAGCCGAGAGAGCGAGAATCCAGTTGAATGGGAATGTTGTAGAATGCCGACAAAAACCGCAGGGCCTGCGATCATTAGTCTACGCTTTTGCTCTCGTTCTTTATCTCTCCCTCTCGCTCTTTCTCTTCTGCCTATAACCATCTCCAACAGTTGACCTATACCGGGTGGCACTTTTCGCAATTTCACCCTCGCGATTACTGACGAGAATTTTAGTACAATACTGAGCACTGAGAGAAGTGTCCAGTAAAAATTACTATAATACTTGGAAAAGTTGTGATAGTATGTCAAAAGAAGGTTACCGTACTTCATATTTATTTAATTAATTTACGGATATTGCACCTTTACATAATTATATGTTTGTAAAAGCTTCAAAACTAATCACAGAATTTACCTATAAGTTAAAACAAATTTAATAAGACTTTAATATAAAACATTTTTATCAAATTTTATCAATTTCTCTAAATCTGAAAATGTGAAGTTCACTAGGAAAATATGAATAGTGACATATTTTATGTGAAAACTCGTTCACGTATTTAGCATGTGAATGGTTTTTCACATATTAAATGTCACTATTCACATTTTTCAAGTGAATGTCACATTTTCAGTTTTACACGGAATGTTCTTGTAAATTTTCGTATACGTGTAATCAATTTTACTATAAAATATAGTAATTATTTTAGGTTAGTAATTATTTCATTGTAATAACATTTAACTAAAATATTATTTCAAAAAGAAAATGTCACTCGTCGATTTTCTCTGCTACGTACTCGAGTGAATCACACGGAATTAAAATAAAACAATCAAAAAACAAGCATAAGTCTTGACTATCAATATCTACTTGATATTTATTCTAGATAACTCTGATGAAAACGTATATATAATTACTATCAATCAAATGGAAATTGCGAAATGCAGTATTTGACTTACAATCGTTCGCACTATACCACACCACTTTTACGGGATTCTAAAATCACGCATAACTGCACTCTTAAAAGTTCTCAGTGAAAAATTTCACTATTTCAATAAGTGAACGGTGTTTTTATTTCCGAAACAGTGAACATTTACTTTTTAAATAGTGATTATTCAAAATAGAACCTCCATTTTCGCTATTTCAGAACTAAATAAACCCGCTCACTTATTCAAATAGTGAAGTTTCCACTGAGAACTTTTAAGAGAGTAACTTAAAAATAGAAATGAAAAAATATTCAAGATATAGAGTAATTGAACCTTCTCTCATTATCCCTCCATTGAATAAAGTTATTCTTTTTATCAGCCATCCGAAAGACGCTTGGTACGTAACTAATAGCGGTTCGGCGCAAATTGGCAGCGCACAGCCCCGGCGATAATAACCCCCGGGTCCTTTGCCTCGCAGCGGCGGCAGCATCCATAATGCGAGGCGCTCGCGGGAATAAATCCGCCGGAGGAGAGCGCGGGGGACACCCGGTGTGTACGCTCGGGAGCTATCCGCTCTCGGTGTGTGCCCCGCTGCGCTCAGACTGCTCGCGGAGAGGCTATATGGCCGGGGTGTGTTTTTGCGGGCCTGCAGCCCGCCACTCTCTCCCTCCCACCTCCGACGCGCTCGCCTTCGTCGGCTCGTCCTTCGCAGCGCGAGCGTCGCGCATCGCACCAGGCAGGCCGCGCCGGGCACGAAACTTTGTTTAACTAACGCCCGCAAGAAACGGACCTATTTATATATCGTGCCGGCTAGGCGTAAAGCCAAGCAACCCTCTCGCGGTCGTCCTCCTCGCCCCGCGGCTAATGTATATCTTTGTTGCACCGGGGGAGCCGGAGCCGGCAAAAACCGGCCGAGCGCTCTCGCTGCTACCGCGGGGGAGGATTTTCGCTTTTTTTTAATTTTCAATCTTTTTGTTTATAATTATATTATCGTCGCGGAGAAAAAAAGGATAGCTTCTTCTGCTAAAATTGTGACGACTTTTCCGCGATAATATAAAGCACGAACGCGTGAATTGACGCTCCTCGCTGATTAAAAAACCGGCCGAACGCTCTCGCTGCTACCGCGGGGGAGGATTTTCGCTTTTTTTTTTAATTTTCAATCTTTTTGTTTATAATTATATTATCGTCGCGGAGAAAAAAAGGATAGCTTCTGTTCAAATTGTGACGAGTTTTCCGCGATAATTTAAACACGAGCACGTGAATTCATGCTACTCGCGGTGAAGTAAAAAAATCGGCTGACATAAATGAGTTCGTACCGCGAGGGAGGATTTTCCTTTTATTTTCTTTTTTTATTACATTATTGTTACAGAGAAAAAATAAATACCTTCTTTGAAATCGTGACGAGTTTTCCGCGATAATTTAAAGCACGAACGCGTGAATTCATGCTACTCGCGGTGAAGTAAAAAAATCGGCTGACATAAATGAGTTCGAACCGCGAGGGAGAATTTTTGCTTGATTTTCTTTTTTTATTATATTATTCTTATAGAGAAAAAATAAATACATTATTTTAAATCGTGACGACTTTCACCGTGATAATTTAAAGTACGAACGCGTGAATTCATGCTACTCGCGGTGAAGTAAAAATATCGGCTGACATAAATGAGTTCGGATCGCGAGGGAGGATTTTCGTTTTATTTTCTTTTTTTTATTATACTATTGTTACAGAGAAAAAATAAATACATTATTTGAAATCGAGACGAGTTTTCCGCAGAATGTTAAGTATAGAAACGCGTGAATTTACGCTCCTCGCTATTTAAAAAATCGTCCGAACGCCTACTACTACGCTACTACGGGGGAGGATTTTCGCTTTTTTTTTAGTTTTCAATCTTTTTGTTTATAATTATATTCTCGTCGCGAAGAAAAAAGGGTAGCTTTTTTTGTTCAAATCGTGACTTTTCCGAGATAAATTAAAGTGTGAATTCCCTACTCGATCGCTATAGAGTAAAAAAATCGGTTGATATAAATGAACTTGGGCCGCGACGGAGGATTTTCTAGTTTTTTATTTTCATTCTTTTTTTAATTATATTATTGTCACGCAAAAAAAAAATAAATAGCTTCTTTCAAATCGTGACGAGTTCTCTGCAGTAAATTAAAGTAGGAACGCGCAAATTCCTTTTCCTCGCTAAATTAAAAAAAACCGGCCGAATGCGTCCGCTGCGACTGCGAGGGAGGATTTGCGGATTTATTTTCATTCTTCTTTTACTACATTATTACGCATAGAAAAAATAAATAGCTTCTTTTAATTCGTAACGAATTTTCCGCGGTGAATCAAAGGAGAAACGCATAAATTCATGCTCCTCACTAAATTCAAAAAAATGTTCGAATTCACTAGCTGCGACTGCAAAGAAGGATTTATGTTTTTTTTATTATATATTATATCATGGAGAAAAAATGAATAGTTTCTTGGGTTCATATCGTGATGAGTATTCCGCGGTAAATTATAGTAGAAACGCGTGAATTCCTTCTCCTCGCTAAATTCCAAAAACCCGCCGAATGCGGTACTTGAGACTGCGAGAGAGAGGATTTCCGGATTTATTTTCTTTCTTTTTTTATTATATATTATATCATGGATAAAAAATAAATAACTTTTTGGGTTCTAATCGTGACGAATTTTCCGCGGTAACTTACACTAGAAACGCGTGAATTCATGCTCGTAGCTAATTTAAAAAAATTGGCTGGTATAAATGAGCTTGGACTGCGGAGGAGCATATTGTCTGGCGATAAGATTTTTACGATTTGCCCAGTTTTCGGCGATAAATTAAATAGATTCGGCTAAAAATCGTATCAAACGGAAATATTGTGTTTCCTTTTAATTTTATACGAGCTTGCGCCGGTATTTTACAAGTTTTTCCGCTAAATAGTGGCCGGCAAAATGAAAGTATCGCTACTGAACTGAGTAGCTCGACCCGTCAATTTCTTAGCAGGCTATTTCAACGGTTTTTACGCAGTTTGCAGTTTCCATACCTCGGAAGTGGAGAACAGATTGAAAAAATAAAAAGTATTTTCATAAACTTTGGCGAAATGATATATTTCATTTTCTCAATAAAGTTCACAGTGTGAGATTGAAGCGGTAGACAAGAATTTCCAGTAATCGCCTCTTAATCGCTCGTTCAAGCACACTTCCCGTGTTTCCACTTCCGCGTTTTCTTTAAAAACGAAAAAGAAAATAAAATAAAAAAAAGTAGCATCGTCATCGTCATCGGCAGAAAGAGTGTCCCCGACGAATTGGGATTATCCGAGCCCTGGTACAGTCATACCCGGGGCTCGGCCGCCAGTGGCGGGAGAGAAACAGAGACAGAGATCTCTCGTACACGGGTATAGGGCCGGCTCGTTGGAAACTGAGCGGAGCTGGAGCGCAAAAAGCGCACCAGACAGCGCCGGGGCTTTTTGCCTCGCGTCAGCCGCGCTCGAGCGATCGCTCCGCGTTCCTCGGCGCTTTTTGCCTCCGCCTCGCCCCGGCTTATACTCCGAGAGAGCGAGAGCTCCTGTTTTTTGTCGCCCTCGGTCCGTCCCTCGCCGCGCCGAGCTCGCGCCAACGAACGAACGCCCGACTCTCTCTCCCCCTTTCCTCTCCCTCATTCTCTCTCGCTCCCGGCCTCGAAAATTTTTCCCGAGCGTGCTCCGAGGATTGATGCGCGCGGATCGCGCCGCGGAGGTTCTATAGGTATAAAATAGGTATATATTCCGCGTCCCCGCGTATACTCGCGGACAAAAATTTCCGTTCAAAATTTCCTGGTCATTTTCGCTATATTAAGTAGCAATAGGCAATCTTGGTCTTCCAAGCAAATTTAATTGATTTATGCGTGTAATATATACGCGAAGAAAGAGTAGATGTAAAAGACAATATGTTTATTGTACAGAAAAAAAATTGCGGTAATTTCGAGTAACTATTTTGCTGTTTGAACACAAAATGTAAAAAAAAACCATTAAGTAGCAATTGACAATCTTGGTCTTCCAAACAAATTTAATTGATTTATGCGTATAATATATACGCTAAGAAAGTGTAGATGTAAAATACAATACGTTCATTGTATAGAAAAAAAATTGCGATAATTTCGAGTAATTATTTTGCTGTTTGAACACAAAATGTAAAAAAACCATTAAGTAGCAATTGACAATCTTGGTCTTCCAAACAAATTTAATTGATTTATGCGTATAATATATACGCGAAGAAAGTGTAGATGTAAAAGACAATACGTTTATTGTATAGACAAAAAAAGTGCGATAATTTCGAGTAACTATTTTGCTATTTGAACACAATATGTAAAAAAACCATTAAGTAGCAATTGACAATCTTGGTCTTCCAAGCAAATTTAATTGTTTTATGTCAATATCTACGATATATTTATACATAGTATATTTTAAATTGTTGTCGATAGTATAGTAAATTTTTACTCGTCGTTCATTAAATACTTTACCATATTTAAGTGGTAAGATAACCTGTCGATTAGGTATATTAAGAGCCCATTTTGGTAATTTTCAGTAAATTTACTTCAATATTACTTATTAAATATTTCTTTGAATCAATTAATTATTTTGTTGAAAATTTTAAATTCATTTAGTTTCAAAGAAATACTTACAAGTAAATATTTATTGAAAATAACCATATTCATTTCTCAGTGTGCTATACAAAAAAAAAGATTAACAAGTATTATTAAATTAAATATTTACTTAAAATTGCCAAAACTGCTTCCTCAGTGTGCACTACATAAAAAAGAATATTCAGACTTTCGTAGATATACCATACTGCATTTTTTGATAGACCGAGTTTGGACGTGGTGACCGTAATACGGTTACATAGGAATTTTTTATGAAAATTATAGAAAGTTTGTTGCCAAGTGAGCCGCAATACTCGTTAGTTTATTGGAACAATAATTTGTTCGTTTGGTCGGCGAGGCTCTCCCGATGCTCATTAGTCAAGGCCTGTCAAGTGTCAGGCCGTCTAGCCGGTCCTCTCTGTCTTTCTCGCGCTCGCCCCCTCGGTCCTACGCTCGTGTCGTCCACGCCGGCGCGACCCTTTCTTATCATGGCTACCCGCCGTCGGGTGAACGGCCTTTATGGTGGAACACACTCGCCTGCTCCTGTAACTAAAAGGAAGATAAAAGATGGACCCAAGACAGCGGATAGAGGAAGTCGTCTTCGTTTCATTACACTCTCTGACGCCGCAAAGCCGCAAAGGTGCCATTGTTTTTGCTTTTTTGCGGAAGCTCGACGGCTACTTTACAGCGGCAAAAAAATTATTCGATGCAGACCGATACCTGATATACCTGAGCAATTAGCTCTCGGGCGCTTTCGATTCCGGTGGGCGATATCGTGTAATAAAATCTTTGTCGATTCATGCAACTTTTCGCGAGTTCAAGCTCTCAACCGATCGAATCCTTACACGAATTGCTCCAACTTTTCACGAGTTCATTCAACTTTTACATGAAATAAATAAATAAATAAAACGGTGCAATTTAGCTTGGCCTGAAAAAAGAAAATAAATCTTTTTAAACTTAAGTTGCACACTTTTTCAATGTAATTGCTTGTAACAAGGAGAAACTAAAAACACTCGGATATCTCGAGGGGACAAAAAGAAAGTTATGCCCTTTGCCGGGAAGCCGCAGAATGCGACCGATGCTCAGAACGGTAATTTTACTATAGAAGGGGGTATGCAAGAAGGAATTCCCTTGTGATAATGAAATCACTATTCCATTTATTAATCGCAGAGGTCGGCATTCCAATATCTGCAACTCCGAAATTACGTAATCATTAGCATTAGTACGGAATTTTTATCGAAACTTATCTTTTAAAGTTTAATGCTCCGTTTAATTAAATATCAAAAAATACATTTTATGTAACTTACATATCACCAATGAATTATCAGTCATAAGTAATTTCTTAATAATTTTCAGCAAACAAGCGGTTTTCGATGGCAAGAAAGCAATCAGAGGTGGAATCCCCTTTGTCTTCCGTAAGTAACTGCGTACATCTCGCAGCAAAATGAAAAATTAAATAAGATGACCAAGTGGTAAAATAAAGTTAGACAATTTATCGACAGCACAATTTGGCCAGTGGACATTCGGGCCGGGGCACGGCTTCGCCAGGATAGTACGCTGGACCGTGGAGAAGTCGCCGGAGCGACTGCCGAGCGGCGACGTCGAGGCGATCTTCTCCCTCATGGACAACGAGTTTACACGTTCCATGTGGAACTATCCCTTTAGACTGACATACAGGCTAATACTGCGCGAAAAGGAGCTGCACTTCAATATCGGAGTGTACAATCCGAGCAAGGAGCACACCTTCAGCTTCAATCTCTTATTGCATACGTACTTCAAGGTGCCGGACGTCAGGAGGTGTCAGATCACAGGTCTCCACGGATGCACCTTTATAGATAAGGTAGAGACTTTATTTATTTATTAATTTTACCTTGAGTGTCCATGTAAAGTCCAGTTTATTCATGTTTGCAGAGGGAGTGATAACATATTTTATTCTCTAGACTAATTTTACTCTCCGGAGAATCACTTTGCTCCTTGGGGAAATTTTTTATGTTACTTACGGGAAACTCATGTTTTTCTCCAGAGGCACGTTCTATTCTCCGAAGATACACTTTAGCTTCCACAGCCAGATTTTTAACTTTTGTAAACATATTTTAGTTTTTGTAGACACATTTTACTTGATTTTTTGTCAAATAAACTGGACTTATGAATGATTATAGAATGAAAGAATTTTGTCACTCTAATCGTCCAGAAAGTCCACTTTATTGATCTCTTCAGAGAGAGAAAAATCATATTTTATTGTCTAGACTTATTTTAATCCCTGAAGAAGCACTTTACTCCCTTAAGGAAATTTGACTCTCCGGAGAGTCACTTTACTCTGTGGAGAGATATTTTACTCCTCGGAGGCACATGTTACTCTCCAGAGGTATATTGTATTCTTGGAAGGCACATTTTAGCTTACGCAGAAACATTTTAATTTCTGCAAACATATTTTAGTTTTCATAAATATATTTTAGCTTCCATAGACCTATTTTGTATCTCGTAATCACATTTTATTTGATTTTTTGTTATATAAAGTGGATTTATAAATGATTAGAGTGAAAAATTTCATGTGCACCTCAGCACTCACAAAAATGGATTCTTAGTCTTAGGAGACAATTCCACTAAAGCATTATCTACTTAATTTTAAAATGAATTTATTAAATTGAAGAATATATCTGTTTCAGTATAATGCTCAATAAGTTTACTAGAAGTATAGAATCCTCTGAATTTTATCATAAATATGTTAATTATTCATATTTTTCTGCTTATTACAGAGACTTTTTCATTTAATCAATTCACTTCACTTTTTATATTAAGTGAAAACTAATAGTTAATTCACCAATTAAGAATTTATCGTGCAGTCTATTTATTGGAAGACGATAATCTATTTATTTGAAGAAGAAATCGTTTACTTTTTAGCAAATTAATCATAAATGATGGTCCGCTTATCCACGGCATAAATAAGTTTGGCTCTATAATAAGCAGATTTTCCAGTGCTATTTAGTGGATTCTTCAACCAGTTAGAGTAAATTTTTGAGAGTGAGGAAGAATAGATGGTTATTCCCTTGGTGCATAAATAACTATAACTACACTCACAAAAATTTAATCTAAGTGGTAGAAGAATCTACTAAATAGCACTGGAAAATCTACTTATTTTAGAGTTAAATGTAATTATGCCGTGGATAAGCGGACCATAGTTTACGATTAATTTACTAAAACCTAAACGAATTCATCGTCTGAAATAAATGGACTGGATGATAAATTCTAAATTGATTTGTTGAGTATTAGTTTCCGTTTAATATCATAAACATTAAGTAAAGAGAATTGAATAAATGAAAAAGTCTCTAATAAGCAGAAAATTACTAACAGCGGATTCTATTGTTCTAGTAAACTTACTGAGAATTATATTAAAGTAGGCATATTCTTCAATTTATGAAATTTATTTTAAAATTAAGTAGATAATGTTTAAGTGGATTGGTCTACTAAGACTAAGAATCTATTTTTGTGAGTGTAGTTAATAAAGAAGGAGAATGGAAGTTAAAGTTTTTCTTTCGCCTTTTATTTGCAGACAAGGGACAATCAGATATTCCAGGAAGGCCGGGACGTGGTGACGGTCTGCGAGTGGACGGACCGCATCTACCAGAACACCCAGCCCGAGCACATAATCACGAACGTCGTGTCGGGCAGGAAGATGCGCGTCCAGAAGTACAACTTCCCGGACACCGTGGTCTGGAATCCCTGGCTGGAGAAGGCGCGCGACATCCCGGACTTCGGCGACGACGAGTTCCCAAACATGATCTGCGTGGAGAGCGGCCACGTGAGCAGTCCCGTGATCCTGCTGCCGGGCACGGCCTTCGAGGCCAGTCAGATCCTCCAGGTGATGTGAGTGGAGGGCGGAGGAGGAGGAGGATCGTCGCAAAGCGTCGGCGCCGGTAGCGTCACGACTGCAGCGTCCGCGAGTCCGGCCGCCCCGGGCCCGATGCTCGCCGCCGGGCCGGCCGTCTGGTCGAGCGCGCCCGGCTGGCTCTACGTGGCCGCACCGCCTGGATCCCAGCCCTCAGCGCCACCGTCCTCGACCCATCCGCATCATCCGCACCACCCGCACCATCACCACCACCACCATCTCCATGCCCACTGCGTCGCCCAGAGCTGCACCATATGCTCGCTCAATCTCTGAATTTTTTATTTCTTCGCGCCTACTTTTCTCGCCTTCCTGTACCCGATTGGTAATGGAAACTTTGTAACGCTGAAAATCCAAATCAACATTGAACATGGCTAATTGACGTTGAACGTTGAAAATCATCGTTGACGTTAATTTAAACGTTAATTTGACCATTGTCTTAAACGTTTATGTCGACAGTTCCCAAAAATTCATTGTAAACCTTGATTTGCAACGTGTTCTAAAAGTTGATTTTGAGCGTTGATTGTCAATGTTAATTTTTCGCGTTGAACTATGCATAATCTTTATACAGAATTAATGCGGATTTTTTCAAAATTTCTGTAGAAAATGTAATGAAAATTTTTGTGCAGATTTTCTGCAGAATTTATGAATAAAACTGCATAAATTGTAGAATTTGCAGAGGTGTATACTAATTGTAAAGTTTGTATAATTTATGCAGAAATTTGTCACACGAACAATTTCAATATTTCCATTTTCACCTGGGTATTTACTGTTTCTCTGCTTCCACAATGTGTCGCTTCAATTCACTCGTTGCGTCCTCACTCTGTACTTCGTATATCACTTTGCTTACATAAATTTGCAAATAATAACTAAATGTATATCCAACATTCCTCTGGAGGAATTCCAAAAGTAAACATTCCAGTGCTCAGCTTTTCTTGGGAGTCTCCTACCAGTTCGATGCACTTTTTTACAAATCATTTCTCATAAAGAAATCATACTTTTTTTTCACTGACAGAATAATAAAAATGACAAGTGGTGCTATATTGTTGCAACTTTAAAGGCGACACTCAATAAAATTTTAGCAATAACAAAAGTAATTCAGCAAAGTAAATGTAATTTAATAAAAAAAAGAAGGAAAGATTTAACGAGAGATATAAAGAATGATATGCCTCTTGCCAAAATTTTAATACTACGTATAGGAATAAAAAGAAAACGTTATATCTGTGAATCTTATGCCGTACCATTATGGTAAATCATCGAAGTACGTGTAAGCAATAACTACAATTTTAGTATACCAGTCGTTAATGTACACGACGAATAAAAAAAAAAGTATATTTGGTGTGCGTCTTCAAAATTAATAAACAAGCGCAAGCGTATATAACATATTATACATAAACATTTCAGCGTTTAAAGAAAATGTGAGGAGACAAAGGACGAGAGTACACTTCTCAGTCTCGCGTCGTTCACTGATACTATGCGATTAAAGAGACCAGTGAATTTTTAAAGAAATATTTTAACAAATAACTGTTGCATTACGATTATTCCTAAAACAATTCCTTGTACAGGACAATACGAATTCATTTTTATCGATTGAAAATCGACATGTTACTTCAGATACACTTAGAGATAATAATTTTACAATGGTGCTCTTACGGGATGTATTTTAACTAATAATTTACATCAGAGTGCCATTAGAAACCTTTTACGTAGACTCTAGTATTTTAATTAGAAACTTTATTTCATTTCTTTAAGATCTTATTATGCTTATTATCAAAATTGTACTTTTTATAAGAAAATTTAATTTTTTTTTATCGTTACATGTCCCAAACTGTGTGTACAATTGAAAACTATTTCAGCGACCATCACTATGAATACTAAAATATTCTGATATCTCTTTAAAGAGATGAAAATGATTAAGGATAAGCAACTTTTATTAATATTAGACAATGATCTATTCATGTTGTAGTTTTTGCAATTAATTTTTGTTTAATATTCTGTAACACGTATTTTACGCAGACAAGAAGGTAAAGATTGTTACAAAGTTTGGTTTGTAGAGGCTAGTACATCCTTCTCCGTTACTATGTGCATTTTATTAATTTTTATATTATCTTTTCCCACTTTAGCATTATAAGATTCAGTCTTCCATTGTATTTTATAAACATCTGTTGAAATTTATACCAATTTATTAATGTAATATCTGTTTTTCTTTTAATTGAAATAAATACAAACACAAAGAAAGTGAGTTCTCAAAAGTTAATAAATTTATACTTTTTTTGGAAAGTACAATAAACAAAAACAAAAGTGTATTCTTGTTTGCATTTTGTTTCGTCAAATGTTATTTATTGTACCTATCTTTTTCTATCGTGAAGGGATTACAATTGAAAGCCATCAAGTATTTTATATTTTTTTATTAAAATTTTAACACTTGATAGATTTATTGTAAATTATCGGTTCTGACTAAAATACAACATCCTGCACTCATCAGATGTCACTATTTACAAGTTCATTGAATCAAAGATTCACATTTACAAATTGATTAAACTCATCATTAAGATATATTGTTTTTTCCTTCTTAACGTAAACTCTAAACGTAAAAGTGCTCAATCAATTCATTCACAATAATCTATTAAATAGTTCATGAAAATAAACCTTATATAAATTGGACAATAAACACGTTCAAAGTTGTGTGCAGTCATAAACAATTGTACTAAATCAGAAAATATTCATACATTATGTCACCATCTTTACACTTTTCTTTTATCCCTCAAATTGAACAGAGCTGCTCGGAAATTATTTTAAAGAAAATTCGTATTTTTTTTGTTCATCATCATTAATAATTGTTTAAAATGTTATTTACAAATACTTTAGGTACAAATTACTTCACTGCCTGGTTTCCCATCTCACCATCTTGCTTCTTTAATTGTTTTTCTCTCATCCGGTCTGCATCTCTGCAATGTAGCAATTTTTAATTATTAGTACTTTAAAAGTTTAGAGTAAAATTATTATAATAAATAAATGATTTAAAAATATAGTACAATAAATTAAATAGAATCCAAATTTACCTTTGTTTTCTCTGTTCAAGGGTAAGGCCCTTATTACTTTCTTGCTCGGCAGCAGCTTTTTTTGATTGTTTCTTCATATTTTTAGCTCGAGCTAACTCACGTTGATTTCCACCTGAAATAAATATTAAGTTACTTGAAATGAATCATTTGACGATCTCTATTCCATGTAAACTAAAGACTCCGAAAAAAAAGTAACATTTATATATAGAGCAAGAGTTTCTTTTTTAATTCATTGCTAATAACGTTTAGCACATTAGGGTCAATAACCTAAATAATTGTATTTTTGTAACAACACACATTGGATACAGATAAGTACAAATAAATACGCTCCGAAATCTCTAAAACTGATAAAACTGATTTTCGACAAGGCAGAGGCTCGTCCGAAATGGAAGTTTAGAAAAGAAACGATAGAATCATCGGAGATTTTTCTGGAAGCTATAGGTGTACTCTCATCTCTACGTCTGGCCAGCGGGATATCGAATTTCATTCGACTCGCCACGTATCTACTCACTGGATCAACCGAAACATTCTTATCGCAGCAAAACTCGTGTTTCTACTACAAAACTAACATAAACAATTGATTTTCGATGATTAACAAATAAACAAGACGCAACGAATGAACAAACACTTCCGTAAGCCTCAAACTTCCGGAGCACAAAACTTTCTCTTCTCGTTCATCTCTATCGATATTTTTCACTGAATCACATTTTTAAAATAACTAAAAATTTAAAAATTAACAAATTCTGTGAAAAGTAGTCAAAAGCGGCAGACGGTATCCTCGTACCCCCTCGAGGCGTGAAATGTACGCAGCGCACGCCATGAAAAGTTTACTTACGAGTCATGATTTTTAGCCTTGATCTCCGATAAACAAGAACTCGAAAATTTCGAGTCGCGATGGACTGAGCCCAGCTGCACCAGCGGCACCCTAAAATCGCGGGCCGTTAACTGCGACGATTGCTTGTTTCACGAGTTGTTGTAGGTACGTCGACGAGGCACCGCAGAGACACTCGAACGCCTGCAGCACCACAACAGCCCGCGGACGGTTTGCTTTGAGAAAAAGATGAGTGCATGCAGACACGTTTATACTAAATATACGATCGGACACAATCCGATAGAATATACATAAGCGGGGCTCGAGCTCGATTCAGAGTCACGGCAGCTGAGCTGAGTGCTGACGAGTGCGTCATGAGTGCGTCGCGCTCGTGTAGTGTGGCGTCAACTTTTCCAGGATGATTCTTATGCAGAGGTCGCTGCGGACGTTTGCTCATAAAGTTCAGATGCTCGAGGCATGTATATAGAGCCGCAGCATAACAAGTAGTATAGAAAAGCTATAAATAATATATTATATTTGTTTGTACAGTATTTCTCTATTTTATATTACTTTTGCATATTTTTGTGCAAAGAATTTTCATCCATTTAATATTAAATAAAAAATTATTAAATATTGTTTTATTAAAAGAATTTTTTTAACGATCGGATGTGTTCCGCCGGAAGTACTTTTTGCAAGTTGTTTAATAAACAATGATGATGAAAAATAATAATAAACAATTACCTTTCAGATAATCGTGACTCCGGAACTTCTAACAATGAAAAAGTCGCGGAATTTTATCATATCGTTTAAAGCGCGATAAAAAATAATATTTCTTTTAAATAATTTAAAGATTAAGGTATTTTGTCTTAACAATACCTACGACTTCCTGTTTGATTAAATAAATCAGATATATATTTTATCTTCGTTTGAAAAAAAAAACGTAATTTAGAGATCTTTGTATTTTTTTTATTTTTTTCCTAGTAATCCTCTTACACTGCGATAATTTTATTTCAAATTATTTTCTTAAGTGAATAAGTAAATTAAATATGTTGATAGTGTAAGGTATTCATGAAAAATTAAATGCGACGATGTCATATAAAACGATTTATTGACTTTTGTATAAAGAAACCAAAACTGGATTTACTATTCAATTATTTTACGCTCAGCTTTTATGCAAGATGTAGAATTGACAAAAATTTTTTTATAAAATTAACACAGATATCACCTTGCAATAACAAGTGTAAAAATTGCTGAAAAGTATCCTGACGAATACATAGTAAACAAGATCATAATCTTTCAACGAAAGGCTTTAAAAAAGTACATTCAATAAATCACTCATTCGGCAAATTCAATGCAGTAAACACTGATTCAAATACTGCACAAAAAGTTTCTTTTCATTTTTTTCACTAGGTCTCAAAAATAGTACACTTCACTCTGTTAATTGCGGCCCCCGTGTGGCATGTTTTCTTAGAGGGTAAAAGCATTTAACAAGGAATGGTTGCCCGGCTTATTCCTATAAAACAAATGCATTGTGATGAAAATATGTGAAATTTGAAAAAGTAGTAGAACATGTTTAAGTGTTTCTTAATCATTAAGACTGAATTCTTAAATTAGTATTTTAAAAAATGCTCGGTATTATTTGATTACTTTAAAGTATAAAAACTTGTAAAAAAATAGACTAATGACATAATTTTTGACAAAATCTTAAAATTGTTGCGTAGCACTTATAAATCTGAAAATGAATGGAATTGCCGTTTTTACATTATATTACAAATGCTCTTAAAGTAAGATAAAGCTGGCCGCGTATTTAAACGCATAAGGAAGAAATTATATTTTTCTCTTTTTTACAGTTCATCTTGAACTTTAGTTGGCTTGCCATTGCGATCGTATCCCTTCAATGGTTTAGTCGAGTGCTTAGCGATGTACTTGATGAAGTCATCCAATTCCCGGCCTCCTTCGTATTTTACTGGGCTGTCCTTAGAGTCCTTTGGTACCCAGAACAAGGTCGGGAAACCTCGAACTTCGAAAGGCTGTGGTACATCATTGGCCGTAGCATCAAACTTAACAATGGCTACCTCCTCATCAGCCAATTTGTCTCCTACAGATAAAAGTAATAGAATTATATATTTAAAAAGTAATTATTTAAATTATATTTTGAAAGAAATATTTTAACAGACTCCTTACCTAATTCATCGTAGATGGGTGCTAATTTCTTGCAGTGACCACACCAAGGAGCATAGAATTCAATGAGGGTATCTTTGTCGTTGTTTGTGACGATTTCATCGAAATTCTTAGCAACAGCAACCTTTACGCTGGCCGAGTTGTCTTCTGGAATAGGCTCAGATTTTTGGTAAGGTTCGAGAGAACCAGCCTGCAGGTCGTTTAAGAACGTTTCAAAACTTTCAATGCTAAACTCATCTTGAAGCACGAATTTCTGGTTGCGCTCGTCGCGAGCCAGGATTATCGGCTTGTCGCCTTTGACGAAGTCAATACCGAATTCGTTGAGTTCGTGCTGGAACAGATCTTTGTTGGAGATTGCAAAGGTGTAGTCGGCAAAGTTTTTGGCGACCTTCATGATGCGGTTTCGCCAGTAGTTTGTGCCCTTGACGTTCTTAACGTAATCAACAGCGTAGTAGGCAACGACTAGAGGAATCTTGAACTCGGCAGCGTTATCACGAGTACGGACGCCAACCAAACCATAGCTGTAAGTTAATAAAAAATGTAAATAACAGTAGTTCCGTTACAATTTACAAATAATTTAAATAAACGCTTAAAAAAATTATGATTTTAGAAAACTTACTAGTTTTGTTTAATAAATTCACTGATTTCACTGACAGAGTCACCACCTTCAAAGACAAGTTTGCTCTCTTCAAATTTGTTTTGCAGCACCTTAGGTCGGTAGATAACAATTTTGTTTCTAAAATAAATTTACGAATTTTTTATATTTTATATAAATTAAAACGTTTTTCTTTGACATTTAAATTATATTTAAATTATATCGCCTTACTTGTATCCCTCTTTTTCCAAGATTTCTTTGTTAATAGCATGTCCAAATCGTACTTTTTCTCTCAATTTCTTAGCCACCGATTGGAAGTTATGAGCCAGTGAAGAGGAATCTTTCTCAAAGAATCCAATGACACTGGTTTCATCAGTGTCCAAGTAAGCCTCCAATGCTTTCACCGAAGTAAGCTCCTTTGAAGCTGGTCCAACTTGAGCCTGTGAGGAAAAACATAATCAATCTGAGCATATCCAGTAATTCCTTTCAGTTCTCGTTCAATAGGATTTTAATATCTCTTACCTTCATGTATTTAACAATACCAGCAGCTTCTCTAGGTCCGTTATAATCGCCAACCATCTCATCCTTAGCAAATATCTTCAAAGTTGGGTAACCGCTAACGAGAGTACTTGCTGCAAGTATCCTTACCGGCCTCGGTACAGTCAACTTTTGCTAAGGCAATCGGAGGATCGCTGCCTCTCAACATTTCACCAGCTTTGGCGTACTCGGGCTTCAGTCTCTTACAGTGTCCACACCTGATACAATTAATCGTTTCTTATAAAGGATATACAGCAAAGTACCATACAAAATTACTCTACTTTTATAGAATTCTGTATGCAATAGAAGAGTCTTAAAACGAAGAAAAAAAGTAAAATTCACGGCTAAATTAGTAGCTGCAGTTAAATTACAAACAGTGCACCAGTCTTTGTTGTATAAATAAACTCACCAAGGAGCGTAAAACATGACGAGCGTGTTATCATGGCGCCGGAGTTCCTCGGCGAAGTCGCCGTCGCCCCACTCGAAGACGTCCTCCTCGGCGGCCCAGCAGTGTCCCGCCAGGCCGACGATAAGCGCCAGCAAGACGCACTTGGCAATCATATTGCACCTCGCAATTTTTTCCCACGAGATAAAAATGCAAATCTCCGGCTCCGGCGCTTGTGCTTCGAGAAGTGCGAGTGTACACTGTACGCAGCTCGCGCGTTGCTGCCGGCGTGTCAGCGGTGAAGACGTGGCCTCTCCTCCTCTTCGTCGCTTCCAACGTACGGCTCCTCGGGGCTCAGCAGCGCGCTCTAGCAACCCTTTTTCGGTGTCTCTGTCTCTCCGCCGCGACTTTTCGCTCTCTAAGCGGCCACTGCGAGTGTACGGCGTATTCGCTCGCTTCCCTCTGTCTCTCTTCGCGCGGCTCTTGCCTTCCTTCTTCTCGGCTAAGGCTCGCTCTGTTCTTCTCGATTTTAGTGCTGTCGCCTCGCGATTGGTCGGTGCAGTGCCGGCGAGGCAGTACTACCAGTGTATAGCTTCCTTTTGCTGTGCGCTGCGTACGAAGCCTTTCGTTTTTCTAACGATGAATGATCCAATTTATATGAGCAACATTTCGCGTCTATTGTTGCGATTTTACTTTTTTTCTGTCTATCCATTTTTTAAACTTCTTTTTTTTTCCATTTTATTTAGTGTCCTGTAGTAATAAGTTCGTTGAGTGCGATACGATCGTATTGACAGCTTTTTAAATACAAAGATAAGATATGAATATTAAATTAGATCGGAGAAGAGAATCAATTTCACATGAATTATATATGTTGTTAAACAAATTATTTACGCATTATTGATTGTGCAGTCTGCAAGTTATACATTAATTTATTTACTTATAGCTGTCAGCGGGTGAAAAGCATCTATGCAATGATAAAAGAAATAGAAAAATTGCAAAGAAACGTACGATATTTAATGACTACAATTTCCTGATAGCATAGTGCATTTATAAATGCTCAAATTTAAACGACAAACATTCAGACTAAAATAATAGGTATTTAAAAATAATATTTTAAAACGTTGCAAACTTTTAAATTTTCTGTAGACTTTTTGTATCGAAATAAATAAATAAAATGGTTTGATCGAATTAAAACTTGGAGTTTTATTTAAACAATCTGAAATGACCTAAAAAAGTTAGCGCACAATGTTCTTTGTGATCTATTATTTAAGAAAATAAAAGGACATTATTTTTTACACAATATAATTAATATAATAAATGTAATAATTATTTTGTATATTACAGTTTTATAAAGTGTAATTATTTTATATTTATATGTAATTTTGTAAATAATAATAAATAATGTATATTATGTGGCCGTAACTTACCTTTTACAGATAAAGTAGAAATTCCTAAAAATTATCAACAAATATCAATGAAGTAATTATAAGTAGATGTTATTAAAGGTAGATGCCACTTTTTGTTTCATAAAATAGTTAATACTGTCGCGAAATTCAAAGTTAAATATTTTTACGAATTTGACGGTAATAAGAACAGTGATGTCGATCGCGGGGAATCCCTTAGGGAATTACCTCAAATATACATTTATTTTGTTTTTTTCTTTCTCTCTCTTTTTAAGAACTCCCTTTATACTAAAAGTACAATACACGATCAAAATAAACAATTCATAAACTAAAATATCTACTAATGTAAAAGAGCGCATTTAAAAAAAATAAAAATAAAATCATATACAAGAAGACGATAAAATAAGCAAAGTATATGAAAGTATTAATTAATTAAAAATAAAATGTTTTGACGTCGACAATAAATTTTTATTGCATAAAAAGAACTTTAGAATTTACGCCAAAGCTTCGCGTTGAGTATTTCCTTTCAAGTGTAGCCTGGACACTGAATTAAAAAAGACAATTAATCTAAAAAAAAAAATGGAAATATATATACCTCAAGACCTCTGCGTGGAAACGGTCTAAAATTTGAATACCGCGCGGAGATAAAAAGAAAAATAACCCGCACTTAAATTTTCGTAAAGGAATAAAAAAGAAATTTTCATAGAAGTGAAAAATCATTCCGACCAGCGTTAATGTATTCAAAGATCTGTACTTGAAGGAAGATAATAGGCAGAGCTTACAAGGGTTAGAGAAAAGTGGCGGCTCGTAAAATTCAGGCGAGTATTACGCAAAGTACAACATATCGTTCTGCGAATTTGCATACTACACCTCGTAGCTCGTATACACCAGTAGTAGTAGTACTAGTAGTAGTAAAGTACATATACATATATATATATATATATATACACCTGTAGGTGAAATGTTGAAGTTCTAAGGGATTGGGGACTCACGCCGCTTTTAACTGAGTATAAACTCGTTGAGCCTGAGAATTATTCGTATGTTTATTTACGTATTTGTTATTAAAAAGTATGCGTGTGAATTTTATTAGCAAAAATAAAAGTTTGTATGAGCTATACGCTCTAAATCTGAAAATATGAAATTCGCATTAAAAATGTGAATATAGTAACAGATTTTATTTAGAAAGTCGTAAATAATGATTTAATATGTGGACGAATTTTGACAAACAAAATGTCACTATTCTCATTCGGTATAAGAGAATTTTCACATTTTTACATTTACGAGGTAGTGAATCACTCAATTTACGCTTTAATTATAAACTTATCCTATTTTGTACTATAATACTTTGAAAACGTGTTAATATATTAATATATATATTTACACGGAGAGAAATGTTATAGTAAAAATTACTATGTTTGGGATATACTCAACGTATGAAAATTTTTACTATAAAAAATACTAAAAATTCTTATGTACATATAACTATCTCGTTTCATCCGCAAGGTTCTTTATTCAATTTTACAAATTTTCGCGATTGGTTAGTGTAATTTAAGCGTCAGTTGGGTCATTCACTACTACTTTGTAAATTTGAAAATGTGAAAATTCGCTTACTAAATGTGAATAGTGTCATTTTGTTTGTCAGCGCTCTAAAAATATGTGAAAATCACATCAAATAAGTAAATATACACTCATTGTACGCGATGAGTCGTTGATCGAGTGAATAAGTGGATTATCACGTAGAATAAATATATGCACTTATTCGATGTGAATTTGACATATTTATGTTAGAGGATTGACAAAATTTAGTTCGTCGATATGAAAATAAATAAATAAATAATTTTAGAGAGGAAATTCATCGTTCGACATTTCGTTTGTCAAAAAAGCGAATCGCTAATTAAATTGATCGATTATATTAAATGAAATAAAAAATTTGATATAAAATTCTGCAAATTAATTGAGAGCCACGAAGAAGCTATTTTCCCGTGGCATGTATGCAGGTGGGGAAGGTGGAGTCCCGGAGTCCTTCTCTATATACACCTATTCGTCAGCGAGCCAATGGCAGGGCGCTAGAAGTCGAGAAGCCGAGAACGGCCAAGATTAACGATCTGACTATACATGAGCTTTCAAGAGTATTACCCAAGGGGAGGGAGAGGCGAGACACACGAGCCCCTCTAGCCCTTTTTGCGCAAACCTTCGATTTTCCCCTTGCCTCGGAATTTTGCCCCTATACTGTACCCCCGAGCTTTTCAAGTTCTACGCGTTAAAAAAAATCGAGCTAGTGCAAAGTACAATGACTTACAGCATGTGATCCAGATTAATAAGGCCAATGAGATTTTTTCAAACAGATAATGAGTATTTCATTTTATTATTATAATTATTAGTTCTCTGCTGAAAACATTGATAAATAGTAAATATTTACTTCAATAATACTTGTTAAATATTTCTTTAAGACTAAATTAATTTATCTATTTCTAAATAAATTTAGTAGTTTCGAATTAAGTATTAGATGATACAAAGAAATAAATTTAATAAGTGCTATTGAAGTAAATATTTACTTAAGATTACTATAAATTGGTCTCTCAGTGTACGAAGAACTATAATATAAATAAATATATTAAAGGTATGATGAAAATAAAACGTCAGCTTTCTTTTAGACCGGCTACTGCGTAATTGCACGATTGATAACAGATAACGATTATTTCATTTTATTGTATTTTAAAATATGATTTTTATCAGTAAGAGAATTATCACTATTATCTAGTACTTACTCTCTAAATTTGAATCAGTGAAAATTTAACATATTTTTCATTTGTGAATATGTTAATTTCACTTATTAATGAGTAAATATTTAAAAAAAAACATTTTTTTTTCTTTTTTGGCCACAACGGATCAGGCCGACACTGGTTCGATCGGAAATTTTTCCACAGGATTTATATTGATTAAAATATTAAATAATTCACTTATTTAACTAAATCTATATATAATTCTTATTTCAATAAATAAATGTTCTCGTATTGATTATGTGACCATTCACATTTCTTATCGCCAATAAGTGAATTTCCACTGATTTAAATTTAGAGAGCATAAGTTCAGACTTTACTTTCATTATACAAATTCTTTTTGATCATTTAATAAATAATAAATATAAATAAATATAAAATTGTATAGCCCGCGTAAAAAACATTAATTATCCAAAGTTCATGTTTGGCGGTCGTTGATATGAACATGGGCAATGAGTCTAAATAATAAATAATTTTGCAATATTTTAAAGCATATAATTTCAGATAAAGTTTTTCTTAAATTTAAAAGACATTTATATGACGAACGTTAAAAACAAATAAATGTAAGATTATTTTTATAACTTCAGTGGTAACTTATCCGTTTATATCACGCGTCTACACTGAGAGAAAAAACTTAATAAAAATTGCTATTGTGGTTAAGAAAAGAGCGACAGTCTTGACAAGCGAGAAATTTAGTATAAAAAATAATGAAAAAATAGTAATTTTTAGTACGAAAATTATAAAAATTACTATTTCAATAATAAAAAATTGCTATTTTCAGTATTACAAATTGCTACTTTTCATACTAAAATTTCTCGCTCATCAAGACTGTCACTCTTTTACTAATCACAATAGCAATTTTTATTAAGTTTTTTCTCTTCAGTGTACAAACTTCATATGAAATATAAGAAGCCAAACATGAAATTTGGGTAAACTTTATCCTAACTTAAATTTTTTTACGTCGGAGGATTAAATTAAGCAACACGTAGCTTCCTTTTATACTCAACTCCTTCATTGTTTTAATGTAGGATATATGTGTGTGTGTATATAAATAAGTATACTCGAGAAATATAGATAAGCCTATATATGCACGTTTGAAATGAAGAGAACAGTAGTGGCGTCCATGCGATGACAGTTTGAAAATTTGAAATTCCCTTAATGAAAAGCCCGACTACTCTCGTCGCCCCGCCGACAGGCACCAGCAGTGCGCGAACTCCCGGGCAAAAGTACATATAAACGGATGACGATGCGCTTCCTCGGCTCCCGAACCCGAGCGGCTCCCGACGTCCGAGTCCCGGGCATTTATTGCCTAGCGGCTGAAAATCGTTCAATAGAATCTGCCACTCAGTCGCCCGGGCGACGCAGTTACACACCTTCCCGAAGCTCGTCAGGAATTTTATGAATTTACCTACTTTGCGCATTTTTTACCTTCGTTTGGCGCACGGCAGTCTTTCCTTGTTTCTTATAAAGGGGAGCACTCGATCACTCGTTGGCCGATGTAAGTCATCAGGGAACACGGATCCATTAATCTTTTTAAATTCGCACGTGCGCAGTAGTGAATGATGCTAATCTACCGTAGCCCTGATCTAATTGAAATTCCGACTGCTTGTCATCGAGCGTGTTATCCCTGCAAATGATGCAATTAATAATGATTGCTGTTTATTAGGGGCCTTCTTGCGCCGATGAGAATTTAATTATTTATTTAATGCATTAAACTGCCCTGCTAGAAATCCGTCTAGTTGAAATAGCCACGAAACTAAGAAATGGCTTATTTTTAGTGCAAGATGAAACGCTTTTTTCCACAACATTCGCACATTTATTAGAATGAAAAAATATTGGATAAATATTAGCTTCTAATCGTTATTAAAATTAGCCATTTTTGAGCGAAGAAAAATGGGGGCGAACATAACCTAAAAGTAGCTTCTTTATATGGAACTGCGATCTCGACTCCGAGCTCACACAGCGTATTATTATGAAACAACATTTGATTAAAAACATTTAATAAGCTCATAGTGAACGATTTACTGAGTTTTCAATTCCCAGGGCGAATATTAGTGAATTTCAAACGTTTTTATAATTTTCTCTTTTCACACATTTGCAAGCCATTTTTTCCCTATTAAATTATGCACATTAATTATTCACATTAAATGTGAGATTCTGATTTAAAAAAGCGTTTCATCAATGGGTTAAAAATGGCTGCTATTTTTCGCCCATTTCTATTTCTTCAGCTATGAAGTTGCCATTAAATGTTTTAAATTTCTACCAGGGTAGCTGAATGATGGTTACTGATCGATTTCATTGCACCTCAACTTGCTCCTTCAAAAATTAAAAAAAAAATCAGCAACTTTAATTTGATTTTCATCGATGTGGCATCGGCATCCACAAAAAATAATAATAGGGTCAAGTTTACAATAAATTTTGTAGAGAGACTTGGCTAACTATAGAAATTATTAGATAATTACTATATTGAGGCTAACAATCTTGTTATCAAATTACTAGAAATTTAGGAAAAATTACAATTTTTATAATATAATTTGCCACAATTGTAATAAACTGTCCCCATCTTACAAAATTTCTATTGATAAACTTACTCTATTATTTTTTTCAGTGTAAATGTAAACTTAAACTATTTATTGTTAATTAATCTAAAAAATACAAGTGAAAGAGCGTAACGAGATTTTGAACTGACCAATAGAGTCAATCGACGTTAAATTATTAGGTGAAGAGTTCCAGAATCTTTTGACTCTGTTGAAGGTGGACTAAAAATGAAAATTAAAATCATAACTTTGCTTAACTATTGGCCTATGGATTCTGCTATATTGTAGATATAGGAAGCCTATATTTGCGAGACCAAGAGATTTTATTCTTCACATTTGACAATATTTTGTAATATATTATGAAATAATAGTATTTGTGCTAGGACATAATGGTCTTAAATGAGTGATAGATGAAATTTCAGAATAATTGTAATCAAATTAAGTTTTACTTTATAATTTACAAAATTTATTGTAAACTTTTATACTCTATTATTGTTTTTAGTGTACGCATATCGTATATACTCCATATTCTTTGCTTTCTTTCTAATAAATTTTTTTCTTACTTTTTAAACAACTTTTGTGAGAATTATATAGTGATCTTATTATCATTTGGTCATTATACAATTACCCTGCTGGCAAATTTAGCAGCTATTGTCCAGAATATGAAGTTAAATTAAAATAAAGTTTATCATATTCTGGGAAATATAGCTCCTAAACTTTCCGACAGAGTAAGTCTCTATTTAATCTTATATACTTATTATTATATATTACTTTAATTATGCATTTCTCTCTTATTATAACAAAAAGGAACAAATTTTATAAATTAGAATTGCTATATCGAATATTTAAAAGAACAAAGAACAAACATCAATTTAGTACGATTGAAAAAAGCTTATATGCTAATTAACTGTCCTTGTCGTGGTACCGAAGGATTCTCAAATCCTTCACCACATTCAGCCTATAAGCAGCTACAGCAGAAAAGAAAAAAAATCAAGGTCAGCTCGCGAAGACCATATACGTGTGCCTACCTCAAAAAAAAGTGTTTCTAAAGAACCGAACTCGCACGAAGTATAGGCAACATACGTGCGTCTCGCGAATGAAAAGAAAAAAGAGGCATAGCCATGAGATAAAATAAAGGGAGTGCTAAGGCCGTTAAGTATTTCATTCGTTCGGCGTAGAAAGTAGAAAGTAGAAAATAGAAAATTTATATACAAAAAAAAACGGTGATATATATACATACATATACACAAAGTTACGCGCGTGTGCATATCCACAGATAAAAGTCGTCGAATGGCGCGTGTTATTTCACACGGTGCGCGCGATGGATAATCGGGAGGGGTGAAAATTAGCATTCCCCATTGAAAGGAAAAAAATCCGCTTTAAGCGAGGCGAGTATAGGGAGTCGATGCATCGTCAATAGAGCCGAAAGATATAGAGGAGCTTCATCTCGGTCTGCTTCAATGAAGAGGACGAGAATTTCCGGTTGATTCGACGCGCTAACGATGGGGTGGCGACGCGCTCCTCTCTCCCCCTTTCTCGCCGCGCAATTTACACAATAATGCCGGGGCGCAAATTAGCGCGAGCATATACACATACTGCCTGCTTTTTCCCTCTGCCGGACAGACCGCATTGTCTTCCGCAGTTGCGATTCCCGCATTGCCGCTTCCCCTCGATATATCGGCACTTCGCAATCGATAACTTCCCCTTATATATACTCGAGGTGGACAATGCGTGCTTTCATTTTAGGTATATATTATTATATTTTGTTTATTTAATAAATTTATATAATGAATTCAAATTCCAGTACCCTGGTAGAAAAGCCAAGTAATTCTTAGCTACGAATTAGGGTAATTTGCAGAATTAGCTATTGTAAGCTAACGAAAGTAGTTTACGCGTAGCTACTGGCGCGCTACCGTTTTTAAATCTACGATAGCTCCATATAAGTTAATTCAGATCATAAAATATTATTAAAGATTTTATTCAAAATTATTAAAATCACAGTTATTTTCTATGTGAATGTGTATAGAAAAAAGTTACAAAAGGAACAAAAAATTTTTTTTATATTGTTTAATGACTCAAATTATTAAAATCACAGTTATTTTCTATGTGAATGTGTATAGAAAAAAGTTATTACACTTTTATTAAAGGGACAAAAATTTTTTTTTATATTGTTTAATGGCTCAAATTATTAAAATCACAGTTATTTTCTATGTGAATGTGTAGAAAAAAGTTATTATACTTTTATTAAAGGGGCAAAAAAATTTTGTTTATATTGTTTAATGGCTTAGACATTTCATAGGTTTATTATAGTAGCTTATGATCCGTTAACGCCAAGTGAATTTATTGTAGCTACCGATATTAGTTTATTGTTATTAACCAAACTATCTAATTTTTCTACCAGAGATACGGAGAATATATTTGACAAAACTTCAGTGGTGGCCTTAGAAAATTTATTAGTGAATTTATCTTTGTGAATACGCAGGGTCTTATATCTCGTGTTATAAGGATGAGTCGATTATGATGAAAGTTTTGGCGCGGTTTTGACTTTATATAGAATTGTTCTACCGGACAGTCCGATTTGTCTTCCGCAGTTGCATATATTGGTACTTCGTAACCGATAAATTTAATGAATTTAATAAATTGAAATTATTAATTACTGGCCTATTTGTTTTCACATAACTTTATATTGTGTAGCTGTGTAATATAAGATTAAATCTGTCCAGCACAGGTTTCATCGTTCATATTTATTTATTTACAAAAGTAAAGTATACAATAATTTACACTATAAATGTAATTGAAATACGTATAACGTTACTGAAGTAACCCAGCAAAGGAAAATTAATTCCTGTTCGCTGGTCTGGCTCTATATAAATTAAAACTTAATTTGATTACAATTAATTATTCTGAAATTGCATCTATATACTGCTGATTTACAAACCATTATGTCCTTGTACAACACTATGATAGATTATTAGTTCATAAAATTTTACAAAATATTATCAATTGTGAAGAATAAATTCTACTGGTTTCGCATATGGACTCCCTATAATATATCTATAATATAGCGAAATCCACAGATCAATAATTGAGCAAAGTTGTCATTCTAATTTTCGTTTTTAGTCCACCTTCAACATAGTGAATAGATTTTAGAATTCTTTAATAAAAATTTAACTTCGATTGACTCTATTGGTCCGTTCAAAATCTTGTTACGTTCTTTCATTTGTAATTTTTAATTTAGTTTACAATAAATAGTTTAATTTTACTTTTACACAAATTATAAATAATTGTGGCAAATTTTACTATAAAAATTGTAATAACTAGATCAGGAATAGCTTTATAAATAGTGTCACAACAAACGATTTGAAAAACAAAATAACATGTACAACTCGACCAATCACATCACGAGAAATACTGACTACAATGAAACCTCTATGAATTTTTTACTTATTGATTGTCTTAGTTAGCCTAGTCTCCCCAACTTGCAACATTTATTGTAAACTTTACCCTATTTTTTCAGTGTAAGTAAATTTCTTATTTCAATTTTGTATTGACTCTTTAGCCCGTTGAATTGTAAATAAAAAAATAAATAACAATAATAAAAGTAATAAATAAAATGAAACAAATTAAAATTTCTGTATGAATAATCTATGTGAAAAAAAATCAGTGACACCTTAAAAAATTTACTGGCAGATTTCTCTTCGTGTATACACAGGACCTTACATCTCCTATAGGGATGAGTGGGTCGTCTCCATTATCTACTTGGGTATCACGAGGCAAGTTTTCGGATGGATATATACCTACTTGTTGCTACAGTAGGCGGCGACATCTTGTCGCTCAGACTCGCTCCTTCTCTCTCTGCGTTAGGAGCTGGAGAGCTTGCGCTCGCGGCTCATCATTATACGCGTCATTCGTTCGATTCAATATTGATATAGGAGCCGAACGGCGGCCGTATAACCAAACGAAGTCCCGCGTCGCGGTATTTCAGCCTGATATCTAGTATATGCGCAATTTACGGGCTCGGCTGGCTCGCTTTCCCGGAATCGATCTTTCCATTTTTCAATAGTCTCGACGCCTATCCCGGGAAGAGGCCTCTATTCGCGTCTTCGGTTTGTATTCTACACACACTGAAGGCCGCTAACCACGACGTTTTAACCGGAACGAGATTTGACTCCAATAATTTCGTCATCTCGAAATCCGGGAGGTCGAGAGAGAAGCAGCGTCAGATTTTAATTCTTCAATAAGATCTTCAGACAATTTTTTTCTCAATTTTCTGTAGAATTTATTAAGAAATTTGTTACTGTGTCTCGACAGTAAAATCTGCTGACTATACTCTCTAAATCCCATTCAGTGAAATTTTCACTAATTTAAATAGTGATCATCGTCTTCACTGATTATATAGTAAAATTTTACTGTTTTAAATAGTGAATTTTGTTTTTCACTGAATAAGAAATGAAATTTTCACTGATTAAAAAGTGATGGTCGTTTTCACTGATTAAATAGTCATATTGCATCGATTCAAACAGTGAATTTTTTTTCACTGAAAAACAGTGAGCGTTCACTGAACGGGATTTAGAGAGTAGGAAGAAGTAAAAAACTGCTTTGTAATATCAGTAAAATTATAACATTTCTTAAAATAGATTTTACTCTACAGAAAAGTAGATTTGGCATTTCTGTACACGGAGCGAAATGTTATATAGTAAAAATTACTATGTTCCGTAGGAACAGTGAGATATACTCAACTTATAAAATTTTTACTATAAAAAATTCCTATGTACGTAGCAATTTCTATACTACATAAATAGCAATTATTGCTATGTACATAGGAGTTTTTAGTATGTTTTATAGTAAAAATCGTCAAAGGTCGAGCATGTATCATTGTTCCTACGAAATATAGTAATTTTTACTGTAATATTTCTCTCCGTATAAAGCAGATTCTACTGAAAATTCGGAAAGTTAAAATGACTTCCAATTTCACGGTTAAATTATATTTACTGTGTAAAAGTACAAGTTCATTTTTTTTCGGTGTGGAACAACTTTTTAGCTTGATGATGATAAGGATTACACAGTGATTTTGATGATTTTAATCAATATTCTCTATAAACAAATATAAATAAAATTCATTCATCGAATAAGTGCAATATATATTAATCCTACGTGATAAGTCGTTCGCTCATTCAATATATGAACGATTTATCATATTATATAAAATAAAATAGAACAGAAATAAAAAAAAACAAAATAAATTTTAACAGTTCTTAAAGTAAGCATAAGTTCAGACGTTGTCATTTAACAGTCATTTAAAACTTCCAAAAAAATATATTTGTGTGATATCACAGTAAATTTTAGAAATAATTAATATAATTAAAAATTAAGTTGTAATACTAAAAGTAACATAATAACATTGAGAAAAATTAAAGTGACTAGATAAAACATACTGCAAAATGTATATTCACTTATTTGATGTGAATTTCACTTACTCGTATTTACAGAGTATCTGAAAAGAAAAAGTTGAGTATAATTGATTCTTGAGATGGACCTCTAATTAAGCCGCGCGCAAATCACATCCTTTTTCGTAGACAATCACAATTGCACGTTGTTAAATCGATCGAAGCGAGAGCACACCTAAAGGCAATTTCTCGTCGTGAGAACTCTCGAGTAGTGTGAGTACATGTGTATAAGAATGCATATCATACGTATAGATACGTGCAGTCGGTCGTGCGCTCGCGCCGTTTTCTCGCGGCTCATTCCGATGGAAGGATGTTTAACGTGCCGCGCCTAAACCGCGCCTCGAAAAAAGCCTTTTTTTCCCTCTCCTTCTTGTCTCCTCGCCTCCTCGCCTCCTTTTGCCTTTGCGCTTTATGCGCAGCTCCTATAGAAACCCGTACACACTCCCCTCCTTCTTCTACACTTTCTGCCTCGCTTCTCTTCGTTTGTATTTCGCGCAATACCCGTGCGCACTGTTTTCGAGCACCAGCCTATATAACTCCCTATTAGTCCCTGGAGATAAAAGAATTCTCGATGCGGCATGCGAAAATCAATAAAATCAGATGCACTCGAGGAAGGTCGGAGCAACGCGCGAACTGGGGAGAAACTTATATACATGAAAGTAAAAATTGTTGCAGTGTATAGAAATTAATGTTTTATTAAATTCAAACAGGGATAATTCGTGATTATATATATACTAGGGGGTACCCCCCTACTCGCTCCGCTCGTCCACTCCCCATTTTGCGATACAGAGGAATTCTAGAAAATAATTTTTGCATTTTTCACATTTTTTTTACCTGTATACGATACGAAATTTATACGATCATTTACCCAATTACTTCAGCGATATAATTGAATATATTTATTTTTTTCAGTCAAATTCCAGAAAATAATTTTTTACAACGATTATTTTATTTTAAAACTATTATTTTAATTTAAAATTTTCAGCAACACGATAATTGCGTCATTGTTTAATTTTAATTTACTTTGATGTAATCCATTCGGAGTTAACGAGTTTAAAAATTCTGTTGGAATTATATTTACTAAATGTTCATTATTATTGCTTTCTTCTATGTCAATGATTAAATAAGGAGGAGATTAATCCTGAGTTTTGACCTTATACATTGACCTTATACCTTATATTGACACACACACAATCATTTGGTCATTATACAATTATGAATATTAAGTTAAATTAAAATAAAATTTAACATTTTTTAAGCAATACTCTCTAAAGTTGAATTAGTGAAAAAACACTAATTCATAGAAACTATGCACTATTTGAAAAGTGAAAATTGCTCCACTATGAATTAGTTGAAATCTACTATTTGAAACAGTGAATAAATAATGTACTAATTGAAATAATAAATATATACACTATTAAGAATAGTGAAAACTACTAATAAATTAGTGAAATTAATTTTTTTTTAATTGGAGAATTCACTATTTTAATTAGTAAAGATCACGAAATAAATATTTTTTTATTTTATGTTTATTTTCCACTAATTTAAAAGTGTTTTTTACTAATTAAATAGTAGAACACTTTTTTACTATATATATATATTTATTAATTTCAGCCTTAAAGGCCCAGAAATGGACTTGGTTTACATAAAATTTTTCTTAGCCTCACATACATCCATATACTCTCTATTAAATACAACTTCTCATCTCCTCCTCCCTCTTCTACCTTACCTACACCTACTATTTACCTTCACACAGAACTTGTTCGCTTATCCTATATCAGTCTTTTTTTTACCATTAACAAAGCACTCCCCCTATCCCTCCATATGAACTTGTATTACCCCCAACCCATACATCCATTCTTCACACTCATTCTCTAGAACAAACAATATCAGCAGAGCCTCCACCAATACAGACTTTATTTCGCATTCCTTCCTCCCATAAACATCATTTTATACAAATGTCAATTTACAACCTTTCTCTCGCAATTTTCTTCATTACTTCTATAGCTTCTCCGCGTACAACACAAGCGTCCTCCTTCCTCCGAAGGGAACACTTTTTTACTATTTCAATTAGTAAAATTGTACTAATTGATAAGTGGAAAATCTGATCACTAAAAAGATTAGTGGAATTTCCAATAATTCAACTTTAGAGAGTAGGTCCTAAATTTTCCGACAGGGTAAGTCTCTATTTAATTTTATAGATAAAACATCCCCTGATCAATTATTTACATAATACTACAAAAGGACTATAAATTTCATATAAATTTTATAAATATTAATCGTTATATATCGAATATTTAAAAGAATTAATAAAAAATAAGCATCAATTTAGTTCAAATGAAAAGAGTTTATATCCTAATTAGCTGGGGATCATCGTAGCAGTGTATAGAAAGTAATATTTCAATAAATCTTAGAATACAATAATAGTAAATTTGAATATTATTAAATTTTTGAAAGTTTATCATTCATGAGATAGACAATTCAATCATATGACGTTTGATATTTTTCATAGAAGAAAATTAAAAAATTGATGCGATTTAATATGTTATTAATTTATTTAAAAAAAATGGTTTCCACGGAGCGAAAACACGCAGGCCACTTGAAAATCCAATAGGCTGGGATTTTTTCAACTTTTTCTTTTTTTTATTACAAAGGATTGCACCATTCCGAGAGGCATAGGAAACACAATATTTTATTACCCCTCGCGTTACTTAATGCATTAATTCTCTGAAACGTTCTAAGCCAAAAGTTCAGATTTGAGCGTGCGGCGTGTAGTTCATTTATAGCCGTCGATAAAGGAAGAGAGGGAGGGATGAAGGGAGAGAGAGAGAAGGAAAAGAGAAAAAAAGTGAACCGTTTTATGAAAGTCTTGGCGCGGCTTTGACTTTATAGAATTGCTCGGCCGTCAGCTTGCTCGGCGGGCCCCAAGGCATCTCCTCCCGCGCTATAAAATTTCGGAAATCGATCGTATAACCAACCAACTTCGGGCCGAGTTAAAATAATAATTACTACGCGGACCTTTTGACGACCCGAGTATTAACCCGACGAAATATCGGTGAGCTTAGGACCTTCCGAGAAACATTATAACTGCACTTTCAGCTTTCTTCGTCGAGCGACGCCTTTTGATTTTAATTTTCCAACTCGATCGCTTACTTTCACATAAAAATATTATATCGATGTGCTTAAGAGCATCGTTCGAGGTTTGCTTGTTTAACCAAATACTGTCGCCTTAATTTGGCGTCTTTCTTAACTGTCACAAGGACAATGAAATTTTTTTCTTATTCGTTTGTATAAACTGTTGTATGCTGACAAAAAGATTTTTTAATTATTTGTAAGTGTATTTTCAATCTGAGGTATAGAAGAGATAAATCCTCGTGAAAAAATATTTTGCTTTAGCTGAACGTTACGGAAATTTATGCCATTCGTATATAATAACATTTTGTTTCAATTTTTTTTTTACAAAATATGAATTATTGCGAGTATTAAGAAATAAAAGAATATTATTATTCTTAAAAAAATCGCTTTGAAAAATTTTTGAAAATAAGCCACTTCCAACAGTCATAAACATCAACGTGATTGAATTTTAAGCAGGAGAAAACTCCGGGTAAAAATATTTGACTTTAACTAAATTTTACGGAAATTTACAATATTCGTAGTATTCTTTTATTTCAATTTTTTACACAATTAGAATTATAGCGCGAGTTAAGAAATAAAATGAATTTTACTTTTATCTATTTTATTCCTTTCCCTTTTTATGGTAAAATATGAGACTGAAAGTATATTACTATATATATAGAGGACATATTTTTATTCTTAAAAAAAATATCGTTTTGAAAAGTCTTTGAAAATAAGCTACTTCAAACAGTCATTATAAACATCAATGCAATTGAACTTTAGGTAGCAGAAGTTTCAGTGTAAAAATATTTTGCTTTAGCTAAATTTTATGGAAATTTGTACGTATTACCCTTTTATTTCAATTCTTTACACAATTTAGAATGTTGATTTAAGAAATAAAATGAATTAGACTTTTATTTATTTCATCTTTTTCTCTTTTGATGATAAAATACGAGACTGAAAGTATATACTATATATATAGAGGACATATTTTCATTCTTAAAAAAAATATCGTTTTGAAAAGTCTTTGAAAATAAGCTACTTCAAACAAAGTCATTATAAACATCAATGCGAATTTTATAGACGGACAATTTAGATTGTTGAGTTAAGAAATAAAATGAATTAGATATTTATTTCAAAAAAAACGAGATTGATGAAAAAGATATCGTTTTGAAAAGTCTTTGAAAATAAGCTACTTCAAACAAAGTCATTATAAACATCAATGCAATTGAATTTTAGCTAAATTTTATGGAAATTTGTACGTATTACCCTTTTGTTTCAATTTTTTACACAATTTAGATTGTTGAGTTAAGAAATAAAATGAATTAGACTTTTATTTATTTCATCTTTTTCTCTTTTGATGATAAAATACGAGATTGATGAAAAAGATATCGTTTTGAAAAATCTTTGAAAATAAGCCACTTCGTAAAGCCATAAACATGAATGCGATTTTGACTAAGGCACTCCGGACTAATGTTAAAAAAGGAATGTTTTGCGCAAATAGTTCGAGTGCGAAATACCTATAATAAATGCTGGATGCCTCGGACCGATACAGTTGGTACGAGGCGGTACACATGTATGAAAGCTGCCAGCAATGGACGCGCGCCGGCACCTTCTGGTGGAATAGGTGCCAAATGATGGACATGCAGATGAGGTATAAGTAAAGTGGCAGAGGCGAAAAAGCTGATACTTTTCAAGAGCAAAATGTTAATACAGTATTAGGCTCGAGATTTTATTACGGCTCGACTGCAATTTTCCTTTTTTCTCCTCACTTCTCTTTAAGCGCGCTACACCACCACCGCCGCCGCCATTGCTTTTCACCTCTTTTTCCTTCCTTTTCGCCAAAGTTTTCCTCTGCTCATTTTGTATGTCCGATGTACAGCCGCTCACGCATTTTTACATTTTCAAAAGAATGTTTTTCAAACGAACATATATATGTGTGCATCGAGCGAGTATGTAGCCTTTTCCTATATACACGCAGTTAAAAATTCGTTCAATCCCTGTCGGAAAATTTAGAAGTTAATGCCCGAAATATGTTAAATTTCAGTTTAATTTAACATTTTCTGGACCATAGTTTCTGAATTTTGCAGCAAGGATTCGGAACACTATTTTTGCATTTAGAATTGAACTGACACCACATAAACATTATTTTTGTATAATATGTATTATTAAATTACACAAAAATTTAGTAAAAATGAATTTTAACACAATAATTCTTACAATAAATTGAGTACTCCGCATCGCCAGAAAGTATACAGATATTTTGTTAATTTAAAATACTTTCTTTTATAAATTACATATACTTTACATTCATTAATGCTGCGTCCCTACTAGAATTTTGCGGCAGGGATTCGAAACACTATTTTTGCATTTAGAATTGAACTGACACCACATAAACATTATTTTTGTACATGAATTATTAAATTAGACAAAAATTTAGTAAAAATGCGTTTTAACACAATAATGCTTACAATAAATTGAGTACTCTACATCGCCAGAAAGTATGCAGATATTTTGTTAATTTAAAATACTTTCTTTTATAAATTGTACTTTACATTCATTAATGTTGTGTCCCTACTAGAATTTTGCGGCAGGGATTCGGAACACTATTTTTGCATTTAGAATTGAACTGACACCACATAAACATTATTTTTGTACATGAATTATTAAATTAGACAAAAATTTAGTAAAAATGCGTTTTAACACAATAATGCTTACAATAAATTGAGTACTCTACATCGCCAGAAAGTATGCAGATATTTTGTTAATTTAAAATACTTTCTTTTATAAATTGTACTTTACATTCATTAATGCTGCGTCCCTACTAGAATTTTGCGTAGAGCCCAAGTACAAAGAAAAAAAGCGTATAGAATTTGTGTTAACGAAAGCAAGAGGAGGAGTGTACACGAAGCACAATCTGCGTAGAATTTATATTTTTGAAATAACGCAAAGCACTGAATGTTTAAGCTCGTACCAACGCTTTTTCATTTTTCGTGCGAATTTTAATATTTAGCGGGAAAGAATGCGAAGGTCAAATGAGAAGAGGCCGATATGCGGCGAGGAAGGAGCATCGGTCGAGGCGATCGGTCCATGGCAGCAGCGTTGGGCTCGCCACTCGGCAGGTTATCAAAGGACGGCGTAACAGCTGTTAACGGGCGGCGGGGAGTTACGCGCCGGTAAGTGCTCGGAGCCGCGAAGGCTCAAACGAAGGGTTAACTACCGAGAGTATATCGCGAGGGCAGCTTACTCTCTCGCTCTCCTCTTCATTGTTTTTTCAAGAGGGAGCGCCGCTAAATTGAGCTACCATTACGAGCGGGGCATCGAGCGCATCCTTACAATGGCTGCGCTGTAGGTGAGGCTGACGCTGTACTTATAGGCGCAGGCCTTGTAGGTATAAAGCCTTAAAGTGCAATGCCTTTACATAATAAGGCCTAACCTCGATCGGCAACGCCATCCACGTGACTTTGCCTCCGACGATCCTTTTCGCGCGTATACTTCTTCCAGGGAATCGAGGAATTCCTCTTATACCAAAATATCCTCTAAGGGCAACCTGCATGAAATCCTGCTGTCCTGCAGGTAATTCCCGGTTTTTTGTAAAGGAACGATTTTGTATATAGTACTTATACCATGTGAAAAAAAATTTATATCAGGTTTATAAAATGTTTACAAGGAACCCAGATATTTTATAAAGTGTTAATAATGAATTGGATTTATAAAAATTTTATAAAATTTTTATAAGTGTGTACAGTGAATTGTCTCGTACATCGTTTTCAGCGTTGTGTCATTATACATTAGCATTAAAATCGATCGACGAAGCAGTTTTGCACGTCAATCATTACATATGCACACAGCCTAATAGTTATGAAAAAAAAAGGATTTAACAAATTGTATTTTCGTTGAAAACAATGTATAAGACATTTCATTATTTAAATTTTATAAAATGATTATAAGTTCAATTCATTATAAACATTTTATAAACTTTATACAGTATCCTGCAAGAAATAATCCTTTAGGAATAATTCTATTGGAAAACCCTGCAGGAAATCGTTCCTGTATAGGAAAAACTGCGAATTAGCTGAAGGACAACAGGATATATATTTTGGTACGAGATTGGTTGTCGATTCTTTGAAAGCAACTAGAAGACCAGCAGATTTTGCTCTACAAATTTTCAAAAACTTTATTAATAAAGAAGGACTCTGAAAAATCATTTTGTCTTTTTTAATTTTAGTTCCTCCAATTGTTCACGAATTCCCTCCAGAATTAAGATGAATAAAAAGATATTATACTTGTTTTGGAGTAAAGTTCCATTCAAAATAGAAAAAATAACAAATTGGAACTGGCGATGCTCGTCCTATGTTTTCGCGAGGAAGTAAGAGAGAATCGCCAAAGTCAACGTGACTTTGACTTGTACCCTCCATTTTTGAGTATACTCCATTTAGGGGATGAATAAAGATCTACTCGTTTTGGAGCGAAGCTTTTTGGAATTTGCAGTACTTGTATTGGATTTAGCGATGGATTGTGAAGACTACCCCTGAATCAAATTGCTTTAATATTCTCAACGTCTGGCCATCTTTTTTGTGGCAGGATTTTCTTACAACAATCAAATGATTACCCAAAATTTAAGAAAAAATATTTCAATTTAATTCTCATGCAAAGCTGGACAAATATTTTTGAACCAGCGATACATTTGTATGCGTATAATAAAAATTAAAATCGATATTTCATATATAATAAACGGATATCGTAGTTTCTCTAAAAGTTGAAGAAAAAAAGTTTGCCTCTCGAAGTTTCATTGGACATAGAGAAAAAGCTTATTCTTATTTGCAGCATCGGTAATTTCGCTTTCTCCATGAACCGTAATGAATGTGCCAACCTCTACATACTTCTGGTACTTCTCCCGGGGATGAAGAAAAAAGCACACATAACCCGTGGAAAAATTTTGCTACACAGGAAGTAAAGCTCCATTCACCCTAAGAAAAACCTTATCGCAATTGGCAGTATTATTTCTCAATTTTGAGCGATGGTGTTTAATTGATGTAAGTATTTCGGAAGGTAGAAAAGTCCTTGCTGTAATATCCAGCTGAATCCAGGCTTAAGCTCAATTCCAGCTGGATATTTCCCTTTGAATGATGGATGGATCTTTTAGGTGAATTTCTTGGGAATTCGGGTAGATTTAATTTGTACGGAGAAAATTTTTTAGTAAAATTTATTTAAAGACTTGTAATATAAAATACTGATTTTTATAATTAAAAAAATTATAAATGTAGAAAAATTAGTAATTAAGTAAATTTTGCTAAAATTTTTTAGCAAAATTTAGTAATTAAGTAGAATTTACTTAAATATTTAAGCAAAATTTACTTGTCGCTTTGCTTAATCAAGCATAAGTGAATATTGCTTTAAAAAATTCTGTACGTTTATTTCTTATTTCAGTAAATTTTATTAATCATTTTTCTTTGTGCGATTTTCGAGAATTCCTCCAAGAAGTCCAAAATTTGGATCGACTGGTAAATTCACTTGGTTTTTCCAGGTGATGCTGCAAGGGTTCCCTAAAACCTGATATAAATATGACACAAACCATATAGATTTTTGCACTCGGTTTTATAATTTTTATTGATTTTATGGGATCTTCTCCATCAGGTACTTCTGGATTTCCACACAGAGAAATGATTTGAAAAAATTGGTATCCAGTCTGGAAGTGAAGCCACGGACTGCATTTAGTGAAAAAATTACTATTTATTAATAATTCTACTAGCGAATTCTGGTACAATTTACAATACAGAATGTTAATTTGTTGACTAAACGCACACTGAGAGAAAAAACTTAATAAAAATTGCTATTGTGATTAGGAAAAGAGTGACAGTCTTGACAAGCGAAAATTTGTTTTATATGAAAAATAGTAATTTTTAGTACGGAAATTGTAAAAATGACTACTTTAACCTCCAGGCGGCCGGGATTTTTAGATTGTTGAAACTCATACTTTATAAAAAATTTCCATACTAAACTTTCAAAAATATCTATAGTGATAAGTGGCCAACATCAGGTGACCACGAAAGGGGTCGTGCCGGCCGCCCGAAGGTTAAAATAAAAATTGCTATTTTGTGTATTAAAAATGACTATTTTGATACTAAAATTTCTCGCTAAAAATCACAATAGCAATTTTTATCAAGTTTTTTCTCTCGGTGCAGTCTGCGTCGTTGAGCGGAATAATGGCAATGTTTTGGAAAGCTTTCTCCGACTGCAGTTGGAATTGGAGCTGGACTCGGTCGGAGGTTGCGGGCGAGCTCGCGGCGGCGCAGCTTACAGGGGGCGGCTTGCGGGTGAGCTTGGCTCGGCGCTCCGCCGCTCGAGCACCGAGTGCTGTTGCGCGCGTGAGCGGCAGGGGAGTCGGGGCCGGAGCGGCCGCGGCAGCGTCGGGGCGTCGAGCCTCCGCCCCCTTCCCCTCCGCTCGGCGAGTCGCTCCGTTCCGACCGGGCGCCCGCCCAACGCGGCTGGTGCGCCTCCCTCGGGCCGTCGGAGCGTGCGCACCTAACCTGACGCTCGCCGCTGGCGCAGAGCGCCCGAGAGGAGAGCGGGCCGACTGGAGGGGAGGCCGCCGTGGCTCGCCGGCATCGCTCGGCTCAGACCGCAAGTAGACGCGGGAGCGTGCGCGCGTCCTCCTCTGTGCTGCTGCTGCCGCTGCTGCTGCTGCCTGCCTGCTCCTTGCAAGCTGCTCGTATCGTATGTACGTGCCTCCCCCCTCCCCCCACCTCCTGGACACAGATATACAGTGCGGATCAAAAAAGAGAGAGATAGAGAGAGAGATTTGAAAAATCGCGCCGCGCGGGGACTGGACTTTCGGAGTTTCCTTTTAGCTATAATACGTACTCGGTGACTTTGTGTGTGCTTGTGAGCCGGAGACCAGTGCTTCTTGAGGGTTCGAGCGCCTCGGCCTTCGAGTGTACCGCGAAAGCCGCCGAGGAACCATGAATCTGGCTTGAGGCAGATATCGGGGCTTTGGAGCGAGGCGAGGGGTGGCAGATGAGTGGACCGGAGATCCGGGGGGTAGCGAGTCCAGGCAGCGCGAGAGCAGCGGCTATAGAGGCGATCGTCGAGCCGGGGGTCACCTCAGCGGCTTGGGAGAAGAGGAGAGCAGAGAGGCAGGAACAAGAGGCCGTCCACGACAAGAGAAAGAAGCGAGCGGTCCGTCGCTCGCGCCAAACCAGTCAAAATTCGGGTCAAGAACAAGGACCCGGTGCCGTCCTACGCCATGGAGATCTTGGACGAGCTCCAGGACCCGATGGCCCAGGGCGTCGTCGCCGGCGACGTCGGCGTCACCAACATGGCTAGCATCGCCGCCGGCATGGCCCATCACCGACACACGCCCGACAGCCCCATGGTAAGTTCGCCAACGTTTCTTTAGAACTGCAGCTTTTTTCCCAACTGCCACCTTCGCCTGACAACTGCGGATGGGCAATTAAAAGTTCCTGTGTAAAAAAAATTAGTCTGGCCCTTAAAGACTGGCTAAAGAGACGACCCCAGACGTTATACCAGGTATAATATAGAATTTAAATTTAATTAATCTGTCTGGAAAAGTGTCTGGCAAAAAGTCTCGCATTATTTGTAAGACTTCATTTTTTTACTTGATATCTGGCATAAAGTCTGGGATCGTCTCCTTAGCCAGACTTTGGCCAGACTTTAAGGACCAGACGTGAATTTTTTTACACGGGTTGTGTCAAAATTTTATAAATCCAACTATTTCGATTGATTAAAAACCGGAAAGGTACATTTTAAAGAAAAGTTTCCTTAAGAAGGTGTGATTTTCTAAAGATATAGTATATACTTAAATTCAATAATTATAGGATCCTACAATCCTAATTTTCAAGTTACTGTGTTAAAATATATTCGTACGGTTCATAATTTATTTAAACAGTTGGGTAATCATGTTTCCCAATATAGATAATGCAGAGATAAGTTCATGTAAAAAATTACTATACACGGAGACACTCGTAGTATAATTATTAATATTGAAGTACTAAACATTCGAAAAAAGGAGCAAGTAAATGCCAAGCACTTTCAACTACATTATAACGTCGGGAACATACTTTAAATAGTACGAACCCATCCACTTTCAATGTTACCCGGATTTCTGTTTATTCGCCCTGCACCGCAAGTCGCCAAATCCCAGCGGAGAGATTTAGAGAGACTGACGGATTCCTGGATACCACTAATTTAAACTCATTTCGCACCTCGTTGCGAAGAAATCTCTCGAAAAATCTACAAGTCGCTTAATAGCTGTTTCTCCTTTCTTTTCGCTCTATTATAAACGTACCCGGCACTCTTCTTTCACATTCAAATAAACCATGAACGTTATTCTCATTGACGACGCCCGGCAAATAGCCGGAGTCTATTAATTAAGAAAAGGAGAGAAGACCAGCGTTGTTTACCTTCAAGCACTCCTGTACATAAGAAGGCCATTTTCGTTTATTCTAATTTCCACGACGGTTTTCAATTATTCGCTTCTTTTCGAGCGGCTTAATGGAGAAAAAGAAGGCGAATTCCTTCACGTCAGTCCACCGTCAATTTACCAGAGAGAAAATAATCAAAGAGGCCCGTTATACTCCGGTGTCCAGCTCTTCGGAGGTCGCACCGCGTAAAACACGCGATGTGCAGCTCGCCCGATTAAGTTACATGTTATATTCTTCGCTATTACTTTTCCAGAGAGCGCAGTCCCTCCCTCCTCTCATCGTAATTCACTTCTTTACATTTCGACCCTAATTGTAACTAATTGTTCTGGCTCCCCTCCCCCACTTTTCCCCTTCCCCTGCCGTCAGCTACAACAATCGCGTGTAATAAGCAGAGATTTTAACTTGGCGCGTATGTACGTGACATCAGTGCGATGTAATCGCTACACTTTGAATTTCCCGTTCACTTCGGGTTTCATTATGAATTATTCCTCGCGATTGCAATCGCGCGCCTCTCTCGAGTTGATTATTTTGAAGGTAGTATATGTACGCGCGTAATGTTTTTCGAGCCTGCCTCCTTTTATGATTTCTCAAATTTTTGGAGCGTTTGATCGGCCTTTAACGCCCCGCTCAAAAATAAACACAAGCCGAGTTCAAATTTGAAAGTATAATTACGTGCATCCCCATTCGCGTGACTGAATTCGTAATAATTTTGTTTTAATTCAATTCGTATACGCGCCCGACTACTGTGTTATTTTTTTTATGCTATTAAATATTAATTTTATAATTGACTTGCGTGAATACGCGAATAATGCATCTTTATTCTCACGAAATTTCGAGGAAATTACACTTCCATTAAAGCAATTAAAGTCGAATATTTTTTTTCTTTCTCGTATATACAGCGCGATTCGATTGGTTTATTTAAAAACAGAAGGAATAAATTAGCATTGAATGTATATAAAAATAATTTTTTCCGTTACACGCACTCATCATTTCAACTGTTTATTTAATATCACGCGTAGGTGCGATAGCGGTTGTTTAAAGAAAAAGTGTATTAATAAAATACTTGAATGAATAAGAATAAAAGAGTGGATTCTACATGCACCGATCATCTCAACTGTTTAATCTTACGTATAGCAGTTATATTTATAATAAAAAAATTATTCTTAGAAGCATTAATTTAGACTAATAAAGAAATTAGTGAACTATTTGAATGTAATGTAGTTGCATGAAAAAAATTGTCGCGAGAAAAAATATTTCGAGGCAATTCTGGGCGTTGAAAAGAGTTGCTGGTGGTGGTGGTGGTGGTAAGCGTAACAACCATTCGGAGGGGAAAGACAGGCGGTAGGCACTCGCGTACGAGTACCGCAAAGGGCCGGCACCGAGAAGAAATAGATCCTTACCGGTCACGAGACGACCAAGGCGATTTAACAAGTTGACACTCTGTATACCCTTTTACACCAGTTACTTCCAGTTTACAGCTATTTTTCTTCCTCTCGCTGCTTCTTTTGCTCTTCCAGCTGTCCACAGTCAGCGGGAGTCCAATTTATTAACGAATTAGTCCAGTAAAATACACCGTGTGCTTTATTAATGGCCGATCCGAGCCTATTCAAAGTGGGAACGTTTAAATGCTCGTATAAACTGTTTGTAGTGTCTGGACTTTTTTTTTTTGGTAAATACTAGTTTTGTATATTTTTAGAGATCGGGACGTTATTTTGTTCCCTGAATAAGGAAGACGCGTGCAAAGTTTTTGTTGTTCTTGTTTTCATAGAAATCTCGTATGCAGCTGACTGACAAATAACTTGCGTGTCTATAAGTCAATGTCACACTATCGTTATTTTTATTATTTATTTTATTATTACTGTTGTTGTTATTGGTCGTATTATTGTGTCGCTCGTACTTGAATATTTATCAGCTTATTTATTGGTGCGACTTTAAACTCCCAAAAAGGTTAAATCGACATAACGTGGCAAGAAATTATAAATATCGAAATGTTTGAATATACACTGACTTGAATAACTTTAATAGTTTATTTCAAATTAAAACTCAAGCGACAACTAATTAAATTTTTTGTTAAATGTATATAGTATTTCGAATTTTATGCACGAAATTTTTCGATGGAAGATTTATTTCATTTTTCCAATGGAGCATATATTCACATAATTGAGGAAAAAATTCATACGATGCGACACACTCGAAACATGTAGCACTTATTAATGTTAATTGACTGGCGAATCCTCATTTGCATTATATACGCGTCCGATCGGGGACTTACCTTCAATATCGACACTCGCGATTAAGTCAATAAAAATTATTCAACATTTTTGCACGCAACTCCTTTCGAAGCTTTATTTTTTTTTCAACTGTGAAGATGAAAGCAAAGAGATATTAATGTAATTAGTCGGCTTAAACAGTAAAAAGTTTCGAAAAATTCTGGTAATATATTGAGTCACCGGACAAGCGAATATTAATAAAAAGATTGACGTAAGTGTAGATATTAATGGAGAAATACGTATTTCACGATGCTAATAGATAGGATGTACGTCGATAGTCGAACAAATATTTGTCCGTGGTACCGTAGCGCCGAGAAAAATCTTATCTAACCGGGACTTGGTCTCTTCGCCGTGTAAGTAAATTCTGTAAAGATGGAGAAAATTTATTTTACCTCTTTATATCCCTTCATATATTGATATGAATTTTTATCGAATTGATATATCTAATATATGGATATATATAGGTAAATTAACTTCTTCTTATTGGTTTGTAACTGTTTATAATGACAAAAAAAATTTAATTATTTATAAATGCTCTTTAAATATGAAGTAGAAGGAGAGGTCCTCGTGTCAAAATACGTTGCTTTAGCTGAATTTTATGGAAATTTATCTTATGTAGTTATACCATTTTATTTATAACATAATTTGAATATTATCGAGTTATGTAAAATGAATTAACTTGACTTCAATCAATTTTTTTCTTTCTCTTTTGATCAATATTCGAGATTGAAAGTATAAGAGCAAACTCTTAAAAAAATCAGTTTTACATTACATAACAATTGAATATTATTAAAATAACTAATTATAGTAAATAATTTATTTAATTGAATAAAAATTATGAAACGGGGTATAAAATAGAGGGTAAGATTGAAACGAGTAAAGAATTGCCAAGAAAAACAATGGATTGCTTCAAAGATCGAGCAAGGGCTAGAGCGAGGTATTCCGTATTTATATATACAGAATGGATATTTATAATCGCTCTTGTCAAACTTGACCATTTGAATTTTGACGAGTACTCTTCTGTCTTTGAATCTAGCACTCATTATGTAGAGCGCGCATATGAGATTTATTTAAATATATATTTCTTTTTTGACCGCTCGAATTGTGTCGAACATCACTCCTTTTTTTTTCTTCTCTCTTCTTCCTTCAAACGTTGAAAGATCCCCGTCGCTGATGGATTTACGATTTAACGACGCAGGCAATCCGATTTCTTTTTTTACCTTGCGAATCAGTCTGAAGCGCGATATAAATGCTTTTTGGACTCGCCATCTATACTGAGAACTTTCTTCATTAAAAATCGATAAATTAATTTATATCATTCAAGTATACTCTAAATCTGAAAATGTGAAATTCGCTTGGAAAATGTTAATAGTGACGTAGTTTTATGTGAAGAATCGTTCACATATTTAGCATGTGTACTGCTTTTAACTTGTTAAAAGTCACTGTCCACATTATTTTTAGTTTGCATGGTAGGTATGTATTAAAAAAATTAAACAGGAAAATTATCAAATTAAGTACAAAATAAACAATCATGAGATGAGAGTAAAAGTAAATATTATTGAACCCGCACAGTTTAATAGCAAAAACATGTACAGTATAAAAATTTGTAAAATTAATTAATCGCTCGTAAACGACTGCTCTGAAATTTCCTTTCTCTCGATCGAGTTTCTCGCGTGCACATATGAGATCCATTAAAGATCGAAAAGCGATTTATCAAAATTATGGCACTTTTTAGTACAATTTAAGGTGAAAAGTCTTTTACAAATATTAGAAGATTTTGGGATCATTTTAAGATATCAACATTTTAAATTTCTCTTTAATAATGATCTCAATGATAATGATAAAAGTGATCTGGAAATTTTCTAATATTTGTAAAAGACTTTTCATCTTATTTTGATAAATCACTTTTCGATCTTTAATTGATCTCATATTTTTTACGCGGGTTGCTATCGAACAAGTCGTGAATCGTGAAGTGCTTTTATCGTTCTCCGTTCTCCAGGCGCTGGTGCCCGGACCCTCGCGGCAACGGGAGGGGCGCAGGCGCCCACGAGCGCATCGGTACATATAGGAAAGCGAGAGAAAGAGAAAGGGAGACAGAAGACGCTCCGGACTCCGGAGGCGGGGATTTTCCGGACCGGCCAATCGCCTATACTCCTCTACTTTCCTCCCTTTTTCCCTTTTCTCGTCCGCGCACACGCGCCACTCGATCCCTTCTGGTTTTTTTGTCATTTCATTATCACCTGATCAGCTCGTCTTTTTGCATCTCTTTATTTTACTTAATTATTAATTTTGCTATTATTTGTTTTATAATAAAAGTTTTACTATTTTTCGAGAGTATATTTATGTGTACTTAAATATGTACCCTCAAAAATGACCTACAAGGAAACTAATATACATTAATTTTAGAACATAGAATTGACTAGTCGCTTAAGATATTTTCAAAAGTTTAAAAATTATATATATAAACTCTTAATGTAATAGCACAGAAAATACTCTCTAAATCTGAGAACGTGAATAGTGATAATAAGTGAAAAACCGTTCACATGATAAATATGTCACTATTCACATTTTCAGATGTACAGAGTAAATATCAGCAGTCATTTCTTAAACAGTTATACTACAATAGTAATAGTCGATATAGTTAAAAGTGATATCACAGAGAGCTAAAATTAAAATGACTAAAGAACATTAATAAAATATAAAATACAATTTGAAGTACATCGACGGAAATGTTGAAATATTAATAAAAAAATGTAGGAAAAAAGTGGGCGGAATAAAAAAATTTGTAGAGTGAAAAAAAAAGTTGAAAAATGAATTAAGTTTAATTGAATAACGTTTGGCGAGGCGTCGCAGCTGCATGCGCCGTGCGAGTGGCGAATGCACTCGAGCATAATGAGAGCTGCTCAGCCGGCGACAATACACGCACGCTCGGACACGCGCGAAACTATTAACTCGCACGCAGAGGCCCCCGACGCGCCACTCTTTCGCATGTCAAGGCGTCTCGAGACTTGAAGAGCAAAACTTCGGAATTAGTGGCTGTAAACGTTAAAGAGCTAGTCACCCATTCGTCTTTTAACTCCTTCGCTATAGTTGCAGATCTCTTTATTATTTTAGAAAATAATCAAAAGGCCAGAGAAGGTCAGCCGTACTCTCTCATGCTATGCACGATGAAATTGTCATGAAAAAACGTGAGCAGCATTATGATGTCATTTTGTTTAGTTTTGTACTTATTAATAGTTATGAAGAATTTTATTTTTGTATTTTTTGTATTCAGTATAAATATTTATACACTGTACAATATGCGTTATAAATATAATTTATTGCGCTAAAAGAAAACTGGTATGTTTCAGTAAATATTTTCTTCAGTAGTACTTGTTAAATAACATCAATTAACTAAATAGTTCTTTTAAATTAAATTAATTTATTTTTATATATAAATATAAATTTATTATACAAAATTTCTTGATTCGAAGAAACATTTAACAATTAAGTACATTGACGCAAATATGTACTTATGAAATTACTAAATTGGTTCCTAGTGTACAAAAGATTTAAAGATAATTATTAAATGAATAAATACACAAGTTTCGTGCAATATATTATAAACTATATCCAGAAAATTACAATAGTTTTTAGCAAATCATAATTTTTAATTTCCCCAACTCAATGATATATATAGTAAATATATAGCTTATTCCTATATATATACTTGCTAATTCCACAAAATTACAATAGCTTTTAAAACAAACTATTTAATTGTCAATTCTAATAATCAACAATCATCGCGACACGAGGTAACAAAAAAAAAACATTTTTATTATTTTGTACAACGAACTTTTTTTCCTGATAGTGGAAATGCATTGCAGTAAACTTTGAGATTTCACTTAAAAATTAGCGAAAAGATCTCCACACTATTATTATAGAGTAAATTCCCACTATATAATTCTATTTACGAGGGGGAGGAAGTCTCCCCTCCCGTTTCTTTTCATTTTACATTTATTTATTCAAACCTGCCGTGCTCCGTCAAAGTAATTGCGGCCGATCGACAAATATGATAGTCCGATGCCAGAGCTCGCTAATTTTTTCCGCCTCCGTGTAATTGGCCAATCAACGCGCAGACATCTCTAAAGGAATAAAGGCCGCTTCTCTGGGCCGCGCTTTTACGATAGTCCTATAAAAATCTTATAATTAGGTTTCGGAACTAATTTCCTGGGGCGGAACGAGAACGAACAGTGCGCGCATCTTTAGAATTGCAAAAGCCTCGACTCTATCCTATCTCTACGTAAATCCCGCGCCTACCGCTCGCCACCCCTTTTTCTTCCTCCTTTTTATGCTCTCGAATACTCTAAAGCCGCGCTCACCTTTTTCCTTCTATACTTTTTTTTACCTCTGTGTCTGCGCTCCGCCGAGCCTAATATTCATTTTTAAATTGCGAACAATCACGTACTCTCGTACGTTCGTCTAATATAACATCGAGTGCTGGAATGCGCTAAAATTTAATAACAAAGTGCAAAAATGCATTAGGCAAAAATATTCTTTTTTTTTAATAAGTGAAGAATGACTCGAACGTTCGTAGATTGCAAAGTAATTTAATTTATATTGGCTCGTCGCTATCCAAACATAATTTTTGTATATATTCATTTATTTATTTAAGTTGTCAGAAAAATGCGCTTTAAGTTACGTAAAAAATGCATACAGTGACGTCAAGAAATGTAAATGAACCAATTGAATAATGAAATTAATATGAAATTGAAAAACTTTTCAATCTACTAATTGCCTCTATAGTATAGTCGGGGACAAGGGCTCAGGTGAACTTTTTACATACTCTAGTTAACTAAATAAATGAATAAATCAATAAATAGAGAAAAATAAAAGTCACTGTCCCTCTCGCGTAAATCCAGTCTGGTCATAGCCTGGCCATTGCCTTATGCGCCGACGTACGCATGCGCCTGAGGTCATTTGCGACTGTCCTCTCGCGATTACAGCGAGAAAATGGTGACGATAGTGGGAGTGAGAGTCGCGCAGTACTGGATGGTGGGAGTTGCGTCGGGCGACCGATAAAAAGAGGGAGGTGGCGCCAGCGATTGGTCGCGCCGCTCCCCCACTCCCGGCGCCGCGAGCCACGCCTACCTTTATTCGACGCAACACGGCTTCACCCAACTTTTCCTATGCGCTTTTCTCCCAACGCCCTTTTTACGTATAGATATACACACGTGCGCTTCCCCACGAATCCTCGCCTTCGCTCGTCGATCAATCCTTCTCTTTCTTATTTACTTATCATTTTTTCCTTAATTTTTTTATATTTATTACTCTTGTTTGTCAGTCGCTTCATTATTTATTTTTTCAATTTTTCTACGATAGGAGTGCGTGAATGTGTTGTAATATATATCAAAAAAATGAAAGGAAATGCATTTGTGTTGCAAGTTGAGAAAGCAGTATAGTGGTGTATAGTATATATATATATATAGTGCAGGACGCTCACAATAGCATTTTCGCAAGCTTAAAATAAATGCCGCAGACGCACGAAAAGTCCCCGACCTACTCAACTTTGTGGCACGCAGAAAGCCATTCTTACTCTCAACTCCGAGGAGACAGTAGTCTGGCAGTGTTATAAAACATTGCGGTGGAGAAAAATAATTTATACGCCATTCCTCTGTGCGAAAAAGCGTGTATACAGCTCGGCGCGAAAATCCGACAAAACTTGACGAGGAGCGGAAAATTGACCTCAGGTCGCAAAAAGTGGCGGCGCGCCCCCCAGGGTATGGCGCCTTGGAACAATACCGATCAGAGTGTTTGCAAGGGACCAGCCATCACAGTGCTGCGAGAGATGCGCGCCGCTGAGGAGAGGAAAAACGGGGGGAGGCCAAGTAATGAGGGTCTTTCGGCACGAGCCTTTCGTGCGTCCGCAAGAAATTAGGGTGGGTCTTTGCAGGGCCTTGCGGGCTGTTTTTAAGGGGGAGACCTCAGGCCTCGGGTACGCGCAGAGAGCGCGTCCGGGATTTTCTCGGGTCAAGCGGTTTTTAAGCCGATTTTCACGCTGTTGCGCTCACGGTTTTCCCCAAACTCTTCCGGATGTCCGCGGCTAAATTGGGCCCCTTGAATTGACCCTCTGTTGTACCTGGAATTTATTGTCTTTCTGAGGAGCTTCTTATTGCTATGCCTTGTTTGTCACTTTCACGTTCGAACTTGCAAGGAAATTATTTTTCCCCGGTAGACGCCCGCAATCAAGAAAGGTCCACGAATTTTCATTGGCCAATTTTGATGACCTTACAGGGTCAAAATATTTGATAAATTTGCAATAACTTTTTTTTGTAATTTATTAGGCGTTACTCTCTAAATTTGAAAATGTGATATTTTCACACATTTGGTATGTGGAAATAATTTAACTTTTAAATATGTGATTGAATTAATGAAATTTAATTTCACACATTTAATTAGACAAATTTGTTTCAGAAATTGCATATGTAAATATTCACATATTGAATTTGTCGAATTTTATTTCACACATTACATATGTGAATATTCACATTTAATTAGTGGACGTGGTTTCACCTTTTCAAAATGTCACTATTCACATTTAATATGTGAAAATTCACATTTTCTGATTTAGAGAGTACAGCAAAATAGTTTTTGTATAATGTTTATAGTAAATTTTGAAAGAGAGTTAGTGATGTCTGCGCATTGAGAAAAAAGTAGTGATAAAATTTGTTATCTGGAATAGACCCGCAACCACACCAACTGGACTCTTAAATTCAAAAGTCCATATTTTGAAATAAAATTTGATATACATACAATAGAGGATTATTTCCACTATTTTCTTGTAATATTTACCATATTTATGACAAACTACATTGTAAAGTATGGTCATTTTTAAAAAGAGGGTATACTAGTTATTTTTATAATATTTTCTTCTTAGAGTGAGGATATTGCAATAGATTTTCAATTTTTTCATTCAATATTTGGCATAAAAAAAATAATGCTCATGTAGTACTCTACAAAGTCTATTCGCGTATATTTAACGGCTAAAATCGATGACACTGTTCGTCCGGACTTTACCTTGGGCATTCGGAGTGAGAATATTAGAGCAGCTGGCACTTTTTGCGCGTGAAATACAGAGAGCGATGGGCAGCAATGGCCATTCTCAGGTTTGTATAAGGCCAAAGAAAATGACAAGATGAGCTGACTTCTTGTCCGGCCGAGCATTTGCTGTTATTAAATCCAAACACGCGAACGTGATGAAAAAGGTTGGCACTGGCGGGCTCCTCGAGGACGACTCAATCTATTGCCGCTGCTCTGGCCGTTGCCAATTTTCTTGCGCCTCCCGCCTTTGAATTAATGTTTTACTTTAGAGCCCATCCACCCGTCCTGATGAATATAAAAGAAACTTTTTTAATTTTTCAAAGGAGTCGCCCTATATACCATTGGCTCTGATAAAAAAGACACCTGCGTTTATTTATAAGTATATAGATTTATTTAAAATTAAAAGGAGCACAAGCTTTTTAAGAAATATTGTCTTTAATTGTAATTGATAAGTCCGTATTGAGTATAGCGGATTTGCTTTTCGCCGTCACACCGAGAAAAAAGATTCCTCATTGTAAAGTAATCAATTTCCTTGAATTTTGCATGTAACGCAACAGTGATAGTTAACACATAGTGTTAAATCTTAATGCACATTTCTTAACTGTTAAGAAAAATAAATTTCATTTCTTGATTTTACGTATCGTTCATAATGAGTACATATTTCTTAATAATTATAAGGAATCGGTATTTATAACATTGGTGAGCGCGCGCTTGAGTGTTATTTTTCATATTACCTTCGATTCAGAACCTAAATATGATTTATTTTGATTTAAATTTTTAATACAGCATGTCTTCATTTAATTGAACATGCATTTACTGCAACGCAACGAATACTTAATAAGGACTGAAGATGACTTCGCTTTAACCTACTTCAACTGCTTATTTCTTAATTGTTAAGTAATATGCAATTAGGAAAAATTAAAGTCCCATTTCTTAACAGTTAAGAATTTTTATTAACAGTAAAAGGAATCTTTTTTCTCAGTGCAGAGTTGACGATATCATCATGAGCCACAGTCGTGACGAAAAAAAAAAAAAAAATAGCGGCCGTACGGTGACACCGCCGTCGAAGCATACCAGTTAATGCAGCCGAAATTATTTTCTGGAAAGAGAAGATCGTTAAAAAGTCCTTTACCCGATGCTCTTGTGAAGTAGCCACGAGGCCCGCGGTCCCGCGTTTACTTAGGACCGCACGGCCGAAATACTCCGAACGCAAGTCAAATATTGCGCGGGCCCGTTTGTATTAACGATTTGCCCCGTCGATTCTCTTTTCGGCGCATCAGACTGAACGAGTGGACCTCTCACTCGAAACGAGACCCTCGCCTCGTTTCACTCCTTCGCTGCTCTTTCATATGCGCCGCCGCGCCTCCCTGCATTAGCACTCTAATGTCATCTACTTGAGGAGAATAAAGGGGACTCCCTTTAGTCCCTACTAGAGCGAAGACAAAACCCGTCCGCCTTTTAACAATAATAACGCCCAAGGGAATCCTGATGATTTCGGCAATCGAAGGTGAGAGGAGGAGGGGGGATGAGTACATTTGGTGGTAGAGCAGCGTAACGTTGGAAAAAGCGAGAAAAGGTCGGGTCAACTTGGCGCTCGCGCAAGCCAAGCGAGCTGCTCGTTTGTTGACTCTTTGCTCGCTCGCGGGGAAGAGCCGACTCGCTTGGGGTCATCGACTCGCCGGGACTTTACCTGCGCAGCAGCGAACCCGCGACTCTCGCACACCTTTGCCTTCGCTCGTCAGCCTCGACGTGTCCCCTCTTCTCCTTTTCTTTCTTTTTCCAGAGCTTCAAGTTTATACACTTTCGATTGCGCGATTATCTCTATTTTATTTCGATTTAACATGCGCTTGCGATTTTAAATCGAGAAAGTCAAAATTTTTGCCCATTTTTTAATTTAAGTTTCAATTTGAATAGCAGGCTTTACCTATACAGTAATATTTTAATATAGATATTATTTTTAGTTTAATATTCAATTTTAGTGAATTTTAATTTTGTTTCTATAATATGTATTTATTTATTTAATAAATTCGACGGACGATTTGTCTTTATAGTATAAATGGAAATGACCAATTTCCTATAGAATAAATTTAAAATTAAATTACAGATTTCACATAAGTAACGGAAAAGATAATAATTATTAATCTGTTGAAAAGTTAAAATTAAAATTTAAAATTATATATTAGTATTACATTGTATCTTTTATATACATCGTGTATCCTAAGGGCATATTTACCTGTTTGTTACTTAAATGAGTAAATAAATAATTCGTTCAAGGTTACACTTACAGTGTCCCGATCGCCAATTACAAAAAACGGCTCTTGTAGCAATAGCTGTAATTTCTCAAGTTCCGAGTAATAAGGCGTATGGCACATTAACTGCTTGATCCTGACAAACAAATCGGTACCGCTACATACTTGCTTGATTCGACGCATATTTAAGTTCTGGTGACTAATTTTACAAATTCCTCGCTCTAGACTTTTAACTTTTATGTCTCGCGAAAATTCAAAAGTGCCTTTTTTAATTCTACCTAAAAAATATATTTCGAATGATTTTCTACAGTTTGAAAAAAAAAGACTATTCCGATTCTTTTTAAAAAACAATTCCATTCATTAATTGAAATTCATTCAATCCTTTTGTTTGCTTTTTAATATTGATGAATATTATGAATAATATTTATGAATAGAGCTCGTTGAAAAATGGAAAAGCCGTCAAAAGCGCGAGAGAAAAAAAATGTAGAAATGCAAGAAAAAAAACATGTGCCTGGGCAATAAATGAAACGCATTATTTTTCTCGCAAAAATAGCGCGCGCTGCCCTTTTTCTCTTCGCGAGCTGCGTAGACAAATTATAATTGCGGCGCGAGGGAAACAAAAGTTGACTTTTTCCTTCATTCCGCCCCTTCGGAGCAATTAGATCGATGGTGGCCGCGCGTTGCGCACGACTATCATTTTCCTCCCGTAAAATACGCAATTATTAATCGACCGGACTCGCCTTGTCCTCGATATATCGGACCACTTCGCCTCCCCCCACTTTTTTTTTCTTTCGATTCTTTTCCTCTTACCACCTTCCGATGTAGCAATTAGCCGTTGCATTGTTGCCTGACGCGAAACAGCGCACACCTTGTCGCTCGGCTAATTGTTTATAGGCTGCACAAACTGTGCACTGTTCGACGCTCGACTCCTTCGATGTTCTCGTATACTTTGGCATAAAAGTTGTAAAAGAAAAAAATAAATGTTCATTTTAAGGCAAGAACAAGTAAGTGTAACCCGCAGCGCGGAGGCTATTATTATTATTTTCGAAATATGATAAACTGATCATAATATTGCTAAATAATAGTCTTTATCGGCAAGTAAACTACCGATAATTGTACACACAATGTCGATGCTAGCTTGAATTAATTTCTTTGTTTTTCCTTCTTTTTGCCTCTTTTTCCTCTTGTCGCAACGGCACATACCCCTTCTTGCCAAATGCACCGTCGCTTTTACGACGATGTTTTTTTTTTTATTAATATCGGAATATCGGAAAAATGCGGAGAGAGGCCTGCACTAAAACAACAATCATAAAATAGCCTCGGACTATAATGGAAAATAATCGTGGGAAAATAGCGCTGTGTGACAATTTTATGCAAAACATTGTTTAGTACGCCGAGCGTTTATTGTTTCCCCGACGCTTTATAATTTTCTTTTCTATATACAATAAATGCGGACTAAGTATTACAGTAGATAGTATTATCAATTTTTATTTTCCAATGTTTCCACAAAACGTTTGTATATATCTACTGACTAAATAAAACGCACATTTCAGATTGCCGCAGATAAAGATAACCCTATACTCTATAGAGAAATTTACGGCAATCCTGTAAAATAAAAATGATGGTACACACGATTTTATCATTTTAAATAAATTCTTAACTTATTAATCTTCAAAACGATTTAACTTGTTTTAATAACTGCATTCGCAGATCTTTGAGATTAACGTCAATTTGGTCGGTCGGTTAGAAACGTCGATGTACACGTACAACAGCGCAGCAGTTCACAAGTTGCAATTTACCATTTGCTATTTTTATTCCCAGTTACCCTAGTTCGCCGATGAATATTCGGTAAGGTAATAGACTCCGCCGCCGCCGTGGCGGCTGAAAAATCGGTGATGCTCAGATTTGCATTGCGCAAGCGGCGCACTTTCAACCGCGGCGCAAAGTGTAAGTCACGCACACAGATAGAGTCAGCCAAGTGTCATAACACCGACACGTATCATTATCCGTCGTCGGCGGTGGTGCCTAGATAACGTTGTTGCAATCGATGCAATTATATTTTTACGATCCGAGCCAAGGCCTCTATTCCGTGACTATTAAAGCACACCGCCTAGGGAATCGGCTCTCCTGCTCCTTCGGCTCTCCCGCGCTCCGTCCGCCCGAGCGGACTCGGGGCCGCCTCTCTTTCTGTGTACGTGTGCGCTCGTGTGCATGTGTGCGTGCATCGGTGAGCCCAGGTTTCACCTGTTCCAGTATCTGCGAAATAACCTAAATACTTGGATATTAAAACTGCACTGATCTTTTTAGTAGAACACGCTATACGTATGTATACGAGAGATATTGAGTAAACTGCCGCGGCAATTTATTCTACTCGCTTATGTTCGTCGCGGATCAATCTTCTATTCTATAATTCCGTTTTACTCGGCATCCTCCTATAGATTCTTGTATCTCATAGTTTTGCCTCGTTTTCGCCAGATTTTTCATTCTGAACTGCGTCAATTTGAAAATGTAAATAGTGAAATATATTGTGTGTACTAACAGAAGGGATCGATATTTTTTGTATAGCATGTTATTATTTACATTTTCTGAGTATGAATATTCCCTTTCTAGAATTAAAAATTAGAAAAAATTGCAGACCAAATTATTATTCTTTTTCCATTCTAACGATTTCCTCCTTGTCAACGTTACTATCTATAAAGTTGATTTAGTAAAAAAACAACTATAAAATTTCATTAGAAATTAGTGACAAGAGCTTAACAATTCAATCTTGATTAATCTTAGTATAACATTTTTCAGTAATTTAATCAATATTTCTGCTCGTACTAAGAATTTTTTAATATTCGTATAACCAAAAAATGATAATAATAAGTTGCAGATCGATTTATTTTTCTCCATCGATTCCAACGATTTCCTATTCGTACGTAGGCTCTACACAATAGCGCGGCTCACGTACACGAGAAACTTTTTGTTCTGCATACATATGTCGTTTGGAAAAAAAATTAAAACAACACGTGAACGTAAAGTAAAAATATTTAGGCTTGTGTGCAATATCCGGCGTAAGAAATAAGTGTCGGTCTGCAGACTGACTATATGGCACCGGGGCGCATACATCGCAGTTAGCATGCCAGCGAGCCATTAGCCAGCACCGTTCGAGACCTGGTACCTTTGCTCTTGCACGCTCAGTGTGTCTATACCCAACTGACGCTCGCGAGAGCTTTCAGCGCGGCACGTGTAATTCCGCAGAAAGCATTTCTAGCCTTGCCCTCAGCGGGATTGTATCATTCCAGGGGATGGCTTTTTGCCACCGACGAATTTCACTGACTCCAATTTTTCTTCTTATACGAGCTCGTATGCCTGATCTTCACGGATACATCTACCTATATGTGCGCTGGAATAAAATTTTTCGGCCAAAATTTTACTACGATGTTTTATGGTACGGGAATTCTGAGACGTATCTGCATGTAAAGCTAAAATTTCCAAGATTATATAGTTTATAGAGAGATTTGTATTGGACAAATTTATTCAATTATGTAAATTCTTATGATTGTAATCATAAATCATCAGTCTGTTTTCTTCTGATACAAGCTCATGCCTGATCTTCATAGATACATCTGTATGTACATTTTCTAAAATTGAATTAGAGAAACTTTACTAAAATTAACGGAAAATGCTCTACTAATACCTAAATCGGAAAACTCTTCCCACTAACTTTCAGTGAAAATTCACTAATTATAGTAGTTTTTCACTAGTTCAATTTTATAGATAGTACATTTTATGATATGAAAATTGTGCGATGTATCTATACGTAAAACTAAAATTTCTGTGCGATTATTTTTTATAGAAAGGTTTGTATCGGAAAAATAAGTTTATAAAATTATGCCAATTGTTATAATTATCGTCGAATCATCAGTCGGCAGCGAAATCTTTATAGAACCATTTTTTTCATAAGCTGCACTTGTACGTAATGACTTTTCAGCGTCTATTGTACGATAATTAATGGAAATTTCTAACGGAAAAACGGACGGGGAAGCGAAACGTGGTGCCGATCATTTTACGAGAGCGGAAATTGAAGCTCCTCTTTCATTTGAGTTGACGAGATATTCGGAAACATGCGGTGGGCACGTGCGAGCCCGATTACCGCTGGCCAAGTCGACTCTCTCTTGCCTTTCGTTAACTCGGCACCCTTCGCTTTAAAATCCTCTTATATTCTTTTCCGCTTTCTTCGTATAAATTCCGCATTTATAACAAAACTGAAATCTCAAGAACTTTCGCATATTGCGTAAAACATAATTCTTTGTTCCTAAATGTCACTTACATATATTTGTTTGTTCCTAAATGTCACTTATATATATTTATCACTTTTTCTTACTTTGTCTTATAGAGAAAGCTTCGATTGGTCGATTTCCTTTCCCGCTTAACTTTAATTATTTAACTTTGAGCAAAATTGACGTACTGCAATAAAATAATTTCGAAAGATTTTCCCTCTATATTATGTCCAAGCGATCGTCGAACTACGGCGCCCCGAAAAACTACACTGTAAAAAAAATTTGTATGAATTTTAATGGAAATGCTGGAAGCAAATTTCATCGGCGTGCATGAATTATGGTTATTGTACATTTTTACATTAATTTTAATGTAAATTAAATTAAATTTAATGTAAATTTAATTAAATTTAATGTGAATTAAATAAAATTTAATGTAAATTCTGTAAAGTTCATGTACGCCGATGAAACTTGCTTCCAGTATTTGCATTAAATTTAATGTTTTTTTTTAACAGTGTACAGAATGAGTTTGTCAAACCGTACACTGATAGAAAAGATTCTTTAACCCAAAGTCTTCGCGGGTTTAAAAGATAATTTTCTCATGGTATTTGAAATAAAGAAGTATGCATTATCATTCAAGAAATATTTCTTAATAGTTAATGCGCGATCATCTTTACTGACAAAAATCCTGTGGATGGCTTAATAGTTAATGCACCGTTTCTTTACATCTAATACCTATGCCTTTGGACTATATTAAATGCGAACGGCTTTATATTAAAGACACTGGCTTTGGATCAAAGGATCTTTATACCAACGCCTCTGATGAAAAAAGCACGTTTCAATTATACAAAAATTTAAAAAATGTTCTTCATTTATAATCGATAAATGTGTAACAAGTATTAATTTAAAATTAAAGATTTTTGCAAAGTCAAAGTTGACGCATATTACGTCGAAGCGATCATCGAGCGCCAGTGAAAAGCGAACGAGATAATGATTTTGACCTAACGGAAAGCGAGAATTGAATTTTTGTTCGGCTCGATCGTCGCGTGTCCGATTGGCCGAGGTGCGCAAAAGTGCAGATGCTCGGCGAAGTGCGTAAGTAAGCAAAAGAGCGCCGCGGCTACCGCGGCGACGAACGCGGAAACGAACGGATTATATTATTGCGCGTACAGAGACATCATTGTCGCAGCGAAGTGAAGGTGCGCGCTCGCGCTGCTCGCTCGGCGCTCGCGCTTCTTGCGCTTGCCAAGGAATACAATTAGCAGTAAATTAGCATGCGCCATATCGGCTCTGCCGCGCGCCGATAATAAAATCCAGCATATTACAATGATTGCATCGGATTTTACAATGGCGCTGTCGACCACAAATTATTAATTTAATGGCCCGCGGAGGCCGGGAGGCCGTGCCGCTGCCAACCGCTGTTCTCGCGCAGTCCGTGCCACGCTGTCCGCGACTGGCCGGGGCTGCGGACTGGCCCAGCGCGAAGCCAGCAACTTTCGAGCATTTCGCTGCTCCCCTCTCCCTTCTTGCCGAGCCGACAGCCTTATATTTCCCTCGGATTCCCACATTCTCCTTGCTCACTCTGCCTGTCTTCTTTATTTTATTAGCGAAGGCCAGTCTATTCCATTAGTTTTTAAAGAACAATCCATTTATCTCTCGATAATGTACTTTTTATAATTATTACACTTGGGGGAATTGATATGCAATGGGTGAAGGTGCAATCGACAATTGGACCAAAGGTTGAAGTTTAAACTTTATTATCTGACGTGATCTTTATAAATCGCAATTCTTTATAGATAATTTCTTGTACACATAGTTAACAATTTTCTGTTTTCTGTTATTTTGAAAAATAACTACACAAAGATCGTGTTTAATGTACTCTTGAATCTTGTGTTTTTGTTAAATGTCGAGCAGTCAAAACAAAACATAATATTTGTGTAATTTCATAAATTATAAGTAAAGAAAAGTATGTGTATGTTGTGTTAGTTCAATTTTAAACACAAAAATAATATTTAGAATTGAACGGATTTTTAACTGTGCACTGAGATAAATATTTTGGAAAATTTGCTATCCACTCGCGTAAAAAAATATTAATGATCGAAAAGAAATTTATCAAAATTATGACACTTTTTAGTATAATTTAAGATGAAAATTCTTTTACAAAATATTAGAAAATTTTGAGATCATATTAAGATGTCAACATTTATATTTTATTATAAATAAAGATCAGTTTTTAACAACGAATTTTTAACAGTCAAACAAATTTGTAATAGTAAATATTTTGTTATTTTTTATTTTTCTTGTTATTTCTGCTATAATAAAATTTTGTAATAAAGAACGGTCATTTTTTCACTAAATGCAGTCTGTGACTCCGCTCCCAGACCAGATAGTAATTTTTGCTGGAATAACAGTAATTGTTCCAAAAAATTTCTCTCAGCGTGTAGATATTTGTAATAACAAATGATGACTAGTCCTGTTCCATTGTCTTTTGTGCAGGATTGTTTATACATCGTATCAGTATATTTAATAAGTGAATTATTTAGAATCGAAAATTTTTAGCAGAATCGCCGTTCACTATTTTATACACTTTTGCCAGCGGTTCGTTATTAATTGGTCGTAATCATCGGTGTGCGGAAATCGCAATTATATACCGCAATTACACGTTTATCGTAATTCCATTATCAACCTAATTTCCGAAAGTCCTTCGAATAAAATAGTCGCGGCGAATGATATGTTTCTAATATTCAGTAGATATACTGCCGTTTAAATTAAAAAAATTGTGTGTTAAGAAAACTGTGAAAAATAATAAAAAAAGCGAATGCAAGAAACCTTTGAAGCGACAATAAAATTAGCCTTTTAAAATCCTCCCATTCATATATACCGTACGTACTTTTGAAAAAATATATATAATATACTGAATTTAATTAATTCGTTCAATATACTGGCGTCGACTGCATTTTTATAAATCTATCTCTTTAAATCTGAAAATGCGAATAGTGACATATTTTATGTAAAAAATTGTTCACGTGTGAATTTTGTTATATTTAACATGTGAACTGCTTTTCACTTACTAAATATCGCTATTCACATTTTCAGATTTAGAGAGCTGACTATAAAAAAAGTAGAGATTTTTCGTTTTCATTATTAGAGGCTCGTTCAATGTCGATAAACAAATACTTAAATAAATCTAATAATAAAACGTGTAAGTACACAGACACGTGACTACGACGGTCGTAAAAAAGTCGAAGGGGGTGAAACTGCAGCTTAACTCGGGACCCGATCCGTGGGCCTTTTTCCGTCAAGCAGCATTCTTTTGTCGCGTTTCGTAACCTTGGGAGCCGCGAGATTCTATACTGCATGTGAGATCTGCACGAGTGAGCGACTCGTTGGGATGCACGTGAGTTATGTGCCGTTTGTTTTATTGCCTGCATTTATATGGAAGCCGGCGGGTAAGAGGAGGCGCCAATACACCGGGGATGGAAGTATCATTTGATGGCAATCCGCAAATTGGATTCTATTCAACCCGCTAATTAGAAGCCGCCTTTACTTTGTAATGTCATTTGACATTTACGCCGGCTATTCAATGTGCAGAATTCTCCTCGCATAATGCAACCGACGTTAATACTAATTGTGTCGCTGATGCATCGGCCAAATTGGAAAAAAAAACTATGATATTTTCCGAAAGCTCACGCACTCGTCGGTGACAAATAAAGAGAGAAAAAGGTTGCCTTCTTGCGGTCGTCGATTTTTTTAACTGTTGACCTTATTAAAGTATACGTGGATCAAAAATGCAGATGTTGCGTGGGTTACTTAATTAATAATCTGATTTAATACGAATTATTGCTAAATATGCAGAGAAAAAGATGTATGTTAAAAATTGCAATATTCAATTTAATTTTTTTTTATAAAATTTTAAAATATAAAGGAGTCGTGAGACGTTTATACTATGGCTCGGTTGGTAGAGCGATGGATTTATAAAATTCGGTGGCCCGAGATTCAAGTCTTTGTCTCTCTCAATTGATATAAGCAGCTTTATTCATTTATATGTACTTTGTTCAAAAACACATTGTAGACCTCCGTCGCTCACCAGCACCGAATGGGATCATAATAAATAATACGTTAAATAATATATATTAAAAAAAAATAATTACACGCGAATTCTACACTCACAAAAGTTTTAATCTAACTGGTAGAAAAATCCACTAAATAGAACTGGAAAATCTATTTATTATAGAGTCAAACGTCTTCATGCCGTGGTTAAGCGGACCATCATTTACGATGAATTTGCTAAAACGTAAACGATTTCTTGTTCGAATAAGTTATAGATTGTCGTCTTCGAATAAATATGGACTGCACGATAAATTCTAAATTGATTCATTAACTATTAGTTTCCATTTAATATCATAAACATTAAGTAAAAAGAATTGAATAATTGAAAAAGTCTCTAATAAGAAGAAAATACTAATAATTAACATATTTATCATAAAATTCGGTGGATTCTACGCTAAACTTGTTGAGAATTATACTGACGCAGGCATATATATTCTTCAATTTAATAAATTCATTTTGAAATTAAGCAGATAATTATTTGTCTACACTGATAGAAAAGATCCAAAGCCAATATGTCTTTAATATAAAACCGTGTGCATTTAATATAATTCAAAGGCGTAAGTATTAGACGTAAAGAAATGGTACATTAACTATATTAAGCCATCCACGGGATTTAAGAAATATTTCTTTAATGCTAAATCCCCCAAAACTAGCATTTTCATTTTTCACCTTTCTCTCTTTCTGCTTTACTAGAATAAGTGTAGTATTATATCGAGCCAGGTCAGCGTACAGGAAAGCTTTTCCTCTGCTGGGTTATATTTTTCTTATAACTTGTATGTATATATAAACCAATTTTTGTAATTGATAATATATGTAACAACTGGTATAAATAAATAATGCATATTTCTTTATTTGAAATACGAGGAAAAAATTATTATTCAAAGGCGCGAAGACTTTGGATTAAAGAATCTTTTCTGTCCGACGAAGAATCCATTTTTGTGAGTGCATTAAAAATCCCCGTCTTAACACGTCCGAGAGAAGGTTACGGAAAATCGGAGGGATGGATTGCAAACACGTGGAGGTTTTCTGAACAATGCAGATCGCTTGACCTCGCAAGCCGCGGGTAGGGGAATTGAAGATATTTCGGAGCCTCCTTTCCGCGTGTATGTCGCTCCTTTGCGAAATTCTCTCAGCATTCCCTCTCCCGCCGCCTCCCTCTTTCTCTCTTATCTTCCTATGTCGTTCGCGCGCCCGCTGGAGTGGGACGTCTGGCGCGCGAGTTGCACTCGCTCGTAAACGCGTCTCGTAACTCGAGGCGTTATAGACATCGCCGGGGTATATAAACGTCTCCTCCTATGTACTTACCGTACGTCCCCTCGCGCTTTCTCTCTCTCCCTCTCTCTTGTCCATCACACGTGCAACTATATACAAGCAAGAAGGAACAAGACCGAGATAAAGACCGCCTTACAGCTGCACTGTGAAATTTCTTCTTTTTTCTCTCCTCTCTCGTTTCGCCTTTTATTTTGCATTCGTATTTTAAAATTTCCACCTTCGTGGAATTGTTTTTTTTTCCTCCTCTTCTTTTCTCTCCATTTTTTTTCAATTATTTTCGTAACTCGACTATGCAAATTAAATATTCTCTTTGCGAGCCACACCTCGCCTCGTATTCTCTCTTCAACGGCCGATCGTTCGCAATGAGTTAGAGTTTTAGAGTCCTCGTAGGAGACAATGTCGAGAGAGCCGCGGCCGCAAACGGCGAGGTTTCGCGAGTTGCAACGCGATCCTCCTATATGGTCGCCGCAGAAAAGTGCAAGGCGAGCTTTTCAAGTGCACTGGCAGCGGCTTCACTTGTCACTTTTCACGAGTTCTTGTGTCAGCCACTGCGGTTACTCTCTTAGATCCTTCGCACTTTGGGTCGCCTGCACGTGTTGATGCGCATAATTCGCTCGCGATAATTGCAATTTCCTTCGGGCGCTCTTTTACATTTTACATTCTTAGAAACTTTATGGGCTCTTTCGGTCTTTCTCTGTCTCTTTTTCCCTCTATTTACTTATGCGATGAGAAAAAAAAAGGCAATGAGCTGTTTTTCAACCCTCGCTGCACCACGCCTCTTTTTTTTACGCCTCGATCATTCCGCTCAAACTGAACAGAAAAATTGTTCGTGTAAAATGAATATTGCGCTCTCAAGAAATTAGCGATTTAAAAGTAATGGATCTACAAACTGTTTTGAACTGGTTACTCTGGTTGAAAGAAGAAATCGCGCGTGGGAGGGAATTCAGAATCTCGAAATGAGATTTCAAGCTGAATAGAATAGCCAAAGTTAGAATTACGAGTCTACCCGCGAATAGGAACACTCGCTTCGTATACACGGTACGCTGTGAGATAAAAACTTGGAGGTTGCACGAATTTCTCACGATCAAAAAGGTCATATCGTTATGATGATAATTACGCCATTATTTTTCCACAAAAATTTACGTATGAAATCGATTATAGCAGCAAAGTAAAGATCGAGAAAATGCATGTAAGGTACAGCAAAAAAAATGGCAGCTAATTGTTAAGGCCTTTGTTGCTCTCTCCAAGCGAGTATAAGTTTTTGTCCGCGATACTTTTTTTTCAGCGGTATTCGCTCGACAAAAAAGCTGAGCGAATTTCGGTAAAAAAATTTGCGTAATTACACAGGCGTAGTCTCGGAGAGTTGGCTTTGATGCACGAGCTCGCGCACTTTTATTCGAGGGCGGCTTGGTGCGCGCGCACTGGATACACCAGGATGCCGACGAAACGTATATACAAGGTATGATTCGGCTCGGGCTCGCTCGTATGGTATATTTTCGACTGTTTCACGAGTTTTACGAGACGAGCGCAGTAAATGAACCGGTTCATACGTGAAGCTCCGGCTTCGCTCCAAGCCCTGGCACACACACGTATTTTCACATTTTTATGGCTATGAAATATGTGTACCTCATTAAAAGAATTGTTCCGTAGGTATATACAGCTGGCCACGGCAAATTGGTAAAAAGCATTGATACAACGAACTAAACGCCGCGTGGAGAGAAATCCGTAGCAATCTTACTGTTATGCTTCATTTTTATTTCTCTTGGTAAAAATAATTCCAAACTGATTTTTATATACATCTGCAATTCTGAATGGATTTTACACTATTCGATACTCATCTTTGTCGTGGTTAGCAAAAATAAGAAATTAAAGCGACTTGAACGTTAGAGCATTGAGTTAACATAGATTTTTATTATATGCAATAATTGAATTAAAAATATTGCTATTCTCCAATTAAAAAGACCTTTCAAAATTTAAATTTTGTGTGTGGTTCTCATAACCAAATTGCTTATTACTAATTCAACTAACTGTTGATTCCTTACTTAGATCGCATCGTGATTATCGTAACAAATTTTCTAGTTTCTCGTGTTAAAAATGGTTGTCTTCGCATGCACATTTCTTTTTTTCCTCGATACGGAAGCAAAATTATCATCAAATATCAACTTTAAGAAGAAAGAGCATAAAGCTTCATTGTTTTTTCATTTTCGTATCAATTTAAACCCGAAATCACTGCACGGAGAGATATGTTATGGTAAAAATTATATTCTATAGGAACAATGGAACATACACTGTTAAAAATTCCATTAAATTTAATGCAAATACTGGAAGCCGATTTTATCGACGTACATGAAGTTTATTGAATTTACATGAAATTTAATTCAATTTACATTAAAATTAATGTAAAAATGTAAATTCGGTAGAGTTCATGTACGACGATAAAATTTACTTCCAGCATTTACATTAACATTCATGCAAAATTGTTTACAGTGTACTGGACCTGTGACAATTTTTACTATAAAACATATACTAAAATTCCTGTGCGCATTGCTATTTATATAATAGAAATTGCTATGTCATAGGAATTTTTAGTATGTTTTATAGGAAAAATCGTCATAGGTCGAGTATGTCCCACTGTTCCTAATTTTGACTACAACATTTCTCTCCGTGTGCAAAATACTCATGATTGAATTTCGTGTGGCGGCGACCATTTCTGTAGGCGTACAAGGGCACATACAGATTTGTCGAAAATTTTGATCGGCCGATCAAAGCGAGTATAAAAAAAGGGAGAAAAGGCGGTATAAGGGGGGAGGGCGAGGAGGCGTCGTCGCGAACACCTGTGTATGCGTTGGCACGGGGAGAGGAGGAGAAGCGAGAGTATAACCACAGAGGTTAATAGTTGGTCGGCAGACAAACTATATAATACGCGCGAAGGAAGAAGGAGGAAGAGGGCCCAGACGAATTTTATAGGCCGTTCGGGGTTTGGCTTTAATAGCCGAAATTCCGCGGAGTGCAACGTGTGCTCCCCTCCCAACCCTCCCTTCGGCCATTCTCCTCTCTCCCGACTCCATTTCTGCCCCGAAAGCCTCGGACTAGCCGACTAGTCCAGCCGTTTAGGATCATTTATCCCTCGTGGATCCCCAGCGCCCTTTCTATTATTGATCCTCTCCTATACGCATCCAGCTCCGAGGCCGCGTATAATTACGCGCGCGTCCCCTCTCCAAATGACACGGCTGGAGAGCTCTTCTAGTACTTTGATTTTCGCCTGGACTCGAGGAGTCCATTCGTGACCGTCCCGACTCTCCTCGTATGGACGCAAACATTACCCATGAAATTCGCTCGGCGGACTCAGACAGGTGGTAATAACTGCTTGCGGAACGGATTTCTACAATTGTTTAGCTGTTAGAGCGCTCGCTCTCTGTGCATTAGACGCGCTGCAGACGTCTGTATTATATCATTAGGAGCCAATGTGCCCCACTTTTTTACTTTCCTCCGCTACTGCTATATATAACTGCCCAAATTTCCGAGACAAAGTATATATACACGCTAAACTTTTATCACTCTTCTTTGAAAGCTGCCTCCAAGGTTTAGCTAAATTACGTTGCACCTGTGCGTGCAGCACTTTGTGTTTGCAGGCTGTCGCGTGCAATTAATAATACCAACGAGGGTTTAGTGCCCGGCAATATCGCTTTCGCACTGCAGTTAATACAACGTCGATGAAAGGCGCAGTGCGACCATATCAATTTCTCGATGAAATTAATAACGTCGACGGGACGTGTATTTGTATAGCCGAAGGGTTTCTACCACTTGTAAGGGTCAAATGAGATTGTGCAGCAACCCTAGGCCGGCGCGACATGATATATGCGGTTCGGCCCCGGATTATGCAAGGTTTCGACGCATCGCCGTCTTGGACGCAATCGATGGAGTCGCTCGCCGACGGAGGAGGTGAATAAGTCGCGCGCGGAAAAAAAAAGTGGAAAGACGTTCGGTTCGCAACCGCGTTGGTAATATCAAACGCGAGGCGCGCCTTGTACGGATTCTGTTACTAATATGCCCCCGGAGCGAGCCCGAAGCGCCCGGGGAGGGAGACAACGAGCAAGAAGAAGAAAGAACCCCTTCGTAGCATATTATCCGATCCGCCAATAATGCGACTAATTAAGTTAGCTCGCCAGCCTTAAGCTGATATGCAGCTTTATATTAGCGGCAAGGTAACGATTGCGTACGCGTATATTCCTCCCGACTCTGGCAAATGCTCTCTAATTACGCCTCTACTCGCTTTGCTTACTTGCCCTCCTCGAATGCCAATATTTTCACCTCGCCGTCTGCCTCTTCATCTTCTTTCTACGCTGGAAACAATTTTTGTGGCAATTTTTACTGCGTTTTGTGGCACTGCGAGGACCGATCTTTAACATCGGTTAAATTTACTGTGATTAATTTACAATTACATACACGGAGAGAAAAGTTTCAGTAAAAAATACTGCACTGTTTTACAACGGCAGGAAAAGACTCGACAAATAAAAAATTTTAATGAAATTTAATAAGATTTTCTTTTTAGTAAATTTTTGTTTAGTGCTTACAGAATTACAGTTGCTGCATATATATCGACGCTCTAAAAATGAATTTGTTAATTTCACATCGAATAAGTAAATATACATGATAAGTCATTTACTTATTCGATATGTGAAAGACATGTCACTTTGTAAAGTGTATATTCACTTATTTGATGTGAATTTCACTTATTTATATTTAGTGAGAAAACAGTCTAGTAAATTTCACTAGAGAATTTCTTTTATTCTTAACTTCTGATTTTTAATGGCAAGATACACTTCAGAATATTTAGGTTACCATAAAAAGTAATAATTTTAACCGCAAACATTTGAATGGCGCGTTTTATTTGAGAAGCTCTGTTACCTAAACTGCATTTTATTGGATTATCGTGTATACTGGAATTACGCTGCACGTTTTAATTTTTTTTGTTTTAATATTCAAATAGACCATTTAATTTATTGCATTTTTATTTCCACTTCGAGCGGCTCTTTTTATTCTTATATCTACTGACGGAAAAATTGCGTCATACAAAAAAATCGCAGCTATTTTAATTTTTATGACCGAGTCGTATGCATTTCTTCAGATCGATCGAAAGCTCGAAAGTTCATCTATTCGTACGGTCTGAGTATTGCGCAACTCCGCGAAATCGATCGATCATTGCGCATTTCATTTTAGTTCAATTTATTACGGACTTAATTTATTTCAAAAGAACTACCATCATCCGCTGCAAATGAATTATGAGTTGAACCGCTTGGCGTGTAAGAACTAATGTCAAGAAATAGGATACCGCCCTTTGCGTTTATGAAAGGCTTCGCTTGCGGCAACTTTTATTTTATTATTTTTTGAGATCGTCAACTCTTCGCTTGCATTTAATTTACTTCTATTTCTAGTTTATTTTATTTTTTAAGAATTTTACTTATTCCATTAGGAATGCAACTGCGAATTTCATTTCGACGGATTCGTAAAAAGAGAAAATCGGAGTAAAATAAATCGTTAATAAGAAGATTAATTTATTGAATTTACATGACAAATTGTGCAAAGAAAACACCAGCGTTAGAGATAATACAATTCCAACTTATGCGACAAATTAGTTTCCTCTCGCTTACTTTACGGCAGGTATATAAGCTGCACACCCCGCGGCCAGATGGACCATTGCGCGTCATCGACAGTCGTTCACATTTTTTTTTCTTTTTTTTCTTTTCAATGCTGCTCTTATTCACTCTCACCTACTATGGAGGTTTATCATCTGCAAGTCGATATAAAAACATTTTAAGAAGGAATTTGATTAATTATACATGAAATTGGTCCAGAATGTATCTCGTTCGCTTGTACTTCTCTCTATGTAAATATGAAAATGTGAAATTCACTTGGTAAACGTGAACATAGTGACATTTAATAAGTGAAAATCCGTTAAATACGTGAACGATTTTTCATATAAAATATGTCACTATTCACATTTTCCAAGTGAATTTCACACTTTCAGATTTAGGAAGTTCCAGTTTGTCTTTCCTCAGTATAGCAGATTGATCTGGAGTAATTTTTTTAGTACCTTATAATAAGGTCGGCCAAAGGCAGTTTGATCTCCCGAAATGTCGAAGTGGAAAAAAAGAGCTTAGCGAGCGAGGAAAGAGAGAAAAAAAGGAAAGATTTGAGCGTAAAAAAGCGTAGTTGGGATCTTCCACGAATCAGGCTCCGATGCATTGCGTGACCGAACGGCCGAGCCGAGCTGCTCTTGAAATAAAAGCAACTTCCCGAAATCTCGCCCCGACGCCCCTCGCACACACTCGACTCGCCCGTAAGTGCGAGTCCCGCATCATAATAACGGCGCTTCTCTCTTTTTATTTCGTAATGCTACAAAGCGGCCGATAATTGGATTAATTAGCGTGCCTCTAAAATCGAAAACTCACGGATCATCGGCTGGAACAGGCCCTTCCTCTAATCTCGGCAGACTATACTAAAAAAAAGGCCTATCTTTGTTCCGCAGTTTGGTGAAAAAATTTCAGACGGATATAAAAATTATATAGTCTGCAGTCTTGCAAATATCGGCGAGCGCGCACGACATGCAAACTGTCGCGGAGGCTTGCAGTACGCAGCTCCCACTAAAGATGATCGATCTCATAAATCCGGCTCTCCCACTTGGTTTTACAAGCGCCCCCCTCGCCTCCCCCTCCTGACTGGGGGCTATACAGCGTGTAATTTCATCGATCGTTTTTTCTCCGCTCTTCGTCTCCTCTCCTCCGTTCCTCCGCCGGCGGATTGTATTATCCCGGTAGTTAATGCTATTTCGCGAGTCCCCGAGCGCGCAGCTCTTTGACGAGTTTACGACCGGAGTGCGCGTCCAAGTGAGAGAGAGAGAGAGAGAGGCCAGCCCCAGTGCAGCGCGAGACTGTGGAGGTAGAGAGGTGTTATACGTTTTGGAATGTCTCGAATGGATGGACGGACGGATGGCGCATATCGCGCTCGCGAGCCTCCGGCCATATTGCCTCCCCCCCCCTCCTCTCTCTAGCTGCCTGCTGATTTATGCTCGACGTTAGGCTCTGCCAATGGATTTACATCCTGATATTTATTATTCGGAATATTATCGCACGCGTTTATTGCGTTAGTCCAAATGCCTCTCTCTCCCTCTTTTTATCTCTCCGTCTCTCTCCGTCTATCCCGGGATCATTTCGCCAGAGTACACTTGCAAGTGTCTCTGTTATTTTAATGCTGCCAGAGTTTAAATATTCCGACGTTTATTTATAAATATAAAACTTTTTGTGTGCGAATGTTGAAGCGGAAAACCAAACTCGAACTGGCAGGTGATTTTTTAATCGCGGTTAATCGTTTTCGCCTGGCAAATTCGATTTACGGTGCAGCGAAAAGTATCAAAATGTGCGACGGACATTCTGGAAGATCGCGGAGGGCGCAAAAGTATAAGCATCGGTGGATCTCAGCTCTCGTCTCTTCTCCCTTCGAAAAACGAGCAGATGGTCTTCTGCTTTTGTGCGATATGCAATTTGGGCCTGATTATATCGGCCGATCACGCAATTCTCTTAAGCTATACGCTATTCCTCGAGGAACGTCTTGAAAGTCTGATATATATACCTCGTAAATCTGAAAATATAAAATTTACTTAAAAAGGGAAAACTAGGACATTTGAGAAGTTTGAAAAAAGAGCTTTAATTTTGTTGGATCGAAGGTATTACTATTAAAACTTAATATCGTTTTACTTTACTTCTCGCGTTTTCTAAGTGAACCTCATATTTTCAGGTTTTAGAAAGTAGTAACGCTTGGCCAAACGAGAGCCACAAAATTGAATGTTTAGAGGCACTTTGATAGAGTCAAATAAAGATTGATTGAAGAAAATATCCGAAGAAAGGGAGAAGAAGTCGGTGTATATATACACGTACATATAGGCACCCGCGCACGTACAACCATATATTTTCCTTCGGACGTTAATTGCACGTGTACGCCGAGAAGGTGAAACAAGAGAGGGGATTAATCGCTCGTTGTCATACTTTCCCTCTCTCTCACTCTTCGTGAACCCTGCTTCTTCTCAGCAGCTTCTTTACGCCACTTGTTGTATATGTTACTGTGCTCTTTCGAAAAAACAAACAAATTAAGCAAAAGAAAAATTAATTTTAAAATTTTTAGTAAATAATATAAATAATAAATAAATAAATAAATCCGCAGTGGTTTCATTGTAGTCAGTATCTCTTGTGATGTGATCGATCGAGCTGTCGATGTTATTTTGTTTTTCAGACTGTTTGTTGTAACAGAAGTTATAAAGCCAACCCGCATTTCCGCGCGCGTAGCACGCGGCTGATCTAGTAGATAATAAACAGTAAATGGTTAAATAAGTAAATAATTTATTGAATAAATAATAAAGGTACTTAACGGTGGAGGAGAATCGCTGAACTTCGGTTCTCAAGCAGTCGACGACAATCATTTTTGGGCGGTATATCGTGCGATTATTTATTATAATGTATCCAGGGAGTGAGGGAAGGGTGTTCGGCTCCCGGTTTCTTATTCACTCGTCAGACATGCGATCGTGCCTTACCCCGGTTGACCTTGGATCACGCCATCCTCCTTTCCTTCTTTATCTTACATTTTTGGTAGCATCATTCTTTTTCCCCTGCTCGCAAGTCTCGACCGCTTCTTCATCCTTCTATCTATACTCTTTATCCCGTAGAAGTATAAAGAGCGAACTTCCTGCGTTTAGGGTGTCTAGGAGGCAGATTATTGTAAAAATCATAATGCTCAATACTCCTTTGTAAGATCAGAAAATTTTATTAACGTAATCGAAAGATTTTAAATATTTTGCGGTATTAAAATCAGAAATCAATTGACTGACCAGTAGTAAATACTCTTTTGTAGAATCAGCAAATTTTATTAACGTAATCGCTAGATTTTAAGAATTTTGCGGTATTAAAATCAGAAATCAATTGACTGACCAGTAGTAAATACTATTTTGAAAGATCAGAAAATTTTATTAACGTAATCAATAGATTTTAAATATTTTGCGGTATTAAAATCAGAAATCAATTGACTGACCAGTGGTAAATACTATTTTGTAGAATCAGCAAATTTTATTAACGTAATCGATAGATTTTAAGAATTTTGCGGTATTAAAATCAGAAATCAATTGACTGACCAGTAGTAGACAATTTTATACTAACAACAATAACGTTTTTATGATTATCAAAACGAAAGGTACGTTAATTATAAATATATCGAATGAAACGAAAATGGTGTTAAAGTAGAAAAGCGGCGAATAGCCCGCATTAGGCTAAACAGTTTATATATATATATACAGCGCATGTACCTACATATAAACACCTGTATATACACCGAGCGTACTTTTTACTTTTCACTATAATCATCGGTTTGTGCGAGTCTGCTTTCCCGTTGCTCGGATGACACATGCACTTGGGTAATGAGTATAATTCAGCAACAGTAATATGTATAATACAGTCCGGTGTTTGCGCGCTGAATGTGCGCATTGCGCGCGCGTGCCTACCACTCGGTCGCGGGTGCACATCAATGAAAGCAGGCCAAAAATGGAGCATCTGACCCAATAACTGCGAGGGCAATTGTTTCTTCGGTCTTTCTTTTTTTTTCCTGTTTTTTGAAACATTTTACAAAATTTAGGGAACACACGCAGGAAACCCAGGCTTCGCTCTCTTGTCATTGGCCATTTCTTTTTTTGCGGATATAAGCCTGCTTGGCGCAACAATAACACAATAAAAATTCTTCCATTGTTTCTCTAGACAAAGTTTCTCAAACTGTTCTCTTTAATAAGTGCGGTTCTTAATGCACATGGAAGGATCAAAGCCTTTTTTTGCTTAGTCATAGAGGAAGTGCAATCTGTGAGTCTTTATGATTCACTATTCTTTTTTTAAGTAGGAAGACACTTTTTATATCCTTTTTAATAAGTCATTTATCGCATTATTTTTATTTCGCCTGTGTATTCGAAGGCATTAATACGACAATTTTCACTCTATTTTCCACAAATCTTTTGTGGGTTTTAAAATTAAAAATCTGTGCTTAGTGCAACGAGCGATCGTCGAAAATAATTACACGAGTTGCAACGATCACATTTTGCCATTTATTTTTAATGCAGTTATTTGCACAATTTATAATTTAATCACTTGGTTTCCATGTAGATAATGTCTTAATTTAATTGTCGTCATAAATTTTTTATAGCAAGAACGAACACACCATTATTTTTTTTCCGAGAATCGTAATGGATATAATTAGTTTGGCTTTGAATTTCATGGATTTATATTAGAATAGTTCAGCAATTACTTGATACCTGCGAGATAATTTTTTTTTTAAATTCCTTCGCGCAAACCGCTATTCTTGAATTTACAGTTTTACGCAATAACAATTGACTAAATAATTGCCGTCCGACTAATGTGAAAGGTTAACTGCAATATTGCGAGTTTGAATAAATTTCAGCATCTAATTTATTTTTAAAAATATTCGCCGTTTTTACTTACTTGTTATCCTCAAAAAACAAAAAAAAAGGAATATGAATTTTTTTTTGTAACTTATTACCATCTCGGCAGGTTCGAGTTTCTTATAACAACTTTTTATTTCAATTTGATGTAATGTAGTGTTGACACGGATATATACGTAATCGCTACATAATCTTTGTATAAATATAGAATGCAATGCATCAGTGTATTAAAAGCGAAATGAATCTTTATTATTGCGTTGCGTGCGCATTGAGATCCAGACATAAATAAGTACGCTGCGGTCAAGCAGATTCCAATTCAGACAAAATCCGACGTAATTCCTTTAAGAAAAAGTTTCAATTCGAAGAAGTAGCAGTGGCCGCATAATGAAAACGAAATTATCAAGGAAAATGTATATCGAAGAAAGAGAAGCCTTCTTGTATCCGCACAAGCACGCACGTACACACACACATATGCACATCACATACACTCGTATACATACACACTTATACACACGCACCTACACACAGACACGTGACTTCGCTGTCGAAAGAACAATCCGACCATCTAAAGTAAAAGTTGAGGAATCGACTGGCACGGGAGTCGGTAAAGCCACCTGTTCAGGAAATTGATCGGGCGCGGATGGAGCGAAGAAGCCGCCACCACGTATCCGAAACCAGCCAGCCACTTCCGCCGGGCCGATATATTTTTTTTTCGTTCTTTTCCAATACATTATATCCTTTCACTGCATATTATGCGGAACGAACTTGAAACCGCAATCACAGCGCATGTGTGAGCGAATCCGCTATAATACACTGCAAGTATAAGTTATATTATACCGTTATCGAGTGCTTCTTGGGCGTAGGCAGTGGCCTATGATCAGATACAAAAGTGAATTCGCATCTGAATCTTGTGTTCATATGTAATGCATTATCGGATGTCAAATGTTAATAATTAAATAATTTTTTATTATTAAATTCAAAAATGAGATGAGATGAGATGCTTAATTTTCATATGAATTTTCCGGCAGGGTTAAAGAGTAGGTCAAAAAACGTCATCACTGGTGTCTTTTTTTACTTACTTTTGACTTTTTTTTACTCGCGGATCTGACAAGACTAAAATACTTTAGACCTTATTTTCAGGACAAAAAAACGTAGAAATTGTTCTCGTCGTGTGACTAAAATAAACTTACATTTAGTTATAAACGAGGTGTCACTAATGTTACTAAATAAACAATGATTTATACGAATGAACCGGTACTTCAAAGTATTTTTAAAACTTGAAACTATCTAAATAATAATTGCTGCTTCACTTTTCTTAACCGTGCGAGGTGTAGGATCCGCCCAACTGTCGCTTAATTTTATGCTATTTATAATATTTTTTCAATTAAAAATAAATCCTTGAATCAGAAAGCGCAGCGCGCTAAGCAAACATTTGTAAGTACTTTCCAAAGTAATATACATTTTCCGTATTTTAATTTTACTCAAAAGCCTAAGAAATTTAAGTTCTGCGTTTGTGAATTATCGTCAGTGAACTGGTCTCACATAGTCGTCTCCATTTTCCTTCCCTCTCTTTCGGCCCTCTCTCCCATTTCGTTTGCGGTATATTTTATTAATAAACGTCCGGGAATGATTAATGGACGGGTGGTCTAGGCGCGAGAGTAAAGCAAACCTCGTCATCCGTCTGTCCGTCCGTTACTGCAAGTGTGTATAGACTAGACGGCGATGAGCCTCCCTGACTGCTGTGTACCACCACAAAAAAAAATATTTCCGCGCTCCAGAAAAACAATCACGCGATTTACTTCAGAATTTACAACAATTATACACCGAGAGAAATGTTTTTGAAAAATTACTGTTATTATAGTGAAAGTTACTATCCAGTCTGGAAGCAGAGCTACAGATTGCATTTAGTGAAAAACATTACCATTCTGTATCATAAGTTGTACTAGAATTTTAGTAATGTTTACTAGAATTTTTAGCATATATTACTAGAATTCTAGTAAATTTAATAAAACAGAATGATAATTTTTTTATTAAATGTACTTTGTAGCTCCGCTCCCAGACTGGATAGTATATCCCTTTAGAGGATACTAAATATGAATAAGCGAATATGCACTTATTTGAAGTGAAAAGTGTTTCGCTCATTCAATACGTGGAAGAGTTTTAACTTATTCATATTTACGTAGATATTTTTCTTCGTGTACTACTGAAATTTCCACGCCTCTTGTGATCAAATTATTGACGTTGGAAAAACCTATTATGAATTATAGATTTACATTTTATTGAATATTATTGTAATTTTGGGGTACATTTGGGGTGGTTAGATAATAAATATTGTAGAGTATACGCGTGCATCCTTTAGTGTGGTGGGGGTGATTTCGAAGAAACAGGCTTCTGGAGAATTAAGAAAAATTCGAGATGCAGTTTGCTTACTCAAGGGATGAGAGAACGAGGCAAGATTGATAGGTGCACACAAGACGAGCATATGATGAACAGATGACACCACATTGTCCAAATTTCCCGGCGTTTCCTATACCGACTTCTCTCCCTTTTCTCAAGGTCGTCATCTTGGCGACGTATTTATTCAGTAACATAAATTTTCCCTATTTATTTGCACTCCATCCTTCCTTTTCTAAATATACTTAAAACATGTTATGCTAAAAATTGTACAGTCTTTATTAATAAACTCTCTAAAGTAGAATAAATGAATAGTCGCTTATTATGAAAGATAAAATAGGTATATACACTTACCGAACAAGTGAATAATTTCACTTTTTCAATGAGTAAAACGTAGAATCTAAAGTCTTAAAAGATAAAAAAATAAAAAGTAAATTCATTTTTATTACCGAATTCTAATTTTATTATAGAAAGAAAAGTTTCACCGGATGAGTTTTGAACCTTCGTCCTTTTGACTGTATATGAATTTTGCAAACAACGTTCTTATTGCCATATACAGTATGCATAATTGTTTTTCACTTATTCAAAAGTCACTTGGAAAATAAATGAAAATTACACTTATTCTACTTTAGAGAGAATAAATATCTTCAAACTAAATATAAACTCAATCTGCACTTTGTATTTGCATTGCATAAAAAATATAACTGCATACAGTTATTTTGCGAAGTGTACAGGAAGTTAAAATTTTAGTATTTTCAGAAAATATCGCCACAGATCAATCGACAAGTAGGAACAATTGAAATTCTTGCCAATCGGCCGATATTGCGTGATGTATAAAGACAAAAGTTGGCTGCTTGAGGATCGAGAGGGTGATATACGGCGTCTCGCACCCGTAAATACGGTCAGAGTTTTTGGCGGGCCATCGCCTCGCAGTCCGGCCAAGTCATTACTTATTTTATTTTACGATCGAATCTCAATCTCGCGCGCATACCGGATAGTAGAGCATTCCGTAATAATTCAGTTCCGTTGCTGTGCTTATATTTCGATTATTTTGCTGTCTTCATTTATCCGCGACGCCCACAACGAAGCGCACTAAATTCTTCTCCTCACCTTCGGCTTTTTGCATGCCAACGCTGCTTAATTTCGTCCGGAACTTTTCTAAATAAAATTCTTTATTATAATATATAATTTCTAAATTAAATAAACGCTAATGTTTTATAAATAACTGCTGGTACAGTGTTGACGCATGGAGGCTATTTTTATCTCTCCTTAAAAGGACAATATAAAGAAGTAATCCATCAAAATCTAAAAGCTTGATTTCTATTTTTAAGTAAAAAATTTGAGTCGTTAATTAGAGAGTGAAGGGTGAATGAAGAGTCACTGGAGTATCTTAAATTCACGCGATATCTATACTTATATGTGAAATAAATAGTTCTATTGGAGGATTTTTTAAAATTTCAACAAAAAAATAAATTGATATCCTTTTTTATTTCAATTTTTACTTATATTTGTAAGTGTAAAAGATAAAGTCAGTAAAGATTAAAAATGGCAAAATCTAGAATGTCAAAAGTGTTCTAAAAGAATTTATTTCAGGTAAGTGTACACGCGAAAATTTTTCCTTCGCTCTCTGGTCTCTTTTATAGGTATACAACAACTTAATGGATCATAAAATTAAGAGCGTCGCCGTACAGCCTCTCGCGGCCGATACACATTTGCAACGCTTACTTCATGCTTTATTGTTTTTGCTTTTGACGGTATATAGTTCTATAAACGTCCGTTTTCAGTGAACTTTTACTTTTCCAATCCGTCAAATGATTATTCTTCGTTATCGAGTGATTTTTTATATTTATTATCCCTTTCCACCCATTTACAACGTATGGCATTTGTACACGACAAAAAATTACTTAAAGTCTTTATTCATTTACTTCTTAAACATCTAAAAAGTACTTAAAGTGTTATTTCATCTAAAATTTAGATTTAAACCTAAATTTCTAGATAAGAATAATTGTCAATAATCATAGTATGATTTAAGGCACTTTTGCAATGATATATTGAGGTGCACCGAGATACCGAACGAATGAGACAGAGATAAGACGAGAGGCCGATGTCCCTTGCGGAGATCGAAAGGAACCAATGCGATATCGTAGGAGGGAGTTAGCTATGAACGACAAAATAGTTGTCTAAAATTGTACGACTGACGGACAGCTGGCCGTCATTAAAAGCCCATTAGCGAGCCTATCCCTCTCCCTTTATCTCTATACCCGCGCCGACCGTCCTCCTCTGGCGTCTCTCTCTCTCTCTCTCTCTCTCTCTTTTCTCTCCTCCGTCTATTTTTTTTTCCTCGTCATATTCTCGCAGTGACTCGCGGTGACTCGCGGACGAGACGCGCTAGCGCAGTTCTAACAATATCCGCCACCCACGCTATCGATGCTGCGCGTGCCCGCCGACTCACCAACCGGTGCTACATTGCCCGCTTTGCAATTTATTCGAGTTTATACCATAGTTCGATTAATTTTTTTTATTACATACACTTTTTTTTGATACACTGAGAGAAATGTTTTGGAAAAATTACTATCCAGTATGGGAGCGGAGCCGCAGACTGCATTTAGTGAAAAAATTACCGTTGTGTATTATAAATTTTACTAAAGTATTACTAGATGTTACTACAATTCTAAATTTCTAGAATTCTAGTCAATTTTATAATACAGAATGGTAATTTTTTCACTAAATGGAGTGGTCAGTAATTTTTATTAGAATAGCAGTAATGTTTCCAAAACATTACCCCTAGAATGCTTAAAATTCACTCTAATTACCAATTGGTTATTAATTAATCTATTTCTTAACTAAATTAAACTTGTTTTTATCTTTCATTTTTCACTTATTACACAAACACGCACATACACACATACATGGACTGATGCACATCACATACACTCGTATACATACACACTTATACACACGCACATACACACAGACACTTAATCTATTTCTTAAAGAAATTAAACTTTTTTTTATCTTTGATTTTTCACTTATTACACAAAACATTTCAAATCCCTGTCGGAAAATTAAAGAGCGTTTAGGCATAATATGTTAAATCATGTGTTCAGTGAGCAGATTCTACAACATATTTTGAGCGTGTTTGGAGACTGTGGCGTGACGCTATATGAATATAAAAATGCTCTAAATTCGATTAAATTTTTAATCTGAGCTTATATAACTACTGCTCCACCACGTTAGGGTCAATCTGCATCGCGAGATTGAGGGCACGTGCCCACCGATTTTCTTTTTTTATCCCATTTTCTCGCGTCTTCGTAAACAACTGCGCACGCATCTATAGATCTTCTGTTGTTTAATTCGTAACGTCAAGCCCTCAACATAATTTAACTGTAATATGCCAAGTTATCATTCAATGCTCGAATCAATGTTCGAAAAGGCTAGCTAAAAGTTAGTTATAACAACATAAATGATACTTAATTTTCTGGTAGGGATCTTTTAAGAAATATTCAGACATAATAAATAATAACAAAATTATCTGACAATCTTTTATTTTACATAACAAACCTCTGAGCTTTTCCATATTATTAGATAGAAGTTAGCCGTATTTTACTAAAATATTTCGATTCTGGATTTAATATCTTTCATTGAATTATAATAGATTTGCTGTTCTCTGAGATATCCTAATATTTTGATATCTCGAGGCTACTTCTATTCGTTTTCTACTGATTTAAATTATGTTTTTTTTTTATAATTTTGCCATAAAAATGATAAAATGTCATGTATCTACCTATCGATCTACATGTATCTATCCCTTGCTTTCTCTACCATTGTCAATACATAAACAGATGAGGGGACGGTGAAGAGTCAGCGTATCTCAAAATAACAAATATAACGTTCGCAGCTCTTCACACACGCAGTCGTCTTCGTGTTGGTCGCCGTCGTTGCCGCCATCTCGTAAGATTTATTTTCGAATCGACCAGAGAAAAAAAAGGAGATGCGTAGAAGGAGCAGTAGAAATGCCTTCTTGGCTTGTATCGCGACGTTGGGGAGGCCAGAATTAATAGTTCGAATAATGAAAATAATTCCGCCGAGTTATTCTGCATATATGACCACCCTCGCGGGCAGAAAAGTGGGAGTTCTATTTTCAGCCGAGTGCGAGAACAATAATCTGAGAACTTATAGCGAATAATTATATACTATTTAATACGAAGTATATTGGGTACAAAATGAAAATTTAAAATTTTTGCGGATCGATATTGCGCAAGTAATTTAGTTACTTGTTTTCTCTCGCACGCATTGGATTATTTCACTTCGAATGTACATATTCATCCTAAATGTAAATGTAAATGACTTTCCGCAATCAAATCTATTATTCAAAAAGTTATGATTTGGAACTTTTGTTTTTATCTGTCACATGCATATTTCATGCATATTGCTAATTAAAATTTTAAATTAAATTTGTAATATGCAATTCCATTTTATTGCGCGCTTGAATGTTAAAAAATTTAAGACCTTTAAGATAATGCATATTATATGAGTTTAGATAAAAACTCAAACGTGAATTTGTGTCATCGCAAATTTTTTTCCATTTTTCCTCTATTATATTCTCTCGGCAGGATAAAAAAAGCGCCGTATTTAATTTTTCTCGAAACGAGCCAGCCAGATATACGCTGCTAGACCATATAGTACCCTCTCTTAATCGCATGAAAATTTATGTACGTAGATAATAGCGTAATTCAAGGAAAGTTATGACCTATATGAAATATACCGGCGACGACGCCCCATGCCGAGTGACATCCTCGCCATTGCATAAGCAGCCGCCAAATCTTTTCTTATTATAAAAATAAATGGTCTTCGGTGACAGGACCGTTACGGGCTCGATCATGCCGAATGTGGCAAACACGTGAAGCACCAGCTGCAGCGCTTAGATGCGCGCCGCCTTCATTCCCGCCTTGCGACTTTTATATAAGTGATTTTTTTTTCATCAGAATATACTTCGGTATATTCATTTTATTACATCGCTTAATTATCGAATTTTCGAATTAACAAACAGAGTATCGATCCTTCTGCATACCAAAGCGGTTGGACTGACATTTCACTCTTAGTTTATATAGTGAAATCACTCGTAGAGGTAAATTTGACCTCAGTAGAGTGAATAAAGTGATTTAAATTCACTCTAAGGTAGAGTAGCTATTAGAGGCTGAGTCCTTATCTTTCGTTCTATGCAAAAAATATCAGTTTATTGTACTCCATCAAGGGAGTTAATTTCACTATGAAAGTAGAGTGAAAATTTGACTCCAATACAGTTAATTTTTGCTCTATTTCATTCCAGCTGATTTAGCATGTGGATTTGTTGAAATTTTTCAGACCGCCCTGCCAGAAAATTAAGTAGCTTTTAGGCAGAATATGTTAAATCTTCTGTTCTGTGGGCAGATTATATGACACATTCTTCCCATATTTGGCGCCTATCTGAATCTACTCGAAATTTTGTTGTACTTCTAATTTAAGCTTATAAGCAAATAAAAACTATTAAAATAATAATCATAACGAGAAAAGAGAACGAAATAAATCTTACATTATTGTTTGGAAAGGGTAAATCATTTGAACTAAATTCACTAACACTGTCAACTTATGCATCTGATCTATTGCATGTTGATTACTGTCCAAGTCATCGTATTGTCACTTTATCGAACGTTTTTTTCTAACGGACTCCACGTCGCTTAAATAAGGATACTTATATAAAGAAAAAAGTAAATAGTCGGTTTTAATTCAGCTTTATTAAACAATACTCCAAAATACGTCTGTTTGGATAGTCTAGGCAGCAGTCAGTCACAAGGACATAATTGATGGTGAATTTTCCGGCAGGGCGTTAATAGAAAAAAATTACGATGAAATGTGAATCTGCTGGTTGGCTACGAGGATACAAGACGCAATAAGTCGTTCGACTTTCCTACACATTGCTCTCTGTCAATTCATCGTCGATCCGGGCTATTTAATTATTTTTTGCCCTCCCTCGAGAATGCACATAACACGAAGCTCTCCACGGTGTATCCATCACTTTCGATCGATAGCAATCGATACATTTATCCAAGTGTCGATATAAGCCGGCCTCAAAAATTTCATCTCACGATGTGCGCGAATTTTGCTACTTAGTGCACGGTTAAAAACTCAGAGAGTGGTGTAGGCGAAGAGAAAGAAAAAGGAAGAAGAGGAAGAAGGATTCAGGTATCATTTAGACAACAGGTCTGTCGATTTAGATCAGGAGATTATAGTCTCATAAGCTTACGAACATCAATGAACGACGATCCCATTTAACGGCATACTGTGCTTATAAGCTGATTTATGTCGAGGTCTTGGCCAACTTGGCAGATATAAATTCATTGCAAAATCGGTGTCGTCGATGCTATCTTCTTTACGGGATGCTGCCCGTGGAGCCTTTTGAACCAACGCGTGCCCTACGCAGCCTGCGAATGGAGGAAATGTTGGCGAGATCGTTTTTCATCCAGAACATCATCAAACTCAGAGTTTTTCGAAAAAAAGTATTAAAACATACGGGGCGGAAAATTAAAACGTTAATCTGAAATTCATCGGATTCAAAATCTTTGATGGTTCGAAATCCCTTCGTTTGTTTAATAAAAAAATTGAAGTGTATATACACCGAGAGAAAAAATTTATAAATTGCCATTATGATTAGGAAAGAAGTGACAGTCTTGACAAGCGAGAAATTTTAGTATGAAAAATAGTAATTTGTAATACACAAAATAACAATTTTTATTATTAAAATAGTAATTTTTAGTACGGAAATTGTAAAAATTATTATTATTCATACAGAAAATCCTCGCTTTTGAAGACTGTCACTCCTTTCTTAACTACAATAGCAATTTTTGTTAAGTTTTTTCTCTCAGTGTAAGTACAGAAAAGCAAAGGAGCTGATTTTTGAAAGGTTTTTCCAAAGGTTACCTCCAAAGTAGCCCCGCTCTTAAGAGCCTACCATGTAAATCTGAAAACGTGAAATTCGCTTGGAAAATGTGAATAGTGACATTTAATAAGTGAAAAGCCGTTGACATTCTATATATGTGTGAACGATTTTTCATATAAAATATGTCACTATATTCTCATTTTCCAAGTGAATTTCATATTTTCAGATTTAGAGTGTGAGAACGTAAAAATTGACGAGATCATTTTCATCCTGCAGTGTCGCAACAAGGGTTTATCTACAATATTGTATAAAAAATAAAAAGTCGTATTAAAACATACAAGGAGGAGAATTAAAACTTTAATCTGACATCCATCGAATTGAAAATCTCTGATGGTTCGAAATCCGTTGGTTAGTTTAATAAACAAAATCGAAGTGTAAAAAAAAAGCAAAGGTGCTGATTTTTGAAAGGAGAAGCTCACCTTCAAAGTAGCCCCGCTCTTAACAGCCTAAGAACGTAAAAAGAGAAAGAGAGAATATAGAGAATAGAGAATGTTATGGTAATTCTTAATGGAGCTTCTCGCATTTTACTTGGAAGTCAAAGAAGTACGTAGCGCCTCGTGACATCTGCTTGCGACTGATGCTAACGAAGCATCGATTTCCCCAGTCGTCTCGCCGATAATTCATTTCTCTCACACGGGCACAGGCGCCCGTCTTCTCCGTATTTTTCGTTATTCCAGCGTACATATTGTACACTCCTCGCGAGCGTATATTTGAATAAATACTTATGTAAGGCACGTCGTATCATTTCGACATGATAAATATTTATTGTCCGAGTCGTTTTCTGTCTCCGTGCGAAGCTTTTTTCTTTTTTTTCACCCGAGAAATAGCAATTTGCATGTGTTATAAATAATACGCCGGGAATCTTTATTACTAATGCAATTATCCGCAGAATAAAAGGAGATTTTTTAGTGCCTGCTTATTTTTTTTTTCACCTGCGTTCGGCACTCGCGAGAGATGGAGGAAGTTGTTCCGCGCTGAACGCAGAAAATACAGACAATGTTTAGCTTATTTTGTTTTCGATTTCGTAACGAGCACGTTTTATTTTATTTTATTATTTTTTTTACACCGGCTTCGCTAACAAAAGGGAGCGTGATTGAAACAATGAAAACTCGCGAGGAGAATTGTGCTATTAGGAAAATGTCATCTGCACTATAAAATACTATATATACTACTATAATATCTGCATTGTATCGCGCTAATAAAAATGTCAATTTCAACAAACACATACAACTACTCATTCTTTTCAATTCTCGCTTCAATGTCTTTTGTAGAAAAAAAAACCGAGAATTTTCAATGATAAGCAGTGTTTTTTTTTTCATCAATTCTCATAGCAACAAAAAATATATATGACGCATTGGAATCACTTATAGTTTGACTAGAAATTTTACATTCGAAATATTGATCATAGTTTTTTTTAGAAGTTTAATAAAATAGCGTATAAAAATCTTATAAAATTATTATCATTTCATTTTATACTATACATCATATTGCATTCACATATTTTAAAAAGTAATGCAAACTGCACATGAGAAAGGAACTTAACAAATTTTATTGAATTCTGTAAAAAATGCTAATTTTTTACAATATAAGTCTAATTGTACGTTATATAGAGGCGAGCGCGTGGCCTATCCTCCGGACCCCTGACTGCGTCCCAGCCACCATGGGGTCCCCCTTTTTCTCTCTTGGCGGCTTTCCCTCCTACCCTCCTCTTCCGAGGCTCTCGTGCTCTCGGCACTTTGTCACGTGGCGCGCGACGGTGGCAGCGGCGTAGGCGCCGCCGTGATTTGTGAGGCGAATCCGTCCCATTCTTACCTCGAGCACATGACTCTTTTCTCCTCTCGATGAATTATCCATTGTCGACGATTAACGTCTCATGGGCCCATTTAAATTCCGGCCTTTACCTAATGGCCCGCGCGCACCTCACGCATTGTCCGGATAGATCAGTTTACACCCGACGATTTCTTCATCGCCATAGGTGCTTCCTTCTAAGTGAATGCTGCGAATTTACGGTACATCCGATCGATGCTTCTTGTAAAACAAAATACGGCTATTTGATGAGTGAGAGATGTCTGGAATTTATTGCGGCGAAAAATAATAGTTTTTAAAGTCTGCAGCGATGATTAGGAGATAATAGTCGCATTTTCGCGATGAAAAGTATTTGGTAAAAATATGGAATTGAGGCTATAATAGTTGTTAAGTACTTGCTTCAAGTAGTTGTTAAAAATCAAGTTGAGGTAAATTTTTAGTAACTTTTAACAGTACAAAAGATTGACTGATTTGCGTTAACAGTTAACGGACTAAAATTCAGATGATTTTCCCGCGAAAATTCTCACATTATAAAACATCCCACGATAGCGTCTTTTCTCTTTTCGTTCTCGTCGTAAAGCTTGAGGAAAGGTTTATAGTACTCTTATTGTCACAAAAGTCGAACAGCTTTTACTTTTGGTCGCAAAAATCAATTAGCTCTTTGTCTTCATTCCACAACCCCAGTATTATAGTTACTAAAAATTACTCCACCTCTCACTTTTCATCTAAAAATTCTGAAGGGTAAATTTTTTCAACTATATACTCGGAAAGAAAAATCTAACTTTTATAGTAAGAATGGGGGTACTAGTAGAGTTTATCACCAGCGTTACTTTATTAGTATGAACATTCACGCAAATAATCATGGATTTTCAGCTTTTAAAGTAGACTGTCTTTTCATAGTAAAAAAGTAAGCAGTCTATAAGGCGATTCTATAAGCAACATCGGAAAGAGTGTGAACGCCGTGGAACAGTTGACGGTTTACGTTTTTTGAAGTACCGCAACTCGAACATTTATATGTACTCCTTTCTGTGATACTATAATATGTTTCATATCTTAGAAGACTGTACTAAACACTTTTAAAGTATGTACAAAAACTTTAGAAGTATGAAATTATACTATAATAGTATAAGGAACTTTTGCTAAATTACAATCATATATATGGATTGTAGTAAAATACTTAGATTTTTCTAGTTCTAGATTCTAGTAAAATACTTCGATTTTTCTTAGATTTTATAACTCATATTTTAGAAGACTGTACTAAACACTTTGAAAGTATGTACAAAAACTTTAGAAGTATGAAATTATACTATAATAGTATATAAGGAACTTTTGCTAAATTACAATCATGTGGATTCTAGTAAAATACTTAGACTTCATTCGAAATTGAGAAAGCCTTGTTCCTTCGCAGCTCCCACTCTCCGCATAGTCCACGCCCCAATGTAAGTCGATCAAGGCAATAATAATTGATAAGCGCCACTCTCCGTACATTCCACGCCCCAATGTTAAGTCGATCGACGCAATAATAATTGATAAGCGGCTGGCGGCGCGCAGGAAGCCAATAAAAGGCGCACAAAGTATATAAAGGAATAAAAAGTGGAAAATAATGGCGGCAGTAAATCACGGCGCAGTGCTGGCTCGCTGCTCGCTCGGGTTACGCGCGCGACGTCGCACGCCCCGGCGTCCCGGCGCTCCGTCGCTCGCGACAAACGAGAGGGAAAGAGAAAGACTTTTGCGCCGAGGTATATAACGCACGGCGACGAGGCAGAGGCCGAGGAGCGCGCGCGCGTCGAGCTACCGGTATAAATTTAGCCGGATTGTCGTGACTAATACATCAAATCTCGTTAAGACGTCTTCATGAAAAACCGGTTTTACGAGTCGGCTCTGCGTGCGCGAGTCGATTGATCGCCGGCCGCCCAAGCCCAACGAGTCTTCATATATTTCGTCGGCTCTCTCGCTCTTTCTCTGTCTCGGGGCAGCTCCTCGCGAATGAATATATACGCCGAGCCGAAAACTCGTTGATCATCAGCCACGGACTTCTGTATTTTATCGCGGCTCGACTCTACCACTAGATAGTATTTATTGCGCAACACGTAAACACTTAACTTAATTTCCTCGCTTCTTGGGAGGGAAGAACGCCGGTAGTCCTTGCGCGTTCCGTCAGATTTATGTGGCAAATTTTCTTACTTTTTTATTTGATTACTTTTTTTTATTTTACTAGCGAAATCTATTAGCGCCTTTTTACATTCTACTTTTTAAAGATAGATTCATTTTTTCCAATTTTGGCGCCCTTTTTTTAAAGGGATACTATCAATAATATCACAGTAATCATAATATATAACTTTAAAGTTTTGTATGTATATTGGCGGCTAATCGGAATCACGCATTAAATGTTTTACAACAAAAGCCATCACTTTTTTAAGAGCGGATTTCATACTTTTGTATTTTTTTTTATTACAGCAAAATTCCACGCTCTTAGCGTGTCCTTTACATTCTACTAATTTTGGAGCTTGGATTAATTTTTTTAATTTTGTAATTTGGTTTTTATTCAAAATTAAAAAAAAAATAGCGACCAATCAGAATCATGCTATCGTTTTTTTAAGAGGAGATATACTGGTGAAATTTTTAAAATACATATCGAAACGTTTTGAATTGCAGTGCCATTTGACCGAAAATTTAGCTGGAATCGTTCCTAAAATGCTTCGTGACGTCCTATACCGTCACTTTTTTTTAAAGAGACGATTTTTTTTCTATAAATAATTTTGTATTTTATTCGGTTTGTTTGACAGTTCGAAACGCTTATAAATAGTATATAATTCCAGTTGGTTGTAGCGGAAGGCAGACAGAGGATAAAAAGATTTATTTGATATTCCGATGAATTATGCGCGAACACCCACGCAGTACCCGCGCGCTTCACCCATATTCATTTGTATATAGCTGCTACATGGTGTAAGCGACGAGGCGATCAAACGATGAAAAAAGTCGATCGGAAAGATCGATCTCGTGGGCCGATTGGAAGGAAGCAGGGATCACACAATGAATTTTTAGCTCCGTATGAGGACCCATATCGAGGCATCGATTAGATCTGATTCTCCCGAATCGATAAATATGCAAGACAAACGACTCGACACAAAAGCTATCGAGCAATATTATAGGCGTTCTCTTCCTTCAGATTCATCAATCGCCTTTTTTTTTAATTTCTCCCGTGTGTTTGACAAACTTTTAAGTGATTTATTTCCGAATGATATGGCGATTAATAATGTTCCAATTCACAATTCTAATTGATAAAATTAGCATCTAGCAAGCCATATTAAGTACAATTAATATTCTAATTTATTTGTATATCGATTTGTCTATTCAAAGATTAGTACAGAGAATTCATTTTTAACAATTAAATTATGGATCTTTTAATCCATAAATTCTTTATGTTATTCTAATTGATAAAATTAGTAACTAGCAACGAATAGTAGTATCTAGAAAATTAGTATCTAGCAATAAATAGTAGGATCCAGAAAATTAGTATCTAGCAACGAATAGTAGTATCTAGAAAATTAGTATCTAGCAACGAATAGTAGTATCCAGAAAATTAGTATCTAGAAAGAATAGTAGTACCTAGCACCGAATAATAGTATCCAGAAAATTAGTATCTAGCAACGAATAGTAGTATCCAGAAAATTAGTATCTAGAAACGAATAATAATATCTAGAAAATTAGTATCTAGCAACGAATAGTAGTATCCAAAAAATTAGTATCTAGAAACGAATAGTAGTACCTAGCACTGAATAATAGTATCCAGAAAATTAGTATCTAGAAAGAATAGTAGTACCTAGCACCGAATAATAGTATCTAGAAAATTAGTATCTAGCAACGAATAGTAGTATCTAGAAAATTAGTGTCTAGCAACGAATAAGTGAAAGCAATATTCTAATTTGTTTATATTTAAAGATTAGTACAATGAGTAGATTTTTGATAAAATTGTGTAACTTAGAATCCATAAATCCAGTACGCATTCTAATTGATAAAATTAGCATACACTGACTTACGACGACTGAATCCGAGTTAATCTCACACATTATGAATAAAATGATGGGGTGTAGGTATTACGTCGAGGTTCAGTGGAGCGTGAAAACACAGAAGAAAGGAGGAGAACCTGCTGTCGCGCCCACTTGTTTTTCCAGAGCTGACACTATGTCCTTACCTGCTGGGGTGGCGGCTTCCCTGGGCCGGTGCGCACGCGACCCCCTCACCTTTTTCCCCCATTGATTCATTTCGATTGTGCATTTTGGTTTACCCCACCTTTTAACAGAGTTCATTCAGTCCTTCGTGACTCGACGTCTTTTTTCGGCTCCGTGACCCTCCTATGCGCGTGTGTCCCTCTTAGGCTGCATTAGCTTTTTGATTCCGGATGTTGTTGTTCCTCGTGTTTTCTCGTCCACGCCTTTTTCTGCATTTTATACATGAATTCTTCATGAGATGAGTAAATTGATGCGATGCGTCTACAGCCTAGCCCATATAACCGGGGCATCAAATTCAAATTACCAATGCTACGAAGAGTCTGGTAATAAAAACATAGAAAAATGTAAGTTTGTTATTTCGTAAAAAGTATATTCCTAAGTTTCTATAACAGTACGTAAAAAATTAATGAATTTTTTTAAGTAAAAAAAAAATGCAGTCGCCTGTTCAACATCGACATTTAATCTGATTCAATGTATCATCTTCTGTTTGTTCAAGTGAATTTATTATATTCGTTGTAGCGACGTCTTATTTCAATACTGAATGAAGCTAAGCAAAAGGGAAAAAATAAAGAAATATCCTTGGGAGCATCTTACGAGCTTCTTGGAATTAGATGCGTGGCTCTTATTAGAATAATTATGGTTCAAGATGCCAACATCCGGAGCGACTATTGTTCTCTTTTAAGCCAAGAGCTCAAGAGCTCGTATAATAGACGATGGCGCCACGAGACCGAGAGCCACGCGAGATAAACAATTCGGGGCGTTTCGTCTTATTCTTCCGCCAAAGTGTCGTTTAATTTCATCCTTTCCTCAATTTGCCTTGCGATTTTTTTTCTCATTTTCCGGGAGCATCTGTCACAATAAAGATCGACGGCTCAGCGTCCGTTCCAATGATCACCGCTGACATGTGCTCTTAGGTCAGAATCTCGCCGGAGCACGAAAAGCACGTGCGAAAATATTGATCCTCTGGATTCTAGGATCCCACGAAACCAGTGGTTTGTGGATGGACACTCGGTTCGTTTTATTAAAATCGTAACGTTTTGCTAAAATATTTTTGAATTTCCTACTTTTCCCGGTTGCTTGTCCAGAATATCAAAACGTCGAAAATTTTGTTTTATACAATCAATAATAAATAAAAAAGAAATTGTGTGTGGATGTGGAGGCTCGAAGAATCTGTGATGTGCTATATTCATCGATAAGCAGGTTAAGATGCGATTAGATCAATTAAGTAGTATCTCGTTGCTCTTGTAAGGCGATGATTCTTATAACGGGATAGTCTTATTAATATATTATAATTTTTTTTGTGAAAAATACCAATTGTTGATAATAAAAATAAAAATAAATTATAACTAATAATACTTAATACTTAAGAACGACTCTTAACACTCTGATGAAGTTTAATGGTGAAACTAATGAAGGATTTAAATTTCAGTCACATCAAGAAGAAGACTTATCAGATCCAGATCGTCAAGATGAAGAAAGCGGCGAGGAGTTGCCTCAGCAGCCGTTGCCGAGCAACAATCACTCGTCGACGGACAACACGCCCACCCCTACCCCGTTGTCGCACCTCAACAGTCTCATGAGCTCCGGGCCTCCGCTCTTCTTGACCAAAAAGATAAAATCCGAGGTACGTCTATCACATTCAATACAACTTTAATTATTTTTATAACGTGTAAATCTGAAAATGTGGAATTCACTTGGAAAATGTGAATATAGTGACATTTGATAAGTGAAAAGCTGTTCACATTCTGAATGTGTGAACGATTTTTCATATAAAATTTGTCACTATTCACATTTTCAGATTTAGAGTGTATATATACAAGGAAAAAAATTGACTTGCAGTAAAAGGTACAGATTTTTACTTAAGTAAAATTTGCTGAAATATTTTAAGCAAAATTTAGTTGACGCTTTACCTTACGTCTGCTTTGCTAAAGTAAATAAAAATGAAAATTTCGCGCCATGATATATCAGACAAAAATAATTAATTTACGTATAACAAAGCGTATATTAATGAAATATCCGTTATATCTGAAAATCTATTCTTTTATACAGTTTTAAGTTCGTCTACCAAAAGCTTAATGAGAAAAACTTGAATAACATGATTTTTTTACATTTTTCAAGGTTTTCTCATCAAAGTAACTTGAACTTTATAAAATAAGGAGGGAGGGAAATATTTCTTCGTTTTTCGATATGTCATCAACACTCCTTGTTATAAGCGAATTAATTGTTTTTTCGCCTGCTACATTATGGCGCGAAATTTGAAAATTTTAATTGACTTTCACATCCCCTCTACGAAATCAGTAAATATCGCTTAACAAATTGAGTAGAATTTATTCACCGCACGAGTAAATGTTATATGACTACGTTAATTCATTTATCTTTTTAAGCAATGCTTATTTACTATTTTAGTCAATTTTGCTGATCTCTTTTCTCCGCGTAGTTAATAATTCAGCGCGCTCCTCGTCTAATTAAAATTTAGAGCCGAATTGAGAGTTTTATCGGAAGAATTAGCAATACGCAGTGACGAAAATCATTTGCAGCGACAGAACGACATCGAGCTGAACAAGAGCGGCCTGGAGGCGCTGCAGGCCGCCATGAGCAGCGGCGGTTTCAGCCTGCCGTTCAACTTCACGAGCCCCGGGGCCTTCCTGAACCCGGCGGCCCAGCAGCACACGGCCGCCTCGCTGATGGCCCACTCGGTCGGCGGCAACAACGGCAACGGCAGCGCCATCATCTCCTCGGCGAGTTCGCACTCGAGCGAGTCGTCGCAGGGCAGCGGGCGGAACGGCCTCGAGTCCGTCGGGGGTGGCGGGGGCGGCGGCGGCGCCACACCTGGGGTCGGCTCGGGCGCCGGCTCCGGCGCCAGCAATCCCGCCAGCGGCTCGCTCTCGCAGAGCGGCGCCCAGGGTCAGCAGCAGAGCACCGCTCATCAGCAGCAAACAAACTGGAGCTTCGAGGACCAGTTCAAACAGGTGCGTCAGGCAAGTACCTTTCTTTTCTTTTTTCTTTATTTCTTTGCTGTAATTTTTAGCTTTAGAATCAGCAGAAACACTTTTTTTATCTATTTAATCGCAATTCAACGGACTAAAGAGTCCTTAAGTACAATCCCATGTGAAAATATTTGATACATTTAGGTAAAATTTATCTTCTCTTAAAAAAGTGACGACCGGATGTTGTGAAGCCTCGAAAACGTGAACTTCATTGGTTCGTCCGTATATTCCGGAATGGCGCTGAATTCAAAATTTCTAACCTCAAAAATGAGCTCAGAATAAAGAGTAAAGAAAGGAACTTGAGCTCGCTCAATTTTGCTCGTATCTTAAAAAAGTAATGGTTTTTGTTTTAAAGCATTTAAGTAATTCATGAATGTAATTTGTCGAAAAATTTCTTTTGACACCAACGTTCAATGCTTAAAGATTTGAGTTTTCCATTAAACAATTTAATGAAATAAGTATTGTATTAAACCTTTTTAACTGTAGTTTTTATTAACTAAATTTGTTGAAAAATTAAATATCGCTACGATATTATTTTAACTAAAAAATCAGAATGTATTATTTAGAAAAACTGGTTAGAAAAAAAAATAGCGGAAAGAGAACATTGAGCGCGCGAAGCGCGCTGGATTTTACTAGTATAAATAAATTGTATATAGTCAAGGTATACAGTTTGTATCAAAAGATGATTCTATACAATTGTGTACAACTACAAACAATTGTACAGATTTTGTATATAAAATTATTCGAGCAACGATTAAATTGAGCAATTGTATACAACTGAATATAATAATTGTATATAAATATTTTCATACAAAATAATTTTCGATAAAAAATCTATACTATTGTTTACAGTTATATAAATTAGTATATGATTATGCAAAGTTATTGTTTTATACAAAATGTCTAGTTGTATATAATATTAACTATCAACTTGATCATACTGCTAAATAATATTATATGCACATTAGACAGAATCATTTTTTGATACAAATTGTATAAAGTGACTTTATCAAATTTGTATAGAAATTGAATAAAATATTTTCACATGGGAAATTAGAAATAATAAGATACTTAAAGTAACTTAAACTATTTAATGTAAACTAAACTAAAAAATACACGTGAAAGAACATAAAGATGTTTGAAACTGACCAACAGAATCCATGGTCATTAAATTATTAGATAAGAGTGCCAGAACCTTTTCATTCTGTTTCAATTTTGTTCAACAATTGGTCTATATTGATATATATAATAAAAAAATGTGTATAACACAAAGTACTACAGAAGAACGTACATTAGAAATTTAATTAATTTAAACATTTATTGATTTATTAAAAAATAGACTAACTAAAACATAAGTAAATGAATCTATTAAAAATAAAAATTGAATAATAAATGATTGTATAGGCGGATCTATTCAATTTTCCAGTACTGGAAATATTTGATAAATTAAAAAAGTAAGATCAGCGAGTATGCCACAACCTCCCTAAGAATTTTTAAAAGAATGGTCAAGAATAAAAATAATAATAATGCGATAAATTGTTAAGTCTGGAGGGCGTCGTTCAAGTTTTACTTGATGCTAATTGTATGAAATTTACTCCCGGGATTATTCTGCCTATTTTATCGAGTCCGCGATTGTGCGAGCAAATAAAGTAAATTCGAAGAGGTGCGATTTGAAGGCCCTCGTTAGCGTTTTTCTCGGGTCGATTTTTTGCACGACCGTACTTAACCGAGGGTGTGGTTACGAATTAACATTTAAATTGTCCCTCGGTGCAGGCGCAAAGCCGTAAAGCCTTTTGCATATAGTTCAGTTTCAGTCTCAGTTTTTCTAGCGAATTGAACCTTAGATTAGCCATTCTTTAATAAGCCTTGAGATTTTTCAAATTGTTCAGCACGCTACTTTAGTTTAAAATAAAAATAATAAAATGACAAACGCTCCACATCTAACTATAGAATATCTTTTTTTCATTTAAAAAGTTAGAAAAGCATGTGAATAGCATATATGTTTGAAACATTCATTACTAAATCATTCAATCGTTACTAATGATTCGTTATTTTCGTCCAACTGAAAATAACAGAAAAAATTGAAGAATTTAGATGAAAACTAAAATGTACGAGTAAAAAAGGTGATGCTCCGTGGCCTTCTGCAACAACTCGAACGAGGCGTTTCACGGCCCCTTTATCCTCCGGGTGCGCGCAACGAAAGATATCGCATCCATCATTTCGGTGGGGGCGTACTTACAGCCTCTTTAATCTTACTCCGTCTCTCCATAGTTCTTCCGCTCGTTTTTGCAGTCTTCATGGATATCGTTATGCGTGTCACTTTTATTCTCGCATTCTTTCATTTTATTAATTTATTTTTTCCATTTTTTATTTACTCTCTAGCTCTTTACCTCCGCAAAATTATTGCGCTGATATTAGAAGAATTACTATTTATATACACGGAGTGAAAAATAGGAGTAAAAATTATTATACTGTTTTGTAGCGTAGGGATCAAATAGAAAATTTTACTAAAAAGTATAATAAAATTTATTTCCCTGCACGGAGAGAAAGGTTTTGCAAGAATTACTATCCAGTCGGGGAGCAGAACCACATACTACATTTAGTGAAAAAATTACCATTCTGCATTATTAATTTCACTAGAATTTTGGTGATATTTACTAGAATTGTAGAAATATTTTCTAGAAATTCTAGTAAAGTTTATAATACAGATTGATAATTTCTTGATTTAATGCAGCATGTGGCTCCATTCCCAGACTGAATACTAATTTTTCCAAAACATTTCTCTCAGTGTGCGTTACAAAACAGTATAGTAATTTTTACAAGAACTTTCCTCTCCGCGAGGGAGCACTGCCGCAGTATAGACTCTCCATTAAAAATTACCATACTCTACAGTAAATTTTACTAGACAGTACTGGAAATAGCAAATGTTACTGTAAAGTATGTTAATTTTTATCCAAGAGTCCAGTCTGTAGTTGCGTTTCCATCCCAGATAGCAATTTTTACAATACTTTTTTCTCAGTATACTCAACGTATCCGTCGACGAGATTTTCTCCATACACATGTATACGTTTGCTCGTTGAAGAATTCCTCGGAGAAACAGAGCGACACTGCTAACGCGAAAATGACAAGTCTCAACGAAGCGCCGACAGCTTTATGGCCAATTAGCCATTGTCTTCGAGTATAAGGATACTAGGCTCTTCTCTTTATCCCCCTACTCCTTCTCTTTTCATCATCCGAGGTCTGTCCTCGCGTCTCTCCGATCGAGCGATCGCGGCCAAACGTAAATGACGATAATTGAAAAAAAAGTGATAAAAAAAAAGGAGAGAGAAGAAGAAAAAAAAATTCCCCTAAGATTGGTCAGAGAGCGCGAGGGGCCTCGGTACGGTGCGAAATGGCTCGTCGGCGACCTGCGCCATCACTGCCACGGGCGCACATACACACGGCTCGAGGCGAGCGGCGGTATCGGGAGCGAAATAGCCGGCAATTTGCAGCTTTACGAGTTATTTCACAATGGCTGCAAAGTATATACTGGCGTACGGCGTTACGCCGCGAGAGAGCGAATGGACGCCGCCGATCTATATACACGCGCGCCGGCAGTGGAAGGAGGAAGAGAGAGAGAGAGAGAGAGGAGCGCTCATCCTAGAGCATGTGCGTTCTCCTAATTCCGCCGAGGCGAGTGCATACATAAAATATATCTCGCTCAATTTCGCTCTCCTTCCTTCCACTCGGGGCGACTTGTTTTACCGATCTTCTCCTTTTCCGTTTCTTTTCTGGTATTTCCTTTTTTTTATTTTGAATGGGTTACTTTCGTTATTTAAGGACTACGATCCTGGCATGTCAACGTACTTTTTTTTTAATAAATTTATTTCTAATTTATACACTGATAAAAAGAATCGTTTGAGATGAAGCCATTATTTATTGGATAGCATGTTTTTTGATGATCTTTGTCACAAATCAATAATCTTTTGGAATTAAAAAATTTTTATACGCAAACTCTACAAACATATTTTGTACGGATTCTTGCGTATTAAGAAGAAAATATATATTATTTACTCTTGAACTACTACTAGGAATGAATCATTTCATAACTATTAATTTCTATGTATTTGGCTCAATTTAAAGTAATATTCGTTAACTTTTAAAAGAGTGATTTAAAATTAAAGGAATCTTTTTATCAGCGTAGACGTCGCACAATTATTATATAGGAATGGAAATTGAGTACAAAAAGTGATGACTTAAAAGAAATTTCATATTTGAATATTTATTCACGATTTTATAAAAAAAAAAGTTACGAAAAGTTAATTCCTAGAAGATTATTAATATACCAAACAAGATACCATAAATAAATCAATAAGCTAGTGAACTAAAAAAATGAATTGTTCTTAATCGGTCAGCTTGAGTGTAATAGAATAAAAACTAACTTCATTGGAGTTAACATTTCGCTCTAATTTTATAGTGAAATTAACGCACTTTATGAAATGTTGTGCAGTGATTTTTTTACTTTTAAGTATAGCGAAAGGTACAGGACATTATACACGGAGAGAAAAGTCTAGTAAAATTACTATACTATTTACTAGTTTCTATTTAGTAAAATTTAGTAAAAATTACTATACTATTTACTAATGGAGGGACAGACTCGACTAATAAAAAATTTTACTAGAAAGTATGGTAAAATGTGCTAGACTTGTAGCAAAATTTACTGTAAGTCTAGCAAATTTTACGATACTTTTTAATAAAACTTTTTATCAATCGAGTCTGTCCCTCCATTAATAAATTGTATAGTAATTTTTACTAAACTTTTCTCTCCGTGTACTCCACCTTAAGGTGAAATTAAATCTGTCTATTGGAGTCAAATGAGTGGTTTCACTGTAAACTAAGACTGAAACTTGACTCCAACCGCTGTAACGTGCGTATAATGTTTTAAGTTGGCGACTCTCTTTTTTTCTCCGCTAAAAAATTTTTTCGACCCGCTGAAAGTTGCATTCGGTGAACGCACAAAGAGAGAGATGACGGCGAGCGTTAAGCAGAGCGCCATTTTCGAATTCCGCGATCGCGCGAATCCCATCGTAAAGATGCCGCGGGTGAGATAGGGACGCCGCGTAGCCCATTGTCTTCCTCGGCCGAGCGACGACGGCGCGAACGGCAAAAGATCAAGCCGATGAAAGCGCGCTGATAGGCGCGCTCTCGGCCGGCCTGGGAAATCGCTATCGCGGCGAGATGTCGAAAGCCGTTCAGCAGCGCTAAACGCCGGAATAACAAACGGCGCTGCGCTGCTCCAGGAAAAAAAATCCTTTTTCTTCAACTAGATTATATAACTTTTTTTTTCCATTGTTAGCCGTCGCAGACTTTTTTTTTGCTTCTTCCTCTTCTTCCGTTACTTCATTCGCTGCTCTCTTTTATATTTTAAACATATTTCCGCCGCTTTTAACGCGCGCTCCAGATAAAATGTTAATCCAACGCTTTTTTTTATTGTTTATTTGTTTATTTTCATATATTCCAGTGATTTGAATAATTTTATAACTTTTTCTTTCGACCGATGCTCGCCTCGTATACGACGGAGAGTTTATTATGCACCGTAGCTTTTCAGGAAATCTCTTTGGAGGATCTTTTCCTACTACCGACTAATCTGTGCGGTTGCATCGGCGACAACGTGGTAACAAGGTAGTCGGCAATTGCCGCGGACAATTAGAAACGGGGAGATGTATTTACTTATATTTTGTTTAATTTTTTAATTTTTTTGTTTAAATAATCGACATGTCGAAAGAAAGCTTTATCTGCGTACATAAAGATGAACTTTGTGAGCCTGACATAAATCGCCCGTCAAAGGATTCCGTCTTTTATCTGCGCTGGCGGCGAATGTCGAAGCCAAGTCTGACATTTAAATATCAAGCGACTTATCAGCGCTAGTCAAATAGAAAAGATATAGCAATAATGGTCGCGCGACACCGATGCATAATTTCTTACGTTACCGTCCGAGGCTACGAAGAATAAACAAATACGTGCGCTTCACAAAGCGACGGATTTTTCCTTTATTACGAGTACGCGCACAGCAATATGAAATTTTTCCGTTAGTCTAAATGTGATTTGAAAATATACTTCTTCAGTAAAAGTAAAATAAATCTTTTAATAAAATTAATTTTTTTTTCTACGTTTAACGACCAAAAAAAAATTTCTTACGCGTTAAACTCATTGATTCGATTACAGGGAGTAAATTGCACTTTGTCCGAGAGAATTTTCTTCCGTTATATTAACTGTGATTTGAGAATATATACTTCTGGAGTAAAAGTAAAAGAATTCTTTTAATAAAATTTAAAAAATTTTCTGCGTTTACTGTACCGGTCGACCATGAAAAAAAAATTTCTTACGCGTTAATCCCATTGATTCAATTACTGCGAGTAAACAGGATCGCACCTTGTCGAGAAGAGAGAATCCTCCTTTTTTCCAGATTATCATCCCGCAAAATTCGCACCGAAGCACTTGCAATTTTCTCCAAAGTTGGGAGGAACAAAGGCAAAAGTGTTGGGGATGATGGTAATGATGATGACGACGATGATGATATGCACCGCGTTACCAAAGGTTCACGCTGTAATGGCGCGAGGTATGAAGGCTTCGCGCAAACGCGCCGTAATTTCCTTTACGCACCTCGCGAAAGCTGCCGCGAGGGAATGTAATAAAAAAATGTTTATTCGAAAAAATTCATCGCTGCTTAAAATCCGATGAAAAGTCCATCCGTCACTTGCTACATACGTCGCTTCGATGATACAACATTTTTATTCGATGCCTTCGAATTGGGATTAACAAACGTAAACGCAAATACGGCAAGGAAAGTGTAAAGGAAGTAACGATAGGAAGGTATTCTGTTTTTTAACGATGCTAAAATTGCACTACCGGGGCAAGGAGCCTTCTTTCTTTCTCTCGGCGCCCGTAAAGCAAAAACTTCTCCAGTTTTCTCGTATAAAATCATCAGCGCGCCGAGTCTCTTTATCCTCAAGTACCTGGCTAACGATCAACCTAACACAATAAACCGAGTAGTAGCCGGCCGCGTAAATCCATCGCGAACGAGGTGAAGAGGCGAGGAGAGGCGAAGAGGAGAGGCCCGAAGAGTGGCGCCGCGGCTGCAAATTGCACGAAAAATTCCCTCCCTCTCGAAACGGCAGAATAGGTCTGGAATTTTATGGCCGGTGCCCAGCAGCAGCGTGCATGGCTTTTCTCTCCCCTTCTTCTTCTTCTTGCTTGTGCAGCTTCTCTCTCTCCTTTTAAAGCATTTCAACGCTTTTCACGATTTTTTCCAGTTTTCATATTTTTAAATGCGTTTATTCTCTCTCTATGTGGAGAACAATTTCTCATTAAAAATTGCTAAGATCCCTGTAATAAATTCTCTTTGTGCAGGCATTTCAGTATTTTATTATAAATAATTTATACCTTTCTAGTTAGTTTAAGTATACTATTTTAGAAGTTCCAAACGAGTGCAGCAAGTATTAATATTTGCTGCAGTACACAGTGTAAATGTCATAGTAAAAATTACTATGTTCCGCGGGAACAGTGCGGGACATACTCGACCTATGACAATTTTTATTATAAAACATATTACAAATTGCAGTGTACATAGCGAAAATTGCTACGTATGTAGTAGAAATTGCTACGTACATTTCTCTGCGTGTAAAAATTAAAAATTAATATAAAGGATTACGAAATTCTAAAATATTTTTTTTCATTATCGATCGATCGACATTGTAAGTATAATTGTAGAGACAATAGAAGATTTTCAAGAGTGGCGAGGTCATCGACTCTGCAGTCGAGTGGCGCGGTGCATCCTGTCACAGACGAGTTCGCGCACACGTTAAATGTAGGTAACGAGCGCTAATTTGATGCGCGCCCTCACCCGGTCTGTGTCACCTGTGAAAAGTACGCTCGCGTTGCCTCGACTACAGTTGCACCAGCTTGCATATATATTTTGCAAAATTCCTGCGTTTCTCGCTTTTTATAGTCAATATATTGTGAAAATCGTAATTGAAAATTACTGTGTAGAAAGGACGGTCGTAACTAGTCTATATTTATTTATTTATTCATTTATTTATTTAGTTACACGACTAAAAGTGAACTGGGTACTAAATCGCTAACTAAAAAAATAATAAATATATAAAAGTGGCTGTAAAAAAAGGAGATAGCACTGTGATAGTTCGAAATGCTCATTCGTACATAGAAGTTGAAACAACATGGAAGTTTTCCTTCAAGTCCATATCTACTCAAGTGCATCTTGTATCGTTAAATATTTCAATGCAATTTTCTAAAGATATTGTAAAAAAGAGCGAATTTCAAAGTAAAATCAAGTAGCGCACCGCTGGCGCAAAACTCAATGACACAGCCGGTTCATATATACGCATATCGCTTGAGCGTATCGCGATTCGCGAGTTTGCCGGTCAATTTCCTCGAACACGCCATTGCAAGGATTTTGTTGCCGCATACCACTATTGCCTCCTTCTCCTCCTCCTCCTCCCCCTCCTCCTCATCCTCCGCCTTCTCCCACTCCGTGGCTCTGCGCTTCTTTGCTTTGAGTCGCGATCGAGACTCGTTTCTTCTCTGCTGGCACATACGCAGGCCCCGGCCACTGCCGTGCATTGCGCGCGAGCATCGGCTCCTCTTGCTCCGCCTTTTCTTTCGCTTCTATACGTGCCGATTTCGCCGCGCGCTCCCCGCCGCAGATTCACTTTTATTTCTGCAATCGTCGGATAAATGTTCTTCCACATTTTTTTCCACATATTTTACTCGGTACTTATTTAGTTTTTTATTTAATAAATAATTCAACGGACGGCAGAGTCCTTAAGTACAACAAATCTGAAGTGCATTAAAAAACTTAAAGTAAACTCGAACTGTTATAAGTTATAAATTAATAACTAAATGAATGTAAAGAGGTTTCCAGCTGTCCAATGGAACCAATGGATTTTAAATTATTAGGTAGAGAGTTCTATAAACCTTTTACTCCATTGAAGGTGGAATATAAATCAAAATTGGATTGGTACACCGAAAAAAAATAGTTTTTACTGTTTCGGAATTGTAATATCTGCTAGATTAGAAAAAAGTAAAAATTACTTCGTATAAAATAAGTAGAATTAACATATCTTAAAGTAGATCTTACTCCACAGAAAAGTATAGATCTGGAAGTTTTATAAAGCAGATTAAAGTAGATTTTACTTTACAGAAATTATATAGGTTTGGTCGTTCTATAAAGCAGAGTAAAGTATACTTACTCTACAGAAAAGTAGATTCCAATTTCACAGTTAAATCTACTGTTAAAAAAGTACAAGTTACTTGTGTTTTTTTTTGTGTATTTACTAAAAATTTTGAACAATTTTATCACTTATCATTTAACTGGAAATTTCTATTTTAATAAATTCTAATTCATTCTTAAAGTGCTTCGCAACAAACTGAGATAAATTTTTAAAAGAAAGGCTTAAAAAATTAAATAATCAGATCAATTTGGCTTTACATACATCTAGTTGTAGCGCTCTAATTATCCCCTTGATTCAAAAGCCTCGGAGAAGCAAGGCAGACATTTCCATGCGTCGTACGTGCTAATAATTTTTTAAGAGAAAGGATTAAAAAATTAAGTATCAATTTAGTGATAAAATTAACTGTATAACCGGATATTTCTACTTTAATAATTTCTAATTCATTCTTAAAGTGCTTCGCAATAACAAATTGACATAAATTTTTAAAAGAAAGGATTAAAAAATTAAGTATCAATTTAGTGATAAAATTAGCAGATATTTCTTCTTTAATAAAGTCCTACTTCAATCTTAAATTGCTTCGCAACGAACTTCCATAATTTTTGAAAAGTAAGGATTCAAAAATTAAATAATCAGATCAATTTGGCTTTACATACATCTAGTTGTACCGCTCTAATTATCCCCTTGATTCAAAAGCCTCGGAGAAACAAGGCAGACATTTCCATGCGTCGTACGTGCTCCTCCTTAAAGCACCGCGACCGGTGCTTACACATCGAGACACGAAACACCGGCGCAACGGAGACAAGCAGATGCGAATGCATCGCGAATATACCTACGCTCGGAGATACATTTTGAGGGTATTAGTTAGCAAGGCAAAGAGAAGCACATTATACGCGGCATGCGACTCGATTGTTATGAGAAAATAAAGGGCAACTCGAGTTTCGGACTTGAGACGAATATGCTTTATTCAGGCTATGCAAATGCTTAATTCGCTTGTTCGTTTTATCATTTTTCTCGCCTCTTTTCAAGATGAACCTAAAGGAGAATGCCATATAACAAATAAGATGCGAATGAATTTTTTAAACTCCATATAAATATCACATTCTGGTCTCTCTTCTTTCTCAAAAAAACTTGCAATTGAAGTTTTTTTTTGTATAAATTCTTTATTTTACGACTTTCTTCTCCGTTTCTAATAAAATAAAATAAAGATAAAAATAATGGCAAATAAAATGAAATATACACTGTTAATTGATGTAAAAATCATAAAGATTGGCCAGGTCTGGGATAAGGAAGAAGCGTAGAATTTAAATTTCAATGTGTTTGCGTGCGCCCGTGTGGGTGTGCGCGGTGCAAGTGTCGCTTCATTCACAGCATTCTACAATGGCTCTCGCGGTGTCTCCTAAAGTAAGCGCGATTATAAATGCGTCTGCGCTTGCGTTAATCACAAACTCAGACTTTTCAGGGCGCCGCCGCGCCCCCTTTGTCGCCCTTTTGTCAGAAAAGCCGGCTCGGTGATCAATCTGATATGGTCATCTTTTCTTGCCTTTTCTCGACCCTCCGCGCGATTGTCTTCATTTCCCTTGTACGTCACCTCTTTATGAAGCAAACGCTCGTAATCACTATCTTGCCGATGTCTGCCTTCAAGTCACGTGTAAAGTATTTTTTTATTTCCGTTTGGCCCGTCATATACACGCTGAAGTTCTTATAGTGAAATCAGTCTAGACGAGCTAATTTTTACTTTGGGAAAAGAGCGCTTCTCAACATTTCCGAGTAGAAATTATCGTGTCTTGATGCTGGAGTGAACTTTAAAGCGGTCACTTTATTTAACTGCGATGTTCAACTTTAAATAGAGTCATGATTTTTACAGTTGAAATTATATTCTTTAAAGACAGAAATCATCACTTTGAAGGATATATAAATTTTCAATAAAATAATTGTTAAAAAAAAATATATAATATGGTCAGTAGAATTTTATAATCTTCTCGTGTGTTTATAGATTAATATATTTTTTTCAGATATTGACTAATTTACACAAATAAATATGGTTAAATGATATTTATATTTCACTCAATTTTTCGCTTTAAGAATGTGTACATATGACGAAATCAAAATTTTAATTCATTCGAGCTTTAGAGTTACGAGTCGCTGTGGCTTCACTCTCACCTTCAGACTACCACAACCACTCTAAATTTTCGTGTGAAAAATTTTGATTCTAAAATATCAGAGTTAAAGTGAGAAATTTTGACCAGCGCTCTCATTTAGAGTGAAGGGCGCATTTTAAAACTTTAGCGGTGAAATAAGTGCAAAGTGATCTCTTTATTAGAAAGTATAAAGAGTTTCCAATGTAAATCATTAAACTTATAGAGTTCTCTGTATAAAGAGATTGTTGTGAAGAAATCGAGGCAATTTAGAGCAAAGCGGTTAGCTGGGAATTTTTGAAAAAGTGAAAGAAACGGGAAAGCGTCGAAGTCCGTGTTATTACGTATGTACGTCGAGTCGTCGGCGTTGCCGGGCCTCATTAAATATCTCTAAATCTCTATTCAGGCGCATTAAAAAAACATCCGTAGCAGCGCGCGGCACAATAGCCACAAAAATTATCTTCGATCGTGTCCTTTTACCGAACCGAGTAAACGCTTATACTGAGCCTCCGGGATTTTCAATGACGCACGATATGTGCGCTTCCTTTTTTATTCTATTCGATATTCTTTCTCGGCTAATAATATATGCATGCATGTATGTATGTATGTTTTTTTTTTTTATTTTAATATGTATGTATGTGACGCGTTGAATCTCTCGCTTTGCCCTTCTTTTAGCTCGTCAAAAGGATGGCGAGATGAAAAGGTCAAATCCTTTCTCTGGCGATACTTGTCACCGGCGACTATACTTGCTTGGAATTTTAAGGAGCCGCGTCGGTCCCAACAATATAATACAGATCGTCGTATATATATCTCCCTCTCGGACAATTCTTCACAATTGAAGAATAAGGAATAACGAAATAAATGCATCATTTTCAAAGGTCAGCCGTTGTCCCATTGTCGGTGATGTTGATTTTTCAGCTCAGCGCGGCGGTATCTCTTCAAACAGTATACGTATATATAACATTTCCGAGCTGCATTGCAATAATTGCAATTATGCACGAGAGGACGAAAATTGGATTTTCCTTTTTTTTCTTCTCTCACGCAGTCCTCCTTCTCCCCGTGCGGTTTTCAATGCCAAGAAGACAAGCGCCGGAGAATTGACGGCTATTTTGCTTCGTTGATGATTCCTACGCACCTGGGGTGTACACGTACGTTATAATCAGTTATTCCGGAGCGGACTTGTCTCACCGGGAGAAACAAGCCTCCTAAAGCGATCGCTAACTAAAAATTTAGCCTCTTTTAAAAGACTCGAAAAGAAGCCTCTTAAATTCTTTCTCAGGCTCATTACAATGAACAAAATTTTGGGAAAGGTTTCTCTATATTGTGTGTTAAGAGGAGAGACCTTAAATATCCGTTATTCCTATAATAAAATTAAAAACGTTACTAGAATTTATTTTAAAATCGATTCATGATAGCTCATATGGAATAATAACCTCATCTTAGTCGTACAATAATTCAGAATCATAGCAAATGTACAGACGACCGTGGAAAATAATAATAATTGTAATTCCAAACATATTTGTTGCAAACTAAACTATGTTCTAAACAAGAGAAAAGTATGAAAAATAATTTCCAACAATTATAAAAAAATTAAAATAAAATAAATAATAATTTCTCTCAAGACCATCCAACTAAGGAAAGATTTTCCTGAGTAATATAATATAATATGTCCTGAATAATATAAGTATAGGGTCGCGATGAAAAGAGAAAATTAAATTATAGAGCAGTTTAAATTATTCCGCGTGAATGTTATCCAAGATCCTTTTCTTTTGTTTATCGCACATACTTAAACACAAAAGAGCGAAGTGTTATATTTATTTTTTGCGTAGAAGAGCGTCGTTGCTCAAATTCTTTCGGTCGTATAAGCCTAAACTCTTCTGTCTTTCCCGTATTCAAGAAAAATAAATCTAAAAAATATATAAAGACAATTCGTTTTACTATTTCCTCATCCTTAACTTTAACAACATTTTCTCAGCGTATTTTTGCGACGCGCTGAGGCCAAAGGCGAAATCATCCAATCAATTGTGACTGTGCGAGCGACGGAGGAAAAGTATGTCGTACAGGCGTGGCATCTTAATTTCCGTGCTCTCGCGACGTCTCGCCAAAAGGCAAAAAGAGAGAACTAAGTGAAAAAAAGAGAAATAGGCAGAGGTGGTATACGAGCCCCTATAGAATCGCAGCGCAGCTCATCCATCAAGCGTCGCACGCGCCGTCGACACTTCTGCAAGACAGACATCCTTCCATCTTGCACTCATTCGCGTGCAACCGGCTGCAGTCTTTCTTTCCAACGATCTTTGTTCCCTTCTTTTTTTTTATGCTCACGTATCGAATTATTTTTTTAATTACTGAATTTTCAATTTCCATCAATTTTATGTATAATTATATAACACATATTATAATTATATTGCACTTATAAACTGAGAATATTTGTATTACTGATAATAGTAGGGTCTTGCTGTAATTGAAATTTAAATAGTTGGCTTTTGACAATTTTTTTTTCTCAATTTCTCAAGCACTACCGTATATTTATTTGCGCGAGGACGCCACTTCATAAATGTCATCATTTTTAGAATGAAAAAGCCGCACTGATGCTTTTATACTTTATTTTAGCTTTATTATTTAAACTATATAATTTTGTGGAATATACGTATCTCCCTTAAATCGCAATGTGAAGTCAAATAAGGAGTGTAAATTGTTAAAATAATGAAAGAAATTACACGTTGGCAGAGGCAGGAGTACGTGTCGTTCGCACCTAACGAGTTACAGGAACAAAGTCACCCAGCAAATTGATTTTCAAACCTTTCAAAGTGGCTAAGGGTTTTAAGGCCATAATGTCTTCATCACGGAGCATTCGAAGTAAAGCGCCTTATTACTGTAATAACAAGTTGCTAAAAAAATCGCCTCGTATATCCGTGGCTCTCGAAGCTTAGTCAGACGAATTTATACCTTCGGAAGAAAAAAGAAAAGCAGAAATTCATTTTGAAATTTGCAAAATTCGGAAAGAGAAATCAAAACTGGACGAGAAGTTTCGCCGCTTTATTACTGCACCCGTAATGCATTTACGCTCACTTTGCGCGCTTCAGTTCACCGAGCGAGCTTTACTCGGTCCTGAAGGAAACGTGCGTGAGACACGTGGCCATTAAATACGCGCTCGTCCGCAAAATTATGCGTTTCGCGGCGCACAAAAGCCCACTTTTTTTTTTGCAAAGAATGAACGCGACAGAGCAATCGCGTGCACTCTCCGGAGAATCTCCCCCGTTTTTTTTTGCTCGCCACTCTTTTTTAATGGCTGTAATCACCATCTAAATATTTAATTTAGCCGATGACTAATTAGCGCTTGTTTATACTTTAAAATGATGTAAATGTTACTGATTTGGTACTGCAGCTAATTTATACTGTAGGTACGAAAAGAAAAGAATTCAGGATATCAGACGAATAAAAATTAAGTAATTATAGTAAAATTATTTCAATGTTACTCATTGTGTACTGCGCCTAATGTATACTGTAGCTACGAAAAGAAAAGAATTCAGGATATCAGACGAATAAAAATTCATTAATTATAGGAAAATTATTTCAATGTTACTCATTGATTACTGTACCTACAATATATACTGCATTAATTAAAATTAATTAATTAGTAAAATTATTTAAATGTTATTGATTAGGTACCACAATGTATACACTGTAGGTACGAAAAGAACAAAATCCAGAGATATGAGACAAATAAAAATTAATTAATTATTATTAAAATAGTTTAAATTATACTGATCGGTACTGCGCCTAATTTATACTGTAGGTATCGAAAAGAAAAGAATCCTAGATATCAGACGATTACAAATTTATTAATTATAATAAAATTATATATTTAACTGTTACCAATTAGGAACTGCGGCTAATGTGTACTGTCGGTAATACGAAAAAAAAAATAATAATCCAGAGATATCCGGCGAATATATGAATTAATTAGTAAAATTATCATTAAATCTTACTATTACAAGTACGGCAGATTTTTCGTGAGGAAATAAATGCGATGAAATTCGGAGAATCCAGTAGCATAGATCCATCAAATAAAAATGAATCAATGAGTGAAGGGCGGCTCGAAGTAATGAAAGATAAGGTAAATAAGGAAAAAATCCGATATCTGCGGATCACAATTTATAAATAAACTTTGAAAATCCTTACGATCGAGACAGTGGGAGAAAGCAAATAAAGAAAGGAGAAGGGGAAAGAAGGAGGCGGGGAAGACGTGTCGGGAGATGGCAGGAGATCTAAGACGCTTACGCTTCCGCTAATCCAAGAATCGAGCCTTTTAATGCACGCATCTCGCGCGGCGGCGCGCGCCCGTGACGCTCCTTCTCTTTCTTTTTCAGCCGTCTCGGGGAGCGCGGGGGGATTTTACGATTATAAATATCGAACGATACCGAGAACAGTCGGGACCTCCCGGTCCATCTCTACGCGGTGTCTTCATTTTTCTTCCTCAGCTTCTTTCTCTTTCTTTCGCTCCCTCTGTGACCCTCCCTCTCTGTCCCCTCGAGCCTCCGCTATATTCAAAGAATATACCAGCACATTTTTAATTATTCTCCTTCGCAGCATGCCATTAATACACTTATCGCAGTCTTCATTTAAGGGTGGCGGTCTTGTACGGGACGAGCGATCTTTAAAATTTTCAGAAACTACTTTTTGTCGTTCGTAGAAACTGATCGATAAAAATTATACTTTTCCGAAAGAAAAAGAAAAACATTTATGAAGGAAATAATGAGCGTAAAAGCGAAGGCAGTGTACTATTTTTAATTCGATTCGTTCTGACGTGACCACGTGGTTGGTCGTTCGTCTCTGTCTAAAGTGCGGCCGATCGACACATGGTAGTACTAGCGTGTAAAGACCAGAATAACAGAAATGTAAAAGAAAAGAAGAGAATGATTTATTCCTAAATTAATTAGAGCCATTTTTACATCGACTATAGTCTCAATTCTCGAAGACTTACTAATTTTAGAGAACGACACTTTTATTTAATTCGCGGACATAAATAATTTAGCGAATGTATTCGTCAAATGAAGAAAGGGAGGCAAATATAGCGGGCGAATTAGGCGGTAAAAAGATTCCCCATCTGCTGCATCGAAAAATAAATTCGACGGATGCGGTTAGATGAGGTCGCCAAGATTTCCGCGAACCCCGCTTGCATTTATCACCGGCGTTTCCTCTTCCATTTGTCTCGCTTAGCGCCCACAGAATCGCCAATTTGCCAAGGACTTTTATTCGACGCGGTGAACTGATTCAAAATTTTATTTCGCTTACGAAGAGATCAGTATCACCCCCCCATTGAGTCATGTATTTGTTTAACATTTTACGTACTGACTGAACAAAAATAATTAATATTTATTGCGGAATTGGGCGACACTCGATTCTTATAAATTCTTTTTAACAATTTCAAACGGCTTAATGATTTTTCTTAATCTACTAAACATAATTTTTTTTTCATTTTTAATATAATTTTTCACTTTTAATTGATTAACGATTTACAAAACATGTGTATTAGTTACTCCCGACCAAACAATAAATCTAAAAAATTGTAAAAAAATCCTTCCCTTGCGGTTGCGTAAAAAATTCACCCGTTTGTTTTAATCAAGCTCATTATAGTATACGTCCTACCAATAAGTATTTACCAAGATAAATAAACTCGCGCCGTTAAAAGCAAACATTCTACGGGGACTTGGCGTAACAAAACTTTTTTCGTCTCGTACGATTGTCAAAACTTACAAACCGCAAGGCAAACAACGGAAAAACTCGTGTTCAATCTGCTTCGAGTATAGAGAGAAATAAAAAAAAAAAAGGTGGTAGCCCAACGAGGCGGACAGCAAAACGTAAAAGAAGCGTCGATTTCTTAGCAAGACCTTCCCATAAATCAACAATGATAAATTCTTCGAGGCACAATTATAGAACGTTTAATTTTAAAACACATCGGTCCAAACGACAAAAAGAGGAAGGCGCGCCGAGAAGAACTACAGGCCTTTGCGCGCTTACCTTACGCGAAACGAGTGGGAGGGAGAAGGAAAGAGAGTACAAGCTTTTTTGTGGAACTGAGGCCTGCCTGTCAGCAGCGATTCTCGGCGCGATAGGAGAGTTTCTTGCGGAAAAGAAAATACTGGCACGCGTCGCATCGGACACTTTCCTTCGGCCGCGCTCATCGCATTTAAAATTAAAGTGCCAATGGAGAGCTTTTCTTCGCTCTTTTTCTTCTTCAATTTGGAGATCTGATACTACGTTTTTTTTTGGATCGATAGCGTTCGCCTTTTTCCGGGCTTAATATAGCCCTAAAGCGAATCGGAAGTTCGAGTCTTCGTCGTTTTAAAAAGAAATATAATACATCAATCTAATCTTTATTTTTACGCTTAGCTTGATATTAGGATAACAGTCGTTGGCGCTATTTTTAGGGGCCATCAGTGACGGAGATCTAATCATTCATCTTGAACGTGGGTAGGGTAGGCGTAAAGTAGTTCCGATCCCCTAATGAAATCATTGATTAACGATGTAAATGAATAAAAAATACGGAGACTATCTCTCGGTTATGTCTGCAAATTCTAGTAAATGAAAATTTACTTGTTGCAAGTGAAGAGTCGCTTACTCGATTTGTCAAAAGCCGTCCACGTAGGATAAGTGAATATTATACTGTTTGCATTGCAAATTTATTTAAAATTGATTGAAAGCTTTAAATTCAAGTCTGCAACTTATTAAAACGGTATAGCCGTTGAATCTTGCTGCATATAATGGACAAAAAAAGAATAAAATTGGATTATTAAAAATATGTGAAAGTAGTAGAAATCAAATGACGATAAGTTTATTAAAAACTACTTATGAATAACAATGTTTTGTATTTCTTGTATTATTTTTTTTTTAGAAAATATTATGGAACATACTACTCCTCAGACTCAAATCACATAAAATACCTACATTTTAAGACCAGTCCCATTCAAATCCATCAAGTTGTTGAATCTGCAGATTGCACCAACGGCTAAATTTAGAAATGGTCATATCTATCGACACCATGGGTTTAAAAGTTTTTTTATATAAGTTTATTATAAATTGAGTGTCATTTGACTGTATTACTTGAATAATTTTAACAATTCGATTTTATTCATTTTTTGGTCATTATTGCAACAAGATTGAAAAGTGATGGATCCCCTTAAGCGAATCGGTAGCTTATGAAAAATAGAAAAATAATAGAAAAAAATTTCGCTATAATTACAATACGTGAAAACTAGCAATTCCGCTTACTCAAACTTCATTTATTTTACTTGAGAAAGATTAAATCTCGTATAGTCACCGAAGAGTCAGCATCGAGAGCACATTCGAGTCAAGAGCGATCCCATAAATTTAGAACGTTTGAAAAGGTCCTGCATGCCCCTCGTCGCTTCCTTTTTCACATATATTCCCGAAAAAACAGAAGGACAGAAGTAGGCCTCGATTCTCGGATTTCTCTCCCGGGCGATTACGGGGCCGGACCTTCCAGGTCCTATTTGTAGCTTGGCATCTTCCGTTGGCATCTCTTCCTTCCTCCTCGCGCTTTGATATGGCCCCGATATAAAGAAGGGCGAAAAAGTCTGCGCGCGTTTCTTTGTCTCCCTCGTGGCGTTTGCCACTTTGTTTTCCTCGGAACAAATGAGTAAATTACAAGCCAGCCGGGATGATTAACGTTGACAAGGGCAGCCTTTAAAACTAATGCAATAACAATGAGCAGACGATATAACAGCACGTCCTTACCGTACGGAGCCTACTCGTCCTCTCTCGGTTTTGCCGAAAGTCGTATAACTGAAAACCTGTTCTCGAGATTGACAGTTTACGACTCGTACGCGCGGATTTTTATATCTTCATGCCCGTAAAGTATGTGTGTACCTCGCGCAGAAAAAATTCATTATCGTAAAATCCCAAAGGGCTCGCTCCTCTTTCGCAGCTCCTATCGCCAATAAATTATTTTCGCAAATCGAACCCTTTGATACTTTTCAAATTGTACTCTCGCAGATATGCAATAATTTATTCTCTCCTCCCCCCTTCGCTCCCCCTTCCTCCCCCCTCCTTTTCTCTCTCCTTTTACTTTGACTGACTCGAAGCGCTGTGAAGCCAATTTCACTCGCGTCAATATTGCCAGTAAAATACTTAATGTTTCGTTAAATATTTCGCGTTTTATCGCGCGCAGTAAAGTGATGTGAAAATTTAATCAGGAAAACCTCGCTTTCGGAATCCCACTCGGTGAAAATTCACTTTTTTCTCCAAGCAATATATTCACTTCCGTTAGCCAGGACCAAGTCACTGTTTCGTCCATTCTAGCACACATTTAGAAAATTCTTCTTTTGTAAAGGATTAACACGAGCCGGTAAGAAAAATCGCATAAAAAGATTAACACACGGAGAAAAATGTTATACTACAAAACTAGTATATTTTTTAGCAATGGAAGGACATACTTGTAATATGAGAAAAATTAGCATATCTTATTTTAAAATTTACAATATGCATAGTAAAAATTAAATGATATTAAATTTTAGAATAAAACATAATAATTTTTCTCATACTACAAGTGTGTCATCCAATTGCTAAAAAATATAGTAATTTTTAGTATAACACTTTTCTCCGTGCAAGCGTTAATTGTGCACTGATAGAAAAGATTCTTTAACCCAAAGTCTTCGCGGCTTTAAAAAATAATTTTGTCATGGTATTTGAAATAAAGAAGTATGCATTAGCATTCAAGAAATATTTCTTAATAGTTAATGCGCGATCATGTTTACTGACAAAAATCCTGTGGATGGCTTAATAGTTAATGCACCGTTTCTTTACATCTAATACCTATGCCTTTGGACTATATTAAATGCGCACGGCTTTATATTAAAGACACTGGCTTCGGATCAAAGGATCTTTTCTATCAGTGCAAGTGTGTCATCCAATTGCTAAAAAATATAGTAATTTTTAGTATAACACTTTTCTCCGTGCAAGCGTTAATTGTGGCTACAAAAATTTTCGTCATCAGTGCACTGTTTAATTCGAAAGCAAGATTTAATTGAATAGAATTTCGAGAGCAGGTATAAGAGCCGGGGAAGGAGTAAAAAAGAAGGCACCGCGAAACATTTTTCAGGCGCATACAGTATACGCCGAGGAACTGCGAGCAAAAGTAGATATGAGTGAACAGTATATACTTAGTCGGACGTAAAGCGGCGCTTGAAAAGCCTCGATAAGGGAAAGCCCCTCGGCGAAGGGCTACACTGGCCGGATAGGCCGCGCGGCGCGATCGTAAAGTCCTAAGTGCGTCGAGGCGAGTTGGGGGAGCCCCGACGCCATAGCGTCCAGTTTTGTATACACTGCCTCGCGAGGCAAAGGGGATAGACACTGGGACGGAAGCGGATGTAGCGGCCGTAACTCCGCCGAGCGATACAAGTTCCTTCGGCCGGGGAGCTGCCAACCTTCCTTCCCCGCCGGCCTGCGACTCCACTCACGTGCGTCGAGCGTTTCACCTTCTTACGTGCTTTTGCGCCTTTTCTGCATTTCCAGCCATTCCCATGCACTTCATTATATTTCCCTCCGACGGATTTTAACGCATTCGCTTTATTATTGAGCGAGCGGAGCGAAATTTCCATATCTATTGCCGATGCCATTGTGGATGCGTTCGCGTAATTTCGATAGCTCCGAGTCTAGCTTCGAGCTTCTCTCCCCTTCTTCACCTCCCAGACGCCAGTGTGGTCGACTCTCTTTTTACTGGCTGTCGGATAATCCTCGGTTTGCTCGCAGCTCATGAGCGCAGAGAAATCGCAGGACGCGTTTCCCCTCCAGGAAATTTGAATTTTTATAGGGACTCACAAGCGGCACGCAGCTCCTTCATTTTTTAACCTTTTCACTACTTAGGCTCGCTTTTCAGCGAAGAAAGTAGCTTTCTTTGTCATTCAAAGCGTCGACAATTTCAATCTTATTGCAAAGCCATTTTTTCTCCGTTTTATTGTGGCTTACATTATTTTATGCGCTCTTCGCTCATCAACGCTTGATATTAAAAAATAAAGTAGTATTCATTTTAGTACAATATTCATCATATTTTTTGCATGTATTATATACATTATGAATTACATAATTTTATGCGCTCTTCGCTCATCAACGCTTGATATTAAAAAATAAAGTAGTATTCATTTTAGTACAATATTCATCACATTTTTTGCATGTATTATATACATTATGAATTACATAATTTTATGCGCTCTTCGCTTATCAAAACTTGAAATTGAGTTAAATAAAGTAGTATTCATTTTAGTACAGCATTCATCGTATTTTTTATATATATTCTTACCATTGTTTTTTTAAGCAGAAATCGTTATCTATAAAGTCATTGAAATTATTTGCAGCAACATAAAAAAATACTTGTATTCACTTTTACAATTCCGACGCTTAATAGAATATAACAGACCAGCTCGCAATATCGTCAAATTAAAACTTTACGAAATACAAAAGAATATTTTTTTTCCTTTAATAAAATGAACTGATAAATAATTAATAAGTGTACATTCAATACTTAACTTATTCCTACATTCAAATGTAACACCGGCGTTAAAAACTTGTAAAGAAATATAAATATAAAAGCCAGAAGTCTTTCAGGCGGGACATTCCAGCACGATCGCACAGAATAGCGCGAATTTCATAGCTTCCATAATTCATGAAAAGAGTTTTTTTTTTAAAGAACGCCGTACTCGGGCTACTAATCCATCCCACGGGAGAGAGGTGTATACACCTCTCATTGAAATCTGGTGCGTGCGTGAAATACCGTGTCACCGCGAAGAAAATTACAGGCATAAATCCTCGCCAGATAAAGGAGGATCAGCTATTTTGTGAAAGCCCAGGGTCAACGTTCGCCTCGCGCATACATATATACAAGTGTATACCATACATACGTATACATACATACGTATACATACGTACACATACCTGCGCTGCTTATTAAAAAATAAAATAAAAAAATGAGCACTCGCCTATTGGTGCGTACAGAGGCGCATAGGTGTAGAATATGGGATGTAGGATGCGTATACACGGGGATATGGGATCGTCGCACACCTGCGCGACTAATGATGACAAATTGAAAAATCCCGCGAGCGTGGCTTTGTCGCCGACGATTTCAGGAGATCACCCGCACTCGTCGCGCACTGAATGCGTAATGGAGCTCACTTTTCTTCTCCCCTGTCGGCGGACTATTCGAGGCGTTCGTAGAGGACGAGGCTCGGCGTGGCCAATGCGAAGAATTTCTGGGAGGAAGTGAAGGAGTCGTGCGGAACGCGAGATACCTATTGATTATTGCAATGAGAAATCCAAGTTTCGGTGAAATTTTAAAAAGTCCACTTCTGTAATCATTTTATCTAATTTCAATTTTAAAAGTCCGATTGTTTCCAAGTGTTGGTAGAAAATTTGCAACTTAATAGTTTGTAACTTTTGCAAACTGTATGAAAATTATTTTAGACATGAGCTTATAATTTTTATCGCCTTTAAATCTCTATAGCATTGTTAGCAAAATTTATTAAAAACCAAGAACGTCCGTCGATTAATATTAAAGAAACAATTATAATTATCCGTACAAATTAATTATTGCGAATATATATAGATACAATGGCCTACAATTTTCTCCGTGTAAATTCTTAAACATCCTGGCAAGTCTCAATTAGGTTTAACGGCTGGACAATGAGACGAATCGCACAGTAAACCGAAATTCCCCCGTTTTATCGTTTCTCCGAGGTGAGGAGATCAGGGGAGAAAAGGGCCGAACTAATTACGGGACGAATCGGACGAATTAGGCGCGGCTTTGTTGCAGACGAATCGCTTTAACACGTGCCAATAAATATTGACGCACGGGGAAAGATAGACACGGATCGATTTGCAGCAGCGCGCGATTAAGACAAATGCGCCACTCGGAGTCGCATTAAAATAATGTTTTCCTATTTTTAATTTTAATTTCGCTTAAGAGCCGTAATTTCACTCGGTTCCACTTTCATTCGACTCACTTTGCTAATGATGCCTATTGATTTTTGGCGGCGAGTCTTTGTTAATCTTTTCTTTTTTAATTTCCGATGAACGTACGCGCTTTACTGCCGTTTCGCGTACGATTGCACGCCGAATCGATTAGACAATTAACTTTCACTCGCGACAAACATTCTCCGCGCTTTTCGCGCTTTTTCTCTCAAAGTATTTTTACAATATCGATCAGTTTTCACTGCGCCACTCGTTGCATATAATCACCGACATTGATGCACAATCACTATTACTGCATCGCGTGTCTGCCGCTATTATTCGCGATAATCAACTTTAGAGCACAGGCGTAAATTTGAATTTTTCATTCGTCGTACTTTATGGGTATTTTAAATGGTTTCAACAAAAAATAGCTTTTTTTACAAATCTGCACGAGATATTCATATATTTTATCTGATATCGAGGACTATAATAAACTAATTTTTCAATCAAAGCTCTTTACGAGTATTTTAAATGGTTTCAACTGAAATAGCTTTTTTAAAAAATCTACTCGAAATATTAATATATTTTATCGGATATCAAGAATTATAATAAATTAATTTTTCATTCGCCGTACTTTACGAGTGAAATAATTTCAACAAAAACAAATAGTTTTTACAAGAAATTTGCATAAGATATCAATATAGATTTTATCTATCAATTGTGAAGAATTATAATAAATTTTAATAGGAACTTTTTCTCTATGTGATTATACAATGTTACTGGAGCTACCGCCGAACGACAAATTATCACGAGTTCACTAAAATATTCTCTCGCCTAATAGGAGATCAAGTCGACCGAATAACTAAGAACACATAACTTTTCTCGAATCCGCGTCCAGTAAAAATGTCGGAATGTCGAAACGTCGAAACGTCGAAAATTCATTCGCTTTTTTTTTACAGCATGAAAAATATTGAAAGTGAGCGCGCGCGAATTCCGCGCAAGGCGTAAAGCGGCGTTATTAATCATTTTACGAGCCGAAAGGCGAAACCGCGGCGAAATGTGTGTCGGCCGCGTCGCGCGCGCGCGCAGCACACACACGTGCAGGCATCGCTTTACCAAAAGAAAAAGAAAAGCCCGAGGTAGAAAAGGAGACCGATGAAAATGGAGAAGGCGCGCGAGCGCGAAGCAAATAAAAGTAGGCTCTAAAAGAAAAAAAAAAGGAGGCACGGCGTCGAGGATGCGGAAAAAAAGGAGAGGAGCAAAACAGTGCCTATTGTTTTCTCTAAATAGTACAAATTGTTTTCGAAGAAGAGATAATGTGTTAACGAAATTATCTTCCTTTAGCCACCGAGAGAGACTTATCGTTTCAATTTTTTCGCGAGGAAATTTTTCTTAATTGCCTCTAATTAAATTTATGAAGAATCGAGATACGAAAAAAAATAAAATAAAATAAACAAGAAAGAAAAAAGAATACTTCACAGCGAGGAGAGTATATGTGTGCAGCGAAAAGGAAAAAAAAAGAACGGTAAAGAGAAAAAAATGAAGACTCGATCGACGGCGAGTCGCCCTTTAGAACTCACCGCCACTTACACGCGGGCGACAAAACTCGGCTCGCTCCTCCTTTTTCTCTTTATACCTTTCTTTGCTCGCGACAAAACAATGTTGTGCATTCGAGACTTATTATTTCGAGTTAACATTTATCTCAAAGTAACGTTGCAATTTTTTTCATTTCTGTTTCAGGTATGTGTCGTTTAACTTTTTATTCCTTCGACCCAAAAACAACTATGAGGGTGAGTTAAAATGTTTGATATTTTTTGACAATCTTTATGCGTAGAGAAATTTAAAATAAAAATTATCGTTGTTTTAACGGTATCCGTAGACTCACAGTGAATACATAAAATTGACGATTACCGTCCAAACATAACATTAATTTTTATTACAATTTTTTTTTTAATTTTTCTGCATGTAGTTTGAGAAAATGAAACTTGGTAAGGAAGGTGCGTATGCGTAAGTATAATCAGTCGAATAGGAGTAAGGGAAAAGATGCGCGAGTTCAAGTGAGCTGTGATTGATGATCCCCGCGCGTTTATTAAGCCCGATAATCCTTTCGTTCGGCCATACGCTCATCCCGAGCACACAAAAACACCTTTCGCGTAGCGATCATTTAATTTCTACCCTTTTGTACCCTTTTTTCAATTTTTCTCTTTTCATTTATCAACAAACTAATGCGCCCGCTCGCTCGTAATTTACTTTTTTTTTGTACTCCGCAGAATTGAATATTTGCGGAATTGAAAATGTCCAACTGCGCAAGCAAAGGTGTCAATAGATTGCAAAGTACAATTAACAATGGCATTTGCGTAAGCCGAGTGAAAAGTAACAATAATAAGGGACGAATTCGTTATCCGCCGCGCGGCTCCTGCATAATTCATGCATCGATACTGATCTATATAATGAAAAGTGACGCAAGGCGGGCGGTGTAAAAAAACCGCCTCCTGCACCTGGAAGCTATTACCCGGCTGGTTAACAGTTTCTGACTTTCTGCAGAGGGCCAACTTCGCCGCGGCAGCACGTGCTCCGCAAAGCCTCTCTGTGTACAAAGTGTACGTCCAAATACACTTTCATTCGAATCCGAATTAACGAATTTTCTGCGAAAGCTTTACTCTTTCCTTTTCTACACTGTACGTTATTAAAAGAACATTTAATTGAATGCAAATACTGGAAGCAAATTTCATCGGTGTACATCCATGATTTTATCGAATTTACGCATTAACTTTAATTTATTTTCATTAAAATTAATGTAAAAATGTAAATTAATCATAATTCATATAATCCGATGAAATTTGTTTTCAGTATTTGTATTAAAATTCATGCAAAGTTTTTTTACAGTATATAATGCACTAACACACTAATACACTTTCAAGTATTTATTTCTATTGTTAGAAATACTCGTCTAGAAATTTTCTATTAAATTGTTTTGTAATGCATTTTCTATTGATGCTTGTCTATTTAGACAAGTTTTATAAGAATATTTCGGTTGTTCTTAAGCTAAATTTACTTTATCCTAAAGTATATTGTAATTTCTTCAAATTATTAAGTAAAAAAAGAGACTGATGTAGACTGAAGAGGGAGAGAGAAAAGAGACTTTGATCTTGCGGGCCTTACCACAATTTATGTTGGCTCTTCTCGAAACTCTCGAAGTGCCCACCAAGGCGTAAACAAAAGAACGACTTTAAAACAAATAAAAAGAATCTATAGGCAAAAAAAAGTTTAAAAATTCTGTAATTTTTTGACATTCGTTCAATCCCGCGCAAAAAAAAATTTCAGTTACGATACAGTTTATCAAAAGTTCATATTTGGCGGTCGTAGATATGAAATAGAAATTATATAGAAGTTTGTATAGATGAGTGATATTACCGCTCAAGTTATAGAAAACGTCTTTTAAATTTAAGAAAAGCTTCATCTGAAATTTGTATAAAATATTGCAAAATTATTTATTATTTAGTCTCATTGTCCATGTTCATATGAACGACCGCCAAACATGAACTTTGGGTAAACTTTATCCTAACTTAAATTTTTTTACGCGGATTAGATGTAAAGAAATGGTGCATTAATTATTAAGCCATTCATGCGGGATTTTTGTCATTAAAGATGATCGTGCATTAACTATTAAGAAATGTTTCTTTAATGCTAATGAGGTTTCTTTATTTCAAATACTACACTGAAAATAAATTTGTTGATTTTAAGGAAATGATTTACTTCAATAGTATAATAATATAATTTCATTAAAAGTAAATGAATTTATTTGTTTAAAAAAAAATTCCAGGATTCGGACTAGAATTCCCTACTTACCCAACATTTTCCAACATTTCCCTGGTTTGTTCTATAAGGCACATGTATAAGAAACGGACGAAATCCGACTTGAATCCAGCAAGTTTTCCCTACTGTTTGCCTGATATCTGACAAATCCCTGCCTTTTTCTACACGGGTTAAATTTTTTTACGCGGGAAGTTACTAAATAAGAACAAGGTGATCACGATGAAGCATTTATAAAATAAATAATTAAATAAACGTAAAATACGAACGGAGTAGTACTTCGCTAAGGATTTAGTAAGAACTAGAAGTGATGAGCCACAGCCTCATCCACTTCTCAAATCAATCAAGCAGCCGAAAGGTCGAGCCTTATACGTTGATCTTGAGCACCCGTGAGCAAAAGAAAGAAGGAAGGAAGCGATCGCAAAGTCAAGGCAGAGAAGGAGAGAGAGGGAGAATCCCTTAACAAAGTCATTAGGGCCTCGCGCGCAAATCGATCGATCTCTTTGCAAAAACGAGTGTGAGCGAGGCGAGATGGGCTGATGCGATGTGCACAGGCGGGGGGAGAGAGCAGCCCTCGGAGCTGCCCATACAGCTGGGCGTACTGCGCGTACGCCTTCGCCTAGTAGGTATATACGGTCTGCGCGAGTCGCGCCGTGAGCCTGCGCAAGCCTTAATGACTGGACTGGAGCGCAGGCTTAATGTGCGGGGCGGGCTTCGGGGCGCCACCCTAATCAATTAATCAGCGACAGCGAATTCTTCAGCGGATACTCCGCGTGTCCATCGCCCAGTGCGTCCACTTTCTCATCATGCGTTCGCTCCAATACGCACACACTGGTATCCTTATCGCCCTCGAGGAACTGCTGAAAAATTCAGATTCATTTATTATATTCTTCTGATAACTCACATCTTTGTTAGTTTATAAAAATGTTATACCGGATTGGTCAAATTTTACCGCAGTCTATTCTATGTAACAATGCCACAACTTTTTTTTTTAATTTTACCTGCACTTACGACAATTTTCTCTAACTGGTAGAAGAATCCGCTAAATACAAGCACTGGAAAGCTCTATTATTTGTAGAGTCAAACTTATTCATGCCGTAGATAAGCGGACCGTCATTTATGATTAATTTGCTAAAACGTAAACGATTTCTTCTTCAAATAAATAGATTATCGTCTTCCAATAAATAGACTGTGTGATAAATTCTAAATTGATTTATTAACTATTAGTTTCCACTTGATATAAAAAGTAAAACGAATTGAATAAATGTAAAAGTCTCTAATGAGCAGAAAAATATTAACAATTAAGATATTTATGATAAAATTCAGAGGATTCTATACTTCGAGTAAACTTGTTGAGAATTATACTGGAGCAGGCATATTATTCAATTTAATAAATTCATTTTAAAATTAAGTAGATAATGTTTAAGTGTATTTGTCCACTAAGGCTTAGATGTATGTTCTTAATGTATTTGTTGTACATGCCAATGTGGAGCAAAGGTCGATCATGGAAATCTTATCGCCCTCGACGAATTTTCGAATAATTCATGTTCATTTATTATAATCTTCTGATAACTTGCATTTACAATTTTACTACTAGACTGGAAAATTTTTACCGTAGTCTAATTTTGTAACAAATCCGCAACTTTTTCTCGAATTTTACCCTTATGGCTTTCTTAGTACATTTATCGTATAGGCGAGTGTGATCGCGGATTGAAATTTTCCTCAGAACAGGAACTGTATAAAAAAAACTAGATTAGATTCATTTATTATATTCTTCTGATACTTCTTCTTAGTATGTTAAATTTTTATACCGAACTGGTAAAATTGGTCTATTTTATAACCATTCCGCAAAGTTTTTTCAAATTTTACCCGCATGGATTACTTATAGCGCGATTATCGTATATATATGCGCAAATGTAGATCGATGACGGAAATCTTATTGCTCTTGAGGGACTGTAGAAAAATTCAGATTGATCAATTATAATCTTCCGACAACTCAGTTCATCTCAGTTTGTAAACATTTTACACCAGACTGGTAAAATTTGAGCGCAGTTTAATTTTACAACAATTCCGCAGCGTTTTTTCAAATGTTACCCGCGTGGGTTGCTTAGTGTCATTTATCGCATCGCGGATCGATCAACGAAACGGCGCGTCGAATATAAAAGAATAAGAGCGCGGCGGAAATCTGACAGGTAAGAGGAGAGAAATAAAGTGAAAGAGAGGAGCAAGCGGAGCGAGCGAAGGATCGTTTACACCCGCAGAACCGCGGCGCTCGCTCACCGAGAGGCGCGCACACGAGGCGCGGCTTAATGCCTTGTGCCAGCCTCAAGATCTATGGACTGGCCGTAGTTTATATGCTAATCCGTAAAGAGTGTTAAATACTCGATCATTTATCACTCCGTCGCTTCTTCGTCTTTCTCCTCTCCTTCCTCGCTTCGAGCGGCGCAGCCCTCCGCTTCTCGCTCTGTCTCTCTTCTTTTCGGCCCGACCACCGCCAGTGTTCTCCGCGCACTCCGCCAAATACTTACTCCGAGTGTCTATGAGCTCCTGCCGCTCATTCCAATAGGTACTCGCGCGATTGACGCTGTCGCGAACGCGATTTCTCGCTGGAGCAGTGCTATCCTACGTGAAAATATTTTATACACTTTATGTACATATTGTATACAGTCACTGTATACAGTCTGTATAAAAAAATGATTCTATACAATGTGCATACAACTGTTTACAACTATATTATCATTTTACAACTGAAAACAATTGTACGGATTTTGTATATAAAATTACAACTAGACAGTTTGTATAAAAAATAACTGTGTATAATCATATACTAATGTATGTATAACTGTAGACAATAGTATAGATTTTTTATAGAAAATTATTTTATATAAAAAATATTGATATAAAATTATTATATACAGCTTGCTATATATACAATTGCTCAATTTAATCGTTGCACGAATAATTTTATATACAAAATCTGTACAATTGTTTATAGTTGTAAACAATTGTATATACATTGTATAGAATCATTTTTTGATACAAACTGTATAAATTGAGTGTATACAATTTATGTATGAATTGTATCAAATATTTTCACATAGGATAGTCTCTTGTAAAACCAATCTATTTAACTTGTTCTTTATACCTCTTCGCTATAGTGCTACTGTACATTGTGAGTCAATACTGTTCGCTTTCAATTTAATTTTATCTATTTATTAATTTTTTTTCTCGTTTCTTTTTGAAAGTCGCTTTTTGACTAATTTTCGTAGAAAAAAAGAAAATGTTTTTCATTACTATATAAGTTGCTGTATAACGTACATAGAAAAGAATGAACATTTTGCTAATTTGGCATTATGAAAATATCACATTATAAGATACACATTTATATTTTATGTCTATACTCACAAAAATTTAATCTATATCTGGGAGAAAAATCCACTAAATAACACTGGAAAATCTACTTATTATAGAATTAAATGAATTTATGCAGTGGATAAGCGGACCCCCATTTACCATTAATTTGCTAAAATGTAAAAGTATTCATTTTCATATAAGTAGATTGTCGTCTTGGAATAAATGGATTCTATGATAAATTCTTAATTGATTCATTAACCATTAGTTGACATTTAATATGGTAAACAATGAAAAGAATTGAACAAATAAAAAAGTCTCTAATAAACAGAAAAAAACTAAGAATTAAAATATTTATGATAAAATTCATCGGATTCTATTCTTCTAGTAAACTATATTGAGAATGATATTGAAGCAGACGAACTAATGTTTAAGTAGATTGGGTCTACTAATACTAAGAATCTATTTTTGTGAGTGTAGTTGTACGTTTACTAATAAACTAAAAATATTTTTTGAAAATTGGTAGAGGCACCAATGAATTATTTAAACAAAAAAAAGAGCTTACATATTATGCATAAAGTGAAAGTTCAGAGGAGGTAGTATTGTGTTGCGGGTATAGTCTTTTCTGCTTGCAACTGCTATTGCCTCTGTCGTTTCTGACAATTTTAAAATTTCTTTCCCGCGCCTTGTTCGTTGATTTATTTGATTTTTAACGAAAGAAAGCATCGCACCCGTGCCTCATATTTGCAAACAGCAGTGCTGCAATGGCACCGTAGGAAATGCGATGCTCTTGATGGAAATTTGGAAAGTGTTAATGTGCGAACACGCTCATTCGTCAAACCGTTGACACTTTTTAGTGACTTTTTAATTATTCACCTCTCGACTTCGCACACTCTTCAGGCAATACTTCAAGCAATACTTCAAGTAATTGCCTTCTGAAACTAAGAAGTTTAAGAAAAACATTTTTGAACCCCTCATTATACATTTGTTTATTTAAAAGTATCGAATTTAAATCATCGCTCAAGAGATTCCTCATTTACGTTTAACGCGAAGAAAACGCCGTGCACTCGGCGATGGTAAATTTTTAAAAAATTTCGAGGAAGAAATCATTTACAAGGTTGTAACTCATTCGACCGAGTGAAATCCGGCGAAGATCGAAGCAAGAGTAGGATTTCTCTTTCCGGAAAACCGATGCGTCCGGAATATCGGTAGATTCATTCAAGAAAATCCCAGAAACTCGCCTGACGTTCAGGTACATCGAGATTTTTTGCAATATGCCCGCTTGTCCCTTCAAAAAAAAAAGAAAAAAAAAGAGCGACGAAGCGATCGACCTCCGGCACAAGGCATCGAGAATCTCGAGACTCTCAGGTACGGCTCGGGCGGGCGACGCCAAGATGACGACAGCGAGAGGTCAATAATGTAATTGAGGATTTACTGCTCGGCGGGGGTGTTGGAGAGAGACGGAGAATCCGTCCGAGGCCGAGGCACACGGTCAGAGGACGAGGCAAAGGCGTTTATGGCGCCGTCACTGCCCGCTCTGGCCGCTACCTCGCCAACAATATTTTATACGGAGATTTACGAGCCGAGCAGCCAGCCACGATGCGCGACACGACCGCCAATGCGATCCGCTATTCCAAAAGCATCTGCAAATTTAAGATTGGCCCACATTCATTTCATTTATTTATCGTTTCTTTTTTTACACTTTATTGCTCTTGCTAATAATTCATCGCTTCTATATTTACACACATTTATTTACTTCCATTTATTCAATTTAAAATACTCTTGTTCATAATTTATAATCAATTTGTAATGCAGTATGAAAATAATAATACACGCAAGGTCCCGTATTATTTATTGAAATAAAAAAAAAAGTATACGTATATAAAACGAAAAAACTGCTTTATTGATTTTCCGTATACTTCTCGGTTGCAATTTGGCTGCCGCGATAATTTCTATACACTTTGGGCGAGGAACAAAAGGATAAAAAGGGAAAAAAAACGAAATACACTATGGTCGGGGGCGAGACGCGGGTCAGCCTCGTAAAAATTTCCGTGGAAATAAATTAAATGTCATTGGCGGCAGAGTCGTCGATGCTTTCGAGATAAGGTGCAATAAAGAAAAGTCATAACCAAAATGAGCCCGGGGAACAAAAGGCAAATTTACCTAGTTCGCGTTAAGAGCGCCAGAGGAATTTGCACTTTTTCAATTGTCCGAGGAATAAAGTGCTTTTAACATGCTCAAATTTGCACACACAAAATATTCGAAATCTGTCCTTAAAATTAAATATTAAATCCTTAAAAAATCTACTATAACAATAGCAATAATAATATTAAGAATTAATCTATAATTATAAAAATTATTACATTTTTTTTCGAACATTAGGGTACGGGTATTTTCCGTTCGGTGCAGTTAATAAAATAATATATATTTCATTTAATAAATCGAAATAAATAATTAAAAAAAAAGAATAAATTCATCGACAGTGTTAGACGAAAAGAAAGAGCGAAAGAGAAGCGGAGACGAGGCACGCGGCGTAAGTGAGTCGATACATTTAATTATTGACAGGGCAATGAAATATCGCGGCGAGAGTATCGCACCTCGAGTAAATTTAATTTGAAATGAACTTTTCATCGGCGTGTGGAGGCATCAAATCAAATTTCGCTCGTTGGCGGTCATTAAAATTCATAAGCTGCGGGTATGTGTGTGCGCGGGATGCACTCGTATCGAACTGGACGAGACGAGAGAGGGTATAGGAAGGCCCGCAGGAAAAAAGGAAGTGCCTCTTTGCGCGCTTGCATTCCAGAAGAGGGTTGCGCGACTCGTTCTCGCGTTCGCGCTTCGGCCAGTACACTAAGAGAAATCTTTTGGAAAAATTACTATTATTCTAGTAATATTTACTAGCATTATCTAGCACGTATTACTAGAATTCTAGTAAATTTTATAATATAGAATGGTAATTTTTTTCATTAAATGCAGTATGTGGCTCCGTTCCCAGGCTGCATAATAATTTTTCTAAAATGTTTCTTTCACTCTTCCGAATAAACGATTCCCGGGAATTTTTCCTCGTTAAATTTTATTGAATTACGACGGTTTAATACAATTCGAACGATTGAGCTAATTAGCTGTTTTGTGTGTGTGTGCACGCGCGCGCGCGCGCGTGTGTGTGTGTGAAAGAGATTTGAAAATGTCATTAAAAAGACGTCAATTAAACTCGTATCTGTAATGCATAATTAATTGCATGTAGTATTTAGATATTTTTCAGGTCAGACTACTTGGAACTTATACTTAGTTAAGACTTTCGAAACAACTGGCCTTATAAATGTGACAATTTCCCTATTTAGAAACTGTCGATCAGAAATAATTAAATTTCGGGTATTCGTGTAATGAAATATACGAACGCATATACCTGTAGGATTCCAAAACGAAGTATTCTAATTCATTATTATGTAGTGTAATGAATTCACAGTAAAGTACTTATTATACAGAGTAATTCACATTGTTTATTATATTAGTTTATTATGTATAGTAAAATTTACCAGCCTTATAGTAAATGTTGCTAAACTTCCAATAAACAATTTACAATTTACTATTTACTACTTTCTAGTAAACTTTTTAATTTTTCGAGTATATTCCTGCATTACCGAACAGCACTGTAATTTTTTTGGAACTTTTTTATCTGAGATTCTAGTCTGTGGTCGCACGTTAATCTATACTCTCAATCCAATAACGAACGTCGCGTAAGCCTTTATCCTACTTCAATTATTCTTTTTACGCGGGGGTTGCTGTCCGTTCAAACTAAAATAAACAATAAATATTTCTCGAGGTTAATTGGCAATAACGCATAAAGCAGGTCGTGCGCGGCGACTATATAGTACATACACTCATGTTAAGAAGGGAGGGAGGAGGGGTGGACTGAATAATTTGTTCGTCGCAAAGCCGATTTACCGAGAAACGCTCATTAGTATTTTCCTTGCAGTGCGCGCGGAACGAGGATGAAAAAGTTTATTTTTAAAGGATTGTGACTTGATCGCGCGGTGCGGAGTTGTGAGGCCAAGTGAATACTGCGACTCATTAGTCCCCGGCGTCCCCCCGGCTAAATAGGAATTATCGCGTGAGAGGCGCGCGCGCACATGCGGTTCGTCGGAAAAACACGGCGGAGAGGTCGAGAGTGCCGGGCAAATCCTCCAGACGGGGGCTTGAGCCTCTCGGTCGTGGCGGAAGCGCGCCGGAATCGACCGCCGGCCGAATAATCGACGAGTCGGGGCCCCCGAGACGAGGCTCATCTTCACGAGTAATAAATTATCTCGAAAAACGGGCCCTGCTCAGGTATAATCGCGAATATTTTTCGATTCCGAGGGTGCACCTACACTCGGGATTACAAATCTCCGGATCTATACCTGCACCGGGACTCTCTATACCTTCTGCACTGACGATCGACCCTTCGATGTATACCCCCGCGACTGCGCCTTTTTCTATATACCACTGTTTTTGTTATTAATTCGTCTTTATAAAAAATAGAATTGCTGTTCAGTTGAGCATTCGATCATCGAGTTGTTATCGTCATTTTAACATCCATGAATGTTATACTAATATTTTTAGTCGGATCATTATCTTAAAATACAATTAAATATCTATTACAGATTTTTTTTATAAATTTATTAAAATGAGCTTATTTATTGTTTTGGAAATTCTTAATACTTTATTATTTATAAAAGTAAATACGAACATTTAAAGAGTAAGGATTTAATAAACAGTTCAAACGCGTACTTCTAATAAATGTTATTTTTTACTTAGTTTTTTTTTTTTATTTATTAGACAGATAGATTATTAGAGGCATCCAATAAATATCTCATCGACAGATTGACAATCGCGGGATACAAATGATTCCGAGAAGCGCGTCGACTGTCTCCCCTTCGATTCGTCTCTATCGCGATAAGCGCGGCGAGGGTGCAACAAGAATCTCGAAGCAGCAAGATCGATCTGCGTCCCGGCGTCTCCCTGAGGAAAAATCGGCACAGTATGCGCACACCCATACAACTGCCCGCCACCTTACACAAAAGCCGAGTACCAATGCACAACGGAGGAAACGGCGCCAGCCGTTTAAGGGCAGTTAGCGCGCACAGTTACGATATTATTTCCCTATGCATTTTTCGGGCGTGTCTATGGCCCACGGCGTGGTCTACTGCCGCGCCATTCAGAGGGAAAAAGGTACCTACGCCGAGGGAGAGGAGGGGGGGATATATCGCCCTTGGTGGGGATCCTGCATATACCCCATACAGAGAGCGCGCAACGAAGTGAGTAAGAGAGAGAGAGAAAGTGTCAGAGGAGCAAACCCTCGGGGGCTCACGGAATTCCGAGGCAAGAGGGACAAACCAGTCGAATGGTCTCGGCCAATGCTGTAACGTGCGCTCCTCTTTCCTCTCCGCCGGCCGAAGCTGTCAGATACACTTGCGCTGGCCCAGTGCGCGCGTTAGTCTCCTAGACTCTCTTCTCCCCCCGAAAAAAAAAACTGGCGGCTCTTTTAGCGCAGCCCTTTACTCGGCAGGCCGGGAGAAGAAGAGATCGGTAAGAGATCCAGTGTTTACGCGGCTGTTTACGTTTCTACCCATTTGTACCGTACATACGTAAATCGAGTAGATACAGTACATACTTAGTAAGATCGATCGTAACGATTATAAGTGTCCAAGTGATTGTTTATATTTCTACCGATTTGTGCTGCATGCATATGTATACGTAAATGCCGTATATGTGTACACAGAAGAATTAATAATAATCAGATAGTGAATTGAAAATTGCTAAGTGATCGGTAAACTTAGTGACTGACATTTTAAATTCGCCAGTGGATCGGCAGTGCTTATGTTCTGACGGGGTAGATCGGTTGAACATGATGTTTCCAAAAGAGTCATCGCTGCTTGAAAATTCATACCCGGCCTCGGAAAACTGGGAAGATGAAGATCTCAGCAAGAGCGGGAGTACCAATGGGAAAAACAGCTCCTTTAGTGATGCGTCCATGAGCCTGTTAAATAAGGTAATTTTTTTTATCGTTCGGTAAACTGTTAAATAATCCATCTGATCGGATCAAGTGTGTGTGTGTGTAGACGTGAGAGATAGAGTGACGCTTTCACTTCAGGACGATAAGAGAATTCGAAAATTTTCAAATGATGCTTATTTATGTAGGAAAATACATCGAATCGGATGGTTAATCTCGTTTTCTCGCGTGATTTATAGAATAAAGAAGGATATGTAGAAAGGAAGAAGGCGGTGTGTGCATTAATGGAGTCGAAATAGAATCGGCCGCTCCTCGGTCCGGGGGGCCGAAAAAAAGTAATAACTTCCTCGCGCGCATATGCACTTAAAAGTTCAAGTAAAAAAGCAAGAAGCGGGGCGTATAAAAATTTTTACGAAGCCGCCAGCTTCATTTATATGTTAAGTTTGAACGAGTGAGTAGCCTCCCAGCTTCTCGTCCGGCGTCTTAAAATATTCGGCTTTTCGCTTGGTCTATTATGCAGGGAGGAAAAAAAAATTTTTTATATCATTCAATGTTTGCCTTTTTTTACCGGCGAGATTAAGACGTTCGTTAAACTCGTTTTAATGTCTCCGCGAAGGAGTTTTAACGGCCGATATAACGATTGAGCGCGTGAGTGCGCCAGCACGAGAGGGAGATTTTTACTGCCTATATTCCGGCGATCCTTTATGTCCGAATATATGAATTTGGGAAAATTCGAGTGATCCTCGGGATTCAGAGGATAAAACACGAGTATAAAAAAAAATAGGCTCTAGTAACACTTTCGTTGAAAAAATTAAAAAAAGATAAAAATGAGCGGTAAATAAATTTGACACTACCAACTATTTTAATGTAAGAGTAAGTTATCAAATTCAATTAATATTTAAAAAATAGAGAAGTAAATAAAATATTGTTAGAATCGTTAGAATATTGATATAAATATAAAGTTCGATAATTTACGTAAAATGATAACTTAAAAAATATTGAAATTCAATTAAACTTGATTGTGCTTTAATTGTATTTAAAATTAAATGTCACGCGAAATAAAATTAAATCACGTTTACGAGAATAAACTTAAAAATAAGGTATAATGAAAAGGCTCGAAATTCGGAAAGAGAGCGTCTTGCAGCTGATGCACAGTCCAATGGAAAAAATCGTAGAAACGGTGAAAATCGGCAGGAGCTCCGTATAATTTCCGCCGTTTATATGAGCGGTTCTTCGCACAGCTCAGAAAATCCGGTAAACGCTCGAGCGAGCGGCTTCAAAGAGCCCTTCGCGCCGTTGACAGTCGGGCACAAGCCGCGCATTAGTACACGTCCAACTGGCCATTTGGGATTGATATTGCCAGTCTGTATTTCGCTCTGTCTCTCTCGCTCTTCGTTCGAGCAGCAGGGGGCTGTCGCCGTCCTCTTACTCGGAAGTGCATCGCCTTGGAATTTTTCCGAGATCGGAGATGCGCCCTTTTCCTTTTCTTTACCTCGACGCTTCCTCCCCTCAGGCCTCGAATTTCAAAGCGAGCCACTCCGGACATTTGTATATTGCGCGTTAGTCATCCGCAGTTGTCAGATCGGACATCAGACCGAATCAGTATGTTTACCAATAAGTATAAACGACCATTGGCTTGTTGTACTTACGTATAACGATATAACTGACCTTTTACTGGCACAACATTCAAAAGTCATTAAGGGTCGGCTCCAGTCAGAAAAAAGTATTCCTTAATTTTCATCAGTTATTTACCGATGTATAATTATATTTAGAATAGAATGTAGAATCGAATAATCGTTTATTGTAAATTACGGTAATTACAAAAGTTTACAGATTCACGTTTTAAAATAACATACAGAAAGTCTTAATGTAGTAGATGATTGATTTCAGTCAATTTTAATTAAATTTCGAATTTTCCAGAAATTTAATTAATGAATAACTGATATACGTTTCACTGAATTCTACAGTTTATCAGGGACTCTTCATTTTCAGCTGACTCGCGTAAAAAATTTAAGTTAGGATAAAGTTTATCCAAAGTTCATGTTTGGCGGTCGTTCATATGAACATGGGCAATGAGACTAAATTAATGATAAATAATTTTGCAATACTTTATACAAACTTCAGATGAAGTTTTTCTTAAATTTAAAAGACGTTCACATGACAAACGGTAAAAACAAATAAATGTAAAAAAATATTTTCTATAACTTTAGCGGTAATTTATCCGCTTATATCACGCATCTACAAACTTCTATAAAATATATAAGAAGTAAGTTAGGTAAAGTCTCATTGCCCATGTTCATATCAACTGAAATTTTTTTACGCGAGGAAAAAAAACTTACCAGAAATTATTGTAACTTGAAATTCAGCATTGTAATTTTTAGATCACTTCTCTGCATAAGAATTCAACGCCAATTAAACGGATTGGATAAATTTTCAAGATAAAAATATTGACTCTACATCCGCGAAGATTCGTGGAAATGTTTGCGCATCGCACATGAAGCATCGTTTTATTTGCGACCCTTTCTGCCGCAAGCCACCCGCACCTTCCTTCGTTGTAGTCCATCATGTAAACAGGCAATTTAATAGTAGCCCGGTGAGCGAGAGGGATCGTAAAGTCTCCAGAGTTCTCGTACAATCGCTTTTACGACGAACTTGTTCAGCTGTATCGAGTTTTTACGACTTATCGACGCCTCCGTCTCTTTGAAAATCCGGTAAAGAGGAGATGAGGGAGAAGGAGAAGGGGAGGGGGATAAAATGCTCGAGTTTATTTAAGCCTTTTTTTTCTCCGCTCGATGCGCGCTAAACTCTACTTTACAGCGTCGGATTTATTGAAAGCCGTAACAGTCCGCTGCTTCTAATTAAATTTTCACGCGATAAATATTAAAATGGTAGCCTTCTTTTTTTTTTAATGCTCTCTGGCTACCTCACCTGGAAAAGCCGTAAAAACCGCGAGTAACGTTAATTCAATAAAGTTTTTCTAATAAAAAAAAAATAAATGCGTTTGTCATTTTTATTATTAATGCGCCTTACAACTAAATGCATTTTCGAAAATAACAAAGTCATTTTCCAAGAATACAATCGCTTATAAAATAATCTTGGAGTCTGACCAAAAACGTTCGAACATCGAGCATTTAATACGAGGAGAAAAAAAGTTCTTTTAATAGCGAGAACAAAAAAATATCTAATTATTACGAATAATATGTGGATTGCTAACAAAAATAAATAAATCAAAGTGAAGGGTTCTGACAGCTTGGTTAATTATTATTAGTGCATACACCGTTCAATTAGCGATTTACAAAAAAACACACTTCCAATCATCAACCTAAACTGAAAAAATTTATAAATCTACTATTCCTTCTCTAAAATGCTTACATCGAAAATGGACTTTAAAACTCAACGAAGTAAAATTTACACGTATAAAATAGATATAATTGAAAAATCTCAGCCAATTAACGATTGATATATACAAGTGGTCCGAATATTTATAATTTATGAAAAAAAAAACGTTTGAAATCGTGAAAATAAGACAGAAATATAAGATTTATACACTTTTCAGTATTTCTGTAATTGCACTACAGATAATAAGATTTCACTTTATTAATATATCTATAAAAATATTGATTACCCATCGCGCGCAGCTCGTGCCCCCGGCGAGTCCGGCAGCGCGAATCAAGATGTAATTTATCAAGTATAACGCGGCAATTACATTCTCCCAGTCTAATTCTAGTTTTATCTAAAGCATAAGTGAAATTGCATAAGCGACCAGGGGTCCGCGTGCGCCGACACGGCGAAGCTGGGAATATTTTGGCTCGGCTTCAAGCCGCCGGCCGCGTCGTATCGCCGACGCAGCTGAGATGCATATTTAAAGCCTGGAGGTTGTCTATCGCGTGCCGAACGCGATTTCCGTTATGCGCGATTTCTCCCCCCCCCCCCCACCTCTCGGGAGACCCGACGATGATTACCGATCTGAAAAATGCCGGCGAGACATTTTTGCATTCCGCGCGTGGAGAGAAGTCTTCTTGCTGCGTAGTATACTTCATTGGCGGGTAAATTCAGGAATATACAGTTTTATGCATTCTTTACTGACCTCCAGGAGGGAGAAAAGTAGAAACGTGCAAAGCGTGTCAAAAGTTTTATTTTAGTTTATAATACACTGAAAGAAAAGTTGGATAATTTTAAGTAAATATGTTTATTTCAATAGTAGTTATGTTAAATATTTCTCTGAATCACGTAATTACTGTTTTTGAAACGACTAAATTTATTTAGAATTAAATAAATGCATTTAGTTTTAAAGAGATATGTTTACTAGATTCAAAGAAATATTTAACAATTCCCTTTAAATATGAATAAGTGAATACTCAGTTAAACGTCCGTTCAATTCTAGACTCTATTAATTTTGTGATTAGAATTTGACTAATACATCCGAAACATAATTTTTGTGCATAAATTATGAAATTATAAACAAATATTATGTTTTATTTTGATTGCTCCAGTAAACTACACAAATATTTCATAAAACAAGTGTCATTTAAACACATTCTTTGTATTAACAAAGACACAAGGAAGAGTGTACACTAAACACAATCTTTTTGTAATTATTTTTCAAACTTAAAACAAAATACAACATTTTTAACTATATGCACACTTATTTGAAGAAGCCTCTCATTTATTCCAAATGATTTTGACTTATTCAGATTTACTCACTTGAAGTAAATATTTACTTAAAATTGCCAAATTTTTCTCCTTGTACTTACGGTATATCTGAAGCATTGCAATATACTGTTTAATACAAGGGTACTATACGTAATATATGCAGGGGTATTATACATTATTTACGACTATATATACACAGGCCCATTGGCGACGCGCACATTCCCACGTGCGCCCATATTTACGGACTTTGATAGACCTCTTCTGCGCTCGGCTCGACGTGAAGAGAGAGAGAGAGAGAGAGAGCCCCCAACGCTTTTTGCGCCTGGACGATCGTCCCTATATTAATACGGTACAACGAGCGGGCAGGCAATTGCTTTCATTACAGCCGGTTGCGTGCCGGTTGCCAGAGTTAACTCGGTGCGCAGAGAGCTCCCTCTTTTCTCTGCGAAAACACGATTCGCTTCTCCAATTGAATGAACGCTGCGTGCCTAAACATTCATTATTTATCTATCGATTGCACCTCTCGGCGGCTTCTCTCTTTCTCTCTTTCCTACAAATTTAATATTATTACATCCGAAAGATATAACGAGCGCTTAGCTGTTTCTAATTGCACCTACGATGAATCATTTAATTTTCCATTATGCTATTTCGAAACGAACTGAACTTCCTTTTTTTCATACATTTTACTTTGTACCTGCGGCAACAGCATTGCCATAGATACGATCTTGTAAATTATATTATTTGGCGAATTCGCCATTGGCTAGAGTGTCACATCGCAAATTGGGAGTGTCAATAAAGAATTCAATAATACACTGAGAAAATGTTTTGGAAAAATTACTACTATTCTAATAAAAATTACTATCCAGTCTGGGAGCGGAACCACAGACTGCATTTAGTGAAAAAATTACCATTCTGTATTATAAATTATACTAGAATTCTAGTAATGTTTTCTAGAATTTCGGGTACAGATTACCAGAATTTTAGTAAAATTTAGAAAACAGAATGGTAATTTTTTCACTAAATGCAGTTTGTGGCTCCGCTTTCCGACTGGATAGTAATTTTTCCAAAATATTTCCTTTATTGTACGGTAAAGTGAGTCATGAAAATTATTATATATTGTAGCAAATTTTACTACAAAAATTGCAATATTTCTAAACTTTATAGTAATTTTGCTACAATTGTGTCCAATATTACTATAAAAATTCTAATTTTTTCCAAAAGCACTAGTAATTTTCTTGGCTTGCCAAGTCTGTGCCCATCTTAAAAAAATGATTGTAATCCTTACCCTATTATTTTATTTTTCAGTTCGGTAACAAGACCTCCCTTAAAAATTGCGATTTACACTCACAAAAATAGATTCTTAGTCTTAGTAGACCAATCCACTTAAACATTATCTACTTAATTTTAAAATAAATTTCATAAATTGAAGAATATGCCTACTTTAATATAATTCTCAGTAAGTTTACTAGAACAATAGAATCCGCTGAGTTTTATCATAAATATGTTAACTGCTAGTAATTTTCTGCTTATTAAAGACTTTTTCATCTATTCAATTCTTTTTAGTTCTTACGATATTAAATGGCAATAAATACTCAACAAATCAATCTAGAATTTATCATCTAGCCCATCTATTTCACGACGACAATCTACTTATTCGAAGATGAATTCCTTTAGGTTTTAGTAAATTAATCGTAAACGATGGCCCGCTTATCCACGACATAAATACGTTTAACTCTATAATAAGTAGATTTTCCAGTGCTATTTAGTAGATTCTTCTACCAGTTAGATTAAATTTTTGTGAGTGTACAAGAAAATTGTGCGCGCCCGATAGCAAAGTGACTCGAAACATTGTTTTGACAAATAGAAACGTAGTTTGAACGCGCGGATGCGTAGGAAGGCAGGCGCACGCGGAAGACGCCGAAATCGGCTCCTCGACGAGATCGACTCCTCTGAGGTCGCCGGCTACATAACGCTGTCGTGTAAACACGCGCTAACTGCCTGTGCCTCGCTGCTTCCCACTCTCCGTCGTCGTCTCTCTTCCTCTCTTCTTTCCACTTTGCTGCCTCTCTCATTCTTCCCTCCGCCTGCGCCTTCGCTCCTCCGCTGCACTTTTCTCATACTTGCATTGCGTGCATTGCGTGCGCAGCCTGCATATCGCATGTGCACCGCGGGAAACGCGTTACTGACCGCTACCGGAGGGTTTAAATATATACCAAGAGAAATTTGTACCAATGGTGTACTACAACTTATGTTGCTGATTTCAATTCGGATTTTTTCGCCAACAATTCCAATTAGTCCATCGTATACAATGTTAAAAACTATAATAGACACGTACTTTTTTTTCTCTTTTCATTTTAGAGTTTATTAATGGAGATGTAACGAATTAAAAATTATAGCGACTGTGATGTCGTTACTACGGCGTAATATGTCTATATTATGCTCAATTGTGACGCCACACAGATTTTCGAAGCGCACAAAAAAAGAGAAAATTCATGTCGATTTTGTTATTTATTCTACTGAACAGATACAATGCAGTCCAAACGAAATTTTCATGAAACAACCGAATTCAATTTTTATGTTGGGTTATCGGTACGTGATTAATGTTATCGCATTAAAAAGATTGTGTGTGACATGCAGTCCGGTTCGCGTGCTCAATATGATCTCCTTTTTTAATTTAGAAAAGACATAGTTGTGTCTAATTCGTCAACAAATTTATTTAATAAAAACTACAGTTTAAAAGATACATTCATATGCAAAACTGTTTGAATTTTGGCGCCATTAATATTCAAAGCACGCCTCCTAAATTTGCGTAGACCAATCACATTCACGGGAAAAAGGTGGCAATAAAAGCCAACACTTTTTTAAGAGAGGAGGATCCAGTTAGGAAGTTATCCGATAGATTTTTCATTTTTATATATTGATTTTAACTTGAGATTACATTGACATGATTATTATGGCAATTATGCATACGACAAAATATTCATACACTGATAGAAAAGATTCTTTAACCCAAAGTCTTCGCGGCTTTAAAAAATAATTTTGTCATGGTATTTGAAATAAAAAAGTATGCATTAGCATTCAAGAAATATTTCTTAATAGTTAATGTACCGTTTCTTTACATCTAATACTATATTAAATGCGCACGGCTTTATATTAAAGACACTGGCTTTGGATCAAAGGATCTTTTCTATCAGTGTAATTCAAATAGCTATTATCGCTGTAAATTTCTCCGAGTACATTCCGATCGCCGTTAATAGGTTGAGGACAATTGACCGCTGGAGTCTCTATGTGAAAAAAAACATCGCGGAACTAGAAATAATAAAGTAAACGAGCGAGAAGCGATAACAGAAAAGACGAAGGGATCGACCCGTAGCTCCGATATTTACCCGACGATGCTTTTCACTCGTTTTGATTAAGTGCGCAAACATCGTGGATTCGGGGAACGACTGTATCGGCTCGGATCGGTCTATCCCAGGGAGTGCTAAGCAAATCGAGGACTGTGGCGAGGAAGAAAAATAAAGGAAAGAGAGAGCAAGAAATGCACACAAAAAGCTTACAAAGAGCGACTGAGCGATGGAGCGCGAAACTCGTATTCTCATGCCCGTGTATGCTCTGCGATTAGCGCGCGGGTGCGAGTTATTTCGCTTCCTTGTTAATAAGGGAGGATACCTGTCTTGACCTGCCCTCCCCCCTCGGCTCCCTCCTCTCGTTACACGACGCGAGCCTCGATTTCTACTTCGACCTACGTCGGCGTTTGTCGCTTTTTTTCCCGTTTTTCTCAGGCGCAACGGTGAGCTACTATATACGAGCGGACAACGACGTCGCTGTCGGTGAAGAGACTCCATCAACCCTCTTTCCCATATATCTTCGGTGCACATCTGTCAATCAATACTCTAATAATTTCAACCAACTTGTTTGTTTATGTTTTTATTTCTACATGCATAGTCCTATAAAGCAGTTTATAGTTTTTAGTTATAGCAGAACGTTTTGAAGTGAAATTTTAGGGTAACGTCCCGTTAAATAAGAAAGGGTGAACGCACCATTTTTCATATATTTATTTAACGACGCTTTATTTATATGGTCCCATTTGGTGCTAATCAGTGTCGGACGTCTACGATGTGTTTATGAGCAAAGTACACATAAATGTAATATAAATTACAATGGAATATAATTTAAACAAAGTAGTATAAAATTCTTTTATCTGTATATTTACACCGAAAACAAAAATAAATTGTCCTTTGTACGCAGTGGGCTTAACTGTTAATTTAACTTTCAGAATTTTACAGTAGAATCTACTTTAAATAATTGACAAATATACACTTTTCTATAGATAAGATCTACTTTAATATGCTTGGTAGAACTACTAAATCTACTTTTCTGCAAAGTATGATCTATTTTTAAGAAATGGTAATTTTACTGATTTTGCAAAACAGTTTTTACTTGTTCCTACTCTCTAAATTCCGTTTAGTGAATGCTCACGGGTTTTCAGCGAATATTCATTATTTCCGTAAATGAGGATCAGGTCATCGTTTTAAAGTGAATATTCACTGAAAAATATATTAAATATCACTATTTAATCAGTGAAGACAATAATCACTGTTTAAATAAGTGAAAAATTCTCTGAATGAAATTTAGAGAGTATAGTCAATAGATATTGCGAAACAATAAGAATTACTTTTTTCGATGTATAAATAGACCTTGGAGTGATGTTTTTAAATTCTCCTGCAGACTCAACTTTACTAAATATCTAAGCAATTTAAGATAAATTTACTCTCTAAATCTGAAAATATAAAATTCACTCGGAAAATGTGAATAATGACATATTTTATGATGAAAAATCATTCACATATTTAGCACTACTCGGAAAGAAAAATCTAAGTATTTTACTAGAATCCATATGATTGTAATTTAGGAAAAGTTTCGTATACTATTATAGTATAATTTCATACTTCTAAAGTTTTTATACATACTTTCAAAGTGTTTAGTCTTCTAAGATATGAGTTATAATATAGTATCATAGAAAGGAGTACATATAAATATAATTTATTCGCATATAAATAAAGTATGTGTATGGTCCTCCAGGAGCAGAAATACAGAAATTCCTCCTCCCGTTCTAAAGCTTCCATAGCTTTATACTATGATTCGCTTACTACAAAGCTCTGCAGCTACGCCATGTTCGAGTTGCGGCACTTGAAACAACGTCAATCGTCAATTGTTCCACGGCATTCACACTCTTTTCCGATGTTGCTTATAGAATCGCCTTAGACTGCTTACTTTTTTACTATGAAAAGACAGTCTACTTTAAAAGCTGAAAATCCATGATTATTTGCATGAATTTTCATACTAATAAAGTAACGCTGGTGATAAACTCTACTAGTACCCCCATTCTTACTATAAAAGTTAGATTTTTCTTTCCGAGTATATTCACATTTTCCAAGTGTATTTCACATTTTCAGATTTGCATGGCACGATCGAATGAAATATGAATATCACCGCGAGATGGAAACAATAAGTTAACTGGTATACTTATTATCGGTTAACTTATTACCAGCGGCGTATCGAGATATCCCTCCGTACAATACTCTTGTTCCACCAGCTCGCAGCGAATCAAGCGACGGTATAAATTACGGACGCATGCGGGGCAGGTTCGCGCGCGAACGCGTGCGGTATTCAAAATACATCGACTAATTTACAGTCATCATCGCGAAAAATAGCCTTTTTTCCTCCCCCCCCACCTTCTCCCCTTGCAAATCCCATCGCAATGCGGCTGTGGGCCGCAGAGCTCCGCAGGCGTAGGACATTAATACCTGAGAGGTTCAACAGGCTCGCACGCGCTCTCGGATGGACGCGCACATACATACACACATACATACGTATATACCTGCGAATACACGCACACACGTGGCCAATAGTTTATAGCCTCGCGAGATTCGATTGCATCTCGTCCTCGCTCCTTTCGCGAGATATAACTCTCGCGCTTATTTATGCCTTGATTTATTACGATCGAGAGCCTTTGGGACAAGAGATGAAAGAAAGAGTGAAAGATTTCATTCGAGTCTCTTTCTCTCTCTCTCTCTCGATATCCCCTCGTTATTAATACTCCAAATACCAAACGAGGCGGAATGAATATTATAATAAGTAATTGAACATTTTTATTCGTTTTCTTCCTTTTTTTGTTGTTGTTCTCTTTGTTGCGAATCAAATAATCAATAAAAAATAGACGGCGATTTATAAGAGACGATAAAGAATAAGCCGAGGCTTATTTAATTCTAGCGGATCTCGAAAGACGTCTTTCAGGATCGATTTATCGGGCGTGCGCGATTAATAATACCGCTTTGGCCTCCCCCCCCCCCTCCCCCTTCTTCTTTTCTCGAAGCCTTCTCTTTTCCTTCACGCCAGCACTCGGGCGAGTCTCTTACTCTCTTGCTCTCTTACTCCCTTCTTCATTTCATTAATTATCATTTCGCGCGAGCCATTTCGCGCGGGCAGCAATGCAAAAAGCAAAAGGAGGAGTGAGGAATCGAAGACGATCGCTCAGCGGCGCGTTAATGCAACGACCATTTCGAGGTGTGGATATTAATTAACTCGGCGCTGGGCAACCGCCGGGAGATGCGATCGGACGAGTCGATAATCGCGCTTCTAATATCATACTCCTCTCGTTTTTCTTGGCCGCGCGCAATTTTTTTCCATTTCTCACTTTTTCATGCTCGCGAGGATGTCTTATTACATCGTAGTTCCTGCATCCTACTCGCGTATTAGTTTGTAAGCTACTATTGAATTTTATCTTTTCTTATCCTGAAAAAAAAAAAGAAACGAACAAAATGATGGTGGAATGTTGCGAAGCATGTAGGAAAGTGCTTCATTGATTATAGGATGAATTAATGGTTGGTTGGTGCGTAAATTCAAAAACACTTTCATGGGTATTTTATATCCGTTTATTCAGCCTACAATTCCCTCACTGATAAATTAACAAACCGTTCAATTTAACAATTCATACGTGACTATGAATCAATAAATTAAACACTGCCACTTGGACGTTAAAAAAAAAACATTCTGTTTATAGATTACGAAGAATAATTAACGGCGGCGTTAAAAATGCCAGTTACATCTGCGAGTGCACAACTTTCTACGTTCATTGTGCGCGCGCGCAATTTGCGAGGTGAAAGCGCCGATTGAGATTCGTTCGCTTAGGTGACATTCCTCGGTGCCGGGACTCTTTTACCATCGAAAAAAACATGCGTTCAAACGCAAAATATCGCGAGAGAGGGATATAGAAAAAAACAAGAATTTCCCGGGAGAACGCAAATTATAAATCTCGCAATAAAACAACATATATAAACAAATGATTGACGTAAATAAATGATTGATTAATAAGTTAGGGCTCGACTTGTACTTTCGTCGACGGCTCAATGAATATTTCACATTGACGAGAGATGACACACGACAGGGACACGTTACGCGCACTACACGCACACACATGGGCGCAGGCTACAAGTCGTAAAGAATATAAAGGTGAGCGGGAGAGTGGGAGAAAGCGTCGCGAAGCGAGAAAGAGCGAGGAGAAAACGGACAGGCGCATAATTCGCCGACTAGGTATAACAAGCAATAACGCTGGTGGTTAACGTTGATAAGGCAAATTTTACGGTCTAGTCGGGTCCGATAGCGGTACGTGCCGTCGCGTCAACTACAATAAAAGCCTCGTCGCTATCGATGGAAAAAAAAATTAAAGAAAAAAGAGGTGTGCACGCCCGCAGCTCGCGGTTGGGCGCAGCTCGCGCATGTATATATGTAGGCGCCTACCACGACGGTAAAATACGTCATCCATAGAAGAGATTAAAAATTACTGCGAAGATTGAGGCGCGCCTTCGCTGCAGGTACATACCTCCGTGGGACTTAATTTGGTAACTTCTTTTTTGCTGTTTAATTTACTTCTTATTGCACTTACTTGTTTATAAAATAAGTACTCGGTAAAATGGTTAGAGAGAAATTTCACTCGTAGTTTATAATGAAATCACATATCGACTTAAATTGAGTCTATTGCAGTCAAATTTGACTCTGCATGAATACAGTGATTAAATTCACTTCAAAGGTAGAGTAGCATGTTGAAGGTCAAGTCCCTACCTTTCGCTCTACATAAGAGTCAAAAAATCGCTCCATCAAGGAACTTAATTTCACTATAAAATTATAACGAAAATTTGACTCCAATAGAGTTAATATTTGCACTCTATTTCACTCGGCAACTGATTTAGCGTTTAGTAACTTATTTTAGCAGTCGTGATTGACTCTAGATGAAGATTCAGTAATAACGATTGTCACAGTAGAATAAACAAGCTTTACTGAATTAGATTCAAAGGATTTTGTAATTTTAAATTTCACGCGTTATAGCTTCGTTTGACAACTCCCACGATTTTAACTCTTTCAGACCTGCTTTTTTTTCTGTATGAAAAAAATCTGAAAAAAAAATTCGATATTACCCGCGTGAAAATAATTCAGACTAAAATAAGACAATAAAAACATTCATCTTTATTTTGTCCGGATTTAAGACTTCTTTAGATTTAAAGAGATTCTCTATTAACAAATACTAAAAATCTATTTAAGATCTTTTTGAGATCATTGTTTAAATACAATATTAATATTAGTTTAATGCATATAAATTAAAAAAAAATAAATATAAGACCTTATTAAGATTAAAACGATCTTTATAGAAAATTGAAAAAAATTGAATATATTAAACTAATATTAATATTGTATTTAAACAATGATCTCGAAAAGATCTTAAATTAATAAATATTTATTAAAAGAGAATCTTTTTGTATCTTAAAAAATCTTAAAATCGAACATAATAGAGATGAATCTTTTAATCGTCTTATTTTGGTCTAAATTATTTTTGCGCGGGTAATCAATATTTTTAATTTTTGAAACTTTTCTTCTTTTTCTTTAATGCTAATTTTCTTAACCGGCATTCAATCTATAATATAGACTAACTTAAAGATGAAAAATATTTATCACTAAGTTGTTTTCGAAAATTTAAAAAGAATAAACTTTTACATTCCAATGTACATTGGGTCTAAAAGGGTTAGCACGTGGAACTCGCAAAGAATTTGTTTTCCACATAATTTTCAAATCAACATTTTCCTCGCTATTTGTTTACCGTTTCTCGGAATAATCCACGGCGCGCTGAAGAAAAAAAACGATCGGGTAATTAGAATTTAGCGCGGTACAGCGTCGCGTAAAATGAGAGCTGTAAACAGCCTCGGCGAGAGTATAAAGAAAAAGGAGATAGAGAGCGGTGAGTGAGTTAGCGGGGTATTTTTGGAGACGTGCTAATTGAAAGAGATTGAGCGTATACCAGGGCTAATACAAGTTCAGAATCTCTCTTGAGCCGCCGGCGGTTCCTCTCTTCAATTTCTTTAATAAAATCTCGTGAAAATCGTCGTTGCCTCGTTTTCTGGAACATCGAGGCGTCCTTCGCTGCGCCGAAGAAAAAAAAATCCGCGCGAATCCTTGGTGTAGCTCACGACGCCGAGTGAGCACGTTTTAACTGTAATTTACATATTGGTCTACTTAGTGCCAGCTTTATCGATATAAAAACTAAGCTTACACGAGTCAATGAGTCAACGTTCGCTCGATGCTATCTTATCTTTATTGAATGGCATTTTCCTAGGATTTTTGTGCTATTCTTTTGTTGTTACTTACATACTTACTTTCTACAGCTTAATTTTTTAATTTCAACTAGTGAAATATTAATATTTTTTCTGCACTGTCAATTTGTCGAAAATTTATATTTTTACTTAAAGAACATGCTGCTGTCGTTTTGTAGATAGAGGAATATTTAGAGTAAAAATTTTTTTTTAATCGAGCAATCAAGTAGGTATAATTTATTTTATATATTCACAAGCGCTGAATGTATATTTAAAGCAAATAGTAAATCTACTAGATGCTTATTCCGTCTACGATTTTAATCGCTTTTAAATGTATTCGCGGTTGACGTTAAAATATCAGGTGAATTAAAAGAAATGATAGAATCAATTTGTACCTGTCAGTCCGTACATCATCACTTTTATTGAACCATTAATTATGGAAGTTTTTGTTAAGCTCTCGACAAATCGAAGTCCAATGAATGAATAAATAGGAAATTTACGAGACCAGCATGTTAGACAAAAAGAATATAAAAAAAGATTCAAAAAGTAAATAATAATAAGGCGTCTCGAGGCGTGTAATCAAAAGCGGCGTCGCCGGTACGGCGGAGATTTTCCTCGTCTCTTATTAAAGCTCGACGGAGCGTCTTACAATGCAGGCGGGCATGAAATCCGTGTCGAGGGCGACGACAAGAAAATTTTGATTCCTCCCTCTCGTTTGCATTTCGCGTTTCGGCGAAAATAGCACGACGTTCCGCGAATCCCCCGGACATTAGATATAAAGGCCGGAATGCCCGAGTGGCCCGAGTGCTCCGCCTAGATTCGATTTATCATGTCTCCCTAACGCCGGTATAAACCTCTCTCCGCGATCCTTTTTTTGGATCGCGGACCGTATTCTCGCCTGCATTATTCGCGAGGTGGCGGCGTGCTCTTGTCTCTTAATCTCGCGTGACTCTTGATCTCACTTGACTCTTAATGGCCTCTCGCTAATCTACTTAATGTTTTCTTTAAATATAGATTGTACACAGGAGCTTGCAACTGAAATTTTTTAATTTTACTTTGGGCTGTAGTTTAGAAATTTACTTTTGCATCCTGAGCAAACGGTACATCATGGAGAAAAGAGAATAGTGCTTATCATTAAAATCAGAGAAATCTATGAAATTTCTGAGTCTTTCTAGTAAATAGTAGCGTTTTAAACAAATTTAAAGGAATATATCAAGAAAATTGATTAGTAAAATTTACTGAAATATAGTAAATAAAGTTTGCTTAAAAAGTTAAGTAAATATTACGTAGTCATATATAACATTTACTCCTGTTGTATGATTAAATTATACTAAATTTTTAAAGCAATATTTACTTACTAGATTAAATTAAAACGTCAAGTAAATTTGGCTTCAATATTTAAGCAAATTTTACTTAAGTGATCGAAAATCAGTATCTTTTACTGCAAGCTTACGTAAATTTTATTCACAATTCTTCACCGGATAGGAATTAAAATCCTCGAAGAGAAGAAAAAGCACCATTTATATTTCAAATATATAAGAAAAATTAAAAATTACAAGACTCTTTTATGATAATTAGCAAGATGAACTGTCAAACTAATTAATTTAATCTTTTTCTTCAATCAGTGCACTGTAAAAATTCGTAGCTGCAAAGTTTACAATATAAATAAACAATACATCTGTATGGTAATTTTGAAAAAGGTTATAAGTCAGAAATTTTTTGAAATCGAGATAAAAATTTTTTCGCACACTTTAAATGATAATTCAGAAGACTTAAAAATGTATCACGTGTTATTACATATTTATTATAAAGAAAAAAAACAAATTAGAAAAAAAATCTCAATTACGTCCCTGTTACAATTAAACACAAAGTTGCAAATATCTCGAAATTATGAAAATGTTTGACATGTGTCCTTTTTCAAAATTACTACTGACCAGCAATCAACAAGAATACATTATACATACACTGAGAGAAAAATTTGTTAATTTTAAGCAAACATTTATTTTAATAGTACTTATTATAAATATTTTATTGAGTCAAAAAATTATTTATTTGAAACTACTAAATTTATTTAGACACAAATAAATTCATTTAGTTTTAATGAAATCAAAGTACTATTGAAGTAAATCATTTCTTTAACACTAACAATTTTTTTTCAGTGTAAAATTTCCAGCGAAATTAGTACGAGAAATTTCCAATAAAATTAATACATTCCGTTTTCAATGAAATTAATAAATTCCATTTCCAATACAATTAATATAATCAATTTCCAATGAAATTAATACAATATATTTTCCAGATAAAATTAATACAATAAATTTCCAATAAAATATTAATACAATAAATTTTCAATAAAACTAATACAATCAATTTCCAATAAAATTTAATACAATAAATTTCCAATAAATATTAATATACAATAAACTTTCAATGAAATTAATACAATGAATTTTCAATAAAACTAATGCAATAAATTTCCAATAAAATTTTCTTATCATACAAAAAATGCATAAATGAACAAGAATGTGAATCCGAGTACTGATAAGGGTACGCAAACTGCACAAGACTGGGTTAGGAGATAAAGCTTCTAGTGAGCGGTCAATTGGTCTCCCCCGAGAATGCGCGTACGACTAAGTAGCGCGAGTATATAGCGAAGGAGCCTCGTCGGCGATTGCGGAGTCGCGCTCGAGCGCCCTGCCGCTGGCCCGGTGCCAGGCTCGTTTCGTTGGCCGCGTTGCCCGCGGGCAATAACGCATGTCCTTGTTATAGACTGCCGGCCGCTCGGCCGCCCGGCTGACCGCCTGGCTGGCGCATACTTTATACAACGTTTCGCGGGGGTGTGTATTTTGACGCGCGTTTATTGCACCTTTTCCGGATGGCCGCTCGCGTTTATGCAAACTTATGTAAACCTATGTACGAGCTCGGCTTTTCCACTTGACCGCACAGGAAAAAAAGATTTCTTTAGAGCGCCGGCCAAGGAAAATCATTGTTTTTTATGTAGCGTCCAAATTTTTTTTTCTTTCTGTAGATTTATGCACTGTGATTCTTGTATAGAGAATAGTAAAAAGTTGCCCTGAATTCGCATGCTAATTATATTAATTGAGAAGTCGTAGATTATTAATTTTTATTCCGTTCCTACTCCACACTGAGAAAAAAGATTCCTTATTGTAAAGTAATCAATTTCCTTATTATAAAGTAATCAATTCAGTAATAGTTAATACATAGTATTAAATCTTAATGCATATTTCTTCACTATTAGGAAACTAGATTTCATTTGTTTATTTTACGTATCGTTCATGATTTCGCTTTAACCTACTTCAACTGCTTATTTCTTAATTATTAAGAAATATGCAATAACAAAAAATTAAAGTCCCATTCTTAACAGTTAACAATTATTCTTAACAGTAAGGAATCTTTTTTCTCAGTGCACAATTAAGTGGATTTAAACAAATTATAATTTAGAAAATTTGTTTATATAAGGCAAGTTGTGTTGATTCTATGATGCTAATTTTAAAAATGCTATAAAATCATTCAATGCTGAATATTGATTAGGTTAATTTTAACACATTTATCAAGCATTCGCGATAAGATAAAACTTTGCGCGTCTCTTCTATGACACTTTCTGTAATTACTTTATAAAAGAGCATTTTTGTCCATATAAAATTTAAACAAACATTAAAAAATGAAATCTTAATGTAAAATCAAAATATTGTTCTCTAAGTTACACGATATTATTTTAATTATATCATATTTATTAAAAACCTTTAGACACGCGTAAAAAGATTTAAGTTCGGATTAAGTTTACCCAAAGTTCATGTTTCGCGGTCGTTCATATGAACACGGGCAATGAGACTTTACCGAACTTGCTTATTATACAATTTATATAGAAGTTTGTATATGTGCGATATAAACGGACAAATTAGCGCTGAAGTTATAAAAAATAATTTTTTACATTTATTTGTTTTTAACGTTCGTCACTGCGAACGTCTTTTAAATTTAAGAAAAACGTCATCTGAAGTTTGTATAAAATATTGCAAAATTATTTATTATTTAGTCTCATTGCCCATGTTCATATAAACGACCGCCAAACATGAACTTTGGGTAAACTTTATCCTAATTTAAATTTTTTACGCGGGTAACTTATTAAAATTATACACGATTTCAAAACCAACTCGATCTGACATTTACTTTTTACATTTTCAATAACGAACTTCAATATAATTGTAAGGACTTTTTATTTCACTCAAGAAATAAATAAAAAATGAAGCATTGCTCTGGATCCGTGCAATAATGAATCACCGCGGAGCGGACAAGGACACTGCCGGTGCCGAGGAAGTTTGTCGGCATAATGGAATCGAGAAAAGGAGAAAACGGGGGAAGAAAAAAAAAAGGAGGAGAGCGGCCACCGAGAGAAAACGGAAGCCGCGATGAAAGAGGCCGGAGCCGCGCTTCCCCTTAGAATCTCTCAACCTCATCTCGGATTAGCTCTCGGCTTAGCCGCGGGCTCCGATACGTCCTTGGGATAAAGCCGATTGATTCGAGCACTCGGCGCTCGTTGCGCTCGCCGCGTCCGCTGCAATTATCGGCGCTTCTTTCGGCGCTTGTTTCACCGAGCCGCATCGTTGCCGAGCGTAAAGAGCCGTTTTTTCGTCTCCTTCGCCGGGAGAGTACATAGTAGTATAGTGCACCCTTTTCTCAAACGTATTATACCTCTGAATAAAATTGCCGGTGGAATTGCCCGAGGAGGCGGACAACTTTAAAGCGTCTTCTTTTTACTTTATTTTTTCTTCTCTCTTGACGCCCTCCTGCGAGGACAAACTTTCGTGTTATTAAAAGTGGGGTCTAAACGGTGAAACATTTTTTTACAAAAGAATTATTTCGACAGCGACGAAGCATTAGATGCCCCAGGACGTCGTGAAATTAAATAGTAATTTTGGCTCCCAAACATTTTCTCAGTGGATACAAAGTGGATCATCCGGTAGATTCGGTGCTTCTACTATACTGTTTTATGGACTGCGTAGCCTAATTTATGGGTGAAAAATTTTTATTTTTTAATGACCCTGCGTACAGCGAAATGCCTCTTCATTATGATAATCAGGCAAAAAATGAAGGTCGGCCCGCAAGCTCGATGATTACTCGAAAAAGCTCGTTACCTCGCGAAATTCCCTTGAAAAGAAAAAGGAAGGGCGAAAAGGGAGAGGATAAGAAGAAGAGGGAGAAGAAGGAGAGTATATAAGGGCATACGCGCAAAGCAACATAAGCGCGCGTCTCGGAACGTAACAAAAAGAACGCGACGACGCCTCTCGCCGCGAGTGCCCTGTAAAAAGCAGTGAACCAGGCGGTGAACCTTGCGTCCTTGCTCGCGCCCTGCTCTCGTATGTTTGCTCCGTTGTGTGTGCACTGTCGAGCATTGACGCATCCATATATGCGCGCCTCAACGAAATTTGCTTGAAAAACAGCCAACAGGAGCTTACTTTTCAATGTCACAATATATACACATGTTAAATCAGCTGGAGTGTAATACAGTGAAAATAAACTCTATTGGAGTGAAAATTTCACGAATTTAACTCCCTTGATGGAGTGAAATTGAGTAATTTTTTGACTATTAAGTAGAGTAAAAGGTAGGGACGTAATCTGTAATGTTCTACTCTATTGCTTAAAGTGAACTTTAGAGTGAAATTAAATCACTCTATTTATATAAAGTCAAATTTTAGCTCTACGAATGTTTCACTATAAATTAAGAGTGAAATTTGACCCTCAACCGTTTTAGCGTGTGAGTCAAATTGCATCCACAATTTTTACATATAAAAGTATGTTCGAAATTTTGCTTATGACACTTTGTCTTCAATAGAGTTAAATTCGACTCTACACTGATAGAAATGGTCCTTTGACCCTTTTGTCTTCGCACCTTTGAAAAATAATTTGTTTATGGTATTTGAAATAAAAGAATGTACATAGAAATATTTCTTCATAGTTAATTCATGGTCATCACCGTCTCTTAACATCTAATACCTATGCCTTTGGATTATATTAAATGCTTTATAGTAAAGACACTGACTTTGGGTCAAAAAATCTTTTCTATAAGTTTATGAGTGGTTTGACCCGTTTTACCATGCACTGTGCGTCTTTTCTTCTTCGTCCACCGAATTCAGTTGGTACTGCAGTGATGGAATAGTTTACTATCACGCACTTCCGCAAAAAAAAAGAAAATATATAACCGTAGCTTTATTCACGAGGAAGGCGCCGCCGAGGATTATTAGGCGGTCACGTAATGGCGCAACTGTGGAGTTATAGCCGCTCGTTGATCTTGATATCCCCCACTGAGTGCTCGTCACGCGGTTCTCGCGGCTCACGTCGCGGAGCTTGTGGTCGACTTTGGTTTCGCCCCTCTTACTTCCGAGACGCCCCCTTTTTATATGCAGCCACACCTATTCAATTCGTTCTTGATTCATTTCGCACTCCATTCAGTCCCTCTCGATTCGTTTGCGAATAAGAAAATCGATCGAGCACCAAGTGAAGTATACATGCCTTAATTTTTTTAACCTCAGTGCGAAAACTAACTGCATTTGCACGAGTTTGGAATACTAATATCTTTGCAGATAAGCAAATTACCTTGCCATAAGGCGACTCGAGCGCACACGACTAATGGATATAGAAAGAGCTTCCGGAGTCGATGAACTTTGCGTTCGATAAGCCGCGCGCATTGCCACGACGAATCGAATCGACAAACCAATCAAATTTTATTCACTGAAAACTTCGCTAATTTTAGGCAGTTGGATCTTATCTTTGTAAATTAATTTAATTTCATCGATTTATATAGTGAAAATTCACTAATTCGCAGTGATAAGTGTGACACTGTTTTAAAAACAGTGCACTGAACATTTTTTTTGTTAATTTTAAGGAAATGATTTACTTCTACAGTACTTATTAAATATTTCTTTGAATCAAGCAATGATGATCGATTTCATTAAAACTAAGTGAATTCATTTGTTTCTAAATAAATTTAGTAGATTATTTTTTGACTCAATAAAGTACTACTGAAGTAAATGTGTGCTTAAAATTCACAAATTTTTCTCTCAGTGTGGGATTTACACTGAATCGAATTTGGATGGTAAATAAGATCGAAATAACACCGCAACCATCGAATAGCTTCTACATATATTCTCAAAACCTAATTACCGATCCTGCAGCAACGTGAATTCGCCGTTGTGTTATATATACTGCGCAAGTACAGGAGGGTAGGGGTCGAGCGACTTCCGCTCGTAAAAAGAACGCTATACTCGGAAGTGCATCGGAGGGCCCAGCCGGGCATCGTAACGGAGTCGAAACATCGCCACCACCGCTTCGACGATTTTTCGAGTCCCGCAGAGCCTCGAGTCGCTCTCGAATCCCCAAGACTTTGTGCGGCTTGTCGCTCTAACTGTGCATACCGTACCTTTCCCAGAAATCGATTCTTTTTCGAGTGCACCGCTCGCGAGCTTTCACCCGATGATTTGGCCTCCAGCAAATCGAGGAGGACGCTGACATAAGTACCTACACTGAGAGGATTATCAAATGTCATGTGTATGAACTGTTCTGTTCTATTTTATGTATAGTTATATGTAGATAATAATTTATTTAGGTCAAAGGACAGAAGCTGACATAGACCCTTATAAGATTTTTAGATCTGTTTTTTCACTGCATGACAAAGTTTCGAAAAAAAATTCTATCAGTCGGAGTAAAATAGAATGATTTTTTATAGGCTCCTAAGTAGAGTGAAAGACAAGGACGCTGCAAAACCTGCAACATTCTTTTCTAGTCAATTTTTTCAATATTTTCAATTTTTTTTCTTCGATGCTAATTTTTTCAACCTCTGAATTGAGTCTAGAGTAATATAAAACTACACTGTACGAGATAAAAAATTATTCACTTCATCTGACCTACGTGTTTATTTTTAACTATCACGAATTTGATTCGCAAAATTAAAAAAAAATTCAAAAAATCTTATTCTAATGAACGCCTGACTGAACGTACATTGGGTCTGAAAGGGTTAAAGCTGCAATCAAAAGAATTAAAAATAAATAAATACTTAGGAAGAATCGATGATAGGGAAAACATTCAAATTGTTGCAAAAATTGAAAGTCTTAGTCTTATCAATCAATATATACAATCGTCCGTACATGTACGACACATATATATCATCATATATATACATTTAAGTACACCCTACGAGAGGGACAAAATTGAAATTGTTGCAAAAATTGAAAGTCTTAAAGTCGTGTTATCAATAAAAATACAATCGGATATGTAAGTAAGACACATACATATATCTTTATATATATGCCATGTAAATCTGAAAATGTGAATAGTAACATTTAATAAGTGAAAATGCATGTTAAGAATGTGAACGAATTTCACATTTTCAGATTTAGAGAGTGTACACCCGATGAGAGGGAAAATATTCAGATTGTTGCAACAATTTTAAGTCTTAGTCTTATTGATCATTATACAATCGTAAATCTGTATATAAATACACCCGACGAAAGGGAAAAATTAAGATTGTTGCAACAATCGTGTCTTAATCGTATACTGATCATTATACAATCGTACGTATGTAAGGAACATAAATCTGTATATAAATTCACCCGTACGAAAGGGAAAAATTGAAAGTCTCATTCTTATCAATCAATATACAATCGTCCGTGTGTAAGACACATATGCCTACGCATAAGTAGAGCCGACGAGAGGGAAAAAAATGGAGTAGCTGGCGGGAGCCCGTGGGACGCGCTCGGCGCTGAGGCCTCGGCGCGACAGCCATTTTGCTCGAGGGGGGAAGCGCAGAGGGAAGGGGCCGCGCCACCAATGAAAAGCCGCGCACTCGGGTTATCGGAAGCGCAAGATCGACGCCGCGCGGCCACGCCACAGTCAGCGATGCATGCGCGCACACCACCGGCGCACTGCAATTTGCGATCCTCGCACGTCCAAGTGCTTCTCTCTCTCTCTCTCTCTCTCTTTCTCTCTCCTTCCCCGGCCGGCCGGCTCTTGTATCGGCACTCGTTATCAGCCGGAAGAGCCTGCGCAGATTGAGATACGACTGCGTTCGATGTGTGTGTGTATATATGCAGGCCGCGCGACTCGAGCTCAGAGTGCGCATCGATAATTATTGCTCGTAAAAAGCACCGACCTGCACCGCGCAGGCCTTTTTTTTATACTTCCTTTATTTGCGCTATTTGCACCGTTTGCGCTATTTTTCGCATCTGATTCCCACTCGACGCCGCGGCAATTGTTCTTTTCCTTTTCTTTCTTTTTTTATTTTATTTCGTTTTTGTAAGTAAGAGACTTTACAAATTCGCGTAATTTAAAATTGACAAGGACAAGTCGTCCTTAACATTTTTCAAATTTCAATATAATACGATCGAATATAATAAATATGTACGTAAATGTAAAAAAAAGGATTCAAAATGAATTAGTTCGGCTCCGTTTACCTAAATTTTCGAAATAATAAATATGAAAGTAAAGTCATTTGTACTTCATTTTAGTTTGGTTTATTACGCTCATATATACACTAATAAGGGCATTTCTGTCTTGATTCTCTGCAGGGCGGGAACATGCACCGTGCGCTAAACTCAAATTGCTTAATTATTCTAAATAGTCAAATTAAGCAGAAATTAGGTAAACTACACTGGATACAGGACAAAGCAAGAAACGCTCGACACTAATTCGATACCGACCTTTTGAGCGAGCTCGACAATTTTAACGTGCCTTATAATAATGAATAATGAACTTTCCCTCGAACTTTAATTATTTTACGAGTTCCCTCGCCTTTTCCCGCTAACTATCGTCTCAACTCGCATTTATTCCTTTGTTTATTTATTCTCGTGGATTTTACTGGGAGCATTAAAAAAAGCCGAAGAAAATAAAGAAACATAAAAGGAATAAAGAAAAATAGGGAAAAATAATAAAAATCATCGCTGGAATTCCGCGGAAGATTTGAATTTCCGCAGAAATTAGAGACAATGGCAGAAAAGCGTATACGGGCCGGCGGCGGAGCGAGCGGCAGCGTTTTATCAAAAGCGATCTGTAAAAAGAAACGAGCGGCGGTGGTATAATTTTTTCCTGACGCTCTCGTCGGCTCCCCGTACTCCCGCTCGCCCGCCGACTCTCGGCTTTTATTGCAAAGCAAGCGCTTATTAGCCGTACGTGTATAATTCGCCTCCTTCTCTCGCGCACGCGCGTACGCGCGCTTTTACCTCAAAAATATCAATTCGCCGAGCGCTGCTTTGCATATTTACGATTGGCCGGGGCCTTATCGCCTCGGCGCGTTTTTTCTCTTCGCGCGAGCGCGCGCCGCGGGTCGACTCGGGGGGGAACGGAGGGGGGAAAAAAAGCCGGCGGAGCCTCGGAGGAAGGAGCCGCGCGCAGGAATGACGAATAATAAGCCCCAGAGAGCTCGAGCTAATATCATCGCGAGGAGCTTTTGTTTAACGACTCGAGCACGTATTATTCTCGTGAGCTGTGCCCCGCGTTATCCGCCTCGTCTCTCTCTTTCTCCTTCTCTCTCGCTCCCTCTCTCTTTTCAATTTCTTCGCTCCGCAAAAACCGCCCGACTTTTTTCAATTTTATTTCTCAGACATTTTCTCCGCGAGAGATGCACGCGCCGACCGTATGTATGTATGTGCGAATCCTTTTTTATTTTACGTTTTTTATAATAAAATAATGAAGTTTAGATTGAGAAAGTATGCTATCTACAGTTGAATTAGTGAAAATAAGCTACTATAATTAGTGAATTTTCACTGAAAATTAGTACAAAGAGTTTCACAATTTAGGTATTACAATATCTTCCACTAATTTTAGTAAAGTTTCACTGATTCAAATTTAAAAGGTAGAATTCAATTAAAAATTGTGCATAGTGACGTTATACGATGTACATGATCATTGAACCTGTGAATAGTTTTTTTATAAAAAAAAATTAAAAAGATTTATAGAAGCTTATTTTATCATTCAATGCAACTGCTTCATTTGGGGAATAAATGCACTTATTGTATAGAAATAGACAGATTAATCTCTCTTTTCAATGTCTTCGATCAGCGAAAACCGGTAGACTTTTTTCTATTTTGTTACTCAGATATTTTCTCCATGAAAGATGTATTATGCGTCGACAGCACGTATGTGCAAATCCACGAAGTTTCTAAATTCTTTGTTTTTAGAATTTTTTTATATAATAAAATAATGAAGTATAGATCGAGAAAACATGGGATTCACATTTAAAACGTGTGAATTATACATTATATGCGATTAAATCTTTGACGAATTAAATATGTGAAGCATAAAAAATGTCACTTTTTGGCTTCTCTAAATGAATTTCACCTTTTGAAATTTAAAAAGATTCAGAAGGTTATTTTTTTTTTTTTAATACACTTGAATGCACTTCTTATACAGACAGCTCAATCTCTCTTTTCAATTTCTTCGCTCAGCAAATTCCAGGTCGGCATTTTTCAAATTTCATTCCTCAGACATTTTCTCCTCCCTACGTATAGGCATTATAACCGCATATACACATACATATCAACGAAACGGTGGGTATTACTAAATAAAAAAAAAGAGAAAAATAGACGGATCGTAGGGATAAAACGTAGGTTAATCGATGTAAATAAAAGGAAGCGATCAGTCTGAGACGCGCAGCCCCGGAGCAGCTAACGAGTCTCTCCATCAAACGTAAGCAGGAGAAATAAGAAAAGGCCGGGGCATATCGAGGCACGCGAGGGCGTAACCGCGGCCTCATCATCCTGGATGGAAGGAGCGAGAAGAGAGAGAGACAGAGAGCGGTCAAAGGGAGCCTCGAAAGGGGGAGGTGATCGCGATCCCTCTGACCCGATCATTTCTCTCCGAGGTCCAAGCGCCGACCCTCCCGGACGGGCCGCCTCGTCGCTAATTGCACTAGTGGCTCTGATCGATTCCCGCGATAATTATTTATCCGGCGTCCGCCTGCCCCGGCGCCCAACGTTTAAAGCGCATTAGCGCATCGGCGCATCAGCGTTACGGCGCTTTAGCGGCTTCGCCGCAACTGCACACGGAGAGAAATGTTATAGGAAAATTTACTATATTTTGTAGGAACAATAAGACATACTCAACTTATGACGATTTTTACTATCAAACTTGTTAAAAATTGCTATGTACATAGCAAAAATTGCTATTTATATAGTAAAGATTGCTACACTCACAAAAGTAGATTCTTAATAATAGTAAATCAATCTACTTAAACATTTTCTACTTAATTTTAGAATTAACTTAATAAATTAGAGAATACGTCTGCTTCAATATGAATTTCAATAGGTTTAATAGAAAAATAGAATCTGCTGAATTTTATCAGCAAAACTATAATTGTTAGTATTTTTCTGTTTAGTAGAGACTTCTTCCGTGCATTTAATTTTTCGATTTTTACGATACTAAATGTCAACTAATGATCAATGAATCAATTTAGAATTTATCTTGGAATTCATTTATCCCAAGACGACAATCTACTTATTCGAAAATGAATTCTTTTACACGTTAGCAAATTAATCGTAAATGATGGTCCGACTATCCACCGCATAAATACGTTTAACTCTATAATAAGTAGATTTTCCAGTGCTATTTAGTGGATTCTTTTACTACTTAGATTAAATTTTTGTGAGTGTATGTATACATAGGAATTTTTAGTATTTTTTATAGTAAAAATTTTCGTAAGTTGAGTATATCCCACTGTTCCACCCTGTACTCCCCCTTCCCTCTCTCCCCTTTGCTTTACTCTGTACGTGCTAAACAATCTTTTCTTGCACTGACAAAAATGCACTTTAAATGTTAAAATAGTCCTTTAAATGATAAAGGAAAGTCCGCTTTTCAAATTTAAGAGTATTTGATCTTCTATGCAGTGTAAACGGTAGTCGCTTAAAGAGCATAAACGACATCTTTTTACACAAAAGTAAAAATCCTTTATAAACTTAAATAACAATAAAATATAAAATAAAAATGTGTTACAACAGAGCAACTGACAAAAATGTCCTTTAAATTATAAAGAAATATTCGCTGTTCAAATTTAAGAATATTTCATTTTCTGCAGTGTCAACGGTATAGTCATAATTAACGATATATTTTTAGGCAAAACAGAAAATCCTTTATAAACTTAAATAACAATAAAAAATGTGTTACAAAAGAGCACAACTGACAAAAATGTCCTTTAAATGATAAAAGAATCCTTTAAATCGTAAAGGAAATCTGCTATAACGTAGCAGATTTTCTTGAACATGCAAGCAGATTCTACTCTATTATTAAGATTATAGCATCATATACTTGAAGGAAACCTTCTTACAATTAAAGCATTTAGTTCCGCTTAAATTACATTTTGATCAGTGTACAAGGAAATTATCAGATATTGGGATTACGATTTTTTTAAATCTTTGAATATCTTTTTTTTTTGTCTGATAAAAGATAAAGAAAGACAAAGGAATTATTCTTTAAAACTGAAGCAGTGCACGGAGACTATTATGACTTACGACATTATGTGTCGAAAAATAAGATAAAAAGGGAAAATGATACTTCTAGTTGTAGTAAGCTAGTTAAAATTCTTTATATCAGAGCTACACTCGGATAATTTATTTGCATATAATAGGACTTTACTATTTAATACTGATTTAAATAAAATAAACAAAACTGTTAAAGTTTTAGAAGAAAATAATTCAGTTATAAATTTCTTCGATAATTGCAGCGATAGACCCTGATAATTTGTTTCTTCCTATTTTGACAACGGAATACAATGCTTAAAGTTAAAAAAAAAAATTTATGAACCATAGGTCATAGAGTACTCTCTCCTAGTCACTTAAAAGATAAGCAATAACGTCGACTCTCTCGAATATTGTCGACCGCTCAGCGCCTCGGGCTTATTGCGATCTCGCCATTATAAAAGCAATTAGACAGCCGCGGCAGTTAGATATGGCGCGTGGTATATAAGAACGTAAAAAATATACATAACATAATACAACGAGCGCTCGATGCCATTGCCGCGAAGCGTACCTCCGAGGCAAATTCGCCTCCCCCCCCCCCTTCCCCCCTTTCCCTTCTTAAGTTGCATACGCGAGTGTGCGTGCGCGGCCCAGGTTAAACGGTATCATTAATAATCGACCCTAACTAATCTGCCTGTCGCTATGAGCGCACTCATTTTCTCCGCACTTTTTATTGACAAACTGGACGGCTCGCGATCGCGCCAATTATTCCTTTATACGAAACTGAAGAAAGGCCTTTTTTTGCTCTGTTGCAGCTGTACGAAATAAACGATGACCCCAAGAGGAAGGAGTTTCTGGATGACCTGTTCAGCTACATGCAGAAGAGAGGTAAGAACTTTTACTTTTTTTTCGATTATTTTTGTGTATATATGTACTGTAAAATAGACTTTTTTAAAATAGACAGTATTATTTTTTTTTAATTTTTTAAAACGGTCAATTTAATATCAATTAAAAATTTAACTCTCACAAAAATGGATTCTTATAGTCTTAGTAGATAAATCCACTTAAACACTATTTACTTAATTTTAAATCGAATTTATATTAAATTGAAGAATACGCCTACTTCAGTACAATTCTTAATAAGTTTACTAGAACAATAGAATCCGCTAAATTTGATCAATGTTAATTGTTAGTACTTTTCTGCTCATTAGAGATTTTTTCATTTATTCAATTCTTTTTAATTTTTACGGCATTAAATAGAAACTAGTAGTTGATAAATCAATTTATGAATTTATCACGCAGTTCATTTATTCGAGGACGAATTCGTTTATCACAGTATAAATATACATTTCACTCTGTAAAAAGTAGATTTTAGTGGGTTCTTCTACCAGTTAGATTAAATTTTTGTGAGTGTACAGAGTCATTTTTAAAATAAAGAAAAAAATTAGCGCGCGCCCTCATACACCCGCCGACATTGAATAACAATTATTATTCCCATATACTGGGTATTACAAAAAAAAGAAAAAAATTAGTCTATGAGAGATAAGCCTCTTCGCTCTTGACATCCGCCAGGGCGGTAGCAGTGAATAAATAAAGTTTCCATTTGAATGTGACAAAGAGGGCGGCGAATATGTATACATACACTGGCCGCGCGCACACGTGCCTTATCACAGGTGCGCAACAATCGAGGGATCCGTTGCTCAATTCGGCTTGGCGAGAAAGTCGTCCTATTCGAAATGCGTTCCGAGCGGCTGACGACTACACGGAATGCCTTTCAGAGGGAAAAGTCGACGACGGTGACCCCCCCTTTTTTTAATTACTCCACAATTGCGAGTCTCGAGGCATTAACTTCGCGCCGGAATTAACATAGCGATGCTGGCGGAAATAAGCTTTCCACTCGGCTCCTCCTTTGTTCGTACCTCGCGCGGCTCTCGGGCTGTGCGTGCGCGTCCCGGCGCCTCCTGACCGCCTTATCGAAGCGTTGCGCAATTTAACTTTCTCACGAGCGACGCGCGCGGATCGCCGGATGCCCGCTTATGCCGAGGAATTAGTCGTAGGATCGCGGTTTATGCGGGTACACGTGCGCGCACCTTGAAACGAGCGCGCCCTTCTCATTCTTCGCGCTTTTCGCACTCGTTGTATGTGCACTTGGAATTTCATTAAGAGGCGTTGCCTTTTATGCGAATCCTTATTAATGAGCGCTATAAATTCAAATATCGTCAATATTTTTTATCCGCTTATTCGTTTAGGTTTAACGGGCTTTATGGTAAAACTGTTGCTGCAGGGAGAGAGATTTTATAGTAAAAATTACTACATTCCCTAAGAACAATGGGACGTACTCGACCTATGACGATTTTTACTATAAAACATACTAAAAATTCCTATGTACATAGCAAAAATTGCTATTTATATAGTAGAAATTGCTGTGTATACACTGATAGAAAAGATTCTTTAACCCAAAGTCTTCGCGGCTTTAAAAAATAATTTTGTCATGGTATTTGAAACAAAGAAGTATGCATTAGCATTGAAGAAATATTTCTTAATAGTTAATGCGCGATCGTATTTACTGACAAAAATCCTATGGATGGCTTAATAGTTAATGCACCGTTTCATTTACATCTAATACCTACGCCTTTGGGTTATATTAAATGCACACGGCTTTATATTAAAAACACTGGCTTTGGATCAAAGTATCTTTTCTATCAGTGTACATAGGACTTTTTTAGTATATGTTTTATAGTAAAAATCGTCATAGGTCGAGTATATTTCACTGTTCCTACGGGACATAATTTTTACTATAACATTTCTCTCCGTGTGTAAGACCAGCAAATAGAATAGAGTAGGAGTATAATAATGTGAAGGAACATTAAGATAGAAAAAAAGGTCTAATGTTTTGTTATGAAGGAACATATTACTAAAATTAAGAAGTTAGTCAAAATTGCCGAAAGTTCAGAATATAAACTCTATAATAGTAAAATTTTTTACTCGTTGAGTCTGTTCCTGCGTTACAAAACAGTATAATAATTTTACTACAACTTTGTTCTCCATGTAAAAATAATTAGTACCCGTGATAATGGAGAATCATTTTGATAATTTGAATTTCCAAATGGCTCATAAAATCACGGTTAAATCGGTGCATTGGTCCATTAATTTAGAATGACATGAGCAAACATCTTGGTTTTATATATATTTGCCTTGGTCCGCTCGTTCGTTCGGGGGTAACGGGTCGAAACTTTATTATTTTCTAATCAAATAATTGCTCAACTAAAATATCGCAATTAGAATCGAGAGCGGGCCGCTTTATACTTCTGTTATACCGTGGGCGGCGCGACTTCAAAAAACCCATAAAATCCGGTTCCATCGACTTTTCGAGCAAAGATAAATATAAGACGATCGGGAGGCGCTTCTTTTCTCTTTTTCTCCTTCATCCTCGCCTCTTGAAGCGGCGGCGTTGAGTAAACGAATAATTCGTCAAGTTTTTGACATTTCTTTATAAATAAATGGGCTCTCGGCCGCCCGGGGCAGAGAAGTAGAAGTGGACGCGGTCTGCGAGAACAAAGTGAAAAAAAAATAACTTACGTAATGAAGGAATTGTTTTTAAAATTACACTCGTTGCTGAACAAAAATGTGTGTATATATATATATAATGCAGCGTGCATACAATAAGAATGTGTAAAAATATTCAAAGTCTGAGCTAAACTGCGCCCACTACAATTTTTACATAAAAGTTTGGGCGAAATTTTGCCCATGATACATTTAAAAGTTTGGCATCAATTATTCTGCATACCTATATAATTATTTAATCAAGGATAATTTGTGTCAAACTTTGGTCATTGCGAAGCCTTCGCAATGTGTCACGGGCAAAACTTTTATTTATTTATTTTCATTTCGACGCAGAGTAAATAGTCCTTAAGTACATAAATTGAGATATAAAATTAGAAAAGTGTGGGCAAAGTTTGGCCCAGACTTTGAATATTTTTTAGCTCATACAGTCTCCGTTAAATAACAATTAATACATGAGAGCGCAGCTAAAGTTTTCCAACCGCTGAGATTTTTCTCGCCTTAGGGCTGCAGCGTAATCGCCGCGCAGAGGAGAAGAGTCGGCCTCGCTCGAGAAATATAATCCGCGATCCAATTCCCTCTAATTATTGTGGCAGTCACTGGTCTCGCGGCAGTCGCGGCGCGTTACAATAATAGCATCAGGCGCGCTCGGACGGGTGTCACGGGGGCGCCTGATGCTGCGATGAGATAGAGAGAGAAAGAGAGGGAGGGGTGAAGGGGGGGCGTCGCATCTTCAAGCGGTTGATTGATGGACGAGTCGCCATGTTTATAATTAGAGAGTCGAGGTTTCCGGTCGCCTCGCGCTAGAGTGAGACGGACGCACTTCACGCACAGTCGATGCCGCCCGCCCGCCCGCGTACGCACACCCAATTTTCCAAGCGGATCACGTCAGATTCATTTGACGCGCCGATACGCCTTTTATTTATAGTCGTTCCCTTTAATTGCGACGTATCTGCTTTTTTTTTTCATCATTCACGTCTACGTTTTTTTTTTCTACTCTGCGTCTATTATGTATCTCGTCGTGTTTCCTTTTAAATTACTCCAGGGTTCGATTTATATATATATATACGTATAAAGATTCTTTTTTTGTAAAGGCAACAGAAACGCATGCAATGACAATGTAATTACACTCGGAAAAAAAGGAATACTAAATCTTTTTTTCTTTTTTTTTCTTTTTTAAATGAGAGCGTATTTATTAGCTCCTTTTCAGGCTCAAATTAAGATTCAATTAAGCGATTGCGTCGACACGGATACGACAGCGAGCGATAATAAAAAAAAGGGTAGCTCTCCGCTTCGGAGAAAGTCGATCGATGCATCGATTCGTCCGATATCGTAAATGCACGAAGGGGCCCCCCTCGCGGCGGGAGGGTAAGGGGGTGAGGGGGAAGCGGTGCGAGGCAAAAGTACCCAAGAGCTTGGGCGTTTATTTATCGTTTATGCGTTTATGCGTTTATGTGACTGCTAGCACCTCGGCCCGTCCCGAGGTCCATCTCGCTCCTACGGTTATAAATCTCGAGCCGTTTAATATGCAAATCTCTCGGTCTCGAGAGTCAAGCCCTTCTTCCTTTTTCTCCCGAGCTACGGGCAACTAGAATCGTGCTAAAGGAAGACTACGAGCTGCGCTGGAAAAAAGGGGCCCGAGCGTCGATATAAATAAATTCGATTGCGTTATTATCAGCGATGCACAAAAAGACGGTTACTTTTCGAACGGGCATGTGATCGTCTTTTATACCGTCATTTTACCATTGTGACGGTCTCAAATGAATAAAAAAATTATGAAATATAAAAAGGTGGTGTTTTGTCAAAATACAATATGATTAGATAGACGCGTCTGACTATGTTATTACCGTTACTACTTATATACTCGTTGTGGTTTTCTAATAAATTTAAGAAATTTAAATAAAATTCAAGGAAGTCCCCAAATCTGTAATACTCTCTAAAGTTAAATTAGTGAAAATTCCACTAATCTTTTTAGTGATCTGATTTTCCACTAATCAATTAGTACAATTTTACTAATTGAAATAGTAAAAAAGTGTTCTACTATTTAATTAGTAAAAAACACTTTAAATTAGTGGAAAATAAACATAAAATAAAAAAAAATACTTATTTAAATAGAATAAACATATTTATTTTGTGATTTTCACTAATTGAAATAGTGAATTCCCCAATTAAATAAACTTTTAATTTCACTAATTTATTAGTGTTTTTCACTATTTTTAATAGTACATATATTTGCTATTTCAATTAGTACATTTTATTCACTATTTCAAACAGTTTTACTACTAATTCATAGTGGATCAATTTTCACTTTTCAAATTAGTGTATAGTCACTATTAATTACTGGTTTTTCACTAATTCATCTTTAGAGTAATAAAATTCGTGTTTTAATCCATCTATATCATTGTTATTACGAAACGTCGCGACGTATATTAATTCAAAGGAAAAAAAGTACCGGGGATTCGATGAAACAAGTGAGAATATAATAAGATAGCGGACTATTAAAAATATGATTATGCGAGTAGCCGGAAGTTTAGTCAACGTTTTGAATAGAGTCGCACAATGGGCTTAAAAAAAACTAAAAATGATATTTACAGAAACACACAATTCTTTCATTGCGCATTAGTCGAGCTCGGTCCATTGTACGAGCTCACGTCCGAGTGTGCGCCGGGCAAGGCGATATTTTCCATTAGGGTATACGCTGCCGCGCGATAGAACAAAGGATCAGAAACACTGGCGAGGAAAAGGCGGCGAGTCTGATTTTTCTCGTATTATTCGGTATTTTGCGCCACAGGCACGTACACGCGTATTGTTGCGTTCGCCTGGCCACTTGGCTTTTATTGAACTTGCGCCGCTGTGTAATGCAACGCTGTGCCGAATTAACTTGTCAGCCACGCGCGTAATGAATTTCGCCGAGTAATGACCCGAACGGTGCCGCGATTTTTTTTTCATGCGCGCCGAGAGCCTATATTCTACGAGCGCAGCTGCCGATCTCTATGCCCGCGATTCGCGTCGAATCGTTCTTTTTTTTTAATAAATTTTGCTATAGGCTTGATTTATTGTAATTTGTGTTTTCTTTAGTTAGTATTATAGGTCATTAGAAGAAGATGATTTTGGAGTAATGATTATACCTATAAAAGATAATTATATGTACAAATCGTCGTTTTTTATAGATAGAACCAATAAATTTGGACTTCTACACTGAGAGAAATGTTTTGGAAAAATTACTATCCAGTCTGGGAGGGAATTTCGTGAAAAAATTACCATTCTGTATTATAAGTTTTACTAGAATTCTAATAATATGTTCTAGAATTCTCTAAATATTACTAGAATTCTTGAATAATTTAGAATACAGAATGGTATAAGTTTTTCACTAAATGCAGTCTGTAGTTTAGCTCGCAGATAAGATAGCAATTTTTATTAATTGTTCCAAAATATATCTCTCAGTGTAGTTTCTTTTTATCATACTCGCCATTTTTATGTAAAAGAAGAAATTCGAATAGAAATAATAAAAAAATTCATTCTTAAACATTCGTAAGCTTGAAGCGCGAATGCTTAGCGCACTGCCTTCGCTTTATTTTTTTTTATTATCTACTTAATGGGCAAAGATTCTTGAAAGCTTCTAATGGAATCACCTAGCATTATCTTTGTTTCGAACTTTTAAATGCATTTAAATATTTATCGCGTGTAAAACGAGGTTAAGGATCGCGTTAAAGTAAAGCAAAATTTCATTTTATTTTTATCAACATTACAAACGAATGGAGTCCGGGACGCGCGGCTCTTTTAAATGCAAAAAACGCATCATTCGCGCACTTAAGCTATTCCGATTTGTCCATTCATCACTTTAATAGATGAAGACGTTCCCCGACGCTCTGAGCATAAAACTCACGTGCGTTTGTAGGTTTTATTAAAGAGAGAATCCTTCGGCCGCCGATTCGTCGTCGAGCGCGCCTTTTGCTTCAGATACATTTTATTCTTTTTTCTCTCGGGGCTGCACTCTGTAATTTTCTTATAAAACACACCGTAAATCCTTCGGTAATAAAACGCTCGGGCATGAATACATCGACGAGGCATTTCGAGAACGGCGATGAAGGAAAAACATTCCGCTGCGAATTCTGCTTAAATAGTTTCGCATGTTATGCCACGTTAATTATGGGTAATATCGAAAAGCAATTACGCTCGGCATTGACGCAACTAATCAATCCCCCCAGACCGATTGACTCATCGGTTAATCGCTTGAAATACGGTTTTTTTTTTCTTTAGTTTCTTTTTTTTATATCCTTTTATTTCGTATACGCTATTGGTACTTTTATTCTTTTATTTTGTTACAATGCAACTTAAATGGAGGAAATTATAATGCGACGTAAAAATAATTGAAGCAATCAAAATGCTGTTGCAGTTTATTGTATATATACATGTATATGTACGAATGCATTCATTGCGTGGATCAAGTCTATATTGCGAGTAACTCCAAGGTGGTCCCTGTTATATGGCGGTGCAGTTTTGCATTAAATCTCGACTGTTAGCACCGCTCCGACTGCATTTCGCTTATACTCTACACTTTTCTTAATTTTTATATTTATATTTTTTCTCGCATGCAATAGTTACAGAAAATCTAACAAAAAAACATCTAGAAAAAAACTGTCGACAAATTTTGCAAACTTTCCATTGCACTGAAGTTTAAAAAAAAAGTTTTTAAAAAGTTTAACATGAGAATTAAAAAGATTGACAAGGATACACTAATCCTATACATGGGAAGAGTTTGGATCAATTAGTTCGGACGGAAAGCCCGATTCGAGGGACACAATCGGAAAATCAATCAGACGAAGATGAAACGAGCGAGGATAATCGGAAGTTTATTAAGGTCGTTGGCCGAAATCTCCAGGACAGTGGAAAAGCCGCGGATTATCGGTCCCAGGAGCGAGAGAAACGTGCGAAAGCAATCCTTTTGAGCTTTCCGTATAGAAGCATGTAATCCGCAGCCGTTAATCTGGTAGAGGGTCGATGTAGGGTCGCGTGGGGGCGGGAAGGGTTCCTTCGCTTTCACTTCTCGTGTACACTTACCCAACGAAGCTTCCGAGAAAGAAGGACCCAAATTTTTACGACTGATTCGATCCGACCGCGTCCTTGCTATCGCACTAATCGTCGCGTTTTTCTCCCATCCATTTTTATATTTATTTATGTTTTTTATAAAATTTTTAATTTTAATCAGCCAATTGCCGGAAGAATGAAGTATCTAACTGGAGAGAATGAAAAATGTGCCTATAGCGAGCAGTGCGCTACTTGATATGCACAGACGGCGCCTCGCGTCGGCTCACGGCGTAAAAGTAAGAGTATGTATTAGCCTGGCCAGAAAATAGCCCAACGCAATATGAGCAGGTTTAATGATAAAAAAATAATGAAAATTCTCAGGGCGCGCGGATTTAAACTCGTAAAGAATGTTTTCTTTACTGGGTCCGAGGGAGCGAGAGAGAGAGAGAGAGAGAGAAGCGCGCGGATAGAATAAAAGAGTCGGAGGAGCACATCTAGCGAGGAAGGAATTTATGAAAAGCTCGCCGGCGAGTGGCGTGCGGTAAATGGAAATAAAAGATAATGGCCGTTAAGTAAACTGCCACTGGAAATACGCCGCTCGGCGTCGCTACCAATTCAAAATACCAGAGGAGTCTTAGGGTAGGAGGGGAGGAGAGGGGAAACTCACTCGCGCAGCGAGAGTCGGTATACTCTTGTGCTTCAATCGAGTTGAGCTTGTAATGAGCTGCAACGACGTTGCTCGAAAACTGTGAAAATTAGCTCCGACTTCGAAGCTAATAAGCCCTTTTTCAGCCGCACTCTGCATTCCGATAGAACACTCCCGAGAGACAATAAGAAACGCGCCTTTGCAAGGAGATATGAATATAAATTTCGGATAAGTGTTTTAATTTTTCTTCTTTTTATTTTACTTATTAGCGAAAGCTACCGCTCTTCGCGAGCTCTTTACATTTTGCCTTTTTCACTTTTTTTTCATTTTTGGCGCCATTTTTTTTTAAACGGATAAGATATCAATAATTGTAACATAATTCTAAAGTTTTGTATATTCAAAATTGAAGAATTTGCATACCTAATATAAAAATCAGGCAAACGATCACGCGCTCGTATCTTGATGACCAATCTTAGGCGAGTGATATAAGAAATTCGCTTTAAAAAAATATTATATTATACATAAGATAGAGAATTGCAGTTTGTGACAATCGTCAGTATCTAACTGTGCTATCTGTAACTTTAAAAACTTTTTAATCGCTACAGAGAAAAAAGTAATTTTTACTGTTTCGCGACAGTAATATCTATACTACATAGGAAAAAGTAAAATCTGCTTTTCAATATCAGTAAAATTAACATTTCTTAAAATAGATCTTATTCTACAGAAAAGTACATTTGGATTCTACTGAAAATTATGAAAGTTAAATTATCTTCCAATTTCACAGTTGAATCTACACTAAAAAATAATGTAAAGTTTACAATAAATTTTGTAATATGGGAACAAACTTGACTTGCAAATTACTATACATTTTAGAAAAATAACAATTTTTATTCTAAATTTTGTTAGAATTGAGAAAACTTCAGACTATAAATTATAATTTTTCCAAAATTTTTAGTAATTTGCTTGATTTGCCAAGTTTGTTCCCGTATTATGAAATTTATTATACAAATTTGACCCTATTATTTTTTTCAGTGTACTACTGTGTAAAAAGTATAGATGTTACTTTTTTTTCGGTGTTCCATAACTGCGAATCTCTATCTTTTTCAGAAGCCGACTTTTTATACCCCTTACACAATAAAAAAAAAAAAAAAAAACTACAGGCATAGGACCCACGACTTTTCGCTGCGCGGAAGCCTGACGGATCCGAGATCAATCATAGAAAAATGCAGAGAGTAAGAGAGAGAGAGAGATCGCCGAAGATTCCCCGAAGTAAGGAAATTATCTCGCGCGGGGTTCCGGCGGCTCCTGCGTGAGCGCGTCTCCCGCCGGTAGCCGCATCGATATATCGTGTCCACAAGATGCCGGCTAATTTGGGACGATTAGGCCTGAGCAGCAGTAGCGCCTCTCGTAATTCTTTATACCTGCGCGCGCCGCCAGGAATTTGCGTGCTCTCTTAATTGACCACCTTTCGTGCAGATTCTCGCTTGCTTTCACTCATCCCGCGGCCGGAGCGCCGCTTCTAACGTAAGTGTCGGCTTGTTCCATTTTTTTTTTGCTCTATTCCCCCTTCCTCCCCCCTCCTATCCAATAAGCAATCATCCATTTATTTCAGCGTGACTTTAGCATTCCCCGAGTTGTTCTCTATTCGCTGCACGTATTTAGCCGGCGCTGCAACTATTTAACGGGATGACGCGTGCAGGTTTAGCGGAGGCGCTACTCGCGCGCTAAATAAAAAAAAAAGGAGGAGGGAGAAAAAGAGCGCGGCGAAGGATCATCAGTTACGAGTGAGCGACGTAATTGACGAATTCTCCGCGGTGTATCGAGCGAGCGGGTGCGCTTTCCCCTCCGCGGCAGCGTCTTGTGCGCGCGGGGCTATTGCGCCTGTCAGGAAGCGGCCGGATTAATCGCACCCGAACTTTTTGCACGGCCCGCTTTTTCTCGCCGAGCTCGCACGAGATAAACTCGCCGTGCCGCCGTGTGGTAGCTTCGACGCGCGATTTTAGTGGACCTTCGAACCCTCGGATCGAGCTTGAATTGCTGTCGCTCATTGATTAATTACACTGTTAAAAAAAACATTATTTATTTATTTAATAAAATTCAACGGACTAGAGTCCTTACAGTTACATTTGGAAATTACAAAAATTAACTTAAAACTAGGTATTATAAGAAACAAAAGTGTAATGTAAGTAGAAAGCTGACACGAGAGAAATATATCCTAATTATCTGAACAAAAGTTTAATACAAGAGTTTAACAAGAGTAAAATCTCTGAAAATAGATTTGAACATGCTAATAGTATTAAACATTACATTTAATGCAAATATTGGAAGCAAATTTCATCGGCGGACATGAACTTTATACCGAATTTAGATTGAATTTAATTTAATTTACATTAAAATTAATGTAAAAATGTAAATTAATCATAATTCGTGTATGCCGATGAAATTTGCTTCCAGTATTTACATTAAAATTCATGCAAAGCTTTTTTGCAGTGCAGTTTTGCATTTATACTTATAATTTTTTTGTTTAATTATTTTCGCATTTGACAAGTAGCCCTATGCTGTACTATTCGACATTCATTTAATTCAATTTTGTTTACTTTTGTGCGCTGAGAGAAATTTTTTGGAAAATTTACTATCCCAGTCTATGAGTGGAGCCAGAGACTGCATTTACTGAAATAATTACTATTCTTTGTTATAAATTTTAGTAGAATTGTAGAAAGTGTTTACTAGAGTTCTAGTAAAATTTGTAATAAAGAATTGTAATTTTTTCATTAAATGCAGTCTGTGGTTCCGCTCCCAGACTGAATATAATTATTACTGGAATAATAGTAATTTTTTCAAAACATTTTTGTAAGTTTGTTAATGGACTATTCTGAAATAAAAAAATTATCATTATGCTGGTAAAAATGTACTTAATTAGATCAGAATGCATAAGTAACTATAGAAAGTGCAAAGTATAATAAATTGAATAATACAAAACAAACAAACCTTTAAATTTACCTATTGTCCGAAGAAATAGTTAGAAATATCTTCATTTTTTATTACTTTTTTACTCTTTGCGCTTGAAATAAAAGCTTCTTTCTCTCTCGTTGCACTGAATGAATAAAAAAAAAAGGAGAACAAACGAATCGCACGAATCGAATTAATCGAATAAAATCGAATGAATCGAATGAATAATCGAGCGAGAACGAGAGGAGAGAAGGTAGAGGGGGGAGAGGCTTCGCGGCGTGGGAAGAATGAATTACGAGCGCAGAATGCCGACGGGCCGCGCTCAGGTCTCTCTCTCTCTCTCTCTCTCACTCCTAAGTCCCGACTAATTTGCTTATTAATATTTCACAACGCGCCGATCGCTCTAGGGCTTCGTCAAATATATACCCTCCTTTCCTTTCTTTTTTTTCTTTGTTCGTTTTTTTTTTGCTTCCTTACCACTCTCATTTTTATTGCGAAGAAAGAATTGAAAGGAATGTTTCATTAGCTTTTCCTGCGCCATTTGTCGCGTTTGTCGTGAGTATTTGTCGAATTTGTCTCCGGGCGGTAGCACTTGGAGCGCTATCCTATCCGTCTTTCGACGCTAACTCGCGGTGGCGTTAGTTTCGAGGCTTGTTGCTTTATTTTCTCTCTCTCTCTCTCTCACTCTCTTCTGGCTGGCTGCCTCTTCTCTTTCGCGAGATAACCGCGAGAGCTCCAAGATCTATGTATTTACTTTGGGTTCGCTCGCGCGGCTCGTTCGATCGTTTGCCAGGAGTTATACCAGTGTACTCTGTATACGGAGTCGTGCTTTTCGCCCGCTGCAAGTATTAACCAAGATTGACCAGGCGAACGCTGGAACTCCGGATCAAAGATTTTATTCATGGAAGAGAACCTTTTTTTTTATCCAGTAATAAATTTTTTTATTTATTTATTTATACACCAGAGTTACAAAAAAAAAAACAAAAAAAAATAATTATATAACATAATAACACACTATACCGTCGCAAATCCTGCAGAGGAAGGTATTGCTGTTCGCAGGTCCGGGTTAAATCAAAACAAAACAAAGACTGGTTAGTTATACAACAGTAATAGTATTCAGATTCTCTCCCACTAAACGAATTTCGAATGATGCAACGATTACTATTATGTGAGCTTGCAGGGCAAAAAGTTGCATCAAAGGTGCAAGCACCGACTCTTGACGACCCTTTACCCATCTCTTTGAAAGCTCGTAGACTAGTCACGGTCGCCTTTTTGCCCCCTAACATGCATTATATAAAGCCATGTCACATGAAAAGCTTTTAGCCAACCACACTCCTGTTAGACTTTACGCGCGAGCTTTTACGATCATTTTCTCCTTTTCTTTCTCGAATTACAATGTTAATTTTTTTTATTTAAGAAAAAAAAAGACTTGGTTTTTATGATCAACTTTTTTTTACTAAAATAATTGTCGATAAATCCATCGCAATCTTTCACGCTTGAATAAACGTCGAAAACGACTTTATATACGAATGAAGGCTTTATTATTCATCCATAAACTCGCCCACCCAGTGTAGCCAGAGCAAAGCTCATTTTCGAGGATCGATGATCGTCGCACAAAGAGGTAACGCAATCCCGATCGCGCATCCAATAAAATCACTTTTAATCGCGCTTTCGCCCACGCTGCCTCGTACATTCTTCCTTCGTCGTTCGACTCGGCAATATCAACTCTACTACTTCTCGCACAATTCCAACGTATATTATATAGATCTTCTCTCTAAATCTCATTCCACTCAAATTTAAATTTTTTAAGCGAATCCCTCTATAAAAAATCCGTGGAGGTTTCATTATTGCAGTCAGTATATGTATCGTGATGTGATTGGTTGAGATGTACATGTTATTTTGTTTTTCAAATTGTTTATTATGCCAATATTTATAAAGCTAATCCGCACTTTTCCCCGGTATCACGTGCCTGATCTACACGGAGAGAAAGATTATAGTAAAAATTACCATGTTCCGTATAAGGAACAGTGGGATATTCTAGACTTATGAAAATTTTTACTATAAAAAATACGAAAAATTCCTATGTACATAGCAATTTCTACTATATAAATAGCAATTTTTGCTATTAGGAAGTTTTAGTATGTTTTATAGTAAAAATCGTCATAGTTCGAGTATGTCCCATTGTTCTTACACAGAGAGAAATGTTATAGTATTCCATAGGAACAATGAGATATACTCGACTTATGACGATTTTTACTATAAAACATACTAAAAATTCCTATATATATGTACATAGCAATTTCTATTATATTAATAGCAATTTTTACTATGTGCATATGAATTTTAGAATTTTTTATAGTAGAAATTTTCATAAGTTTAGTATATTCCACTGTTCTACGGAACATATTAATTTTTACTATAACATTTCTCTCCGTGTATACTGAATATAGTAACTTTTACAATAACACTTCTCTCCGTGTAGTATTTATAAAATTTCAGTGAATTACTCATTAGAGTACCGAATGCTCACGGAAAAATACTGAATATTCACTGAACGGTATTTGGCGATAGTTTCGATCGTTAAATCTATATAAAATGGAATAAAAATCGGCCGCGCCGATGACTCCTCGAATAAGTTGTTTCTCCGCACTCGCAGCCTCTCGAAGAAGCCTGGAGACGCGCCACTCGACTCGGAGAGCGCCCAAGGCGTGCTTAATCGCTCGCGATATTATTTGAGGATTTTATTGTCGTCGGAGTATGCGTGGCACGTGTGCAAAAGGCCGCAGACGCCGCCGACGCTGCCGCACATGTACACCACCGCTGCCGCGATATAACGTTTCGCGCTCGTTTCGCGCAGCGGCCTCAAAGGAATTCTCCGGAATATATATTCCTTATAAAAGCGGCCTTTAAAGTCGCGCGCTTTACAACTTGTTTTACACGTCCCTCGCGTCTCCTTTCTTCGTTCGTCTCTCTCTCTCTCCTTTCTCTCTGCCAGCTTTTGCTTAATTTATCGCCCGCCGCGACCCGCGATTAGAAATTTTTTCTCGATTTCTGGATTTTAAAAGCACCTTTTTGTGTATATGGGTATCACTATGTACGCAGTGGGTCTCGCTTCCGTGCTTTTATGACTGGACAATCTATAGTGTTGCCGTCGTGACGCAACTGTTACCTGCTTTACTTTTTTTCTATTCTTTTTATTTCATATTTTTTCGTGTTTTTTTTTTATTTACTGCCGTTGCTTATTGACTCGACTGTCATTAAGAAGTAAAGTAGCCCTAATAGTGTTTGTAGTATTTATAGTACTCTAGTGTTCCAGTGTGTTATAAAGATTAGGTGAATGATTTACGAAATTTACGTGGAAAGTAATAAAAGCATACACAGTGAAACACGGATAACACGAAAGGTCAGTTAACTCGGAACAAAAGTAATGCTCCCGATTTATTGTAATACTTTTCCATGTATTTTGTTTCCAGCGATAACGCAAACTGCATGTCCGTTAATGCGAGTGTTACGTCCATTGAAGCTTCACTCGACTAATTTATTCATTTGTTTCTAAAGCTAAATATAAACCAAAATTTACTGTATAATAATTGTAATGATTATAATAATTATAATAATTATTACACGCGGAGAGAAAAATTATAGTAAATTACTATACTGTTTCGTAAGAGGGTCAAATAAAACATTTTACTAAAAGTATGGCAAATTCTATACTATACTTTTTAATAAAGATTTAATTCAATTCTACTATACTTTTTAATAAAATTTTAATTCAATTCTACTATACTTTTTAATAAAATTATAATAAAACACTGTAGTAATTTTTCAAGAACTTTTCTCTACGTCTAATATATTTATTCACTTCTTTTTAATCCTAATAAAAATGGTGGTTCCTCTGCTTACGTCAGTGATAGATGGTCATAATCTCCTTTATTATTGTTTCCCTCAAAGAATAATGATGAGAATCGAGTGGTTTTGGATAAAGAAGATTTATCGTATTAAAAAGGGCTGCATTAGCAAGTTTAAGTAAGAAAATACATTGAAAGTCGCTCCATGGAGAAACAAAGAGGCGTATACCACGAGCTCCGGGCTCTGGAGGGGCGACTGGTGATTATCCGATAGCAGTGACCCTCCCCGAGCGCAACAAGTGCTCTCACGGAGTGGGCGTCTCTCTCGCCTCTCCATAGGTAGCAGCCGTGTCATGGAGATTTTGATGCCCGATATGTCTGTACCTATAAAAAAAAGAGTCCCTCTGATTCTTTTTCATTCAATCAATTTGCATACATTTTCATTTTCCATTCATACGCCCATATAAGGCCGCGAGAAACTGCATTTCTAACTCGATTAATCGGTCCAACAGAATCTAAACTATATTATCAAAGTTCTTACGTTAAAGTATATAGTAGATAGTATCAAACACAAATTGTGAAGAAAATATACATGAAAATAAATGAAAATAAATTAAAATTCAATATCAGATAGCGAAAGATCTAATCAGCATTTATTTCATTAATACTCGATACTTTTTTCCGAATATATACATAAAATATGAAATACAACATGCAAATTTATAGCGAGGCGGAGGAACGAAAGAAATTAATTCAGTTTTACGAGTATAATCTGAAGTCGTAAAGCAGTCCATTTCTTAAACTTTGTATATATCTCTTGATCCAACATTTAAAACGAAAGCTTCGAGGCTAAGTTATTGCAATTCTTATGCGAGAGAGGAGGAATCGATCGGCAATCGAACGATGACGAGGAATAAAACTCAAGAAGGACAAGTCGCACACTACAGTTCTACATTAAAGCACGTATACCACTATATACATCATATAGAAGCGTGTATACGTGTGCACATACACACACATATATATGCATATATCGGCGCTGTTTCATCCTCCTGCGAATATCGTAAAACAAAATGGTCCCAATAAAACGAAGTCCGCGGGTGTAAAAAAGAGTGGCCGGAGTCTCGGCGAGGCGATCGCCACCCAGAGTCTGGAGAATTAAAAGGGGAGCGAGTAGAGCCGCTCTATCTCATCTTTATGGATATTTATAATAATCGAGAGCGCGTGCGAACTTAGTATCTTGCCTTCTTTCTTCATTCTTCGCCGGCCGGTTAACGATGCACTCAATCTCCCCGTTTCGTCGTTCGCGTTAAAATTAATCCGAAGAGTGGCTCACAAATTTTACCAAAGGCGTTGGCGCTGAAGACTTTTATGGCTCGGTAGGGCTTTTGCGTGTGCGCGCGCTTATATACATATGCATGTATATACGTCTGTATATATGTATATGGACATATACGCGTGAGAACCCACTGGGGAGAATAGAGCTACCCCTCCACAATTTTTTATATTCACACTATAGTATGGAATTTATATATAAAAAAAATATTTTCTGACGTATATCTTTATAAATGTAAAAGAATTTTTTTTATTTAAAGTATACGTACAATAGACTGTAAACACTTTGTTTGAAAGTGGCATCAAACACTTCCTCCTTGGGTATTCGCCTTCTCCTCCTCCTCTTCCTCGTCATTTTCTCTCCTACTTTTATTGCAAACGACGAATTAAAGAGACTTTTATTACAATCTATAAAATGAGACGGGAAAGAAAAACAGGTAGCTTATCTTTCTGCAGTCGCATCGGACGTCATTTCGTTCCTCGTAAAACGTGTCAAAAATCATCTTCTTTAGAAGGGGCAAATGTTCTCCACATGTGAGCGAGGTGTAAAAGTTTTAAAAGACTTCCTTTCGGCTCGCGCGCGCGCCTCGAATAGACAAACAGTTTAACTCGCGACGGATCGTAAATTACGTGAATATTTCTACGAAATCCTAACGAGATTATAAAGCACATTGTAGCAGTCGGCAGCGGCAGAGACTCGACAGCGAGCGCACCGAGGTGAGCGCAGCCTTCTTTTTCGCTAAACTCTATTTATATATATAATACCCTCGCGCGTCGAACAGTCCAAGAAAATTAGATTCTTTTTTTTTTTCCTGCAAAATTTATAAAGAACAGCTCGCTGTACGAAGTTTTCTTATTTTTATTGCTTTAAATCGTTCTAATAGGTTTTCAGTAATTTAGTGCTTTTCATTAACTTGCAGGTAAATCAAGACTTTGTTGTAGATAACTGAATAAGGAAAAACATTTCTAAACACATTTCAAACCGCAGAGATAAACGCGATAATAATAAGAAAATTGTGCTTTCCTTTGGGTATAATTATTCTTAAAAGCATTTTCAACGATCAAAGTGTACAGTTTGTATAAATTGTGCAGAGGCTAATCTGACCGGCCTAAAATTGCAGCGCCAAGTTTTAGATTACATTTGGCGCGCAGCTAAAAAAGCGACGAGTGTAAGGAAAAAATAAGAGAAGGAAGAAAAGTAAAAGAGAGAATCGGTTAAGGGACGATGATCGTAACGTTCGAACTAAATTCACAAGTCTCAATAAATTCTCTCATTCTTCAAATCCGGGCGTTCCCCCTTCGCTCTTCGCTCGTCCGCTCTCGTCCCGGCACTCCCGGCGTGCCAAGCAGTAAACGTCGCGTGTATTTCATATGAAACTCCACCCCCGCGCGAGCTCGCGATGCCAATTTCGCCTCCTTTTACCCCGGCCTCACCACGACTGCCCTCTTCCCGGCAAAATGTTAACAAAGTTAGCATACTCTCCCTCTCGCTCCTCCTTTCGAGCCTTCCTTCTTTTCATTTATTTTATTTCTTTATTTTATTTTTACATTTTGTACCTTTTTGCGCTTCCCATTTGCGCGCTTTTTCAGACCTTTCCCATATAACGAATTATTCCGGCAATGTCTTCTTCCTCATTTTCTACTGTAAGTCGAAAAAATAATCTAAATCTGGATGTAGCTACCGCGACGCATATCCCTCGCACTTTTTCCATTTTATTTGTTAATTTAATTTAATTTAAAAACTGAAGCTTCCAGACGCGCAGCCTGTAGTATCCGTCACGACGCTCATTACTTTAAAGCAGCGCTTACTGTGAATAACGGTTTTTTAGGAAAATTTAACTGGTCTTATTTGCAAATAGCAGCTGTCAAGTGTTTTGTTCAACCTCGACGGGTAACAATCGATTCCACCGGTATTACGCTAAGTGCTCCAAGGCACGAAATGAGCTTTCAAACGACATCGTTTCCAACTGCATTACGCTAAGCATGAAACAAACTCCTCTATCTAGGACATCACCCGGGACTCTTTGGCAAATAATTATTAGCATTTTTATTTTTTACATCATTCGCCCGGAGGAGGAAATGGAAAAAAAGCTCGAAGAATGCAAAAGATAATAAAGTGGAATAAGCGCAGAAAGCGGGGGTGGGGGAGGGAGAAAGAAAGAAAGGAGAAAGAAATGACGAAGGAGGGCAAGGCGAGGGACAGACCGATAGTAAAGAGCCTGGTACGATTACCCGCGAACAAATACACCGATAGATACGTCGATGCAGCGAGCAGGTTTTACAAGCAGCAGGTGCTTTACCTCCACTGCCGATCGTACCCCTATAGAGTATTGATCCGAAAAACACCTCCAACGCGTTACTCCTTTTTTTATTTCGCTGAATTTTTTACGAATTCAAGCGAAGTCTGTTATAAAAATTTGCATTCAAACAATTCTTTATAAATTCTTAAAGAAAATAATCTTCCCTTACAAAAAAAAAGATTGCAAGGTGTTTTACAAAACGATAGAGCAGAGACTTCCGGTTACTTAAACACTTCTTCACCCATAGGCTGTTGCTTGACTATAGAAGTTCACCAAGTGCGGTCAAATACTCTTCGCTTTATTTTATACTTTTGGTATTTTGTTAGAAAAGGGTCTTCTCCGGTCTGTGAAATATTACCGGATAACTAAATAAATAATCGTAAAAAGAGAAAAAGGAACACAAGGAGTAAAAAAAATCATATCTTATTGGTCGGCATAAAACAGTTCGCCCTCGTGTGTGTCCGATAGATATTCCAGGGCCGTCACGCGAGATTCTGGGAAAAGTCGTTTCGTTCGCGCGCCAAAAGCCGCCTAAGCATTCGCCTTTTCCCGCACGCGCGCCGCCGCGGTTTAATAGAGGCCTCGCTCTACTCGATCGCTTATTAGATCGGGCACACCTCTCGCGCCGCTATTTTACGCGACGCCAAAAAAAAGGAAATAAAAACTCACACAAATACGCTCACGCGCATATACATGCATGCATACGCACCGATGTATGCGTATATACATGCACACAGACGTTCACGCGCGTACATGTACACACGCACAAATATATGTATACATAGATGTATATACTTATGCACTGACACAGACAAGTGTAAGCGTGTGGTTCGATCCTGAAGCTTCTTTTTTCAGCGGGGCCCCCTTAGTTTAATCGCTCACTTAAATTTGGCTCCGAGACCGATGAAACTTTATGCATCGCCCAAGGTTCTCTCCGCACCGTATAATTTGATGTAATCATACAATTTATATTGTATAATGTGGATTTTGTGCAAGTTTGGCCAAATTGAAGGTGCTCTCCCGAGAGCAAGAAAGCAAGGAGCGCAGTGCACAGGCGCGAAAAGCAGGCTGAGGGGGAATTCCCCCCTTGGGGTATAACAATAAGCCGTAAAGTAGAGGATTTTGTTTGGTATACCAATTAGCCCGTCCCACATAGCGCAAGCTCCACCCATGAGTCGAATCGGCGTGGCGCGCGCGCGCGGATGCGAATTGCGCGCGGCATTTATACGACGTCGTTCCTCATCCGCGTTGCACACCGCGCTCGGTGCCTCTCCCCGGCGTTCGGTCGCGTGAGGCGAGCATAAAACCTTGCGCCGCTGCCCCCCTGTCCCTCTCCCTCGGCGTCCCTCCTTAGCTCGCGCTCGACCCTGGCGAATGCAGCGAGAGCGCCGATATCCCCCTTAATGAGGCCTCGAGCGACTTTCGATCTACCGTAGGCGCTCCGCCGCTGATTTATAGCCTAATTGTTGTTATTACGCGTGCGAGCGCGTACGGGCCGCTTCCACGTGATATAATTGTCCGGGATTAACGTTGACTCGCTAATAGGAGCAACGCTGCCCGCCGAGCTACTCCTCCTTCCCTCCCGATTTTCTTCTTTGCTCAATGAAACCTTTAGTTTATTATGTCCACCTTAGGATCATTGATTTTTCTTTTCTTTTTTTTGCGAGAATTTTTTTTGCTTCTTTTTTTTTATTGTTGGTCGTGCGGCGGTGCGTCGACCCGCGCGTGCAACTGCTCCGTACGCGTAAAGCGCGCATATGTGGAAGATTATACCGACGAAGCGATACACTGAACTATTTTACTACATTCTTTGAATTCTACACTATGGTGGCTATAGTGTTGGTACCGTAGTTTTTAAATTAAATGAATTACAACGACGAATTTTTGCAGAATACACTGAGAGAAAAAAATTGCTATTGTGATTAGGAAAAGAGTGACAGTCTTGACGAGCGAGAAATTTTAGTATGAAAAGTAGCAATTTGTAATACTCAAAATAGCAATTTTTATTATTGAAGTAGTAATTTTTAGAATTTTCATACTAAAATTTCTCTTTTCTTAACCACAATAGCAATTTTTATTAAGTTTTTTCTCTCAATGTAGCATTGGTCACAGTATTTATCATTAAATAAAATATAAATTGTACTCTCCGAATATCCTTTCAGTGAATGCTTACCGTTTTCAATGAATATTCACTGTTTCCGTTAGTGAGAATCAAGTCATTTTTTTTAAATGAATGCACGTTAGTGAAATATTACTATTTAATCAAGGAAAACGACAATCACTGTTTAAATAAATAAACAGTTTATTTTTCATTCAGTGAAAATCAAAATTCGTCATTTAAATCAATATAAATTTGCTATCACGCGATATTTGCGATCAGTGAACATGACAATGGCTGTTTAACCTTCTCCCTGATCGATTTTTACCCTATGATCAATCAATGGCATAATATACCATTTATACCAGTTTTCTAGTGGCGATATGCTTCACTGTAAAAAAGCTTTGCATGAATTTTAATGCAAATGCTGGAAGCAATTTTTATATGAACTTTACCGTATTTACATTAAATTTACATTTTTACATTAATTTTAATGTAAATTTAAATTAAATTTAATGTAAATGCAGTAAAGTTCATGTACGTCGATAAAATTGGCTTCCAGTATTTGCATTAAAGTTAATGCTTTCTTTATCTGTGTACCTGAACTCCCGGCACTCTAAAGATTAAACCAATGAAAATTTTACCGAATAGATAAAATGATAAATTATAAGCATTAAATTAAAAAAAAAGGGAGAAGGCAAAACTAAAAAGTTCAATGTGATGGATCCGGACTATCAGGATTGAAAGACGGCAAACAGGATGAGATAGTAGCGCCAGTGCCGCTGGCTAGCGACGCGAGTCAATCGACGTTCGTCGACGTGCTTCATTGACGCGGCCGCCCGGACGAAATCGGTATATTGCAAGCGGCCCCGTAGGACGAAGCAGGGGCAAGGGGGGAGAACAACGTCGGCGGCCATTATAAAAATAACTGCTGATTGGACTCCCTACCGAGAAAAGTCATAATCTCATCCTGAAACGGCGCTCCCTACCTTTCTCTTATTTTCGTTCTCTCCGCGGCGCTGCTCTTCCTCCGCTCGCTCGCCCGCGAAATCTTTCAATTTTTCCCCCGGTCGCGGGCAGCATCATGCAAATGAGCAAATGACCGCGAGCGAGCCGAATGGCCAAATGAGATAATCGTCAACTTATCGATCGTTTAGCATCGCGATTGCGAGCGCCGATCATCGCTCTACGCTTCTCCCCCCTCCCCTCGACTTTCTACTTTCCATCCTCCGGATCTTTTTCATTCTGCGCGGCGGCGGCGGCAGGCAGCAACCACCGCGACTGCCATTCTCGTCGGCCGATTGGCTTTGGCGGATCCGACAATTTTCCCCGCCACTTCTTCCCATCGTATAATTTCATCTCTATCCCTTTTTCTGCGGCGATGCCTCTTTCATCTTCGCCGGGCCACGGGAGCTGCCCTCTCTCGTACTGCCTGAGTGAGGAAAAAAAAAGAAGCGGATGCACACTTTGTAAACTTGCGAACGGAAAAGTTGCGGGACCGCTGGGTATAATCGATTTGAGGGAAGCGCAGAGGAGACTCTGATTTGCGAGGACGACCCTGCGCGACCGCGACTCGCGGCTTCATTTTTACGCGAATTATTCCATGAAATTTTTAATAAATTCTTGGGCTACTTAAAATTTTGACAAATAGTTCAATGGAAAACCTCGAGCGAGCAAAATCCCAATCCATAAAGAAGCGCAGAGACCATATACTTACGTATATAAAGAGTACAACGTAATTCGCTAATAATTATATTCAAAAGCTCAAAGGACGCTCTAAACGAAAAAAAAAAGAAGAAGGAAAAGAAGTTAAATAAAAATTTCGCGCTCGCAAGAAGCGTTGCGTGATATATGACGTCGAGCAGCGCGGTCGCCGCCATTTTCCGCCTCGGCCTTATCTGCTCCCTCGGTCTTTATATCCGTCGAGGCGGAGAGGAAGGGGGATGCATTAAAGGCGAGGCGCACACGCTCGGCCGCAGTATATATCACGAATAATTGCGGGGCCAATAATAAAGCCGGAGGGGCTACGGCGCTCGATAGCCCAAAATTGCGGGTTCCCCCACCGCCGCGGCCGCCCCGCGAGGCAGAAAAATGGCGAGCGCCGCGCGCAACCCCCTGGCCGCGCGCTGCGACGCGGCCTCGATGGCGGATAAACGATCCTTCGACAAGTGTGTGCACACCGCGCCCGCCCGCTCCGCCGAGCGCATGGAGGCCTGGGCCTTTAAGTAGATGCGAGACCGGACGTATTTTATGTACTTGACGTACCGAGCGCGATGCGGAGCCAGCCTCAAATTGCACGATGCGGCCGGCGAGCTACTCGGCCGCCTTTTTGCCTCCTTTCCTCTTCTTATACTCCTTTTTTTTTTCATTTTTTTTTAAATAGCTGCAAGAGCTTGCCCTTTTTACCCCACGGCCGCCGGTGTCCGTGTGTATCGAATGGGGCCGAGTGGAGTGGAGCTTTTTTGAAAAATTTTAGAGGGAGAATTAGTGTGATTTTGCGGGGGCGAGTGCCGCGTGTGCGGCCGGTGATTGAACCTTAGGGGTGGTTTTTACAGTTTACGACCGTCGACCCTTGTGTCAGTGCGCTAACGTCACAGTGCACTAACAAGGTGTGTAATGGTAGGGATCAAAATCAATTCTTACAATCGTAAAGAAATCGTATTTACGGCAGCGAAGGCTTCATCACGAATTTAAATAGTACACGGAGAGAAAAGTTCTTGTAAAAATTATACTATACTCTTGTGTAATCCAGGGACAGACTCAACAAATAAAGAATTTTACTAAAAAGTATAAAAAAGTTTATCATATAAGTTCAGCAAATTTTACTATACTTTCTAGTAAAATTTTTTATACGTCGAGTCTGTCCCTGCATTACAAAACAGTGCAGTAATGTCTACTCGAATTTTTCTCTCCGTGTAAAAAATTTTTCTGAAGCTTTTAATGCTCGATTCTGATGGTGATCAAGATACCAGTAGGTGATTTAGTTTTGAGTAGACAAAACTTTAAAATGGTATTATGATTATTGATATTATCTCTTTTAAAAAATAGCGCCAAAATTCAAAATATTAAAGTAGCCGTAAGAAGCAAAATGTAAAGAGTGTTCTAATTTTTTTTAAAGATACATTTAATTTTACCTTTTGATAAAAAAATTCAAATTTCGCACTTTTTGTTATACATGATTATAGCGCACACTTGACATACATTTTTCTATTTTATTTTTATTTTTTTGGAACCGTAGAATTCAGTGACGCCGGTGAATTAATGAGTACCCTGTGTAGTTATATATAGTGACATCGCAAACTAATAAAGATTCGCTTGATTTGTTTCAGGTACGCCGATAAACCGACTGCCGATCATGGCGAAGTCGGTCCTCGACCTCTACGAGCTGTACAACCTGGTGATCGCACGGGGAGGCCTCGTCGATGTCATCAACAAGAAGCTCTGGCAGGAAATCATCAAGGGTCTTCACCTCCCGTCGAGCATAACGTCGGCAGCCTTCACACTGCGCACCCAGTAAGACGACACTCCTGCTCTCTTTTTTTTTCATTATTCTCATTCTGATTATTATGATTATTTCTCCTTTTTATTTTTATACTTTTATCGTTATCTTTTTTTCCTTCGGCCACCGCGCGCCTTTAAATGATGAGCCGATCGATCGATTCCGCGAACCGAAAGGCCGCCCGCCTCGATCTGATAATTTGCCGCGCGATGACCAGAATCGCCGCCATCGCCGCGCTATTAGCCGTATTGCATTTCGCCCGGCTGCACGCGAAATCGATTTTCAATTTGTACTAATGCCGCCGGCGAGCCTCTCCGCTGCGGGGCTATTGTTGCTCTCTCTCTCTCTCTCTTTCTCGCCGCGGCCCCTTTCTGCGCCTTTTTGCCATTTCTCTCGACGTTTTTTTTTCTTCCTCGCCTCTCCTCGGAGGAGTTCAGGCCTCGTTGCCGGAAAAAGGGAATTTTAGAGACTCCTTGATTTCCACCGGCGCTGCCTTATACTTTTATTATGCATCACGCCCGTTCAAGATGATCATCGGTAATACTTCTTCCAGGAAATTATCATGGCGTTCGGATGAAATTATGAATCAGACTAGGAAGTCTGAATTTTGACGAGTTTTCTCACAAGGAACTGAGAGAATGAATGAATGAATGAGAGCATAAATAGACTGAGCAAATTTTCTCATAAAAATTACGGCGTAGCTCACCCCGAAAATTACCCGATTTTTTACCTAATATGTATTTTAATAATCATTATTTGATTTTCACTTTATCACATAATTTTTTCTTTTGAAAACGTAATCGAGTAATGGTTTTCAAGTATACTAGACACTTTTACAGGTGAATCATTTCATTATTTACCTGTATATTGCTTTATTGAAGAAAAGCTCCATATAAAAATGACGGTAAAGCTTTTTGTCGAAAATAGGAAGCTTTATTTGCAAATGTTATTGAAACAAAAACCCCTATGTAATATTAACATGAAATATCGACTGTTTGAAAAGTATCGTAATATTTATGAAAAAAGCTCCACATTTTTTAGGGAAACTTTATCGCACTTTTTGCGAAAAAATCCGTTTACTTTTCCCAGAGCTTTTCTTGTAAAAAATTAAAAATTAAGCATCGTCAAAGGTTCAATCTTCAAGTTTTCAATAAAAATTACATTTTACTACGTGCAAACCATCCCCTGATTACGTTATATTTACGGGAAGTTTAACCGTAATTTCTGATGAAAACATGAATCACACTAGGAAGTCTGAAATTCACGAGTTTTCTCACAAGTAGCTGAAAGAATGAATGAACGATCGAAGAAACGAGAACATAAGTATATAACCGCGCCGATGGGTATTACCTCACGGCTCAAATTGTCTGCATTTAGTCTAATTATAAATTTTTCGAGCTGGGAGAGGAGCGTTTGATTTTCCATTTTTCCAAAAATAGGTCGCCGAGGCAATTTCACGGTACTACTGTAGCGGGAATCCTTCGCTCGGGGAGAGGGGAAAATGAGAGTAGCCGTGAAATTAAAAAAAAAAAAGAAAAAAGTATATATATATGTGTATAGTACTACGCGTGGCTTGCACAAGAGGCGCGAGATTCGAATTTACGTCAATGTCGCGGAGTAAAAATGTGCGCTTTGTCGGCCTCGTCTGCTTTTGACGAGACGTTTATATATAAGCGAGTCTCGAAAATGCCACGGGCTGTATATCTGTCGTAATGTGACGCCTCGAGTAAATCCTTTATTGTCGGTGTGGAGGCTCCTCGCCTTTTTTTTATTTATCACTTTCGGCCAGAATTCTCCCGACGAGCGAACGATTCGTTCGGAAAAGCTCGACTCTCCATATCCATTGGAGCGAAACAAAAAAAGTCCCTTGTTTTCGAATTTCAGTTCCATTATTTCCTCTTCCGCTTCGCGGAAATCTTTAAGAATCAAGTGGAGCAGCGGCGGCGGGAACAAACGAGAAGAGGGCCGGATATTTCATCCTCCTCTCATCTTTTGTAGCCGGACCGCCAACGCCGCCACTGTGTATTTTCCTTTCGGCCTCCCCTTCTTGACACCCACCGCTATAATAGGTTCGACTCTTTTACCCTCTCCGTGTGTTCTTAATAGCGCGAGATAAGGCTGCGCAAACAGCAGCCGGCCCCAGGTTACGTCGGAAAATCTCTGAACGTTTCGGTTTTCCTTTTTTTCTATCAGATAGTCACGCGTCAAGCCTATCAACTCAACAAAGCCCTTTAAAGTGAACTTTATTGAAATTATTATTATAAATATACTTTATTGAAAATCGTGTATTGAAATATTAATATTTAATACATTAATGTCCTAGCGATTACTCTACAACAACTCAACTTTTGTTTTTTTACAAACAACTGTACACAAATAATTTCATTCTTTGCCGAACCATTGATTGGCGTTTTCATCCAATTCATAAATTAGAAAATATTTCATTGTAAATAAGAGTGATCCTATCCGTAACACGATATATCGGTCAAATATTCTATAGTCGAAAAAAAAAATCTTAGATAACACTTAATAAGTACACTGAGAGAAAAAACTTTATAAAAATTGCTATTGTGATTAGGAAAAGAGTGACAGTCTTAGCAAGTGAGAATTTTATATATGCAAAATAGTCATTTTTAGTATCAGAAATTTTAAAAATTACTTTTTCATACTAAAATTTCTCGCTTGTCTAGACTGTCACTCCTTTCTTAATCACAATAGCAATTTTTATGAAGTGTTTTCTCTCAGTGTAGAATTATGCACGCTAAATCAGCTGGAGTGAAATAGCATGAAAATGAATTCTATATTGGAGTCAAATTTTCGTTCTAATTATGTAATGAAATTAACTTTCTTGATGGTGAATAAAGTGAAATAAAGTGTTTTTTTGACTCTTAACCCTATTAAAAGAGTCTTCTAAAACTCTATATTACAATGGTGCAAAAATCACATAAAACCTGATAACTAATTTATCGAATTTCATAAAATTTGGAAATTTAGAGTAATTCTATTGATGTAAAATAAAATTTGATTGGACGAATGATTTCAGCATAAATTAAGAGTGAAATTTAGCTCCAAGCGTTTTAACGTGTATAGCCGTAGATTCTAGAAGAAGAGTATAAAAAGTTGTCATTATGATTGACTATAGAATTGGTTTGTGCAAGAGTACATAGGCATCGTGCATTCCTCGTTCGACAGCTGCCAAAAAGGAAGACAGGCTCGAAAAAGGGACATCGTCGTAAATTTTTTTGGTAAAAGCTCCATCGGCTCTCTCGATCATTTCGAAAGTTTCATTCGCCGTGCCGTGGCGAAAAGGAGCACATCGCGATATCGGTGCCGAAATTGCCTGTCTCGCGTGGCGGCGGCTGACGACTGGACGGAACCGACGAACCTCGGCGCACGAGGCGGGCTCTCCGCGCTCGGGAGAGTGCAAGAGATAATTCGCAAATATTATTTATTTCGACATGTGGTAGGCAGCCTCGGCAGGCGCGTCTCGATCGACCTCGGGAGAGAAACGCCGAGGAGGAGAGAGAAAAGGGAGGAAAAAAGGGCTGATATTCGGCCTCTTTGTTCTTGCCCGGCCGATAGGCCATGCCAAGCTCCAATGAAGCTTGGAGAATCTTTTTTTCCCACCAACATACTCATTTTTGCGTGAAAAATCAAATTAACGGAATAAACTGAATAAAGCTTAAGGAGAGCGAGCGAGAGGCCGGTCGACGTTTCCCTTGCCGCCGTGGAGGGAGAGAGAAGGCCCTCTGGAGAGTCTGGCGCGTATATACATAATACCGCAGGCCTATAATTCGTCCGAGCGTCGTTTCGCTTTTTACGATTGTCTGGGCACTCTCTGGGCACTCTGGGCACTCTGGGCCTGAACTTTCTGACCAGAGGGGAGATACACCGCACGAGGGGGCTCGAAATATCGAGCCGCCTTGTGGAAGGAGGTGGAGAAACGCGGGGATTATTATACGAAAGTGTGTATCTTTTTATGTCCCTCGGAGAGTGCGCGGAGAGAGAGAGGCGAAGGGGGAGGAGTTTAATTAAGCCCTTGGCGCTTTTTACCTCGACTCCTCGCGCACCGACGGCCCCGCGTGTCTGCGTCTCTTCTCGAATATTATTTTTTTTCCGATAAGTGACACGCGGATAATGCATGTCCCATTCAGTCTCTATTAGAATCTTGCCGTTAAGTTAGACTAGAATTTCATTTGATTTCAACAGTTTTTAAAAATCTGATATGGAATTTCAAATTTTGTTGAATATTCATTATAGACACCGTAATTTCCATGCTATTCCATGGAGAATTTTAGAAGAAAAATTGATTGAGAAAAGTGTAAATATTATGCATAAACGTAACATTTTTCTACTAAAGTTCCGAACAGAATGGTTTGAAATTGAAACTGGGCATTCTTTGCATCTCGCCGGAGGGCAGCTAGTAAAGAACGATATTTTCAAAAGTTTATTTAGATTGTAAAAAAATGAAGAAAATATTGAAGCTGGTATAGCAGATTTCTAAACATGAGTTTTATATCCACTTAAGGGGATCTGAAAGTCAGATAAAAATTCAAATTTCGCGCCATGATGTAGCAGACGAAAAAACAATTAATTTGCTTATAACAAAGAGTATAAATGAAGTGTCAAATAACCAAGAGGTTCTTGCCCTCTGCTAGATCTACCACTTTATAAAGCTCTAAGTTCATATAACTATGCCTTAAATAATGTGATTTTTTACAGACTTTATGCCCGACATAATATTAGTTAAATTTAAATCTGGAAAAGTGTCTGGTAAGAAGTCCAGCATTATTTGTACGACTTTTCGCCGCACTATTTCCCAAACTTTTTTTTTTAAACAGTCTGGCAAAAAGTCTAGCAAAATATTGTCTGGCATAAAGTCTGGGATCGTCACCATAGCCAGACTTTAAGGTCAGACTATTGCCAGACTAATTTTTTTTGCACGGATTAATTTTTTCAAAACTTTTCTCCTCAAGATACACTGAGAAAAAAGATTCCTTATTGTAAAGTAATCAATTTCCTTATTATAAAGTAATCAATTCAGTAATAGTTAATACATAGTATTAAATCTTAATGCATATTTCTTAACTATTAGGAAACTAGATTTCATTTGTTTATTTTACATATCGTTCATGACTTCGCTTTAACCTACTTCAACTGCTTATTTCTTAATTATTAAGAAATATGCAATTACAAAAAATTAAAGTCCCATTTCTTAAGAATTATTCTTAACAGTAAGGAATCTTTTTTCTCAGTGTATTGTTATACGAAGTTGAAAATTTATAAAATGATTGAGTGCAAGCCAATGAAGTTATTTTTTCGTCTGCTACATTATGGCGCGAAATTTGACTAAATAAAATTTGTTAAGTCAAAATATTCGAAGATTCGATTCTAAGGATTCGTTTGCTTTCAGGTACATGAAATACCTGTACCCCTACGAGTGCGAGAAGAAGCAGCTGTCGACGCCGGCGGAACTGCAGGCAGCGATCGACGGAAACCGGCGGGAGGGTCGTCGCAGCAACTACGGTGCATACGGAGGAGGCGGTGGCAGCGGCGGTGGCGACAGCCTCGTCCACCAGCGCAGTCCCCACAGCCAGAGCAGCCTGGCCTCGCTCCACGGCCAGATTAACCCCATATCGCTGGTGACGGCGGTACAGGCGGCCGCCGCGGGTGGCCAGCACCAGGTACCCAACCCCCAGAACCTCGTCAACGGCAGCGCGGCGCACACACCCTTGCCGCAACACCCACACCACCCACACCTCCAGGCCAGCTTCGGAGGCACCCCCAATGCAGGTGAGCTCATCAACATTTTTTTCTTGGGGCGAGAAATAATCGCTGGTCCATTTAATTAGGGTTCCTATTTCACACACTACTGATAAAACGTTCATTTAATCTTGTAGTCACTTTCTTAAGAGTGCACTACCCCCTGGCGAAAATAGACGACAACCAATCAGAGCGTTTGAATTTTAGCCCAAGCCAGTTCTAGAGCAGACGACGGCGAAAGCTGATATTTCTTTATTTTTTTATTGATTTTAAACAAGAAATTCCGGGTATATCTCGGTTTTCCGGTGTGTATCTGGGTTTCAAGTTTAGAATTATTGCAGTTTTGAGATCATTTCGTAAAAATTCGAGAGGAAATCCGTCCACAAAAATTCAAACGCTCTGATTGGTTGTCGTCTATTTTCGCCAGGGGGATGAAGCACTTCAGTTCAGTTAAGAAAAATGGCTTAATTGAGGATATACTTGGCATCGCTACTTTAAATTGAGCCAAGTTCGTAATAGTCAAATGAGAAATTTTGTTCACTTGATTCGCGTAGTATTGACGCCTGGCAATATCGCTAAACAAACTAACAGTATAATTGTATGTAGTCATCAGCGCGAAACTTCAAATTTGTGCTCTATTGCGTGTATATATATATATTTTTTTTTTTTTGAAAAGGTTTTTATAAAAAATGTCAACGACTTGAAAATAAAAATTCAAAAAATGAATGCGTAATATTTATATACTACTATATCTCAACAAAAATGTTACTGAATGTTTGTTATTCTAAAAGACACAATTTCTACCCTACTTTGCGGTATTTTCACATCCACTTGACCATCTTTGTTTGTTTGAGAAAAAATGTTTTTGGATAAAGATTAATCGGTCACAAAAAAAATGTTTTTGGATAAAGATTAATCGGTCACAAAAAAAATGTTTTTGGATAAAGATTAAGCGGTATATTAAAAAAAAATGTTTATTGAAATCTGAACGGTAGTTATCGCAGGATTCGCAAAAGAACTTGGTTTCCTATAAGGCTACAAATGTTAATCGCGTCAAAATTAATTGCAAATTACTTTTTCCCGTATACCCAAGGCCCAGCAAAAATTTAACTCAGCATTTTGTAGCTTAATATCGACCAATACTCTCAATTTTATCAATATCTGAACGGTAATTTTATTACCTGAAAAAATGGTTCATTAACTATATTTATAATATATTTTCTTCTTCATACACAAGAATTTGTACAAAACATTTTTCATAGAATCCTCGTATTGCTATTATTTAAAAAAATTAGTAAATGTTCATTTACTTAGGTTTATAACATGTAAGAATAATTAAGATTAAATCAGTAGTTAAGGTGTAATCACTTTAAAGTAAAGATTTATAGGGTTTTCATAAAAAAATCACGCATTAACTGTTAATCAATATTTTTTTACTCTAAAAAATTATTCATTTGAATAACAAAGATCATTGAAAAACTTTGGATATAATGAATGATGGCTTTATCTCAAATGATCCTTTAGTGTAAGAAATTGTAACGCTTGAAATTTTTTTTTCTATCGAGCTTAAATGATTATTGTATTCATCCACTTCACACCAAGCCAGAGACGATATCAGTATCGAGTAGCTTCTTAATTTTTTCGAGTCCTTAATTTATACCCACCCCTTTAACCCTCTCCCTCGCTCTTTTTTTTTTGCCATTCGCACCCCTCGCACAGCTCGGTCAATAAAGAGCGAGTAGGTTTATTTGTCTGACGCGCTGCAGACAGGCAAAAACAAAGCGAAGAAAGCAGCGGGAGCCCTGCTAGCGAGAGCCGCGTAATTGATCGCGCGATTCCGCCAAGTAAGACAGGCGCTAACTGATGGCTCCCGCTAACGAGCATTCCGATTCCCTCGGTTTCCTCGCCCTTCCTATTCCTAGCAGCTCCTCTTTGCCACCCAAACCGCTCCTCGACGCGCGCCCTGCAAGCCTCCAATTCATGTTTTTTTTTTTAAACGTGAATAATTAATTTATGTGACATAGAGAGTCTCGCTCCCCATGAAAAGAGCTTCTTCCTTCTCTCTTATTAAATCTGACTTCCGGTTCTGTGTATACACTCACAACGTAATTTTATATCCTAAAACTTGCACGTGAGCTGAAGTCCGTAAATTTCTAAAATGAAGTAAAATAAAATAAAATAGACATCGTAGTGTTTTGAGAACCTACCATGATGACTATACGTCTTAAGAATTAAATTTCGTTTCATATTCTGTATAATATTTTGCAACTTAATTTGGTTGTTTAACTTGTATATATGGGCAGAAGCCTGTAAATTTGTAAAATAAATTAAACTAAAGCAAAATAATATAAAAGAAAAAGTTATAAGGCTTTGAGGATCTACCATAATGCCTACAGTCTTAAGAATTAAATTTGGTTTCATATTCTGTGTAATACTTTGGTTTTGGTTTTCTAAATTGTATACTACAAATTTGCAAAATGAATTAAACTAAATTGAAATAATATAAAAGAGAAATTATAATGCTTTGACGATCTATCATGATGCCTACAGTCTTAAGCATTAAAATTGGTTTCATATTCTGTGTAATACTTTGGTTTTGGTTTTTTAAATTGTATACTATACAAATTTGTAAAATGAATGAAACTAAAGTAACATAATATAAACGAGAACATATAATGTTTTGAAGACCTACTATGATGTCTACACGTCTTAAGAATTAAATCTGGTTTCCTATATTATGTAATACTTTACATCTTAAGTTGTTATTCTGACTTATAAATGGATGGACGTCCGTAGATTTATAAAATAAAGTAAACTAAAATAATTAAATAGAACTGATAATGTTTTAAGGACTTATACCTCTTAATAATTAATAAAAAATCGTAACGCTAAAAAATATTTTTCCCCGTTATAGGAGGCATAGCACCAGAGTTCGAGGTGCGCATGGCGGCGGAGTACTTGAAGCAATGGCAGCGCGACTTGGGCAGACGCGCGGCCGGCTCCCCGACGAACCTGATGAATCACCGACCGGGCAGCAACTCGCCACCCCCGCGCTCCCCGTCGCGCGAAGCTGCCCTCTTCGAGATGTCCAGATTCACCCTCTGGAACATGTACAACAACAATTTGCACCCGGGCCTTGGCTACCCCCAGGCCGTGTCGCCCCAGCCGAGCTCGCACTCGCCCCAGGGCCACCCTGCCAGCCCAGAGCCACAGAAGGAGGCCCTCGATCTCGGCTTGAGGTAAGTAGACCGTCGCTTCTCTGCATCTTTTAGGAGGGTCAATCGTCAGTGTCGTATCAAATGTAGCACTTATTGTGAATTTTTGAATTTTAATATTTACATTCGGGTAAATGAAATTTCATCCTTTATCGATCGCGATCGCGCTTTGAAATCCAAAAATTCATGGTTTTTTGAACATTTTGTTAGTTTTTAAGTCTGAGAATTTACAACGGTTTTGTTTGTCGAGCAGATCATCGCCGAGCTCCTCGTCGCCCGCGAGGCAAAGTCCCATCTCGTCTGCGGCCAGTATGCCCATAAAGCGCGAGCTTGAACACAACTCATCTGCAGGCCCCACGGCGAATAAGAGGCTATGCATGGACGAGGACAGTCCTCCAGAGAACAACATCTCTGCGTTGCCCGGCACGCACATCAAGATCTCAAATCGAGGTAAGTCTATTATTTTTTTATTTTTTCTTTAAATTCTGAAAAATATATTACTTCAACTCGGGTTAATACCACCGAATCCTTTGCATAAGTGTTAAAGCGTTATAGTAAAATTTTCCCTATTTTTTTAAAAGAGACGCCGATTTTTACTATATTCATGAATTTCAATTGAACCAAACCGAATACAAAATTAACAAATTAATTAAATGACAGGTGAACTGAAAAGAAAGATTGGCCATTTTCAGTAAATATTTACTTCAATAGTATTTGTTAAATATTTCTTTAAAACTAAATTAATTTATTTATTTCGAAATAAATTTGTTAGTGTCAATATAGTTATTTACTGTACCAAGGGTGTAAAATAGGCAATTTACCGAAGAGAATATATAATGGTCACTTATTACTTCCGAGGTGGATATACAACTTTTCATCCTAATTATTTAAAAATTCACTGTATTTGACAAAAAATTAAATATAATGTAGGTACGAGATCTAAAACAAGTCTATGAAAATTAAAACAAATTAAAAAAAAATTGAAAATTAAAGTGTGTCTGCGGAAACTAAATCATGTGTCTACAAAGAATAGAATGGGCCTCCGGAGAGTAACATGTGCCTCTCAGGAGTAAAATGTCTCTTCAAGGAGTAAAGTATCTCTGAGGGAACTAAAATATTTCTACAAGGAATAAAATAAGTCTAGACAGTAATATATGATTTTACTCCCGCTGCACAGATCAATAAAGTGTACTTTACGGATAGTTATAGAGTGAAAAAAAAAACAATTACTTGATTCAAAAAAATATTTAACTATAGTACTATCGAAGTAAATATCTACTTAAAATTACTAAATCGATGTCTCACTGTAATCTCCATCTAATAGTATAAATTCCACAAAAATAAAATAAAATAAAATGAACAAATATCTCTGTTTAATCTTATAAATTTCACGATAATAAAATAAAACGAAGAAAAAATATCTATCTATATATAAAATAAAATGAACAAATATCTCTGTTTAATCTTATGAATTTCACGATAATAAAATAAAATGAAGAAAAAATATCTCTATTTAATTATATAAAATGAACGACGATAAAATAAAATGAAGAAAATATATGCTAATGAATTTGTTCGCCCGCAGGGGATGGCCGCGACAACTCGCTGGTCGTGAGCATGGAGCTGAACGGCGTGATGTACCAGGGCGTACTGTTCGCGCAGACCGACGGCAGGGCCAGCTTGGCCGCCTCGACCAACAACAACGAGACCAAGGCCTCTAGTCGCAACGTCGTCTCGTGAACGAGCCGCGACACTCGGAGGAACGGAAGGGAAGCAAGAGAAACCTATTCCTCGCGAAACGCGCGACCTTAGAAAAAAATCCAATTGCGCTTCTGGAGGAGGGAAGCCGCAGCGACTCACACAACGCATCTCATCTTCTTGTTTTTAATTCACCCCCCTTTAATAGATACTTTTTATATAAACGACAAAAGCAGACATAAACTGTCAAGAGCGTCGAGAGTGTCAAGATCGTCGTTGTTGTCCGACGAATAATTAATTCCTCGTATATTGCCTGAATGAAGTAGCGCGCGACAATTGCAATATGTACTCTCGGATATACACACCTAACGTCGTAAGATGATCGCTTAAATGATAAGGATAGGCGCATGATTCTCGCCTAATTTCGTTTCATTTGTCTCTTTTTTTTTCGCGTAATTTTTTTTCGTTCATACGTGTGCTATGAAATGTCATGTCATGGCGTATGCATAGGCTCCGGAGCGGTTCAATTGCGTTTCCGCTCGATCTTAAACTTTTTTACAGTCTGATCGTCATCAAACTATGTAATGATTTATTAGTCCTCTCTGCGCGAGGGAGAGCGGGAGGAAGTGCGAACGTTTTATTTTTATTTACGTACACTTTTTTTTTATATACTTAGGATTTTTTTTCTTTACTTCGAAACGAAAAAAGCAATTCTCTTCTTTCTTTTTTTTTCGATAGTTTAGACCAGATCGATGTGTGCTTTCCTTTCTTTATAGACTTTGATTTTGTATCATTTTTTTGCTGGAAAAAGTCCCCGATGACTGAAAATACCTTTACGTTTTTTTTTTATTGAAAGCCAGATTTTTTAAACGACGACTCTTTTATTCTTCTCTGTTTTAAAGCACTTTTAATTTTATCCAATTTTTTTTTAATCGCTGTCAAATTAATTCGAATATCTTTCAAATCGTACGAAAAAGTTTCGACTTTTTGTAACAAAAAATCGAGTTTGTTTTAATTATTTCTTATACTGCCTCGGATTATCATTAAAAATTAGTTCTTCTCATCGGCTACTTTTTATTATTCTTGCATCGCACTGTTAATTTTTTATTTTATTTTATCCCTGGTTCTATAAAGAAGGTACAAAAAGTCACATAATCCCTTTAGAGAGAAAGAGAGAGAATGAGGGGGCGTGTGTGTATGTACGCGAAACATACGCATAAGTTGTAAGTTGAAGACAAAGAAAATTAGTCACGGAGACATTTCGAAGCTCGAATAAGCAACAGACAGTTGCGTCTGGTCGGGGATCATCACTTATAGTATTAGTCGCATCGTCAAGAGTCATATTGAACATGATTTTTTTTATATATACGCAACATATCATGATAATCGTTTAATCAAAACGTCTTATTTATTTATTTGTCACCGAGTCTTAGTTTCTTTTTTTGTGCTGTACTTTTTTTTTCCTTTTTTTTCGAGAGAGAAAGAGAGAGAGAGAAAGAAAAAGAGCATCAAACTTCGCGTCGCATGGATATGATTAAACTCTAGAATCGAAATAACGTTAGAAAGGCTATTTCAATTAATTTCACTTCAATTTATAGATTTTATAAGCATTTTAATAATATTTTTACGTGTACATTCGTTTTATTTTTTATGACCAATAAAAAACCCTATCGAGTAATATTTTTTTTACTGTCGTTTAAAAAAAAAAGGGGCTCGTTAATCGGCGCGGCGATTAATGTAATAAACACTGGGCTCATTGTTATTTTGTTTACTTGAATAATTGACCTAGTCTTTCTGATTTTAACATGAACAATTTACGAGAGAAAAAAAGAGATGTACAATAGCGTTGACTGTTTTCCGGCCACACCCTACGCTTCACGTTCATTTAGCATCGGAATAAAAGGAAATTATTCAAATAAGCAGTAATAAAATGTAAATACCAGTATAGAGAGAGAAGAAAATAATAAGCATTGTCGATGAATTGCGAAGATATAAGAGAGAGACTAATCCTCTCTTATACTTTTTTTAGTTATTTTAGTTCTTTTTTAAGTTTGTACATACTATCGCGACAGAATTAATTGATTAACTATGATCTGACGGATGCGTGTTTGTGCGTGTGATTCAAGTATGTGTGAAGTGATTATTATATAGCCGATCGAGAAAAAAAATTGAGTTTTTACATTAAATGAAACGTTACGCAACATCGAGATTTTTTATTGTATATTCGCGTTTGGAAGATTGGAACTTTGATTTTTTTTATTATTGTAAGATATACTTGAAGTATGGTTGACTCGCTTTTTAGACAATTAACGTGCGTTAGCGATTTAAAAAAAAAAGAAAAAAAAGAGACAATTTTGCTCTTTACGTAGCAGTGTTTAACTCTTTTTCTTTTTTTTTTTGTTCTGCATTGCAAAATTTTACAGAAATTGTAGCGCTGTACGTAATCTTAAGAAAATTTAGCTTATCGAAAATAAAAGAAATGTTAAAAAAAAACTTGAATTTTGATCAAATCAGTATTTTTCTCTGAGGTGGAATGAATTACTTTTAAACTTTTCTATCGATGTAGTACAAACTAAATTATTCCTTTAATTTTTATCATCTTGATTCTTAATGCAGTATGACTAGTTATTATATTAACTTTACAATATCACAAATTTTTAACTATAACAATAGATACATTTTAAATAGCATTTTATTTTATTGTAAAGAAATCGATTGCTTGATAAATTTAAAGTTGAATTTGTTTTTCTTTTTGTGACCTTGTTAAAATACTATCTGATTGAAATTCACGTTACTGATAGTCCCAGGCAATCTCTCATTAGTGAATTGAAATTGTTGATTTGACAAAGAATAGTTAAGTAAGTCAATAAAAGGATATAAAATTAACGAATTAATTAAATCAAGGTAGTCTCTATCTAATCGCATAAATTAGAGACGAATTTGTGCAGAGTGGAAACTGTCAAAGTATGAACGGGTGGCACATACAAAAATGTAGACACGGAGAACGCGATGCGTGAATAAACGACAAAAAAAAACACACACACACGCACGGAAATACTTAAATATGTCAGTAGAGATGTAAACGATAACAGGCAGTAACAGTTAAAATGTTAGGACACGCATAAAAAAAAAAGAGGAGCGCTCGATTTTTTAGTCATAGTCGTTAGGATATCACATACTTAGGAGAAAAAGTTAAGGAATTTAAGTAAATAAAAAATAAATAAATAAAGTGCAGCAAAAGAAAATAATACCGGGTAGACGAATGTTCAAAGAGAAAATATAAAGCAAAATTTCTCTTTTTCTTTATCATTTGTATAAAATAAAGAAACACGTGGGAAAGGAAGAAAACTAAAAGCTAAAAGAATATCCAAGGGAAGTAAAAATATAAAATAAAGATAGGACAAGGTAAAAAAGAAAAGGCAAACTTTTTATTGTTCGTAGTTGGAAGATTAGCCAAAAAAGACTGTTAAATAAGACAAATATTACTCTAGAAATTAATTCTTACTACGATTTAACTATTAAAGATATTATCATGTCATTTATAGTAAGAGATCCGTTTTTTGCCTATACAATTTAAAAGATCTAGCGATGGTCTAGGAAAAAGCTATAGCTAATACCATTAAAGCACATATTTCTCTCGATGTTGGCGCGCGATTAATGCGGGAGGCCTTTGTAATCAAAACTACTTTTGTAATGAGGATTAATGCGGATAAAGCGGTTTGATGGAAATGATAAATTTGAAAAAAAAGTCTTTTCTTTTGTATTTTCCAATGGGACGTCCGAGAAACTCGATGAAAGTGAAAACAAGCGATAAATTGTACATTATTGTATTTTATTATTTAGAAAACAAAATTTTGATTATCAACTTTCCATCAGACCATACCCACCTAATTTACCAAGCGGATATAATGTAACACGTCTTAAAGCGAGCGAATATGTATCTGAGCATATTTAAACAAACAAAAGAAAAAAATGAAAAGAATCTGAGTAGGTTTAACGTGTCTACGTTCGAACATGTTTGCACTCGAGTATTATTATTAACAATTAAAAAAAAATGGAAAGCAGGAGAGGAAAGGAGAGGTACGTTAGGTGGTTCCTTGTTAAGCGTTAATATATATTTTTCTTTTTTTTTCCTCTCGAAAGCTCACTGTGACACACGCAATATATAAATATATATTTTTTTTTTAAATCTGTCACGTTCGATTGTGATTCGGCAAAAAGCTCGTGAGGCATTCGTTAACTGTTAGAGCCATCCTGTGCGCGAGTGCCAGCCGGCTATTTCTTAGAATATATTATAAATATATAAATATCTATATAAATGAATATATAATTATTATTTTTTAACTAAGTAACAACTGCACCATAAAAAAACGTATAATATTATAACAATGAATGTCTTGTATATATACAATGTCAACCGGCGAAATAAAAAGTAAAATTAAGGACATAGTACACCGATGACATTTAACTATACTTTAAACTCCTCAAACATAGCAGCTTAATATTTCTCTGTAAATCTATGTAAACGTGCCCCACGATCATAAATAAAAATGAACATACTTTTAACCACTTCTGTCATTATTTTCATTCGCATCATTTTATTTTGAAAAATTAAACGCTAGATTGATTGGTTTTAATACTACAAATGTATTCAAGATCAATATTTACATGTGTGTTAATTATATTTTCAATCATTCATGAAATTCAACAATTTTGGATAACAATTTTTCCTTTTCTTCATTGGTAGCAAAAGTGTAATCAACAGTATTTTTCATTAAATCAATTACATTATTTTTATCCAAATTAAAATATTTCATTGCCAAGATTAATTCCTTAGATAATGTTGTATTAAATACACCTTTATCATCAGTCTGAAAATAAAAATTTATTCAAAAGTGATTATAACAATACTAATCTTTTTCATTAATATTGAATTTAAATGTTATAAATCTTACACATATGCATACTGGGTGCTTCGAGTCATACAAATATTTAAAATGATGTTGATCATAATCCAAAATTGTCCGACATTTAACATTTGATGTTAAACATAATTCTGTAAAATATAATCTTATTTTTGTATATTTTTGAATATTTAATTTTCAGAAAAAATTGTACATACCAACAGGTATCCTTGAATTCAGCAAAGCTGTGTATATTTCTTCCGTTCCTTTTGTATTTGGATGTATGCATGTACCATGGCCAATTCTGTTGGGTTTAAATTTTATAATATCCCTTGTTTCGTTTTCATTTGCTACCTAAAAAATTTAATTTATTTATTATATTCATTAAAAATATTTGAAGGATTTTAATTAAATAAGGGATATAAAACCTCAGCACAGTGAGCTGCTATTTTTAAACCAGCTTCTCTGGCTTGATTAAGTAATTCTATAAACGCACTTCCTCTTGTTGGATCTCCACTTAAATCAATACCAACTATATCTTTGTTCTTTTTGCACATATCGATAGCCAAGTGAATATTTTCTTCTGCTGCTTTAAATCCTTGTTTTCGATTAACTGAGATCAATAATTTTACAATAATGCCTAATTCATCCTTTCGACAATCTCTACAATAAAATTGATTTTATTATTTTATTTTATCAGCTTTATAAATAAATAATTTATTTCATCTTTTTCATACTCAATAGCTTTTAATATGGCTTCTACATATTCTTTTTTGGTCATTCCTTCTTCTGATCTGGGAGAACTTCTTAATTCCAAATAAATAACATTGTCTTCATAAAATTCTTTATCGTATCATACGTTGCAGTATATATAGCCTCTGGAGAAATTGTTACAGAATGAGCAAAGGAAAATCCAATTTCCAAAACCCTAAAAAAATTTGAAATTTTTATATGTTGTATCATAATATGATTTTAATTATATTTGACATATTAAAAAAAAAATTACTCTGATAATGTTTTGCATTTCTCAACATCAAACATATCACTTTTTTCTGTCTCCATAGGAAATTTTAATTTGTATAACTTTCTTAAAGTTTTGCTACTTAATGATCCATTCAAATGTGCATGAAGTTCCTTGAAAAAAAAAATGATATCTTTTATGATTATTGAATTATATACAAACAAGTTTATTTAAAATAAATACTTACAATTTTTGGTAAGTTCTGGCAAAATGTTTCTAAACTTTCATCCATTTCATTAGTGATCATTTTTTAATTGATCAAACTTCTGAAATCAAATTTAGTGAAGTTGTCAATTCCATTACTATATATATAGTTTAACATCTGAAGGTTTTTACAATGCTATGATGACAATATAATAATTTTTATTTCTTAATTAATCAAAATAATATCAAAATGGTTGGACATTAAAAAATAAAGAATTCAAAGACTATTTGCATAAAACTATTAAAAACTATTTATTTAAATATTATACATTTAATAGATGTTATATTTTAAAGAAAATTATTAAGGATCATGGGGAAGTTTAAATCCAACAAGATTAGCAGTTTCTTCAATAGATCTCTCTCCTTTTCCACTATAATAAGTCTGAATTTCATTGTATCTTCTAAGAGAATTTAAATAACAGTGATAATTTTCTGCTAGATTTTTTAACTCTTCTCTATCTTTACAATAAGTTTCGGATGTTTCTTGATGAGCTCGATGTTGTTGCACAACGTACTGCATAAGTAAATTGTCTTTTAATTTTTTCGATGATGAACTTTTACGAATTTCACTAGCTATGCCACGCAATAAGGAGATATTCTTCGACATTTTTTAATGCTACTGTTCAAAAGTTATAATATCAGGATCTATTTCTGTATATGCCAGTTCTGGTTTATTTATCCAGAAGGCTGCTGGGGCCAAAGCTAATTTTTCTTTTGTGAATATGTGCAACGAAGTTCCACTAAATGTATTAGGATATTCAAAATTATTGTTCAATTTAATTTCATTTATGTAAGGCTTCAATGAATATACATAATATGCACTTTTCTTGAATTCTGCATCAACAATGTTGCACTCAAGTTCGGACCAACTGTTACCTAGTAAAATACAATTGTGTATTAACGGTGTCCAATTGCTGTACAAAAAATTATTTAATAGTTGCTTTGAACAATGTGGCATAAACACAAGCGTAGAATGATTTTTTATACTGCGTTTGCCTTCTTCATTAGTCTCTATAACTTGCAAATCCAATTTGTTCAAACATTCAATTTCGTTTTTTGTAAATAATGGATCGTAAATAAATACATTAGAAGAAAAATGTGATTTTATAGATAACAAAGCAGCCAATTGATATTTCGAATTATTGTTGTCAGAAAAGTTGCCAAGACCATAACAAATAATGTCAACAATGCCTTTTGCACTCAAATGTTTCAGTGCTTCTTCAAGTTCGTTAAACAATACTTCGTAATAGGGTGATTGTTTAAATTTCAATGTAGCAGAATTTGTTTTGTCAATGATTTCATTTACAGAATAAGCGTCGTCAGCGATCTTTACAATTTTATCCTTTATCTGATTTTGACGCTTTCGACGATTATTGTACTTAACAAATTTGAATTCATCATGATTCTCATTTAACATACTTGTTCTACAGATTACAATGAATAATTTGACTGTCTACACATTTGCACAATTAAAATTAAAAAATTAAGCTACACATATACCTGCGGAAGAGGTTAGGAAATGCTTGAATTATACTGCAACACTACGATTATAACCATGCGCTATTTAATTTTTTAAGAATATATATATCTTAGTCCAGTGCGCACAAATATCGACTGAGCTGTTCTATTCGAATATTAGCTATAGAATTATAATAATAAAATCTGGGTAAAAATTATATGTTAGATCTTACACACTGAGGGTATATATATCCGCAGTATTGTCTACAATATCAGCCGCTGGCTTATGTATAATATGTCGACGTTTTTTATGCGTGTAATGTGTCTACTATCTAAACATCTAGTGTAAATAGTACATCACTCCCATGATTTACTTATGGAGAGTTGCTCATTTTCTTAAAAGTATAACATTGCAGAAAATATTGTCTAATTAAGTTGACAATTATAAATATTTAGGAATTACTATTGACTATAATCTTAAATGGGATAAACATATAAATAGCATAGTTAAAAAGACAAAATACCTACTTTTTGTTTTTTATAAAATGGCAAAGATTATGCACACCAAAATACTATTAATGTTATACTATGCATTTTTCAATAGCATAATAAATTACGAATAATATTTGCAGAACAGAATTTTAAAAATCATATTTAGAAATAATTTTGTGATAGAAGGTAGACCTATGAATATAGAATAATTATTTATTTACGATTCCCTTTACTATCATTATGATCAATTAAAAATTAAACATCAAAGTAATTGAATAAACACAAGAAATAAGAGTATCCAAATTCCAAAAATTAAAAGGACAGTTAGTAACAAAAACAGTTTAATTATAGCTACAAGAGCATTTAATACCTTCTAATGAATTTAAAAATTTAGATAGTAGCAAAGTCTCGACCAAAAATAAATTGAAATACTGGGTTGTGAGTAACTATTAATGTTTTTGTTCTAAAATTTTATAGAGTTAAAAGTTATAAATTTTATCCTGTTATTGCGTTTAAATTATATCAGGACAGCACTGTATTTTTGGTAACAAAAAGTAAGTTAGTATGTAAGTCTTGTACCAGACCTACACTCAGGTAATCTTTACCTATAGTAGGATACGTTTTTGTATTTTTTTCTGGTTTAAATAAATAAATAAATAAATAAACCTAACACATTCAAATAAATATAAATATATTAAAAATTCGATAATAGTGTAAGACTTAAAGAAAAAAATAAAGTATATTTTTTTTATAAAAAAGTCCAATTTTTTGTAAAAAAAAAACTAAATGTCAATTCGAATAATTATTTTGAATTTTATACATCCAGTAACTTGAAGTCGGTCGCTTAATTTCAAAATGCGATCGTATATCGATATACGAAATGGAAATGCAGAATATACCCCCATCGCTACCCCCACTCCAGGGGGGCGTAGTTTTGTAGGTTAAATCTCTCGCACTCTGCAGTTGTGCCTGCAGCCTAAGCCAAGCGTTGTTGGTACTACTTTTATAACCTATATTCGTTTGGCATTTTACTTCGTCGGCGTATCAAATAATCATTAAGACCGCATTTATTTATTGAATCTTTTTATTTTTCTCTGGACTGACTCAATTAAAACACTGGAATCTGACGGATACTGATCCAATTGAATGGTTTTACAAGGTCATCTGGTAAGAACGTTTTAAATTTCAAATCAACTACATTCGTACATTTTATCGTTAATATCGTTAATATGAACTTTAGCTGCTTTCTTTTCCTGTACGGAAATTTCCAGCGCAGTATCTTTTTTAGTTATTGCAATGCTTGATCAATAATTATTTGTTTTTATCATTTACTCTGATAAGTGTTGAATAAATTTCAAATCATTTTTTTGCAGCAAGATATTTAGTATGTCTGAACAATTTTTGGGATGTACTGTCTCCATAAAGTGCATCGATGACTTGGGCAGCTATCAAGGTCAAATCATTGCATTGAACGACCAAAGCGTCACTCTTGCCAAAGCATTTTGTAATGGCATCCCTCATAACTCTCCTCAAGTTACATTAAGGTAAATTTTTGGATTTATATTTTTAGATGTTTATGTCATTTTATTTAATTGTTAATTAAAATAAATTATTTATAGGGCAAAAGATATATTAAATGTAGATATAGTATCTCTTGAAGATGCTAGCATATCACAGAGAGATGTACAAGCTCGAAGTAAAGTACAAGTTAAAAGGCCAATTGCGAAGAGAGCCGGCAGATCAGTTTCTGAATGTTCTATTCCAATTGTTCAACCACAAGCTGCTCAAGTAATTCCAAATTTGAGAAGAGCACCGATAGAAGCACAACCCTATGCAGAAATCTCCAATTCAAATGGAAAGGCTGGAGTTGGTATGACTTTCAATTAACAAATTACATTTTTATTTCATTTAATTCTAAATTAATCAAAAGCTATTTCAATGAAATTTCTATTGCTTTTTTTAATCTGAAAAGGTCAAGCTAGGATGACCAGGAAAAAGCTGAAAGAAAGAGATGAAGAGGCTTTTGGTACACCTATTGATCAATCCCTAAATCAGGACTTTGATTTTGAAAAAAATTTAGCTTTATTTAATAAAGAGGTTGGTTACCAATGATTAATTAAAATATATTACGAGATAAAGAAATAATTTTGATTGAATGTATTCTAGGCTGTACGGCAAGAAATTAACTCTAAAAAGCCTGATATAATTCAGCAATCTCAAAATAGGGCAAATAAAGCTCGATATAGGCATGATGAAAATATAATAGAATCTGAACCAACAGCCTTTAGACAAATTGCTGTGCCTAGTACAGGAACAAAAGAATACGTGACAGACGATGGTTTAATAATTCCCAGTATTACACTAGAACTTCAAAGGCAATTAATTGGAGCTGCAGATCGTCTTGGAATTAGTTGGGAAAGAAGGGTAAGTAATAATATTTAATTACATTATTATATAATGATTAAATAATTTGAAATTTGTTAAAACTTATATTTAAAATATTTATTATTTATTAGGTGGAACTTTTGGGAAGAGCAGGTACTGAAATAATTTTACAGCTTCTTGGTGGAGCTCACAGACTTAACCCTAACAATGCTCACCAATGGCCCACAATTGTAGCATTATGTGGTCCTCATAGATCTGGTGCATCAGGAATTAATTGTGCTAGGCAACTGTCAAGCCATGGTGTAAAAACTACTGTTTATGTAGAGAGTTCAGACGATGTATCTCTGCTTCAAGAACTAACTCTCTACAAGTTGACAGGCCATAAAGTTGAAACCGAGGTGAAAAAATTACCACCTGTTGCAGATCTCATTATTGTAGCTTTGTATGAAGAGAAATCCCCTCGTACTATTACTGCTGCTGCTAAATGGGCAAATAATAATCGAGCCTCAGTATTGGCTATTGAACCACCTTCTACTGGTACACCAGGCATTGCTAGCAAATACAGTCTCGTGTCTGGTTTACCTCTAGCTCATTGTGCTGAAAATGGTAGACTTTATCTTTGCAATTTAGCTCTGCCCAATAAAGTCTTTACTGATGTGGGTATCAGTTATCGGTCACCTTTTGGACCCAAGTTTGTCATACCTCTGCATCTTAACAGTTCCTAGCAATTTTATGAACAGTAAAATCACTAAACTAAGATTATGGAGTGAATTCGTTGACAAAAGTTATCTTTTACTTAAGTAAATCAAGGTATGATGAACATATATAAATAAACTTCTGTGCAGCTGCAAGGAGGACAATCCTGGTTTCTGGGTGGTATATCATGCTGTATGAAATTCGAGGAAACAAACAGGGATGCATATAATTGCTATGAATTCTTGTGTAAACTCAAATAGTGGCTGATAAAATTGCATTGTGTCGAGAAGTTGTTCAATGCTTCAATGATTTATTTGTTAAACACAATGTTTCCCTGAATAGAATGAATCATTTATAATCAATTACCTGTAAACATCGATTTCGGTTTAGAAAAAAGGAGTTAAAAATGAAATTAATTTATCAAATGAACTAATTAATAATGAACAGTAACTTTTTTATTCAAATGAGGTTTTTAATTTGATCATGTAATATTTATAAAACTTGTAAGATTTAATTTTTATTAAATAAATAAAAATTTTATTGTAATAACATATTTTTGAAACAAAATAAAATTATAATCTTTTTTCAATAGCATCTTCTAACCAGGGTCTATTAGTTATATTTAAAAGAATATTTGATATTTGTAATTCGCGTTATAAAGCCATAGGAAGTTGTGATGATTAAAATATACTTTACATGTAGATAGAAATTGTATTCATTTTTTACAACAAGCAAGTATAATTTTATAATATTTTAGATGTTAGAATTTATTAAAACAAAAAATGTTAGAAATTATTAAAATAGATAAACTCATCAACTTGCATTAGAAACTGAGATTCCTTCTTTTTTTATTGTAAACAAAGTTTTATATTGTTTTTTGAGTAAATCAATGTCAATTTTAAGCGCACTATAATTTATTTATACTTTATGTAAGATAATGAAGGACATTATCATATCGGAATGGATTATGTATACAAACTTACTTTCAATTGATTAAATCTAAAACCATTGTACAACCTAAATTTTGATTCATTTATTAATTAAATTATATAGTCATTCATAAATAGGAAAACTAATTTATTAATTTAGAAGTAATATACACAGAGAGCTACATATTTATTATTTTACTTAAATATAACTAGAGAAGCTAAAAATTTACTTTAATCTAATTTTAGTTTGTGCAACTTTTATAAGTACTTGTTCTTCAGACATAAAGACATTTTTCAGTTATCTATCTCTGCATAATTCGACTGACAACGACATTCTCTCTTTTTTGTCAATATGTTGATAAGCCGTCTTCTTTCACCATGTGAGGTATATGCGCTTTATCTCGCACTTTGCAGAGCTTATAGTACGCGTTATCAAATCGTGATTTAAAGCTGCTTCTTATCTTTTATCGCGAAGTAGTTGAATTTTATTTTATTCCGTATGCTCGGAGAGTAAAATGACATCGATTTCCGCTAAAGAAACTTAGCAAGTGCGACGCATTTTAACTTCAAACGAAATTCACCTGCAGTTTACGACTGCGTTTCTGCCTCTTTCGTCAAAACAAAAAGCAGTAAAGTGTAAAAATCTAAGTTGCTTGTTGAAAGTGTTTCTTTTATACTCAGTGACTATACAAGTGACTCATCTTGTACTGTTGCAAGTGGCATACTTACTGTTCATCGTACTAAGAACTATTATTTTGCATTAATTCTTTTTATTCTGTAAAATTTTGTGATTTATTTTATGTGCGTTAAATGTTACCGAGTGACAAACAGATAATAAGCAACATAAGAGTCAAGTAGAGTAATGAACTCCTTACTGTCTCCATATGGGTAAGGAGGAAAAGTTGAGAAGCTAATTTGTAACTTGAAATTTTGCTGTAGCATATTTGAAGAAAATATTACTTTTTTAAAGTTTTTAAACGAATAATTTTTTATTATGTAAAAATTTATAAAATTCTTCTAAACTTTAAAGATAAATATTTTATTAATTTTTAAGTAAAATAGGTGTTATATTCCTATAGTGACGGACTTTAAGAATACCATGCCAGGTACCTTAACATATCCAATGTATGCATGTGCGGAACCAACTCAACCCAGGCGAAGAGCTCACTCGTGGACTCAGCATCATCGAGTAAACCTTCCTAATACTAATGTCAGACCAAGTCGAGTGTCTCTGGCTCATCCTCCTACAGTAAGGAAATTTATTTTCTTTAACTAAAACAGTCTGTTTCAAGTCATTAAAATATAATTATTTATCTGTACCGATACTAATTAAAACCATTAGATTTACATTAACAGAAAGTAGAAATATTGATATCTTAATAATATTACTGATATTTTATCACTACATTGTAAACAGTGTATTACAAAGCGTCCTAAAAAATTAAAACCATTTTTTTTTAATCAACAAAACGTTTTATAAACAAATATAAAATTTCGTGCTTAAAAAATGTAACTACATTCCAGATAGAGCATTAGGCAATAAAAAAAAGTCGCAACATAATGAAGAAAAAATCAATATGTAAATTACATTGGCATTGAAAATAATTGTAGTACAGTCGAGAGTCAACAATATATAGTCCGATTTGCGTTCTCGTCGAAATTATTCGTTCATTCCTTTTTAAACGTGCGACAGTGTTGCCATGAAAAGTTAAACTTTTGGCGGGGAAGTTGGAAATAGTAAAAGTATAGTGAATTAAATACTTCGATTTTTTGCAAGTTCTTAAAAGTAACGTAACACAAGTGTAATAAATCAATAAATAATAATAAATTACTACTTCAATATTTTAATTTAAGAATTGAAACGAAAAAAGAAGAGATACCTTGCCATTCGATTATTCCATACTGTTAACGTATAAACAATTAGTGCAATTCTGAAAGTTTAAACATTAATAAATGTAAATTAAAATTATTTAAAAAAGTCAAGTTAACAGTTATCAATGTCCTAACCTTAAATTTACGCTTAAAACTGCAAAGATACAGTACAGTACTAAAGAAAGTAACGAATTGGGTGCAGGTGCAGCGAATATAAAAAAAAGAGGCGCACAAGTGCTCGTCGATTAAGCCAAAGGTGTACGTGCGTCGTAATATACAAGACACTTGGATTATTGTGTATAAATCGGAAGTTTTTTTTAAAGCGCTGGCAACGCTGAATCACAATATATAAAAAGGGGGAAAGGTAGCCATCTTTAAAACGGACAACATGTCACATCCGTCTCTCTAGTCTCTCATGATATTCCGTGACGTAGTGGGGTTAAGACAAAATAGGTTTCTCGATGGTGCCCGAGAATTTGCAACTGTGAATCCTGTTGTTAAATTTCCGGAGCCGGGGGAGCGAAGGCGTCGAGAGTGAAAATAAAGGCAGTAGCGCCCGGGGGCATTCAAGCGACGAAACTCGCACGCGCACGTCTCGTTAATGGCAGAAGAAAATGTGTACGGTTATAATCCGACAGTCGGCGCCGACGGGAACGACGTACGTAAAATTTTTTGACAGCTCGACTGCACTTTTGCAGGTTGGATCTTGGCTCGCGGGACGAAGCCGCTCCGCCTCGAGCAGCCTGCTTCTCCTCTCACTGTTTTGTTTCAGCTCATGTTTGTACTTAACGCGATTTCCAATCTTGAGTTTGCAATATTAGGAATTTTACCGAGCAATTAAGCGAATCCTCCGTGTCGTTATTTTCGCCTTCTTGGGATTTAGGGATATTAAGTTTACGAGTCTTATTTGCATTAACAAACTCCTGTTTTGTTTACTAAATTTGTTATGGATTTTCAAAGTTCTTGTTCCATTGATTTCTTTTACTCGATGATCTTTACCAAAACTTAGTAGAGTTAGCTCATTTTTCATTACTCTGCAGATGACTAATCAAGCGAGCATTAATGAAAATTATTTCACCGCTAATATACTGTACGTCTTTATTAACTAACTTTCTTTATTAATTATTTTATCAAGGAATTAACAAAATAGATATTTTTCTTTACCTACTTTTCAACTATAATAATTAAGCTGAAATTGTTTATTTAAGCTATTGTTTATTATGAGATTCATTATTCATGTAAAGAATATCTAGTAATTTCTACTTTCTGTCAGAAATGGATTCTGTAATATAATTTTATTTTGAACAACATATTCCTACAAAAAAATTTAATAGAATAAAATGATTAATTTTTATTTTAGAGAGAAGCTACAAGCAGGCTGAGATTGAGGGTTCAAGCAGGACATAATTTAGCAAGAAAGGATATTTTTGGAGCAAGTGATCCTTACGTTCGAATAGAATTAAATACAATCAATGGAAGTGAGACTGTGGATGCTGTACTTACAAAGACGAAAAAGAAAACCCTAAATCCAAAATGGGGAGAAGAATTTATTTTCAGAGTTAGTTTTTGTATATATTAATTATGAATGTACAATTCAGCTTTTATAGAAAATCACGTAATTGAAATTGGTATTTTTTGTCCCAGGTAAAACCACTTGAGCACAAATTAGTGCTACAAGTATTTGATGAAAATAGATTAACGAGAGATGACTTTCTTGGAATGGTAGAACTCAGTTTAAATAACTTGCCAAAAGAACAAGAAGGTCGAATTATTCTCAATAAACAGTATATTCTTCGTCCTCGGAAGTATGTTAAATATTCAGATATAATCAACAATTAAATAGCTATTTATTATCATATTAATTTGTTTCATTTCGAAAGAAGTATTTAAAAAACTATTTAGATATCTATATTATCTTTTTGTCAAATAATAATATGCTTTTTGTTAAATTAAAATTAAATTCCTGAAAATATTTTAACATAGAATTATACTATAACGGATTTATTTCATAAATAATTTTAAATACTTGTGTTTAATTATTGCAGTACAAATCAGAGATCAAAGGTTAAAGGTACTTTAGAAATATATCATGCATATATATCAGATTCAAATGGTGCCATTGATACTGGGGATGGTGATACAACATCTGATTCTGGTGGATGGGAACTTTTAGATCAACCTACACCAAATTCAAATCTTACACCTGAAGAACAGCTTGCCGAAGTAAATTTTGTCCTTTTTTTATTTACAATAAATATATTAAATAATTGCAATGTTGCATTTATATTTAGGTATCATCAATTGGTCCTCTACCTCCTGGGTGGGAAGAAAGACAAGATGCTAATGGAAGAACGTATTATGTGAATCATATAGCTCGTTTTACACAATGGGATCGGCCAACAGCAACGTAAGTTACATTTTTAACTACCTTATTACATATGCATTCATGAGTCAAATATTTATTTCTTATTTACTAGGAGTACTGCACCTGCAGGAGGTGTTACTCAAGAACAACGAAACTTGGATACAGCAGCAACTGAATTTCAGAGACGATTTCATATTAGTGTAGATGATGCAGAAAGTAGGCAGAGGACTTCTGGTATCAGCATTACGCCGGTAAGAAAAACATTTGAATTAAATTATCATACTCATTTATACTTAATACTGTAGATTTAAAATAGCACATTAACTGATCATTGTTCTATTTATTTGATGTAAAATATTAATCCAAACTTTAACTGCATATATTTCATTCTTTCCATATAAGTTCATGTAACATTTCCTATGAAGTAATGAAAGCATAAAATTTTATTTAAAAATTCCTTAAAAAGAGAAAAAGAATTCTGGAATTTACAATTAGTATACATTAAATAAAAAGCATGCAATATGTAGTATCTTGTGCATGTTTTGTGTATATAAGGATGATGAATTGTCACCGGAAGTGGATGAAAGTGAGGGTGGGAATCGAAGGGAAAGGGTAAATGATAATACATCAGCAAGCTATGGAGTCAGTGGCGATAGGAACCGGGCTGATCATAACAATCAGGTACAGGATATGTTTTGAAACTTTTAGGAAAACTTTTGCATTTTTTTTGTTAGAAAATCTTAAAATATTAGTAGTTTTTGTTCAAATAAATAAACTGTTGCTCCCTAAATTTGCATGCATCAAAAAGTTGTCATTGTTTTCAAAACTTGTATTAAAATACAAAAAAGGATTGCTTCTATATTTAAGTTCATTATTTCATATATTATTTATTTTATAGTTAGTAATTTTTTTTTTTGTTTTATTTATAGAATGATGACAGTGTAGATAGTCCAGCTGGTTCTCGAAGATCATCTGAGCAGGTAATGTTAATTTTAATTATGTTTACGATGATTATTCTTTTATTTAAATGTATTATTTCAAAGAGTATTAGATTAAAATTAATGAAAATTGATGTTTCTTCAAGATGATTCCACCAGAAAGTCCAAAACCATTAAATGGCGAAGGTTTACCACCAGGCTGGACAATGCAGCTGGCTCCTAATGGCCGAATGTTCTTTATTGATCACAATGAACGTGCAACGACGTGGGTAGACCCTAGAACAGGAAGACCAAGCTCAATACCCTGGCATAATGTACCATCAGCCACACCTAGAAGTGATATTGATCAACTGGGACCTCTGCCAGAAGGCTGGGAAGAGAGGGTTCATACTGATGGAAGGATCTTTTTCATAGATCACAGTAAGATATTTTTTTCTTGCAATATAAATTAAAAATAATAAATTTTTATTCAAATGGCTTATATAATTACATTTATACTTATTTTCATAGATACACGGACTACTCAATGGGAAGATCCACGAATGTCAAATCCTCAAATAGCTGGTCCGGTATGTTCATAACAATAATTAGCTAAATGCAATGTTAACATAACTACTGATTTAATAATTTATTTAAATAAATAAAATCATTTTCAGGCGGTTCCATACTCTAGAGACTATAAACGAAAATATGAATATCTAAAATCACAATTAAGAAAACCAGTAAGCACAATATATTTTTTGATCTTTGCATTATTTACCTCTATTATTAAAACTATAATAATTTTTTCAGAATAATGTTCCAAATAAATTTGAAATCAAAGTAGGCAGAAATAATATTTTGGAAGACTCTTACCGTATCATTAGCTCTGTAAATAGGGTTGAAATACTTAAGACGAAATTGTGGGTAGAGTTTGAGGGAGAAGTTGGTCTCGATTACGGCGGTCTGGCACGTGAATGGTTCTTTTTACTATCGAAGGAGATGTTCAATCCTTATTATGGTTTATTTGAGTATTCTGCCATGTATGTTAAATCATTTAATAAATTAAATATGAAAATTAAAAACATTGATAAAAACAATTTTTGTTTTCCAGGGATAACTACACTTTGCAAATTAATCCATTTTCGGGATTGTGCAATGAAGAGCATTTAAACTATTTCAAGTTCATTGGTCGCGTCGCGGGTATGGCTGTGTATCATGGAAAACTCTTAGATGGTAAGATTTTCAGTTAATACTACGTAGTATTAAGAATGGATTAACGAAAAAAGAAGTATAAATTTTGAAATCTAAAAAAATTTCAGCCTTTTTCATCCGGCCATTTTATAAAATGATGTTGAGCAAGACCATCGATTTAAAAGACATGGAAAGCGTTGACTCTGAATATTACAATTCCCTTCTCTGGATAAAAGAAAATGATCCAAGTGAATTGGAGCTAACATTTTGTGTAGATGAAGAGTCCTTTGGGCATACATCACAGCGCGAACTGAAGCCTAATGGTGCAAATGTACCTGTGACCAATGAAAACAAAGATGAGTATATAAGTTTAGTGATACAGTGGCGCTTTGTATCGCGCGTTCAAGAACAGATGAATGCTTTCCTCGATGGATTCAATGCACTCGTACCTCTTACTCTCGTTAAAATTTTTGACGAAAATGAACTTGAGCTCCTTATGTGTGGAATTCAACACATTGACGTCAAAGACTGGAAGCAAAATACCCTTTACAAAGGAGACTATCACGCAAACCACATAACAGTACAATGGTTTTGGAGGGTGGTCTTGTCATTCAACAACGAAATGCGTGCAAGGCTACTGCAATTCGTCACTGGAACATCTAGGGTACCAATGAATGGGTTCAAGGAACTTTATGGTAGCAACGGTCCTCAATTATTTACTATAGAAAAGTGGGGGACGCCTGACAACTATCCCAGAGCTCATACTTGGTTTGTCTTTTATTTGTTTAAATTTCACTTTTAAAATTTTAACAGATTATTCAGCTAATATGTAGTATTTACATATTAAGAAATTAAGTTAATTTTTCTTTTAATTTTTCAGCTTTAATCGCATCGATTTACCACCTTACGAAAGCTATCAACAACTCAGGGATAAATTGATTAAAGCAATTGAAGGTTCACAAGGATTTGCAGGGGTAGATTAGCGCGAGATTCCTTTTTTCATGATGATACCTGTAATATAATGTATATATGTATACGTATATGCATACTAGATGCTACTTTTTTCTCCACTACATAATATTACTTCTACTTCCTAAGGGATAGATTTAATTGGTAATGTTGATTTCATAATTGACAAATGAAGAGGGAGAAATTCGCAAGTGAAAATTATTTTGTAAGCGATAGTCGTAGTATTATAATGAGAGATGAAGGAAAGGAAAATTACGAGTAATTGACGGTTCAATTCGATGAACGTTAAAAGAAATTTCCGATTCTTTTATGATTTTTAAGTGCATTTACACGTAAAGACTCGCAAAATGCGACGAGGGCGGAAATTCTCGACGATTTGCTATTATGAAGAACCTCAATAATTGAATTAGTACATTTGATAAATACAATTTTGCTCGTGGGTCTGGGAACATGCGAGACGATTGATAAAATTTAAAGTAATATAAAAAAAGATTAATGTAAGTCGAAAGATGGACAACATGCATATACGAAGAAAACAAAATTTCAAAGTGATATATTGTTTGATATTGAACATAAAAGCTACTGATAAAAAGTGCTTGGTAGATTTACTAATCCAATTATATAAATTGTACATATGTTTGTAACATGAATGAAATTTCTCTAGTTGACTATGATATTCCATTTATTGAGTATTGTTTTGTTTTTTTTTCTCGACGTGTTTAATGCGTCTTGCGGAATTTAGTTATTATTTTATTAATATTATAAAGAAACAACGACAAAAATACAAGCTAAAGAATATGTTCATAGAGTTTATGCTTGTAACGCAATGCTGCATCTTAAAAATGAAAATAAGCTCACGTAGATTTATAATATATTTATTAAGACGCTAAATTTTGGCCTATTTTGTAAAATTGATTGAACCTTCTTAAAAAAAAATCATTGAACTTTGATATATTATGCCTTCATTTAAAGGATATTACTTTTAATCGTTGTTTTTCACATTGCAAATTAGATTGCTACTTATGTAGATGTATATGATTGTGAATAATTTTGCTTTCTAATTAACTTTTCGTAATTGTATATGCATGTTTTATGAATTATTAATTATTATGTAACAATAATGTCAATCAATTGCAGTTGGACACAGCTCAACTGCAAATTAAAATGATCATAATAATAATGTTAACGTTCGGAGGTGAATTTTTTAAAAATGCATTATTTACACTTTTACATTTCTTAGAAACCTAAAAGTGTAACTAAAACTTTTGATTGTGCAATTTATATGAAAGATATCCTACTTTGATTATGAGCTAATGACCACTATGTTTTAATATTAAACAAAATTTCTATTTAATACTTATTAGAATTCAAAATTTATGAATAAATCGATATTATACCTACCTTAAGGTTTTAACATTTTTTTTATTTTTAAAGTTAAAGCTTTAAAAAAGAATAAATAATAATAATTCTAATATAAATTCTATGCTAAAAGCAATGAAAATATTTTAATATCTCGTTTATTTTTTGTAAGCATTCTATAGATGTAATATTTACTTTGAACTTTTATGTAGACAGATATATAATACCAAAAGAAAAAGGTTGGAAGAATTTCCCCTTTGAAGTATAAAGTAATGCAATATATATTCTCTATTATACACATCTGTATACTTTTTCGATGATTTTATATAGTCTCAAAATATTCTTATACTTACATTATTGTGATGCGAGGCTATTGTTCACACTTAGGATGTCTGTTTAAGCCTGTCAATGTAATAACTAAATCATTTCTCTTACAATGTAATCTTTTTTCACCTTTTTTTTTAATTATTACACTTTATTCCTAAATTGTTTTAATGCTTTATTAATACTTTCTTTTCCTTTTTTTTCACGAATTGTGAAAATAATTTTAAATTTATTTTCTTATTAAATTCATTATTTGAAAAATATATAGGAAAACAGATAAATATTTTGACAGAAATTAGTTCTCTAAAACAATACTGTAAATGTATTATTATATTTTAATAATTATTTTCTTACCAACTTGTCACAACCAGTGTTAATTTTGACCTATTCAAAGGAGACCCATACAAGAAACGGTCTCTAAGTTATTTATTAAAGTATTGTAAACAATTTTTAAATGTTTTAAACATGACTTTTTGCATTGGACTTTTAAAACGAACTTTTTCACAAGGGGTTTCTTTTTTTTATAACATTTTTAAAAAAATTAGTGTCGAAGTGTCAAAATTGGCACGTGTTGACGAGTGCATTGTAGCATTATAAAGAATAATTACACAGCCACATATGTGTGTGTGCGTACGCGTGGGTTTATGTATGTGTGCGAACGAGAGATATTAGTTTTATTTTTCACTATTCAATGTACTTGAACAATATTTTCATTTATTTCGAAGCAAATGGTAAACCTGCTTGTAACGTGTTCAAATGTTATGTTTGTTTTTGGATAAAAATCGACAATCGGCTGAAAAATAAGCTGACTTATTAACAAAAATTTGAATAATAAACAAAAAGATTTTTTTTAAAGATTGTGCCTTCTTTTAAGTTGACCGATGATACATACTTAACATTCATTGAAGGATATGAGTTGCGATTGATATTTTGAAAAAATAAATTTTCTAGATTTTAATAAACACACTTAATTGGAAAAAATAAATAAATGAAAATATTTTGCATACGATAAAGACGCTTGATAAATATTGTATAATAAAAAAAATGTATGTTAATCAGGGAAAACGATGTAAGAAAAAAAGGTTACGATCAGTTGCGTTATTATAAGTGCATCTATAAAAAAAGGAAAAGGGTACTAGCGAAAAATCTAGTGCTTACGAGCCAGTTAATATGAAAGCCGAGAGCCTGACGGCCGTTAAATGATAAAGTATATAATCGCTTGAGTGCAGGCGCGTAGGGCCAGCGATTAGAATGATATACAGCGAAAAAAATTAATAAGTACTCAATGTAAATATTGTAAAAGCGAAAAGTCTATCTATATCTATAATGTTGCGAAACTCTACAATGGTAAAAAAAAATATTGCAAATGTCAAGTAAAATCTACGTTTTAAGGTAAAAAAATTGATGATTGTTTTTATGCGATTCATAAAGTTAAATAATTGTATATTTCATAAGTTTATTTCTCAGTGTATCTTTTAATAAATTTGGCATTTAGTTAATAATTCGTCGTGGTATTTATTTCAATGTAAACTTAGTTCATTTTAAATTAAATATTGGGGATAAAATTAAACATAAAATTGTGCATCAATCTATCCCACCTGATATCATAAAAATTTATTTTTTATACAATTCAGAAAAAGTATCCTATAGTATCAATAAAATTCCTGATCTGGAGTTCTGGTAGTCTCTTAGCCAGTTCATTAAACATAAGTTAAGCGTCCTTAAAAAAAAGGTTAAACACGACACAGAGCCACTCTTTGCTATATATATTTAAGCATTTTCGTAAGTATCTTTAGACACGAGAGTCTACAATCAGTCAAGGCCATAAGCAAGTACTCAGTTGCTTCGACCACGTACATGATGGAATACTTATAGTTGTGACTCGCTTGTACATTGGTGGCAAGCCCATGCTGCCAGTTTCACTGGAACTTTACAGGAAATATATATATATATATATATATCTCGTGTACCACCTGCGCGCCGTCAAAGAGCTGAAAATGATTTTAACTTACAAATTTAATTAGCGCCGCATGTAGAATAAATAGAAAGTATTAAATAAATTAATTAAAGTAATAACAAAGTAACAAATATGAAAAATAAAATCAGAAAATTTTGTCATAAAAACATTAGATATTGCAATTTTTAGCTAAAATTATTTAACTTATATATTTTTAAATTCCTGGTAAAACATACTTTCGTGTATAAGTGTTAAAAGCTTTTTAAAAATACTGAAAAGTATACTGAAAAATAAACTACATTCCGGATTTTTCATGAAAAATTCCATTCAGTCCGTTAGATAGAATGTTAAAAAATACTAGACACGCATTTTTTCTTTTTCCCTTTTAAAGTTTATTAAGAAAAAAAAAATATAGCGACAGTGACGTAACCACAGCGCAGTACATCCACATTGTACACAAGTGTCACGTTACTGAAATTTCCAAAGCGCGCTATCTTTACTAGCAATCAATAAAGGAATCCGATGCACAGTTTTCATCATGATTATTCGGATATTGCATCGAATGTTGATTTGCAAACAATTATGTTTTCAACAAAATACTATGATGGATTATTGGTATATAAAATTCTATATAATTTTGTCAAACGTGATGAATTGAAACAATTGTTTTTGCATAAACTTCTATTTAGAATATTGGGATTCACAGGCTAATAGTAGAATAAAACTGTCATTCTAATTTTCGTTTTTATTCTACCTTTAATAGAGTGAAAAGTTTCTGTTTTCAGCCTTTTTATCTCATAATTTAACATCTATTAACTTGATTGACCGGTTTAAACCCACTTTGCGGCCATTCACTTATAATTTTTAGTAGTTAGAATAATTAGTTTTAAGTTACTTTAATAATTTTCTTTTTTTTTTCAAATTATTGTTAAGGACTACTTAGTCCGTTGAATTGTTATTGAATAAATAATCATTCAATTAAAAATAGAAAAAAATATACTTGTCGATTATCTTTTCTTATTCTATCAGACGGATAGAGTGAAATCTAAAAGAATTGTTCATAAAATAACCAATTGAACTAAAATTATTTTTTAAGCTTACTTCGATTTAAAATGTTTATTTTGGTTTATATAAAAAGTCTTAAAAATATTCGAAACTCTTCTCTTGTAATCTTATTTCTGTCTACTAAAAATTCAATACGTATATATTTATTTTTTTGAAGTTAAAGAAACATAACAGATTTTTTAAGTTAAAATTTTATGTTAAAAATAATAGAGTTTATAATTTTTAAGTTAAAAACAAATAATCGATTAATTCTAATGAATTTTAGGTAAAAATCATAAGCTCCAGATATAATTATTTATAAATTTGCGTTAATAAATTTATGTTATATAAAATTTACGTTAAACCCAATGGAACCGTAATTATTTTTTAAGCTTACTTTGATTTCTAATGTTTATTTTTACTTTAATGTTTTACTAAAAATTCAATACGTAAATATTTATTTTTTGAAGTTAAAGAAACATAGCAGAGTTTTTAAGTTAAATTTTTATGTTAAAAATAATAGAGATTATAATTTTTAAGTTAAAAACAAATAATCGATTAATTCTAATGAATTTTAAGTAAAAATCATAAGCGCCAGACATAATAATTTATATAGTTTATAAATTATAATTTACATTAATAAATATTTATGTTATATAAAATTTACGTTAATAATATTATGTTATATAAAGTATACATTAATAAATATGTTATATAAAATTTACGTTAAACATTTATAGTAGAATAACAATATCGGGAAATTATTGAAACTACAATGAGCGAAGAGCAGAGAACCGCTGTAAATTAGAAAGGCAGCGGAAAGCTGCGCATTCGTAATACAAAGCGGGGAGTAAGTTTGTGCGCGAACAAGGAGATGCCGCCAGCGGCGAGTGCATTCACGCCGAGGGCGCAGTGGCGCACTGATGCCGCGTCGCGGCCGCTGCACTCCCATAGTCCCATCCACTCGCTGCATCTGCGAAGTGCACCGAGGCGCTCGTGGGACTCTCGCGCGAGTCGCTCGCGAGTGTCGCTTAGCCGTAACCCGAGGCACCGCAGGAGGCGCACCACCACACGCGCACCCGAGCCCAATAAAGCGGCCCGCGCTTCTCGGAGCCTGCGCCTCGAGTCGAGTCCCCGTGCCACGCACCAGGAGGCGATCCGGCCAGGATAAGAGCCTCGCGGGAGTGGACAAGCAGCTGAGTCGAGGCGAGGACGCGGTGTGGTTATCCGGCCAGCCATAACGGGGGTTATCGCCTTCATTGATCCGGCGGCGGCTCTTCTTCGCGTGCCTCTGTGTGTGTCCGTCGTTGGGGTTGCGTCCGAGGGGTGCGGGATTGTGCGAACGTCGAGGTGTGACCTGGTGAGCGGCTCTCCGCGGATTTTCTTCGCCGAGTGTCATGCTCGAGCGCCCCCGCCTGTGCCCTGCGGATCATCCTGGAGCAAGGAGTTCGCTGCATTGTGGTTAGTACGTATTCCTTGCTTTCTTTGTCAATTACTCTCGAAATCTGAAAATGTGAATAGAGTGACGTTTAATAAGTGAAGAGTCGTTCGCATGCTGAATGTGTGAATTTTTCACATAAAATATCTCACTATTCACATTTTCTATGCGAAATTCACATTTTTACGTTCAGAGAGTAAACATTGGATTGCTTTTAGCGCCGCGTTCGTTTTTTCTTCTACTTCGGGCCGAGTTTCTTTATTTTCTGTGCTTCGTAGTGCGCGCAAATGCTTGTTTGTGTGCGTATACGCCGAAAAAGTTTGGTTAATTTTAAGCAAGCGATTTACTTCGATAGTACTTATTAAATATTTCTTAGAATCGAGTAATGATTTCATTAAAACTAAGTGAATTTATCTGTTTGTAAATAAGTTCAGTGGTTTCAAAAAAATTATTTTTTGGCTCAATGAATTATTTATAATAATATACAATTACACACGAGTTTCTTTATTTTCTGTGCTTGATAATACGCGCGTATGCTTGTTTGTGTGTGTATACGCCGAAAATTTTTTGTTAATTTTAAGGAAGGGATTTACTTGTACTTATTAATGATTTCATTAAAACTAAGTGAATTTGTTTGTTTGTAAATAAGTTCTACTTCGATAGTACTTATTAAATATTTCTTAGAGTCGAGTAATGATTTCATTAAAACTAAGTGAATTTATCTGTTTGTAAATAAGTTCAGTGGTTTCAAAAAAATTATTTTTTGGCTCAATGAATTATTTAATAATGTACTATTGAAATAGATGTTTGCTTAAAATTGCCAATTTTTTCTCTCAGTGTACGTGTGGCTGACGCCGCGCCGCTTTCGAGGAAACGACTCCAGTTGACCCCGCCGTAGGGGTGGAAATTTCTTTATGAGCGCGTCCAGGGTTTACTCGCTTGTGCTTTCTTTAGCGCTGCTTTATTTTTATACATTCATTTGGGTAAAAATAAATTTATAAGTAATTTGTGATTATACTGTTATGTTGTTGTTATTTTCGCAATATCAACAGAAAAGTAGCGGGATCCTAGTTTTCTTTTAAATATTGTTTGATTGCCTGTGTTTGTAAACACATTAATGGCTCGAAACTTTAAAGATACCTTTAATCTCTTTAAATATCGAGAGTTATATACATAGATGTATACGTAAAAGTGTTGGTAATCCAGCTTTGTTTACATTTATTTAAAGCGTTTCATTTTCTTTGTAAAGTATTTTCAGGATTAATTACACCGTTAAGTAATGCGAATAAGGGCGTTAAATAATTCGCTAGACAATGCAATTAATTGCATTAAATAGTAATTATTTATTTAAGAATTAATTATTCTGTTGTATTACATATTTTTGTAAGTACTTTTAGTTCGTTTATAATAACAATAAGGAATATAATAAGGTGAATTATAATTATCTTCGATATTAAAGTGACGCATTCATCAATTCAGAAAGTCTAAAAGAAACTGTATGTAGTTTCGAATGATTTTTGTATTTCCTCACTTTATAAAAAATGTGAATATACTTTCTGAACTCTCGTAGCTTTTTTTATTTTTTATATTTTTTTTTTGACGAGTACGCATATTAGTACAGCAGGCGCACGAAATAATTCCATGTTTATTATGCATATAAATTTAACTTAAAAAACACTGTCCGCAGCAGCGCACCTTCCGTATACGTATATACATATGTGTGTGTGTATATATATGTACATATACACACCATACGTTTATTCCGCGTGGTCCTATATGGCAATTTGCTCCGCATCGCAGGGATTTTCATAAAAATTTAATAAAGCCAATTTAATTTCTGGTAATTTTTTCGTTGTAAAAAAAAATTGAAGGCTCAGCACCTCCTTTCTTTGGCATGCAAGCGAATGGTCGCAGCGGCAGAGGCCGACTGGTCGACAGGCAGACCTCCGCGCGTGTATCGGAAAATTCAAGCAATAAGGAGAGAAAGAGCGAGAGGGTTCATTTACCTCTCGCCAGCTCTCGCGCCGATAACAATGTACGTCTGCTATTCATTTCTTTTTTTTTTTTTTTACTTTACTTTCTGTCTCGCTTTCTCGGCAGTACTCGCTTCGCAATCCACCATTCGGCACTTTTCTCTTTCTCTTTCTCCCTTTTCTTATATTCTCGTCTGCTCGCGCGTTTCTTCTCCTTCTCGTGACATTTTCTTCAGGCGCGTCGCGCGACTGCACCGACGGGCAATTCAATGGAGCTATTTAAATTTTTGTTAAATTGCGAAGGCCTGTATGTGCTTTAGTGCCTTTCAGATCAATATTATTGTAGAATACTTTTTTTTAGTAATTTTTGTAGTAGTTTTAACGAGTCATGTAACTTTTTTCATTATATTTGTTAAAAGGATAGTTTGCGCACGCAATAGTAAATGAATATTTAAATTGTATAAGCATAGTGTACAAACAAATGTATGTAAATAAATATACATACAAATAAATAAATATGTTGGGCAAAATTAGTGTACTTCACATTAGTCCGTCTCGGGATTATGCTCTTTGAGAAGAAGCCTAATATATGTGGAGGGTTGCAACGAAAAAAATGCACTTTATGGAGATCCCCGAAAAAAAAGCTCACGACGCTTGGTACTAGCGAAAAAAAGGACGTTTCGTAAAATACTAGCAACATAAAAAGAGAATGCACGAGATTCCCAAAGGGAAGTATAGTCCAGAATGGAAAACCGCCAAAACATCCAAATATGCATCCTTTCAGAGAAAAAAGTGGAAAAAGTATCTTTTCCCGTGATAAAAATCAAAAAAGTGTTTTTCTTCCTGGTAGATTTAGTTGCAACATACTGAAATGTGTGTTTTCATCCTTGTACAAGGGACAAAGAATCGATATCTTTCGTTTGGTTCTCTTATTTACTTTTAAAGAAAAGAAAAATTGTATTATTCCTCTTTCTCAATTTACATACAACTACACTCACAAAAATAGATTCTTAGTCTTAGTAGACTAATCCACTTAAACATTATCTACTTAATTTTAAAATAAATTTCATAAATTGAAGTGCATGCCTGTTTTAATATAATTATCAGTAAGTTTACTAGAAAAATAGAATCCGCTGAGTTTTATCATAAATATGGTAACTGCTAGTAATTTTCTGCTTATTAGAGACTTTTTCATTTATTCAATTCTTTTTAGTTCTTACGATATTAAATGGCAAAAAATACTCAACAAATCAATCTAGAATTTATCATGCAGCTCAATTATTTCAAGACGACAAACTACTTATTCGAAGATGAATTCGTTTAGGTTTTAGTAAATTAATCGTAAACGATGGTCTGCTTATCCACGGCATAAATACATTTAACTCTCTATAATAAGTAAATTTCCAGTGCTATTTAGTAGATTTTTCTATCAGTTAGATTAAATTTTTGTGAGTATATTGAAGGAAAAAAGAAATTTTAATAAGATTACAGCGAAGTTTTTCTTACACCGTTATTTTCTTTTTATGTATACTGCTTTTTTTTTCATTTTGGCGTAATTCCAATGATTAACCAAGCGAACCGGAGTTTGAAAGAACAAAAAAGAAAACATTTTTTTTAAGAACGAAGTTACCGACCGCTACCGTGTGCCACTGTAAAGTGTTCCACTGATATTTAACAAAGAGAGCGATAATGAATTTTTGCGTGAAAAAAGTTTGGGGAGGGGGGGGGGGGAGCTTGGCCTGTGCATCGGGAAACTATAAATATAAGGGAAAATCTCTGGCCGCCAGAAACTGAAACTAACCGCGAGAGAGAGAACGAAATCCGATGCATTTGTCCGCGAGAAATATCGTGTTTCGGAAAACTCTGAAAATCTCTCCCTTTCCACCTCCACTATGAGTTCCAGTCTCCAATTATAGCCAGCCGAAGTTGAACAAACTAAAGCCTACCTTGTCGCTCGTCCTTTTTCTTTCACCTCCCTGGACAAAATACGAATCTTACTCCTCGACTCGCTCCCTGCAACAGGCATACGATCGCCTGTACAAATTAGCCGACTTTGCTGGCTTCGGACATTTAAATCGTTCCATCTGGTCCCCATAATATACTTTTATACTTTTGCAAAAATACGCACAGATTTGCGTATTAAGTGGAGTAAATTGAAGATAAAATTTATCGTTCAATACAGAAATTGCTTATACAGATTTCGGTATTGAATGACGGTGGACAATGATATTTTATACTTTTACATTTTTTCTTTGTCATAGTAGTATTATTAAAGTGTCAATAAGTAACTATTGTATTTAAAATAATTCAATGCTGAAGGTTTGAAGTATATAAATTAAATTACTATGTATTGTTGTGCAATGATAATATTGATGGAAAGATTAAGGAATAGAGCACTATTCGTCATTGTTAAATGGAAAAAATAAATAAAATCAATTGTTAATGGACTGTAGAAATTTTTGACTAAATCGTTTAATACACAGATAGAATGATCCTATATAAAAATTAGCCTAAATGTAGCGGTAAAAATTACTAACGGTCGGTGCAAATTTTACTAACCTTTTTTGTAAATATTATGAAGAAGAAATCTAGATGCAAATAAATGACGACCACCTGCTACCGAAGCGCGCTTTGGGTAATTTTTTGGGTATAAATATTACTAAACGCATAATTTACTAAACCGTATTAAGGCGTCCCAAGATTACCGTGAACGTGTGGATAATTTTTACCCAACTATTTTCTCCCCGTAGAGTTATTTTGTATCTAATGGTCAGATTTTTTAATTTTCATATTTTTAGTGTACAAAAATCATGATAAACTTTTGTACAGTTGTGAGTACCTTGACGGGTAATGCTGCAATTTTCTCAGTTTCGTACTCCCAACGAATATTCGGGCAATATTTTTGAAACGTCGCGGTACGAAGCTCGAAAACTAGAAAGAAAGAAAAACGCGAATTTCCATCCTTTTGAGAGCAGTCGCGGGAAAACGGAGGAATTAAATGCAGGAGAATTCGGCTGCTTCCAACAGTGTCGGTCGGCGGACGGGCTGTCGGGCGATTTTTTATATTTTTGTGTTTTCGTGTCAGCAGAATTCGTGTCCGGCCATGGGAGCAATTCTTCTTCCTCGTCTGGCGCTGCCTGCCACGCGGGTCGCTCGCAAAATCGCGTGAACGGCAATTTGCAAATTGGCCCAACTAAACGCACTAGAACTGCGCGTTGATTGTGCACGCTGGAGGCGCTCGGCTTCAATGTAAATTGACACTCAAATGGGGCCTTCATTTGATCCTTTATGCCGCGCGCTTGCTTCACATTTAACTATCCTGTTTCTTGGGTCGTCTCGCAAAGTACTCGCTGCCGCTGCTCCCGCGCTCTTTTTACTGCCGTCCAGCTTACGGCATATCTGCAGCTTAATTAAAGCACTTTTAATTATTCGTATTTGCACTAAAATATTGCATTAGGCATTTATCATTTAAATTTTATTTCGATATTCTGGTGTACTGTCTCGGATCTGCAGACGAGAAATTAATAAATTGCTGCCGACGGATGAGTATACTTTTGGATATTCCTCGGTAATATTCAATATTCTTAATTGATGATAGAAGTATCTAAATTTAACGATTGTCATTCAGCTTTTATTTTAACGTTTTCCAAACGTATTTATCGGTCTTAACATTTTATAAAGAACGTTGCTTATCAAGTTTAGTTTCAATTTTTCTTGAATATTTCGTGACTTTCAAGGACGAAAAGTGGAACATTGAAAATCAGCTTTGAAAATCAAGGCTCACAAGGAATCTTTAAGAAAAGCTGAAATTAACTGAATAGCTAAAATTAAGCTAAGTATTGGTAATTTTAAAATTAAAATATTAAATACTTTGAATTGTTAATTTATATATAATAAAACAATTATTCTTTAATCAATCAATTTTCTTTAAAATATTAAACATATTCCATCCTCGTTATTTTAAAATATTTAAACAATTTCTAAGCGTATAACTTAAACAAGAGAATTGATTATGATGAATAACTTTTCATAATTTATAGATATTTGCAACTTTGTGTTTAACTGCGTAACAGGTACGTTATAATAATTGGGGTAATTTTTACTAATTCGTATTTTTTATATAATAAATATACAAGACGCGAAAAATTTAGAAATCTGCTAGATTATCATTTAAAGAGTGTAAAAATAGTTTTATCTTGATTTCGCCAAAAAATCGTGACTTTATGCCCCTTTTTACAAGATTTACCACGGAATTATAAAATGAAACAAATTATTTTTGAATCCGCCCGGAAGTACAACAAAACAGAACGCGGAATCCAGTTTTCACAATAGCCGCTACCTGTCCGACCTGCAGCTATCGCTATCGTAGGAAAAAGTAAAGAAACTGGCGTAGTAGGGCTTTACGGTCGTAGCGCGTGTGCTCCTCCAAGAGAGTTGGTTAATGAGATTTCTCAAATTAAAAAGCATCCCAAGCGCTCGATCCAAGCCAGCAGCGGAGGCACGCGAAAAAAGGGAGCGCCTCCTCTCTTTCCCCATTGAATTTTCTCTCGTAGCTCGAGCCTCTTTGTAAAGAAATTTTTTTTCCCTTCATTTATCCGGAGACGCCGCGTCTCTCGCGAAATCTTGGTGTGCGCATCTGCCCTCCTCTTTTTCTCCCCCCTCCTCTCGGTCGCCGTTTACATCGACGGTCATTACACGCCGAGGCAAGAGGGGTTCATCACTTGACATGCACCGAGCGCCCGGCGCGCGAGCTCTCGGAGCTTCCGCGTCGCGCACTTTACAGATGTACACACATCAAGTTGCAAGCAGCTCAACGAGTGGGATTCCTCATTCATCGGTGCAGGTCCGTTTGGATTGCACACTGCCGGCGTATCGTCGCCTATTTCCTCTGCTCGCGGCTGAGCCTTCTATGCTTTTTCCACTTTGAGGGGTAACCTTGTACAATTGAGCTTGTTACTGCTGATGCGATTTTTTTGTTCAATATTTATTTTATTTATTATTTAACAATAATTCTCCGCTGAACTATTGTTAAATAGTTCAATGAACTCAAGAGAGTTCTTATGTACATTAAAATATATAAATAAACTTAAGCTATTGTAAATCATAAACTAATAACTGCACGTAAAACGAACGGAAAGAGGATTTTAACTGTCCAATAGAATCTGTGGACGTTGAATCATGATGTAGAAGTTCAATGACCTTTTTACTCTGTATTATCGGTAGGATAAAAACGAAAGTTGGATTGACAATTTTGCTATTGGTATACTTATGATGATTTTGTCAAATTATTTATTTCATTTATGATTATTTAACATCATATTTAATACATGTTATATATATACACGCGCATCATATAAACAACATATTTAACAATAATTTAACGAAGAATTATTGTTAAGTACATTATAAATTAACTTAAAATCAACTTAAGTTATTGCAAACCATAAACTAATAACTACAAGTAAAACGAATGGAAAGAGGTTTTTAACTGCTCAATAGAACCAATGGGCTTTGAATTACTAGGTAGAGTTCCATGACTATATTACTCTATATTAAAGGTGGAATAAAAACCAAAATTGGATTGACAATTTTGCTCAATTATGCTATTGGTATATTTATGACGATCTTGTTACAGTTTATGCAAGTTTTTTGTCATATTATTTATTTTATTTATTATTATTTAACAATAATTCAACGACCTGAAGAATTTTTATAAGTATACAAAACTACGAAGTAAATTATAAAGTTGAAATAAAGTTAAGCTGTTATAAATTATAAACTAATAATATCCTTTCTAAAGAGTTAACGGAGTATTACAAACATTTCCTTTTATTTATCTGCGTCAATTTTAGATTAAGAAAAGTTATTTTTAATTTAATAATACTTTTTCATTAATAATGGCTGTTAAAAAAGTTCAGCGTAGGTTACGCAGACATTTTTAAATGATGAGGTAATGCAACTGTCAAATATAGAACCACTAATTACAGAAGTTTCAAAACCATCTGAAAATCAACTGAACTTAAAATGAAAGGTCAAACAAAAGGCCACAAGTTTAACTGCAATCAGTAAGATCAACTTGGAAGAAAAACGTCGGACTGTAATTTTTATTATTTTCAAATTGAATTCAATTACGAAAATGCCATAATACAATATTACTTTAATAAAATGCATTGTTCGTAAAGATTTTAGCATCGATCGATAGTTAGACACGAAAATGCGTCATTGTCGTCGCTTCTGAAATTCACAATATACTTACTATATTTTCGCTTACAAATTCTTATTAATTATACAGCAACGCTTTTGGCGCGGTGCTGAAGCCACACTTCAGGCGATCATCACAGTAGTTAAGCAAAGTTTGACGGGGTAACGACGGGGTAATGTTTTTACACTTAAGAACGAGTACACTTTGAACTATTTCGATATGTCGATCGCGCAAAATTGTTCAAAATTCAAGATTGAACAAAGCTTCTTCTTCGGATGCAATAAAAGAGAACGGAATTTTGTTTAACAATAAATATATGAGGAATAAAGAAAGGGAGATACGCCGACGATAATTTGAAGGAGGGAAAGAAGGCTCAATTAAGAAAAGCGCTGAGGAGATCGTAAATAATAAAAGCGGGCCGATCGCGGATTAATCTCCTGAAAATATTCGCTATAAATCAAACCCAATTGACGTACATTGGGGTGGCGGCGAAAGGGACACAGAAAGGGAAGAGCCAGAGGAGGAAGAAGCGAAACGAAGCAGCAGAGGCCTATAACTCAATCCAATAACGATTGTCGACATCGCAGCTATAGAGGCGTTTTACAATGCCGCGTCGGTTCTCTCCTACTGCGTACTGTGATCGGAAGGCATTCCGTTGCGAAGACGCGCTCGCCTCTCTTATCAAATAAAAAGGCGCCTCTGTGTCCTAAGCGGCGAAAAAGAATAAGGAAAAATTCCTCAACCGCTCGTCAATTCCTTTTCAGGCATGGAGCTTTTCTTCCCACTTGTTTTGTCTTGTCTTGTATTTGTTATCTGATTCGAACGAGCAACTTTCTTATCGTGTACTTTGTGAATATTTTCTTTTACTGTATTTTGAAGTATTATTTATTTATTTCATATGAGCTAATCATCTTATAATACTACAATTAATAAATCAGAGCAGTATAATACGAGGCGATATGAAATTTGTATAATTATTTATTTCATAATAATTCAGCGGACTGTGAATTCTTATCTATAAAAATTGTTACATTAAAGAGCCAGTAATTTTGAATACAATATTATTCGTAAAACAATAAATGTATAATTTCTTTTTCAAAAAACTTTTTCTACATTTTTTAACAAAATGCTAAATTGAATCTTTAAAGGAAACGTGATCAAATGGATCTATATCTAATAAAATGTGATGTTTACAAAGAAAAAACTTTTAAAAATTCTATTCGATGGAGGAAACAATTAAGTATTTATTTATGAAACTTCCGCTGTTAATGAGTTTTCAATTAGACATATTACTGTCGTCCGATAAAGTATTGTCATTTGCCAGAATAAAAAAAAATAATAAAAGTGCTCGTTTGTTTTGCTAAAGCTGTCCGGGTATGTCGGCATATTTCAACTTCCGATATATATTTTCTGATATTCTTCTGAACTTTGTTCTTGACGTTGCAGTCGCAGTTGCGGGTAAAAAGTACAAAAACTATTATGAAAAATAATCAAAGCGCTCCGCACGAATAACTTTTGAACGTACAATTTTTATGCTCTTATCTGCAACAAAATATTTTTATTATTATTCCGACTAAGTATAGAGAGTAAGAAAATTGCATTTTTAGGAAATATACGCATTTTGTTGAGATTTTTCGATATTGAATATTTTTCGATTGTTATAAGCTATTAACTTTTAATTAAAATGCGTATTACCTTGCCAACTATTCTTTTTTTTTTAATTTCTAAATTCGTTAATTTTGTTTAATTAAAATTTATTCGTATTTTTTTTCGCTTTGCGAGAGCCCGAAAATTCGGGTTTCAATTGTATTTCAAAGAATTCGACACACCATAATTTTTAAAGTATTAATTTTGATTTGGTAAAATAACGAACCTGTTCAATTTAGCATGCGTACATGGCAATTTTGGAGTTTAATCTATTATGGAACGTTTGTCGACCAAGCGTAGTAGTACTCAAAATTTTTAACAAAATAACTTATTTTTTCACATAAAAATCACTTTTTTAAATAAAATAATGTCAAGATGTTTATCATAACTGATTGTAGGAATAAATTAAATGGTTAATGAGGGAATTATATTTTCTGGTCTAATGGCACTATTAAATTGAAAATGTACTAATGCCATAATTGAAATTATTTTACGTTTATTTAAATAAATTAATGAACAAGTGATTAACCTAAAGCTGGAAAGTGTCGCAACTTGATATTACCTGTATGGGTGAAAATAATTGATATAGAGACAACTATGTGTGCATTATCATTATTCATTTAGGCAATGCTAAATCATAATGCATTTTGTATGTCTAAATAATAATGTGCAGTATATCTCCAATAAATATCTCATAAAAAGACTAAAAATTCAAATCAATATCATTATAGTCTATTATTCGGTACTATACAACACTTATTGAATTTTGCGCAATATTTTAAATAAAAAAATTATTAAACTTAACTTTGCTACAATATTTTATACAAAAAATGGTCAAACTAATAAATTAAATTTTTTTGTTGCACTGTTAAAAATCCGTTCATACTAAATATAATTTTTTTTTAAGTTACACAAATATTATGTTTTATTTTGACTGCTCCAGTGAACTATACACAAATATGTAGTAACAATGTATTTTAACACAATGCTTACACGAAATTCCGTACTGCGTTGCCAGAAAGTTCACATATATTTTAATTATGTGTCTCAACACATTAGTACTAAAATTTTGTGTAGTGCCCAAATAGAAACAAAAGAAGTGTAATTTAAACACATTCTTTGTGCTAACGAAAACATAACGAAGAGTGTACATTAAACACACCGTTTAGGTAATTATTCAAATGAGGCAAAACACAAAATTCTTAATTGTGTGTGTACTTACATAACAGAAAGGAGTCGGGCTACTTACATACATCCGAAATCATCGAGTGAATCAATTCACTAATTCAGTAGCGTCAGAACTGTCATATCGAAGATTCTCGCCCTAAGAACGAGCCTCCTCGTCGATGGCGTGCACTCAGCTATATACTTTATTCATGAAAGGATCGCATAAATTTTCCTCCCTCGTCCCGTCAATCATAAACAAATAACTGTTATCCAACGAAGTTTCAGCCCAGGACCAGTTTAAAAAGTCCCTGGGAAAAATGAATGAGAACGAAGAGGTCCGATGTAGAATTTAAAAAATTCAAAGCATCAAAGCTGCAGCAAGATAGACTGGCTCCCTCCGGGCTTCTGATTAGAATACATTAGCCCAAGCGTCGGGGCTGGGTGTATATGTACATTCGCCGACTCCATGGGCCAAAGAAGGACGCAGAGGAAAGGGGGCGAACGGTGAGCGGCGAAAGGTACACTGCACGGGGTTCGTGCTCACCGCCGTGCGTTATCACGTGTCGGGATCTATATACGCAGGTCCGTATACACTCCGTCTATCGGAGCCGTCTGTAATTTCAAATTGAGCAGGAGCGCGCGGGACTCGCCTTCTAGGGATGAAGAAGAAGCCCGGGCGTTGTTACGTGGCCGGCGGTACGTGTGCCATCATGCAAACGGCTACATTTGTGTGATTGAGAAAATTGCGGGAGCTTTATTAGAAGGTTAGAGCCACGGTTATTACTGACACACTTGGCTGTCTATCGTGACTGACTATCGCCGGAGGAGTAAATGGCTCGGCCAAATTTGCGCGCTCCTAATTGAGCTTTAGAATTGCGCGCGTCTATTCTCATTTCTTGCTTCGTCTTTATACTTTATGCCGGATTACGATCAGTGTATTTTTAGAGTCTAATAAAAAGTGTAATATGTCCACTATTTTTTAAATATCTGGTATAGATTCTCTGTGAACTGGTCGATTCCGTCGAGAATTTCTGTCACAAATGTCGTATGTTGGACAGAAATCGGCTAAGGTAACAAATTGAACTAAACCATTCCAGATTTTACTCAAAATCCGAGTCCATGCTTTTAATCGAATTGAAAAGTAATACCTACTATTAAAAATTCATACGATCATCACACTACTTTCTCCAATGTAGGATTAACTAAAACTTATCGACAATACCTGACCAGATTATATATATCTGAGGTAATTTTGAAAAATATATAAGTCACAAATTGTTTAAAATCTAGTTAAAACTATTTTCGTACTCTATTTACGATAATCTAGCAGATTTTTAAAATGTTCGCGTCTTGTATATTTACGTATACTTTCTCCTATCATAGTGATAGCTGCAGGTCGACCAGGTAGCGGCTCCCATGTAAAAAAGGTCTGGCAATAATTTGGCCATTGAAAGTCTGGGGAAAATCTGACTATGGAGACTATCCCATACCTTATAATAGCCAGACTTGATAAAATTTCATTAAAGTATGGGAAAACGTCTTGCTAAAAGTCTAGCAAATATTTCTAGACCTTTAGCCACACATTTTCCCATACTTTTTTTTCTCTTGATTATATCTGGCTGAAAGTCTAGCCGTATTTGCTAGACCTTTGGTTAGACATTTTCCCATACTTTTTTCTCTTGATTAAGTTTGGCTAAAAGTCTAGTGGCCTTCGCTAGACTTTTTGCCAGCACTTTTTACGAAACATGCTTTTCTACCAAATTTTAAATACAAATTTTTATTTATAAAAAAGTGAGTTAAAGATAAAACAGATAGCACGTGTTCTTCGACGTTAATCGGTGAACCAGTATACAGTGGAGTTATTCGTGTTATCGATAAAAAATGATTCTCCTTCTTCGTCCTCTTTGTCTTTGCTTGAAATGTTACTGTCAGATTCGATCATAGTGGAGACTCACTTTCGTTAGAGTAAACATTTTCAGTAGAATCTGTTGAATTAATATTTAATTAATATTTAGTAAAAGGGTAAAATGAAACTTTAAGCCAAATATAATCGGCTAAGGTTTATTTAGTTCCGTGATCACAAGCGCATGCAAGCTTCATTGGTTAAGTTTACGATTTACAGCAGCACGTCTGCGATGTACATGCGCATGTCTGCAACATGCTCATCCACTTACAGTTAATCAATTGAGTAATGTCCATTACTTTTTTAGTAGTTATTGTGAAGGGTGCATTCTGCGTGCTGTTTTGTTATACTTCTTGTTGGATTAAAAAATAATATATTTTTAATTTTATAATTCTGTGATAATTTTACAGAAGGGAGTCGCAATTTTTTATCGAAATCAAGATAAAACTATTTCCATACTCTTTAAATGATAATCTAGCAGATTTTAAAAATTTTCGCGTCTTGTATAATTATTATATAAAAAAAACAAATTTGCAAAACGCACTTCAATTAGCTCCCGGTTGCAATTAAGCACAAAATTGCAAATATCTCGAAATTATGCAAACCCGATTTGTCTCCTTTTTCAAAATCAACTCAAATATTACTCAATGTTTGTTAATTGTTGTAAAGAAAAATCGAGAAACTTTAATGAATCCCAAGGAGTTAGCTGCAGCGGTAACTGGCATAAGTAGACAGGGATTTATTCGAAAAATCTTTGGTGGAATCTCCTTCTGTTAGGCTTCGCGCGCAAAGGAGAGAAGAAGCGGTGGCACACGCCGACGCGCAGCAGCAGATACTCTTCCTCCATTATCGTTCCCCGACGCGGCGCTTCGGCTACTACCGGAAAATAGGACTTTGATTGGGACAGAGGGAATTTCAATCGAAAACGTTGCCTCTGCGCACAGCTACGCCCGGCACCGTAAATAACATTTGCTTCCTCGTGTTCGCAAGCCAAGTTTTCCAGGCGGAACTTGAAAGGAACGAAGACGCGGAAGTGAAGAGTAAGGATCAGGAGCGAGGACCGCTGTGTGCGAAAGTACGGCCGGGAGAAGGACAGATACGGAAAGAGTGCAAAATGCCGAGGCAAGCCGCTTAAAAAAAAAGAGAGAGAAAGAAAGAAAGAAACTAGCTGGCGAAAGCGAGAGAAAAGGAGAGCGGACCATCCTCTCCGATACCACCCCCTCGCCTAGCTGTTGCCACTACACACATTTCTATCATTATGCCGAGCACGACTCGTCGATATTCCGCTTTCCCCATTTCGAATTCCCCTTTGCGCCTCTCCTTCGCCTGCCTTCCTTCTTTATTTCCCTCGTACGCTATCTCTGTCAGCTGCCTCAATTTCCAGCGGAGTCTCATCATTCTTACGGGGAGAGAAGAATGAGGAAGGAACAACAGAGCTCGTTATTTGGCCAAATCGATGCATATTAGGGGGAAGCCAGAGGCTCTTCGACAAAAGCGAGACATGGAATTTTTTATCGCGGCGCCGTGACTAATTTGGCCTCCACGTGCTCCTTCTCTCGCTTTTTGTGCATGGCATAGTTTGCCCCGGGATCCTTGCACTTTGTGCTCGCCTAATGCCGCTGCGATCTTTATTTACGATCTCTGTGTTACGGGCACTTTGACGATTCATTCTTATTTTTTATGCTGCTTTCTCATTTTTCAATTTCCGCGTAATCTTGAATTATTCTTTATGATTGTAAATTAATGTCTCTGTGCGCGTTCACTGGTGTCTGTAAGATAAATGATCGATTATGCATCAGGCAGATGTCGATATATATACAGAAGAGCGTCGTTGCATAATAATAGATCGCCAGTTAGCTGTATGAAATATTTTTTTCCTAATTGACATTAAGCTTTGTTTTATTTAAATGTTATTAATGTAAACGGACAGAAATTCTGACAAAAATATATTATGCAACAAAATACGTCAGATAAATTAAGACACATTTTTAAAGTATGTATAGAGACGTACGTTCGTATACCACATTTCAATATTAAAATATTACAAGCGTCAGGCAGAAAATCGCATACGCAAAGAGAACGTTAATTCCACGCACTTATCAACTGTCGTACAGAAATATCTCCATCAAGAAAAGGTACGCCGATGGAAATTGAAAAAAAAAATCGTCGGCGCGTATATATACATCCCTGAAATAAAAAGACGCGCGGCCGGTGAGGTTTATAGCTTCGCCTCGGGGCACAAGCCGATGGCGTGCTAATGCCGTAGAAAATTAAGCAAAATTAATAAACGTCAAGTGGAAATGGCGTTTTCGAGCCGTCGCCCTCCCTCCACTTCCTCTCGGCGCACGTAGAATCGATCCGACGAGGCGCACGGGGCGAGTCGCGGAGGCGAGCAAGACAAAGCTCGCGCCGGAAGTGATTCGTCGTCGCCGGCGAGCGCACTTTCGATTGTCTAGCTAGCACGTCGCTTTTCGAAAATTGCCTCTCGCGCCTGCATGCGCCTCGCCTCCGAGAGCGACGCAGACTTTCCTCCCTCTCCACTGGCCTCTCCTCTTGCCGCGACGTCCAACCAACTTGATGAATTATTTGCGACTCGTCTAAATCCTAGAGATATAGATTTTATCACGTCTCTTCTTCTCCTTACTTTGATTAGTTTTAAAAGTTAATTTGAAGTCGAAATTTAATTTTTGTTTTTAACAGATTGTGATTGGGATCCTTTTGTCAGGAAAATTTATACTGGTTGGGTGAGTTAAAGCACCTCGAGTGGTTCTATTTTATTATAATTTTTTTTAATGTTAAAGAGTAAAAGAGCTTTTTTTTACAATTCTTTACAAATTTATTTCATTTATAGATTTAGTTTTTTAATACGTTAACTAACATTATTAATTCTCTTTCGTTTAATACATTTATTTTGATCACTGTTAAATACAAGTAAATAATTAAGTTCATGCGTCAAATTTATAAGCATAACGGTGTATTTTAATTTTTCAGATGACAAAATAAAACAGAGAATTTAATATTATGTTGGAATATAGATTCAATTAATCAATTGTAATTAAAAAAAAAATCTTTGACAGTTCAAATTGAATAATTAAATTAGTATTAAAGTTTTTCCATTAAACCAGTATACTTGCTTATTAATCAATTAAATTTTTTCTATAAATTCTCCGCAACATCCTGCCGTCGGCTTTTAAACAGAAGCTAATATATATCGACTATCAATACGCACGAGCTAATTCTGTCGGTAAAATCATATTGCATTCAGTATGCCACTTCCCCGACCAGTGAACTTTTTTTTTTATTTTTCCTTGTTTTATTTACTTTATAAACACAATGAAAAATCGAGGGGATAAAGTAATCACGGCGTCATTTAGTTTTGCAGCCGAGCCTTTCCGAATATAACGGCGCATAGCTATAATGAGAGCGAGCACGACACATCATTTTATTTTTCGTGGATTAAACGTGGAGCGTAATTTCGGTGGGGCCGTCACAAAGTCGCACCGGAGCGTTTTCCTCGTTAATTAGCTTCTTTTCACGCATGACTCGCGTGTCGAAAATATTGGTGAGCGCGCGTTGCTCTATCCGGTCGATTCGCGATCATTAGTTTGTCCGAGCTTCGCGATCAATTGCCCTCTGACCCTGGCTCATCCTCCGGCTTCTCTTCCCTCCCATTCTCGCCTCTGCCTCCCGCAGTTCCGCTGCTGTTTCGGCTTCTCTCATCTGCTCTGTGAAATTTGAGTACAGACGTAAACGACGTTTCGCGTTTCACGTTTCCCCTTTCCAGGTTGCATTCTGTCTGTCTCTCCTTCTCTCTCTTATCTCTCTCTCTCCCTCTCTCTCTCTGCACACCTTTGAAGTTGTGTATAGCAAAAAACATATACAGAGAGAACTCTAGGCCTGAACTTTTGGAAGACAGCTTCTTCCGATAGTACTAATATTGGAATAAGCTGGCTGCCGGAGGGAAAAATGGTTTTGTAGATTTAGGAGAGATTCACTGTTAAAGGGGCCAGCCTGGGTTAAATTGAAAAAAATACACTTTCCAGTATAATAGGTATAACAATTGTATTCATCACTTTTGATTGCTGGAATATTTTACACTTTAACTACTCGCAAAATTTAAGCTATTTATTCATTATCAAGATCCAAACAGTGTTCTTTACCTCTAGTATTGTTCCATCAAAAACATTTAAAATTTTTATTTATTTGTCCACTTGACATAGCTTTTTTCTCATTAAAGTAACTTATATGTTACCGGACCAGGTTTAAAATACTCTTCATTACCTGCACTTCAGATGTATCGGATCACTTTCTGAAAAAATTACATAAAAAATTATTGTAGACACTTTTTGTCCAAAATATTAGGCAATTACTAATATTTTGCACGTAAATGTCTACAATAACTTTGTATTTTTTTCAATTTAACCCAGGCTGGCCTCCTTAAATGTATGACGTTGCTGAAAAAATTGTAATTCTACAGAGCTTTTCTCATATGTAAAAATTACGAAGCTTCGCGAAATATTTATTCATTTATTTATTTATTTATTCATTCATTCATTCATTCATTTAGTCATTTATTTATTTATATATTTATTCATTCGTTGATTCGTTCATTCATTCATTAATTCATTTATTTATTTATCTATTTAGAGAGGGGGGACGAATTTATATTACGTTAATGTTTTAATTATAACGTGAAACATAGTAAAGCAAAGCTTCAATATTTATTCTTCTCTTAAAAAAATGATGAATGGATGTTGTGAGGCCTCAAAAACATAATCTTGATTAGTTCGTAGGTTAATTCCGAAATGGCGCTAAAATTCAAAATTTCTAATCTCAAAAATGAATCCGGAATAAATAGTAAAGAAAGGAAATTGAGAGAGCGAAACGCGCTGGATTTTGCTTGTTTTTTTTAAGTAAAAATTACAGTGAGACCTACGATGGCTCAGTCGCTAAAGCGACGTAATTCGGTGGTCCGAGTTCGAGTCCCGGTCTCTCCCGATTGATTCAAGCACATCCATACATTTATATGTGCTTTGTTCACAAACACCTCGTAGACCTCTATCGCTGATTAGCACCAAATGGGAACATAAATAGAGTATCGTTAAAAAAATAATGACAGTGATTTTCGAATTACGTTCGTTCTCATAATTTTTATCTGAAGCTTCAGCGTAATTTACACGAGACACTTCTCTGCACAGAGCAGGTGCATGACACGTGTATGTGTATATGTATGTTTATACAGATTTGCAGGCCGAGCCACTATACTGTGCGAAGCATGTACGAGGAGTGAAGGAACGCATAAATGTCAGGGTTCCAGTAGTGGTGACTGAGCGTGCATTTGTGTGTGCACACAGGAAAGTGTGCATCCGTGTGCGCACGGCAGCGGCGTAAGCACGCACACGCATTCGGAAAATATATAAGAGCGTGTATTTGGTCGGGCGCGATATACAGCGCGAAATACCGCGGCGGCGCCCGCGAGGCACATAATTGGCCTGCGAGAAACGCGAAAGGGGTGGAGTGCGCCGCGCGAGCGAAACGAAGAAAGCTCACGGATTATGCGGAATTAATTTAGCCTATATAGGAAATTGGATGGGGGGTAGGCGGGGGGTTATGCTCGCGTGACGAGCTTTATTGCATACTATACCTGTGCCTCTACCGCGCCCGATTGCTCGTTTTATTCTTTTCTACGATTCTTGGAAATTTGGGCCAGCGAGTGCGCGAGTATTCTCGAGGCGAAATCGAAAACGACTAACTTGCAATCGCGATGAAATTAAGGCGATAACCTCGACTTGTATAGGCGGCTAATTTTATGGACAATATATATGTGCAAATCCTCGGACAACTGGAAACAACTCAGCTTTGGAAGTTGAATTTTTTTTTGAAGGCGCACCTACCAGACCAATTTTTTCTTCTTGTTTAGTTCATTTTAAAAGAGAATAAACAAATGTGCACGGCCAACCCCTGGGCATACTTATTTCCGAGCCAAATAATGTAAAAAAGTTGAGAAAAACAAAAAAAAAAACGTGATTCTTTGTTCCTGTTTTTTTTTTTATGAATAATTTTTCAAAGGTTTTCCAGTCTGTAATAAATTTGGGACATCGGTGAAATAAATGTCGAAACTTTGAGAATCCGTTATTTAAAGATTGATTTTTTGTTTTAGTATTTTCATTTTGTAATTAGTGTATTCGTTTTCAATAAATATACTTTCTGAAAAAAATCCACAAGATTAAAAAGTTATTACTATTAGCCAAGAAATATGCCTGAAATTTTTCGAAGCGTTTTGAGCAAATTTTGAATTTAGCAAAAATTATTTATACACATCGTGTATGAAAATTAAAAAAAAATGGCTCAAAAGGTTTCGAAAAAATTCAGGCATATTTCTTGGCTAATGGTAATAACTTTTTCCGAAAAGTATATCGTTTATTTTAAAAAAATTCATGAATGTTTTCAAAAGCAATTTCTCAGCATTTTTGCGTTATCTGGCCCGGGAAAAAGTTCGTCCAAAGATTGGCCGTGCACATCTGCTTATTGTCTTTTAAAATGACCTAAGTAACAAGAAAAAATTGGTCTGGTAGGTGTGCCTTAAAAGAAATTCAACTTCCAAAGCTGAGTTGTTTCCTGTTAGCCGTAAATTTACACATCTATGGAATATTCCATACCAAGTTAGTTGGTAAAAACATTAAAATGATCCGAATTGTGAAATTATTTTGTATTAGGCATTCAAACACATAAAAAAATTTAGTACCCAACATCTAAATGATCAAAGGATATCTAGTTTTTATTTTGGCTATTTTTTACAAAAACTAAAAACAGTTACATACAATTTGCAACAAATTTTGTACTGTACACTTTTTTCGACAACCAACCACTTTTCTGTAAAAAAATCATGAAATTCATAAGTTTTTTAATTTTAATATGTCGTATGTAGATAAATTTGATTTTTAATATGAATATGTATAGATCTACTTGATTTAATATCGAATGATGAACGAAGTAGGTTGCATAATTAAACAGCAAGAATTTATTTTGTATTGGAAATCAGTAAATTGGGAACACCTCTTTATTAGCGTGCAAACTTAATTTACAGGATTAAGTCAGATTTCTTAATAGTCTGGAAATCTTAAAAGTTCACTCGTACAGACTGTGACGGAGTAATGCTCCGATTTATTAGACATTCGCAAAATGACCTAATGTTTTGAATGACTGAATTTTAGATTATTTGATTTAGAAAATCCAAAAAACATTTTCTTATTTTAATAGTTTCATATTAGATTTACTCGCATAGTAATTTTTACCTTTTATTCATAATAAATGTATAAATAAAGTTACGTATACAAACAATGAAAATTAAATTAAATAAAGCTTTACACATTTTCAATGTTGTAAAGGTATCAACAATCTCACTTCTTTTACTTCACCGGTAAATGCTTTGTATATACCCGTTCGCTGTCTTATCTTGGTGTCCCGGTCGTTTTCCGAGTTTTAGAGCCAGACATTGATCGATAAACAACGTAATCATTTTGCGAGGGAATCTCCCTTAGTTTTTTTTTATTTCGCACCATTATTTTGCGCGCGAAGACGCGACGAATCACCGGATAAGCTACGCGCGGATTAATTTTAAGTGAAATGTATTGCTCAGACGACGTAGACTATCCGAGTCAATAAACATGCTTTACATATTTTAAGGAAATTCAATTTCGTTGAAAGACGAACGATTTAAATGTGTGCCAATTTTCTTTTTTATCCCGAGTATTTTATATTTCGCTGTAGAATATAAAATATCGAATTAAATTTCAATATCAGATTTTGTGTTCACTGCACCAGTAACGATGAGTTTTATATAAAAAATTTTTTTAATTGCTAAAATCGTACGAATTCTCCGATATCGATATTCCACTGGTATAACCATAATTTAACAGAATAAAATTTGAAATATAGCTATGATTTCTCAATATAATAATTTTCCCCGACTGAAAAAGCACTCCGTTTCTTTTCCCCAATTTATATAAGATCGACGAAATAGTCCGCTCCGAAAGTTAATCCAGAAATGCCGCACTCCCCACCTCCTCAGTTCGAACCATTTCACGCAAGACTTGCTCTCTACTATATAAATGTCGAAATTGCAGAATGGCGAGGGAAAAAAGGAGAGACGAGGAAAAAAAGTTTACGCACACGCTTATCGCGTAAAAAGGATTCGACGCTCCTCTCGAGAAAAATTTAAGGCCGATCGAATTCAAGTTCATTGTGCGGAGGAGTGGAGCGAAGTAGAAGCACTCAGAAATCCATGGCGAGCCCATTTATCATTCGAAGGTGGGCTTGGGCGTTCGAGTCAAAGTTCCGAAGGTTCCGTTATTAAAACGATTCGCTGACGAATCCGAAAAACTTGTGCAGGGTGCTCGTAGATCACGCGCTTGTCAGTCGTGCGGGGCACACTGTCCAAAAACTGCTATATACTCCAACAAACTCCTTGAACCTTGCCGATTCCAACTTTTTGACGTGATTCTTTTTTCCTCGGAGGGCCCAAGTTTCCAGTTTCAGCGTGAAACTGTACCTCTTGGGATTTTATTTCGTAATTCCATTGTATAGTCCACCTCTTTCTTTTTATTATGACGAAAAAATAAATACCTTCTGTTTTTATTGCACTGCGAAGTATTGATCAAAAAGAAAACGATTAAACGTTTAGTTGATTTAAACATTTTTTTTAGTTAAATAATTGATCTAGATAATAATATTTAATTGATGAAATTAAAACTTCGGCTAATTAATATTAACAATGACAAATAAACTTAATGGTTTACTTAGGGATAATTCCAGTAATTTAATCTTTAATTATACAAGTTTTCTCCCTAATCTGATAAATTTGATCTGAAGCTCAGAGATTTTGTTAAAAGCGCACAACGCATTTAAATTGCAAAATAAAAAAAAACTTTTCCAATAATTCTACATATACTTAAATAAGTATGTACATGTCTACCTTTATTTTAAAAAATATAAGACCTCTCTAGATGCCTACATATAGTTCTAGTTATTAATTGGAGTCTCGTCGAACACATAATTCACTGTCCGTAACATTTGAAGTTCACCGATGACTCAAATAATCAAAAGTATGTTGCTTCTACTATGAACAGAAGGATTTTATTTTACATAGTGTAGAAAAATTTTTAGAAACAAATTACTAATTTATTAATTAATTTTGTATTATTTTTAACATAAATAGGTTGTAACTTTTTCTACATGTTCAAAATCAAATCCCGTTGTTCATAGCAGAACCAATTACATACACTATTAAATAATATATACTCCAAATTGAGATTTTTTGTCCATCAGTGAACTTCAAATGTTACGGACAGTGAATTATGTGTTTGAAGAGACTCCAATTAATAACTAGAAACTATAGAAACGTACAGAGGTTTTATATTTTTGAAACTAAAGGTAAATATGTCTGGAACCAGTATAGAAGAAATGTTACTTATTTAAGTATATGTAGAATTATTGAAAAAGTTGTTTTATTTTGCAATTTAAAGGTGTTGTACCCCTTTAATATCCTAAAGATTGTCAACTTGTGTAATACTTCATAATCCCTTCAAAATAAAATAAAAAAACAACTGGAACTACAACAAAGGAACAACACTCTGGTCAGGATTTGAATTATTATTTGCATATATGTTGTTATGCGTGCCTCCAAGAATGTGAGAACAGTTAGTGTGGCTCGGTCCAAATGGATTTGTCAAGCAGCGAGTGTACGATGGATGTCGTCGCCGTTGCGGATGGAGTAAATTACTCTCATCAGAGAGACTTCGACAGCGGCGGCGTGGACTGGTTTCTGTCTAAAATATATACAGGTATAAAGTTGCAGCTGCTAATAAAGACGCTAAGGCCGTGTCAAGAGTTTGGTTCGCTGCTAAAGGATCTGGAGGTTGCCGGCGGAGTGGCACTGCGGTGTACGGTATACCTAGTTCGGGGGAATTCGCTCGCGCAAGCCCAGAACCACGTCGACTTCATACATAAATTAGGCATGTGCAAGCATTAAGGGATCTTGTAAAGTCCAACTTGGTAGCCGGGCGCTCGTCTCCTTCCGGGACGCCTGTCTTCGGGCTCATTTAATTTTTTACGCTTTCGCTGGGTCGAGTTTTATGACTCAATTGACGGACGTATTTACCGTAGAGGATAAAAGTTTAGATGCTCGCCTGGTTGGTCAGCTAAAGGAGGGAGGATGAAGGCTGAGGACGCTGAAAACAAACCAAGCGATGATCTGCACTCCTCCGATTCTTTTTTTACTTCACCAGCACCTCCTCGCCTCCTCCGCCGAGAGGAACTTCTCATTTACTTTTTCGTTGACCGAAGCTGCATAATTAAATCTCGACTAATCGTATTTCAATTAAAGGGATTTACCGGGTGCAAATTATGTTTTCCTGCAGACTCGCTGGCGGAAAATTAAATTTCGGCTAAAGTGACTATTTTCAAACTGAACCGATTAATTACACTGATAATTAATATGTCGTTGATAATTTATAGTCAGAATCTAGAATTCGACGAGAATGTAAAATTAAATAAAAGTTCATCTGAAATATAGAGAAATTTTATTTAAATATCAAGAGATATTTTTCGGATTTTTGTCTAGTACGATATTTCAAAATTTTGGCAGAAATGAGTGTCTGAACGTGCATTAAAAATTTAAATTTCACACTATACTATAGCAGGCGTACAAACAATTAATTTGCTTTTAAAAAATGTATAAACGAAACCACGAAATACGTGTCCTTCATTGGGTAACGATACAAGCTTTCCTGCTTTTCTCATCAAGGAATTGTTATCCGAACTATAGAAACTTTGTAAAATATTAAACCGTTTACTAATGAAGGGCAAGTATCTCGTGGCTTTTTGATATTTCGTTTATACTTCTTTAAAAGCAAAGATAATTGTTTTTTCGGCTGCTATATTATGGCGCGAAATTTCAGACCCCCTTAACTAATGAACTCGCCAAGGATGGTACAGCAGGGTTCATTAGTAAGAAAATCTATTCGAATTTGTTAAATTGCACCATTCATTAAAATGGATTTGGCAGAAACTCGTATAATCAGCTGTAGGTACCGACTCAAAAGTATCGACTGTGATCGCAGAATTTTCCAATTTCTCCCATTTCCAGCGAAGAACGAGGAGAAGCAGAGCCGATGGAGTCGAACGACAAAGCAGTTCTCATCTTATGTACTCGGTGAGCCATGTACCGTTGCAACTTTTAGGTGTATACTTAAAGCTATCCAGTGGAGCCCTTAACGAGAGAGAAAATGAGAGAGGAACAAGCCAAGGTAAACTATCGCAAAGCTCGAGCTCCGCTGTGGCCTTTGTTCTTCGGTGGTCGTCTTGTTGCAAGTCGACGTGACGACAGCAAACTTTTCGATAAAGTTATACACTGCATCTATGTCTCTCTTTCTTGACAGTGATTGCACCTGCACGGGGGTTTCTTACTAAAAGGAAATGCAGTACTTATGTAGTACTTACATCTTGCAACTCTGCACACGAGACAGTTGTACGTTTATCCTTTAAAAGCTTTCGCTATATACTAATATGGTATCTGTTATTTATTATACTTATTTATTTAACAATTATTTAACGGACTGAAGAGTGTCTTTCAGTACCAAATTATGAAGTGAATTATAAACTGACTTAAAATAAACATAAACTATTATAAATCATAAATTAATAATGTCAAGTATAAAACGAACACAAAGACGGTTTTAACTGTTAAATAAAACCAATTAACAATTATTAGGTAGACTTCTATAACCATTTTATTCTATTATTAAACGTGAAATAAAAACCAACATTGAATTCCCAATTTAGCTCGGCTATTGACATATTTACTAAATAATTCATGAATTTACTATAAGAAACATTTCAATCACTAATAATGAACATTCTAATGACCTGCAAGTGTTTATCTTTAGAAGAAAAGTTTAATATTTAAGATTTCAGAAGGAAGATAATTTTTCCAAATATAATAAAAAGGTATATAAAATAACCATGCAAAATTTTTACGCGATTACTTTTTTTTTTTAAATGATACAATTTTTAAACGTTCCGTTACCGCCACTTTTTCCACTTTTTTTTTTACCAAGGTTTAAGGCTAATGCTGTAGACGTAAACGAAAGTCAGGATAAACTCTAATGAAAAGTTTCGAAAGCGCAGAGGAAATGTTCGGTATTACGAGAGCGACTGAAACCGCGGACCCGCGTCAGTTTCAAAATTCGCAAATCCGGACACGAAAGCTATCGATTGGACGGCTCTGCTCGCGCATCAAGGGATCCCCATAAAGAAGCGCGAGACGACTCCGCGCGAAGGAATCGAAACGAAACGACGATACTACCCCTTGGTTTTACGTGCTTGAGTATCAGCTCGCGTCGATGCTACTTTATTTTTATCAAACTCGTTCGACGTTTGCGAGCATCGTTCGCTCCTTCTTTTTATCCTTTCCTTCTTCCCTTCTTCTTTTTCTCTCTTTTTTCTTCTTTTTTTTTGACTTCAGCGCGACACCTTTTTCTCGCCTTCGCGTATAGCTACTCTTGTACGCACATACCCTCGCGTGCGCTTGAAAGATCTTAAGAGCTGACTTTCTCGGATTTCGCCCTTTGGGAGCGCCTATACCTTTGAGTAAAGACTCTGCGAGGCACTATTACATTTTTTACTTTTTGTAATTATTCATACATACAGCAATGCTGTAAGGGGCTCGTTCTCCTGGGCTGGCTGCTGCCAGATCTGTAGAATAAAATTACAAATGGAATAAAAGTTCATTTGCGCTAATAAAATACATTAATACTTTAGTTAACTAAATATTTACGAGAGAACTTGATAATAAATCAGTATAATAATCAGTATATAACAGTTAAAATTTATTAGTTGCTTTATATTCACGTGAATTATTAGTTTGCAAAGATTTATGAACTCAGCACACGCAGAAAAATGTACAGGACAAATTCGAAAAATAAAAATGTTATAATCGATTGTAAATTTTACTACAAAATGAAATTAAAAATGTCATCTAGTGACTTTAGCAATAAATTCCGCTGTACGTTTTTCTGTTGCTTCCTCTGGATTTCCGAGGAGGACTCTGTGGCCCTTCACACGAAAAAAAAAAGTTTAATTCCCATCTAAAAAAAATTTTATGACAAAGCACAATAGTCACCGGGCGGAGATGACAAAGGACAAAACGCATGCTGATGATCCGCGACGTCGTAATGAAAATAGACAGCGACGATTTCGTGGGCGTGTGTCGGCGCCGGCGTCCTGTGCATAGGTGTGCGGCTACAGGCGAGGCCACCAACGGATGAAGTGAATGTAAAACGCTTTTCCGAGCGCGCGGGAGGATTCTCGGGTACGGCGGGGTCATGAATTTTAATGGCGTTGGTACTGTGGGTCGTGATGCATTTTTTTTTTCGTCCTACTGTATACAGATGAGGCCGGAGATCGGCGTGTTTGCCGGTGTGTACTTCTCAGTGTGACTAGATCATTATGCGGCAATTTTTCTAAACATTTTTTTTTACTGCGTGACACCTTGCTTCTTAAAGCTTCTTCATCGTTATCGAAATTTACGAGAGAAACGAGAAAGCGCGTACGCGTTTCATTTTTTTACGTTTTTGCAGATTTCGAATGAGACTATCTGAAAAAAAAATAAAATGATGCATTAGAAAGTTCACGCTGTCTGAAATAAATTTTGTTAATTAAACACTTTAAATCCTTCTTCAGAAAGTCAATTTTCCTGAGAAATATCGACAATATGAAATATAAAAAATGGCGAATATTGCACCTGTCATGTTTATTGAAATTGTAGATATATAGATTATTCTAAAGCCAGTAGGAGCTTGTCCCCATAAAACACGTGACCCTGTTACCCCTTTCAATCACGACGAAAGTACCACTTAGCGGAGCTTGTATAAAGCAAAGCAACTATAAACCGCAGCATTTTTATTTCTCTCTTGTGTACATTGATTGCCTCAATGATGGATCATTTAAAACTGATAAGATGAAGTTTTACGTGTGCATAAGCATATAATATATGTTCGCGCAGTCGGTAAAAGCAGGAGAAATGACTCGTAACTTCTTCATTTTGCCAGTGAAATTAGTTGCGTTACAATTGCAGTAAACGGAGCGCATTGGCTTTTCCCGGCCCTCGTACGGGGGGTGCGCTGCAGGGATGAACGGGGGGATGAAACCGGCCCGTCCTCGGCGATGTGCACTTTACGACACGGGCTCGGGAGAAAATTTTACGATCTCTCGTCCCGTAGCGCTCTCTCGAGGACCGAATGAACGAACAAATTCGAGGGCCTGGTGCATTTGATTTTTTTTTCGACTTTTACGAGACCACGCGGTTCCGCGCTCCATTTCGTACGAAAGGAATTTTCAGCCGTCGTTTGTTCGTTCGTTTTTCCAGCAGCTTTCAATGGAGATCCCCTCTGACCCACCCCTCCTCTCTGGACGAGCGAAATTCGTTCGCTTTTAAAGCGCCTGGCGAATGTGCGCCGAGCTTTCGGCTAATTTTGCGCGGCGGTGTTTACGCTGGCGCCTTACTCCTCCCACCCGAGAAAGGAAAAGGCACTGGCTTTTCTTATGACCCCTCCGGCGAAATAATTAACCCGGAGCGCCGGTTCCTTTATGCGCTACTTTCTTTCTCTTTCTGCACACGCGGATTGGCTGAACGCGTTCGATCTGTGGTGTGCAGGATATCGGAAGGAAAAATTATTGTTTACACCCAGTTGGTAATTAAATTTTAATCAGGCGTGCAGTCCAACAGAGTCTCTGCTTCGCGTTAGAACGGGCGATTTTCCAGCTGCTCGCTTTGAAAAAAAAAAATTCATAAAGAAAAAGTCGTAAACTTGCACTTTGCTCGCGGTGTATCGAAAAATTATTTACACACCTAGTCGTTCAATTAGCAATTAAATTTTAATCGAGACCGAGGAATCGATACTTCGGCAGCCTATGCCGTGGCTCGATGGCGAGCGGAATTTTTAAAAGTCACCCGATCGCCCGTACGCTTTTGCTCCCGCTGCAGTCTCGACGCTCTCGAGGATTCAGCCTCCTCTCACGTGTCTATTTTCATCGCTTATAAACGCGGACTTTCACCCGAGATGCCTCGCGCCTCTTTTCCTCCACCTCCTCCCGATGCCGCCGCCGTTTCCTCCTCCCACCGGTACTTTTCATCCCTCTTCCGGTTTACGCTTGCTGCTCGAGTGCCCCAGCGTTCTGCTCCCCCCTCCTCCCTCACGGCTCTCCCAGTGTAGGCTCTAGAAAAGCGCGTACTTTTGGATCGAGAGGAAAAATTTTATGGATGGTGCATTGCTAGACTGACATTCGATCGTTGCGTTCAATTGCTCGCAGAAATTCTTCGGAATAAACATTTTGTGCTGAAAGAGAGCGAATAATGCTGCCGTGATTTCCATTTTCCCGGACTACTCGATTCCAGTGCTCTTTTTAGAGCTCCAGTTCGAATACAGTTTGCATGCTGCCATTGTGTTTATAATTCTATTTTGAAAAATCTTTAGTTCTACCGGTTGCGTGTACAGAGTTAAAGAATTAAACATAAATTGTTAAGGAATAAAAAATAAAAAGTATTGTTTTGGTTGCAGTGTCATGTGGTAAGTAGTGTGTTTTGTTTAGAAGCTGCTGATTCACTTTTTATTTTTCATTTTAGGATTGTAGTCTTAAAGTGGATAAAATAAAATTTGAAAAATTCAGCGGGGCAAGGAAAAAAAGGAACGAGGGGAAAGTAAGTATAAGAAGCGACAAAATCGGAGGTGACGTAAAGATATTTTCACGAGGTCGTGGCAGCTAAAGTGGCATTTCAAATTCGGATTCCGTGGAAATACGAAAGGAGAAGCATTCGCTTCGAGTGACGAGTATTGAAAAAAGTCTTTTTTCCTCTTTCCAGCCTATCTCGGCATTTTGCCACTCAACTTTACTTTTAGCATTTTTTTATTCTCGCTAGTTCGCGTTTCTCTGCATTTCATCGCTCGTATCGTTATACGTATATCCGTGCATGCAGCATTTACTTCGATAACGTTCAAAATGACAGATTCACTTTTTTCGAATTTTTTAAATTTTTTCATCATTTAGAATTTATTTGTTATATAACAGCGTTAGTCTTATATTGATAGATAAGTTTATTATCATTAGAATTTAGATTGGAGACATGCAAAGATAGTCTTCTCTTAAAAAAGTGATGACCGGATGTTGTGAAGCCTCGAAAACGTGAACTTGATTGGTTCGTACGTATTCCAGAATGGCGCTGAAATTCAAAATTTCTAACTTCAAAAATGAACCCCGAATAAACAGTAAAGAAAGGAATTTGAGCGCGCTCAATTTTGCATGTATCTTAAAAAAGGAATGGTTTTTCTTTTGAAGCATTTAAGTAAATCATGAATATAACTGGTCGAAAAAAATGAAATAAGTACTGTATTAAACCTTTTTAACTGTAGTTTTTATTAATTAAATTTGTTAAAAAATTAAATATCGCTACGATATTATTTTAACTAAAAAATCAGAATGTATTATTTAGAAGAACTGCTTAGAAAAAAACAGCGTAAAGAGAACATTGAGCGCTGGATTTTACCAGTATAGGAAAAAAGAGATCTTTTTACTTCTTTAGGATTTTCAAATTTCTTGATACTTATAAAATCCAATCTTTGGTTGTGCGTAAGTGCGATCTTGACTAGTGTCAACTAATCTCAAAATAAATATTTAAAAAAAAGGCACTCCGTGTAGTGATCGCGTCTGAAAATGAATTAAAAATTATTTTAAAAATTGTGCAGCAATTAAATTTACATCTCGAGGCTTTTTCAAGAATTAAGAGAAGACCAAAAACAATGTGAAATCTCGCGCAAAGATAAATAAATTTGTTCTCCATTGTGTGGCTGAAAACAAAACGAATCCGCAGCGAACGATCTTATCGGTTTTTTCGAGCGCATTTATAATAGGTGTACGCTTGAGCGGTTTGCACCTCGTTATGCTCCCCCAGTCGTCTCGTTGCTTTCTTATAACGGGAGTCGCGCGGGCAGAGGTGACCAGATGACAGGCTAAAAAATCGTGCGCGGTGCCAGTACCGATCGACCGGATCGAATTGCGCCCTCAAGTCTTTGTTTCCGCTGACTGGCGAGCACGTAACGGCATAACGGCTTTGCCGGCTCGATTTATACGTCACGGAGCTTCCTTAACCTATTTCCTAGAGTGCTTTCACTGCCTTGCTCAATGCACTTTCGATGCCTTTCGTCACGAGAGCCTGAACAACGTTATTATCAAAATAAACATTTCTATTGTAATGTTATTTGATTTATCGCGCAGTTATCGGGAGTAAGAATATTTTAAATGTCAAAACGGTACGAAGGAACGAAAACAGCTATAGATAGCAGAAACAATAAAATCCTTTCTTAGAAGAACGATGGCAAGACTTTCGACAAGAAAAATTCGTAAATTTCAGTAAATATTTACTGTAATAGTATTCTTATATTAAATATTTCTTTAAAACTAAATTAATTTATTTATTTCTATAAATATTTAGTTTCGAAAAAATAATTACTTTGAATGAAGTAACTATTTTTTCGAAACTGCTAAGTTTAACAAGTATTTAATGAGTCCATTGGAGTAAATATTTACTGGAAATTACTAAATTGGTCTCTCAGTGTGCTAAAAAGTAAAACTTGTTGACGTATGTTTAATATTTAGCAGGTTCGCTACGACTACTTACCAAAAATATTTTTTAATAATCTTTTAAATGTGAATAGTCAAACTGTATTGAAAATGATTCATAAAGTAATCATTACCTAGTTGAAAATTGGATGAAGAAAATACGTGGGTGTTTTAGAAAAAAAATGTACACGTAGTACGGAGCAACGGGGTTCGATAACTCGTGACAAAATGAGAAAACTGTAAATAAAAAGGGAAAACAGCGAAGATAAGACCGCGAAAGCGCAATTTTTCCATTCGAACGGGTAAATGAAGGAGCTGCCTGTCTGCAGGCCTTTTCCGTAGGAGCGCTTCTTGCAGGCCGCTCGGGCCGTGCTGTCCTGAGGGCCTTGCTTTCTATCAACCGGGCAAATGCTTCCATGGAAATCGTCTCGCCTCGTAAATCGCCCTACTTCCGTGAACGAGCAAAACGAGCCGCACCCTTTATTTTTTACCCTTCGGCGTTTTTCGCTCAAACTCTATTTCCATATTCTCCTGTCTCAGTAGCAATTATTTGCTTTACTGCACCGGACGAGCAGGAACGTTCATGTGAAACTAACCATTAGTGCATATATCTTCTCTCACTTATTTTTCTAATTACATCCTGGAATTTATTTAAATCATAAAAATGCCAAGATTTAAAATTAAATATATGAGAAATTTTGGCAAGACGTCGTTTCGTCCCATACATGTTGGAGAAAAGAAATGGTCAAAGTTTCGTATAAAGTCAAGACTCTCTAAAAGGTAAAAGTAAACCTATTCCCTTAATAACTTTTTCTGTAAGACGCACAGTTTTTAATACATTAGTTATTGAAAAAAAAAAATTCCCAGAAAAACGATTACAGTCACGGTAAAGACTATCGAACTTAAAATTTCGGTTTATTTTGTTAAGGACGCATTCAGTTTTAAATTTTAATAAGTTTTTTTAAAGATCTAATAGTCTGAATCAAAGCAGAAGCTGCATAAGTACCATCAGAGAAAAATGAATATTTCTTCTTTTGTTTTTTTGAACTGAATATTTAATTTTTTAATATTTTAATATGAGATTCAACTTATTTTTAATTTTTTGCAAAGGGCTTTAAACGAACTTAAAATTTTGGAGCTGCGACTATTTTTCGACGACAGGCAAAAGTTTAAACATCTGCTGATATTTGCATTGGGTGGGAAAAACATGTGGAGCGGAGAGTACAAAAATTATTCTTTTAAAAATTTGACTGCCATATCACCAAATGCAATTTTTATGATCAAATGACTAATCCTCTCTTAAAAAAGTGATGACAGGATGTTGCGAAGCCTCGAAAACATGATCTTGATCGTTTCGTAGGTTAATTCTGGAATGGCACTGAATCTCAAAAGTTCTATCCTTAAAAATAAAGTCAGAATAAACAGTAAAAAAAGGAAATTGAGCGCGCTGGATTTTGCTTTGTCTTTTAAATTTTTTCTGATATTGTCTATATTGTGTTTGTATTCTTTGAGATTATTCCTATTTGTATAAATATAGTAATTTACAGTAAATATTATATGATTATTATATAGCTAATGAATATAAACATACAAATGTGTAATATAATAGATTCATGAAGTCATTCATTTAAGTACACTGGGAGATCAATTTGATAATTTTCAGTAAATATTTAGTTCAATATAGAACTAGTTGAATATTTCTTTGAATGTAAAAGAATTTACTTGTTTTTAAATAAATTCAACAGGTTTAATAAAATAATTAGTTGATTCAAAGAAATATTTCACAATTACTATTGAAATATTTATTATAAATCACAAAATTGGTCTCTCAGTGTAAGTCGTTCAAGTTGCCCGATATAAAGCTGCTAAGAAATCTTCTTCTTAAATAAAATTTTAATAAAGTGATGACCGGATGTTGTGAAGCCTCGAAAACAGTGAACTTCGATATTTACTTCGATATCGCATTATTGCATTTACTTCGATAACGTTCAAAATGACAGATTCACTTCTTTCGAATTTTTTAAATTTTTTCATCATTTAGAATTTATTTGTTATATATACAGCGTTAGTCTTATATTGATAGATAAGTTCATTATCATTAGAATTTAGATTGGAGACATGCAAAGATAGTCTTCTCTTAAAAAAGTGATGACCGGATGTTGTGAAGCCTCGAAAACGTGAACTTGATTGGTTCGTATACGCATATTCCGGAATAGCGCTGAAATTCAAAATTTCTAACTTCAAAAATGAACCCGGAATAAACAGTAAAGAAAGGAACTTGAGCGCGCTGAATTTTGCTCGTATCTTAAAAAAGTAATGGTTTTTGTTTTGTAGCATTTAAGTAATTCATGAATGTAATTGGTCGAAAAATGTAGGAACGCATTTTCTTTTGACGCCCAAGTTCAATTCATTAAAGATTTGAGTGTTCCATTAACCAATTTAATGAAATAAGTATCGTATTAAACTTTTTTCACTGTAGTTTTTATTGCCTAAATTTGTTGAACAAGTAAATATCGCTACGATATTATTTTAACTAAAAAATCAGAATGTATGTTTTAGAAGAAAAGAACAGGATAAAGAGAACATTGAGCGCGCGACGCGCGCTGGATTTTACTAGTAAATCAAAAGAGAGCTTGAAAGAAGAGCCGAAACCGCCGAAGGAATACAGACGTTCACGATAAGATGAGTCAATTAATTACATTTGGCAGAGGGTTTAGAAGTATCGGTGCTCCCTGGTTGCCCGTCGTATCTCGCCGACGCGTGTCCCATCCTCCTGAGACAGGTGTACATAACGTTGCTGCTAATTACTGTCATTCTAGCATTGCGTGCCGCGCCATACAGCCGGGGACGTCGTCGCGTCACCGCGTCACTGCGTGCCTCCAGCCTCCACTTGCCACGTACAAACGCACAAAGCCCCCCTCGCTGCATAACCGGAAATGTTCAGATGTTCGGATGCTCGCCAACTGGATGTGTGCCTGGCGTACACTGCGAGCCCGTCAAACCTAAACTAATCCGCCTTTCAAGAGTCCCTCCGCCTCCTGTTTATACGATGCAGCAACGACAGCTCCTTCCTTCGGGATCTGGGGCATCTCGCAGTTCCGGGAAATACAGTCAATCCTTTTCTGCTGCTTTGCCCATTCAACCTCTCGGGGAAACCTTGCGGGAGAGCTTTTTTCCTTTGCGGAATGCTCGGCTGGTGAAAAGATTTCAATTAAGAGGTCCGATGTAGACGTGGTAACGCAATTCGTCAATGAACATGCATTTCGCAGCAAATAATAAATTACGTGACGAGAAAAGTAAAATAAGAATTGACCGAAATTTTAACCTTCCCTACCGAAAAATCTCAGGTCAAAATCTCAGGTGATTTTTAAGTTTTGATGCAGATGTCGCAGCTGGTAATTTGTCACTTTAATTCTCAGGTGAGATCCCACCTAAAGTTTAGGTCATATATTTTCAGCCGAAATATTAATAGCACAACTTAAAAGTCACTTGAGATTTTGACCACAGAAATGATCGAAGATCTCACCTGACATATATTATTGAGTACAGGATTTTCGATCAAGCTGAAATAATAAATTACATGACGAAAGAAGTAATACAAGAATTGACCGAAATTGTAACCTTCCCTACCGAGAATTCTCAGGCCAAAATCGCAGGTAATTTTTAAGTTTTGATGCAGATGTCGCAGCTGGTAATTTGTCACTTTAATTCTCAGGTGAGATCCCACCTGAAATCTCACCTGAAATTTAGGTCATATATTTTCAGCTGAAATATCAATAGCACAAGCTAAAAGTCACTTGAGATTTTGACCACAGAAATGATCGAAAATCTCACTTGGCATTATTGAGTACAGGATTTTCGATCGAGCTCTGGAAGGAAAGGTTACGGTTTCGGCTCCGTTAGACTCAAAACAAATATTACCGAATTAAGCTCCGAACAATGCTCAAGCCAAAGGCACTATCGTTCCCATATGGAACCATTTGGCCAGCGCTTGGATTTTCGTGGAAAACGACAGTTTTCCGCGGAATGCCTTTCCTATATACTTACACCGATGAACAAAAAGAAAAAAAAAGAGCAAAGTAGACCAGGCCATCGCGCGAGGAGCGCGCGTTCTGAAACAGTTTAACGGGTGCACTTGCAAAAGTTTTAAACGATGGAGTTGGCGCGCGCGCGCGAGGGGGCCGCTCTTATCAGACTGATATAACCGTTACCCGGCGTATGCGATGATGGTTCATTCCAACTCGTCGCCGACCTCTCTTCTCGCCCCCTTCCCTCTTTCTCGCTCCGCCGCATTCGGCCGGCATATCTCCAGAATAATTCGGCCTTTCGATATCCCTACGGCGCGCCCCGCACTCTCGCGTCCCTCCTCATCTGTCCGTATAGGTAGTCGGCTGCATATCGTCCGCCGGCCTCCCTTAATCTCCAATCTTCATTTACGGATCGTCCTCGTTCGATTTCCGCTGCGCTCTGCTCCTGGAATTCTGGAGAGAGAGAGAGAGAGCGGGAGGGGGAGGACCGTGGAATGGATGCCGGATATGGGAGTCCAACCTGCTGCTGCTTGTGCCCCCGGCTCGGCAGCTTGCGAGCGGAACCGCCGAAGCGACTCACGAGTCTCCAGAGAATTTGCGCGAGCTCGCGAGATGGCGTTTCGATGGAGAGTGGGACAGTGGAGGAATGCCGAACCCGATGAAAAGAGAGTCCCAGTCGGCCCGCGCGGCCGATCGATTCGAAACTCCCCCCGATGAAGTCGAGGGGCGGGAGTATGCTTATCCCTGCGGAAAATGCCGGCTAGCGGCTGCCAAGGGTCACGCGAATTCTTTTATACACCTTTCACTTGCGAATCCCATGCATTAAAATGCATTGCGATGTACGGCCGAGCTTGCGAGCTTTCGGCCTCGGAAATCTAGAAATTGATCGGCGCGAAGGGTTAATCTGCGATCACTAGCCTACTAAAACTCCATAAAATGGTGCAAAAACTGCATGAAACCTGATAAATAATTTGTCGGATTTTATAGAATTTGTACATTTTTGTAAGATAGTTTCTACGGGGTAAGAATCAGCGTGGGAACTTCACGAGGCCGTTTGAATTATTATGGTTTCTTATACGTTAAAACACTGAGAGACTAATTTGGTAATTTTCAGTAAATATTTACTTTGATAGCATCCGTTAAATATTTCTTTGAAACTAAATTAATTTATGTGTTTCTAAATAAATACAGCAGTTTCAACAAAATAATGAGTGGTTTCAAAGAAATATTTACTATTGAAGTGAATACTAACGAAAATTATCAAATTGGTCTCTCAGTGAATGCATTAGTATAATTGAGATCAAAAGTAAGTCGGTTATAAACATTTTGTACTTAATTAGAATTTTTTGTTTATTTATTTATTTATTACCAAATTATAGTACAAATAGAGTAGATACAAATACGTATGCATATAATGTTGTTGAATAATCCAGCAGAGGAAAAAAACCTTCCTGTTTGCTCGTCTGGCTTTATACAAAACTAATTACTTAAAAACTAAAAGTTTAACTATTAATTTTGACACTATCGCTAAATCAATTTTGCAGGTATGTAAAATTTGCCTTATAATTATATCAAAATTAAATCAATCTACCAATACCTAATTGACATTAAGCTGGCTTTAGTGTAGATAATTAGATTTAAATTTAGTACTGATTAAAAGGATTTCGTGTTTCAAAAGTTTTTTATAGTAAATGTTAACAAGTGACCTAAATAAAGATAAAATTCTACAGACATATTTTACTTATTTAACGATAGAAACAAAAAAAAATGATTCCAAGATCCTCTGCAACTACTATAGCCTTAGTTAATATCCATAGTTGATATAAAAACCACAGTTTTTTTCTGTGTATAGAAAGCACTCGACTGTCGCCGTTGGTTAAAGCACAAAGCTTTTTATAATTTTTTTTAATCCATCCCAAAGATATCCTCCGGCAATATTCTTCGATTCACCACAGAAAAGGAGCCAGCACCGCTCGCCGGGAGAAAAGAGGAGAAAAGCTCCGGAGCAGCTCTTCTTTCCTTTTTCGATTTCATCAGGAGTGCGCGCCGCCGCGGTTTCGCTGGTAAAAAAGGAGCAGCTTCTTTCGACGGTTACGCCGACACCGGGTACCGGAAAAGCGAAATCAACTGCTTTTGCCGGACGTCTTCTTTCTTTCTCTATTTTTTTTTTCGTCAGCGGAAGTATCAGCGCGCCACCGCGGAAATTCGATTATCAATACTTCTCTCTCACTATCGCGGGGATAAAACACTTTTCGTCTCGAGGTGCAGTGCGCCCGTCCTCGAGCCGCAGTACCGCAATACCGCAGCACTGGGCGCGTTTATTAGATTCTCGGTGTATGCACACGCGTGAGCTCGGCCAGTCGCAGGTTGAGAGGTACTTGATGGCGAAGACGCGATGGAGCGGAGGCTTTCGAATGAATGCAAGAATCGTGCCAATTACGCGATCTCTTTTTCTCTCGGCGCCCATCTGCGACTGGCGCAGGTGCAACTTTAGTGGAAAATCCTTCGCCGGTTTTAGAGGAGAATCCTTCTTAACGCTCATTCTACTCTATTATACTGCACTGTATGTAACCGTGAAAGCTCGCATTTCCTCTTTTGATATAGTCTACAACGAGAAATTAAAGACTTTTTTGCATGAGAGAATTAATCTTTTTTAATTTTTTTTTGTTATTTTTCATTTATATTGCTCTAGGACTAATGGCGATTATGATCTATATAAAAATGCAGAGTGTCCGAGACTATTTCCGAAGCTCATTTGTACGTAGGATTGTGTGCCAAAATGCTCTTCTTTCGGATATGCGCATTGTTAATTCGGAAAAATGGCTTGCCTGGCCAACGTCTAATTCATTAGCACGGACTTGGGGTCACTCGTCGCCGCAGTGCGCGTGCGCGCGCGTATACAAGGGGAAAACTGCGAACGGCGCGATAACGAGCGGAAAAAGGAGACGAATCGTGCGCCGAGGAGTGAGGGTAGCTTTGTCAGGGATTCGAGATGTTAATGAGGAAAATGTCCCTGTCGCTCTGAGATTGGTTCAATTTTAATTATGCCTCGAATAATATTACCTTGGCCAATTTACTAATTCTTACGCTATCTCGGAAGAAGAGTTAGCACTTTCCATTACATTACTAAATTTGTATTTGAACAAATTTAAAAAAAAAATCAATGAAACATCTTTTCTTTGATAATTATTATATTAAAATTATTAAGTAGTGAAGAACACAAACTACACTGAGAGAAAAAACTTAATAAAAATTGCTATTGTGATTAGGAAAAGAGTGACAGTCTTGATGAGCGAGAACTTTTAGTATGAAAAGTAGCAATTTGTAATACTCAAAATAGCAATTTTTATTATTGAAATAGTAATTTTTATAATTTTTGTACTAAAAATTAATATTTTTCATACTAAAATTTCTCGCTTGTCAAGACTGTCACTCTTTTCTTAACCACAATAGCAATTTTTATTAAGTTTTTTCTCTCAGTGTATACGTACGTAATTACTTTCTTATTAAATTGTTTAGTGATAAAAATCATCAGTGTACACTGTTAGAAAAGATTCTTTGATCTAAAGTCAATGTTTTTAATATAAATGTGCGCATATTTAATATATAGTCCAAAGGCATATAGGTATTAAATTTAAAAAACGGTGCATTAACTATTAAGCCATGAAAATAGTCGATAGATAATGCGTCGTTCTCTAATAATAAAACAGTAATAAGTATCATTGGAGGTAAATGAATGTAATTTGGTGTTTACTTTTAGTATTACAAAATATTTATTCAAACATTCTACACTTTGGACTTTATGAGCTGTCAAAGGAAAGTAATATGAAATAACGTGAAAGAACAAGAAGGAGATAGAAGACAAGAAAAAAAGTAGAAAAAGCATAATCTCCAATCACACGTGGTAATCAAGCAGCCGGTAATAGTAATAGATTCGTCACTTTCCTAAACTCTACAACTTTTAACTTATACCTAAGAGAACCTTCACGCGTTAAATATAATGTACACAAAATATTCATACATTAAGATTCGATTTTTTAGCAAGAATAATCTACTTACTTACAAATATTAATTATTTATCTGTAAATATATATTATTCTATATATTTATTCTATATATATACGTGTCATAACGCGCTCTACAAAGTAGATGCATTTATAAATTCGCGATTACTCTTTACAATTAAGAAATATTCTTTAATGCATATTTCTTTATTTCAAATACCACGAAACAATTATTTTTTAATTCCGCACTGAGAAAAAAGATTCCTTATTGTAAAGTAATCAATTTCCTTATTATAAAGTAATCAATTCAGTTATAGTTAATACATAGTATTAAATCTTAATGCATATTTCTTAACTATTAGGAAACTAGATTTCATTTGTTTATTTTACGTATCGTTCATGACTTCGCTTTAACCTACTTCAACTGCTTATTTCTTAATTATTAAGAAATATGCAATTACAAAAAATTAAAGTCCCATTTCTTAACAGTTAACAATTATTCTTAACAGTAAGGAATCTTTTTTCTCAGTGCGCGAAGGCTTTTGGTTAAAGAATCTTTTCTATCAGTCTAGACTGTCAGTTTTAAAATTCGCAATAAAACATTTTCATGAGCAAATTATCGATTTTTTCATGGTACATTGGATACGAAATTTTAAATTTAAACAAAACAGTTAAAAACGCTGCCATAAATTAAAGGAGCAGAGAAGCAATAGTTTATCTCCAAGCGGCCCCAGAATAATCGGGAAAATCGTTCGTAAGCGCAATCCCCGTCGTCACGTGTCGGCCGGACGAATATCAGCGCCCATACACACAGGAGGACGAGGACCGACGTGGTTTTTATCAGTGCTAGTTCCCTCCGCCACCTCCTCCTCTCGGGCAAAGTGGTGGAGCGGCGTCGCAGCCACCCCTACCCATCATTTTTCCACCCCTTGGATAGGCGTAGATATAGAAGCGCGAGCATAGCTGAGGGGGACGGCGTTGAGTTTTTTGTGCTCCGTCTCGTCACCGCCAAAGGATCGAGCTGCGATTAAAAGCCCTTTCTGCCGACGCCGATAGCAAAAGCCTTCGCTCCCTCCCGACGCTTTTCATTCAGGGGCCTCCTCGCGCTCCGCTCCTGCACTCTCCTCCCTTTTTTTAAGCGCCAGGGAAATATATTACACAGACGAGCCTGGTCGATAGACCCATTGAAATTTATACGCGGAGGAGAAGATGCCTCCCTCCTTTGAGTTTGACACTAAACTGCTAAACTGGACAGTAACTCAAGATACGTTTCAATCGATCAGCAGTTTTACTGGACAGAATTGGGTTCTCTGCTGCGTGGCTGGTGCCTGCGAGGGAGGGAAGAAAATACTTTTATTAAATTTCCTTGGTCATTAATTTTTCTCTTCTTGTTCTATGATGGAGTAGTTTTTTAATTGAATTATTCATTGCTCTCGCGTCACTTGCAGTCAGGCTGACTTACTTATTTTGTTTTCAGAACCAAGTTTTTAATTAAAAAAGGAAAAGTATATGTAGTAGAAAATGTACTATGGATGTATAGAAATCGCTTGTAGTTTGAGTTCACTCGAACTATAATCAAACTACAATTTTACCACAAGTTTTTCGACTTCTTGTAGTTTTTCCACTGTAATATAGGGGTATAGGAAGCGATAAGTGGTTATCAGAGATGAAACTGATAAATGATGAATTGCGATATAAATTGATCCCTCGTATTTGATCCTCATCCCCGTGGCCATGTTTCATCAGGAAGATCGTCGATTTTTCCCTTGTGCATTTAATTCTCCCGCTTCTAAAACTCATCGAGCGCTCCTCTCTCTCTCCGTGTAACTTATATTTATCTGCGCCTCGTGCTCTCTTTATTATCTTAACTATACGCGCGCTCGTAAAGTACGCTGCGGTAATAAGATTGCGTGCGATGTTTGCGCCGCTTGACCTTACGATATCTTTAATGAAAAATGCATTCTACACGCCGACTTGGTTCTGGGAAATAAAACTTTGTACCCCCCGCACTTTTTTATCTACTTGTATACTTTTCTTTTCACAAAAGATAGAAGTTTTTGCTTTACTGCAGCCTCGCCGACTATCTCAAATTATCTTCGCCGCTAAAAATCTACGAGAGTCAACGATGAAGCCCTATATCCTTTTTTAAAAGAGTCGTGGCCTAAATTATTGTACAGTATTTAATAAGTAAACGTGATTGATCTGAAAATCGAAACGCCAAATTTAAAAAATTTAGAAATTCTTTGTATTTTAGTTCACTGGTAAAATCCAGCCCTCAGTGTTCTCTTTACGCTATTTTTTCTAACCAGTTTTTCTAAATGGTACATTCTGATTTTTTACTTAAAATAAATAATTATCATACACGGAGAGAAATGTTATGGTAAAAATTATTATATTCCGTAGAAACAATGGGACATATTGGGTCTATGATGATTTTTACTACAAAACATAGTGAAAATTGCTATTTACATAGGAATTTTTAGTATTTGTTATAGTAAAAATTTTCATAGGTTGAGTATATCCCACTGTTCTTACGGAACATAGTAATTTTTACTATAACATTTCTCTCCGTGTAACGATATTTAATTTTTCAACAAATTTAGTTAATAAAAACTACAGTTAAAAATGTTTAATACAATACTTATTTCATTAAATTGTTTAACGGAAAACTCAAACCTTTAAGAATTGAACTTTGGCGTCAAAAGAAATTGCGTTCCTAAATTTTTCGGCAAATAACACTCATGTATTACTTGAATGCTTTAAAATAAAAAAGCCATTACTTGTTTAAGAAAGGAGCAAAATTGAGCAGGCTGAAATTCCTTTCTTTGCTGTTTATTCCGGATTCATTTTTCGGGTTAGAAATTTTGAATTTCAGCGCCATTCCGGAATATACCTACGAACCAATCAAGTTCACGTTTTCGGGGCTTTACAAAATTCGGTTATCACTTTTTTAAGAGAAGAAATAATGAAATACTTTCTTAATTAAAATATAGGAATATAATCGCGCGCTTGATTTCTCGTAATTGAAAAATGTTTTTTTTTTTTTTAAGAACGATATAACTTCGTGTAGTCATTATACGACTTTGAGTAGGGTGGCTATATGACGTAGAAACGTGTGTTTGCACGCGTATATAGGTAATAGAAAAGCTCAAAAAGGAGGTGCATCGCGAGAAGCGTAATACCGAGTTGAAAGTTAAATCTTATATTGAAATGGTAGTGAGCGTGCGCTTTAAATTGCAATTTCCAGAGTTGGCCAAACTTAGATGTGCCGAGCTTGCGCTCGCTTTATTCCGCGGCTAGGCAGTGCAACCGTAACCCCTCCCCCCTCGAGCCGCCCTTCCCCCTTCGTCGAAACGATAGCGATGCTTAGACAGCTGACGGAATTAGTCGCACGAGGCGGCGACGACGGCTGCTCGAATGTCTGCTGGAGGATGTACGTCCTGTGAAATACCGTGTTACTTCGCTTCCGCCCCCTCCCCCTCGTCGTTCTACTCGCGCCTTGCGTCACTTCAGACGAGTCTTCTGTAGTTTCATCCGTCTGTCTTTGTATTAATTATTCCAATTTTAATCTGCCTGGACTTTTTTTTACATTTTCTGTATCTTTATCTAATCATCATCTTTATAAATCATTAGCAAAATCCAGCGTTCTTTACATTCAGCGTTGGCAAGTTAAATTAATTTGTTTACACGGTAAAAAATAGTACAGTCAGGACAGCAAGGTAGATATTGCTAAATTGATTTAGTGAAAGAGCTTGGATATTTGATCAAAAACTTCGCTGCAATTATTATATTTTGTTTTTCAGAAGCTTTTATGTTAAATCTAGCAATTCGATAATTGCTGCATTAATTAATACACTGAAAAAAAAATTGTTAATTTTAATGAAATGATTTATTTCAATAGTACTTATTAAATATTTTATCGAGTCAAAATATTATTTTTTTGAAGCTAAAAATTTATTTAGAAACAAATAACTTCATTTAGTTTTAATGAAATTATTACTTGATTCAAAAAAATATTTAATAAGTACTATTCAAGTAAATCATTTCCTTAAAATTAAACGATGTAAAAGGTTATGATTTCGTCCAGCTAGGCTAAAAATTTATTTATAGTAGCTACCGAGTTTGCTGTAGTAACGATCTCTGTGGTTAAATTATAGCAGTAATCATTGCTCGTTCAGTAATTTTATTTTGTTAATGTGACAGAATTAATTATTTGGTTATGGCAGCAATTCAATCTTGCTATCTCTGGGTAACAAAAAAAAAAATTCTACCGCAAACAGTTTTTTAGCTGCAATAGCGAATTATGTTTTACCGATTTTTTACAGAGATAATATTAATAATCACCATAACTGTAATATAATGTTAAAGTTTTGTATATTCGCATAAAATTGAAAAGTTCGCGCACTCTGCCTAATATAAAAAATAGACAACCAATCAAGTGCTTGTATTTTGAACATGTTGATGATCACTCAGAATCATCCATTGAAAACTTCATAACAAAGGCCATCACTTTTTTTAAAAGAAGTTTGCAAAACTATACATAGAACTAAAAATCGTGCTTTGAGTGATTAACTTTTAAAAGTTCAGAAATAATATAGAACAGTAGTATTCATATTATATAGCTGCTGCTTGGAATAACTATCAGTATATAATTAGAAAATTTATAAAAACTTCAAAATGATTATTACGTTTTTAACATGAACAAGATACGTCATAACGTTTTGTATTTTGGCGCCAGTTAATTATCAATGCTTCGCAACATCCTGCCCTGCCCTGCGATTTTTTTTTAAGAGAAGATTTCCTTCCATTTTAGAGGGAGACACTTTGATGAGAAAGAAAAAGAAAAAATGTATAAAGCTCACAGTACAGAAAAACAAAGTTAATGAAAGAGGAAATTAAATGTATATAAGTTAGAGGGTTGTAACGCGACATTCCGGTGAAAAATGAAATAAGTAGATGTGAAGAATAAATTGAAAATGCAAAAGACATTAACCCAGTTGGCGTATACAGCGGCGTGCAGTTGTAGTAAATTGCGATTGCTATTTCACGGGATTTCCATCATCATTTGCCCTCCAGAGTTACGCGAACCGACAAACATGACTGTATAATATTTATATATACGTTGTACAAACAAGCGCCTTTGAAATAATAAAGTACTTAATTAAGGATAATGGTAGTGCAAATACATATAATTAATTAGAAGATTAGCCAGATTACGATCGAAGTGTTCTATCGTAAACTGTTGATCGATCGTCAACTTGTACTTCCCTTAATAAGCACTGATGTATTATTTCTAATTAATATCGTCGTTTAAGCAATTAGAATTATTGCTGTAGCAATATTCGCGTTAAATAAAAATTAAGTTTATCTTAGTTAAGGCGACCGACATTGAAGTTTATCTGAAAAATGTCTTATTAAAATGTCTGTCAAACCGAGCAAACATAAATTATAAGCATTGCAAAAATACAGAAATATCTTATATCTCTATAAATATATCAAAACATCGATAAGACACATTCAAAAAGAATAAAACGAAATGTGATTGTGTCGGAATATAATCCGCGAGTTTTTCTTCGGCAGGCTGACATTATTCAACCAGCTTAGCTCTTGAATTGTCAATTATGTCAAAAAATAAAGTTTTGGTTAAAACATTCAATGAATTGTCAATTCTGTCAAAAAATAAAGTTTTGGTTAAAACATTAGAAACGTTAGAATTTAGTGGTTAAATATGCGGTTTTTTAATTTAAAGTAACTTAATATATTTACGAGGCTTTATTCTGGGATTAAAATTAATTTTTAGTAAAGGTTGATACACCCATAATATTTCGCAAGCACGGAAGTGGTAACTTCGAAAAATCCACTTTATTCCGAATAGTGCACTGAAAAAAGTGGTGAAGATTCAATTACAATTCTCCATTCACTTTATTTAACTAAACATTTGGTATAATCATAAAAATGTTGTTTATTCAACTAAATATTTAGTTAGATCAATAAAATAATCTTGTGTATGGAAAATTGAACAACATTTTTAGTTGGATCTGTAAATGGTTTTTCTAATGTAGTGAAAACTATGAATCTGCTCAACAGCAATGTCCGACGGAGACCAGGAAATTTCAAGAAAACTTAATTTAATTGTTTTACTCGCGGTTGTATGAATCGGATAGCGCGAGGATAGTGGTGATGCAGGCGATCGAGGAATCCCGTCGAAAGGAAGCTTAGCGGCGTGTAGGACAGCTCATAACTCCTCCTCTTCTGGACCCGTTGACTCGTTCTGCTTGCGGAGACGTACGACCGGTACGACGTGCAGAAGCCGAACTCGCGAACATCCCGGGACTGCACTACAGCCGGAAGTGTAATTGGACGGTAGGTGAGCTCGAGTGTTGGGAGTGCAAGCGCCGTTCGCGCGAACTGCCTGCAACGCCTGCATATCCTGCAAATCGCCTCTCCCCGATTGCCGATGTGTCGACGCCCACGTGCTTGTCAAGGACCGCGACTGTTACGGCCTATACACCGTCGTTCCTCCGACTCGAGTCATTTTTTTTCAAATTAGACTACCCTGTCGGAAAATTAAGGAGCTTTTAGGCATAATATGTTAAATCTTTTATTCAGTGGGCAGATTCTATAACATATTTCGAGCATATTTGAAGGCTGCGGCGTGACGCTATATTATGGACATAAATATGCTATAAATTCTATTAAACTTTTAATCTGAGGTTATATAACTACCGCCGCGCCACCTAAGGGTCGATCTAGATTTTCTTTTTTTTATCCGTTTTGATTCCTGCCCCTTAACAAACAGTTGCACATGCATCTAGATCTTCTGTTGTTTAATTCATAACATCAAGCCCTCAACATAATTTAACTATAACATGCCAATCTATCATAATAGATTACGTTCAAAAAGTCTAGCTAAAATTTAGTTACAACAACATAAATGATGCTTAATTTTCCGGCAGGGTAATCTCGAAACACCGAATAAATCGGAATTCAAATGATTATTGAGAAATAAGAATCTTTGCCGCAACGAACAATACATAACCCTAGTAGAAAATAAACCAACTAAAACGGCCTTTTCATTAATGGTTGTCAAACGATTTTGGGCAGCAAATACTGTTGTATAATTGAGCAAAGGTTCAGTATCGACTACTCGATTTGAAAATTCGAGGTTATGATACAACAACACTACACAAGTGTTTTTCAAACAAATGTATTATACTACTACATAACTACTACATAACAAATGTATGCGTACTATACATGTACAGATTTTGTACACGATGAATCTTACAACTTAACCTCAAAATTTAATCAAAATACCAGTTTTAATTGTTTATTTACGGCAAAATTATGAATCCTTTTTAATTTATTCTAACTTTTTATTAGTAATATAACATAATAGTACACCTTAAACAGTTTTGTTTAACCCTTTAGCGCCGTATGTAGCAAATTTGCTACATTCACTAAGACATTGATAAAAACTTATTAAATATAAACTTATTAAACTTATTAAATAAAAACTTATTAAAATACGTTGTGTTACATAAAAGATCCTTAAAAGTATGCCAAATGCAACCTGTAGATGTATTTCTTTCTTTAAAATTTTTTTTTATTGTTTTGTTATAACATTAAAATTAATAATAATGTTTTAAATTTATTATGTTGGACAAAATGTCAATTAAAAAAAAAAAAATAGGCATAACATTTTTTTTTATTTATCAATGTTTAATCTTCTTAAATAGAGTTCAAATAATGTAGTTATTGTGTATTTAGTATTTATTTCAATAATTATAAAAAATTATGATTTTTGAAAATTCAATGTAGCATATTTGCCTACAATGGGCCTTTAAGGTATAAAATTAAGAAAACTGTTTTTGTTATTGAGCGACACGTTGTGAATTTCTCGGAACTAAATTATAGCTTTTTTCATATATTAAATTATTTATTGTTTATTATATTGTTAAAAGTAGTGTAAAATTAGAAATTTATTAATTTAATTATATTACTATTGTGATTTTGTGTTATTTTTCTACATTTATAAATTAATATTTATATACTCTATTGTAACATGTTTTTATAACAGAAATATAGATTTTGTACGATTAAATTTACATAAACATTGTTTTCATACATTTATATCCTAAACGCCCAATGTAGCAAATTTGCTACATATGAAAAAATGCTTTTTGCCGTAAAAAAAGCATTTTTTCTACCAGGGAAGCGTTAAAAATTGGAATTAAATAGGACAATAACAGTTGCGTGATAGGTTTTCAAGTTTCCACTGAATTTTTCATATAAAGTACTTAATGGCGCGAAATTTAAATCTCTTATTATCACTGGAAGTGAAATATTTAAATTTCGACCTCCTTTTTAAACGACCATCAAGCATAATTGACCATTCTGTAACCATTTCTGTTTTCGGCTCAAACATCGACGGAATAAAAGCTCAATTATTCCCGGCACGCATTTGCCGGTGACTTTTTCAAGCTTTGCTCCGTACAAAGGTATCTTTTAAAAAAAAAGCAAAAGACCTGCACTGTGAACACGGAAAGGATAGAGGCAAGCCTCTTTTGCAAGTTTGACGGGAAAGCGACGCAGCCAACCAAGGACCGCCTCTAGCCTCCCTAAAGTGTTCGGCCGAGCGGCAATCGGCTCTCTGATTTTTTTCTCTCATTTTTCCTCTCGGCCGAGCGGCTACTGTGTATTCCATTTGTCGCGTCGGATCGTCCATTATCCTTTCGCGTCGCTGACCGTTCCGGCCGAATAACATTTTAAGGCGAACGAGCCAACGGGCGTATACGCCGCACAAGCGCATGTGCACGGACGCTTGTAACCCTGTACTCGTATGGACCCTACCCGTTTATAAATGCACCCATATTGACGCCCACAGATTCGAGTGAAGCTCCATGACTATCCCTCAAATTTCATTTCTCTATATACCTATGTTTATGGACTAGTTGCACTACTGGAGTCTCCTGTTCACATCTATGAATAATTTGGATGGATCTTTCGACATTGTTTATTAAAAATCTATTCGCATTTTAATTAATATTATTTTAACTACATAGTAGACTACTTTTGTCATACTCGGATAGAATGATCGTATAAAAATTACGCTAAAAGTAGCGGTAAATGTTACTAACTGATTAGTAAATCTGCGGCGCCCCCATGCGTTGATATTGTTTACTAACTCTCGGTGCAAATTTTACTAACCTAGTTTGTGAATATTAATCAAATTCGCCAGAAAATCTAGAGTCCCAAGATTACTGTGAAAATGTGAGTAATTTTTACCCAACTATTTTCTCCGTATACTAGAGTTTCCTGTTACATTTGTTAAAAAGCGATTTAGGTTAATTTGTATAAATTGTTTTTTTTTAACGAATTACATCTATTTTAATTGTGCTTTCATTTCCGCTGAGATTCCAGCAGAAATCCTCTTTAACAATTAATCAACTTTTTAAGTGACTAAAAGGTTGTTAAACAAATCGTGTTGCTTTTCGTCCGCAAATGTATTAATGCAGATCCATCCGTTGCACTGTTGAGACCTTTTTATACACATATTTTACATGCCTACGCGCATGTGACAGCTCTAATAAAATTATTCGTGTCACCGAATAATCGAATGCGTTTATTGATCTCATCTATAGAGTGCATCTGTACAACACATATAGTAGAGATATATTCATTCTTGTAAAGGTGTCCAAAGTGATTTGGTTACTTTATTTATAGTAATGAAGTTGAAATAAAATATCGAAGTATAAACAAAAGATTCTGACTTTCCTAAATTCCTCAAAGGCAACCGATGTCGGTGAAGTTCTATTGTTCTGTTTGCACTTAGCGACAGTACCGTGACTTACATCTCGCTTTGTTTGAACGTTTATTTATTAAAATGCTTTTTGCGTATAAACCTCACAAGAGAAAAATGTTAAGACATTTCAGCAGGGTTTTTTGTCCGATGGAAGTTTACGCAAAAAATTTTTATGGGAACTTATTTATTGATTTACAAGTCGTTGTAAAAGACGTCAGTTTTTTATATACGCTACATTAAAACATTTAAAAATGTTTTAGTTGTTAAAATTCTCAAGGCATATTACACGTTCTTAGTCAACACTTTTACATCCAGGAATGTTTCAAACAATCTACTTACCTTTAACCCTCTTCTTGAGAGTTGTCGTCACTACAATAGACTAATACTATACTGCGACTCTTTTGGACCTGATATTATTTGTTCTACTATGATTTTATAAACGCTAAATCAGCTGGAGTGAAGTAGAGTGAAAATGAACTCTATTGAAGTCAAATTTTCACTCTAATTTTATAGTGAAATTAACTCCCTTGATGGAGTGAACTTTTATGAGTGAGTAAGTTGACTTTTAAGTAGACCAAAGGTAGGAACTTGTCCTTTAATATGCTACTCTACCTTAGAGTGAATCTTACTCTACTTTAGAGTGAATTTAAGCACTAGAGTACTAGAAGGCCAATGTATTTGGCTCCCCCCTCTGATCGACACTACCCTACCCTACGATCAATCCACGATATAACATACCATTCATACCAGTTTTGTAATGGCGATATGCTACCTGAAATCAGGTACTCTAAAGGTTAAATCAGGTACTCTAAAGGTTAAATAAGGTACTCTAAAGGTTAAATAAGGTACTCTAAAGGTTAAATCAGGTACTCTAAAGGTTAAATCACTCTGTTCATGACCAATAGGGTCCAATTTAACTCTCCGAGTATTTCACTGTACTTACTGTACTACTCTACGAGTATTACACAGGTACTCTAAAGGTTAAATAAGGTACTCTAAAGGTTAAATAAGGTACTCTAAAGGTTAAATAAGGTACTCTAAAGGTTAAATCAGGTACTCTAAAGGTTAAATCAGGTACTCTAAAGGTTAAATCACTCTGTTCATGACCAACAGGGTCCAATTTAACTCTCCGAGTATTTCACTGTAAATAAGAGTGAAATTGAACTGCAGCTGATTTAGGATGCATATACTCTAATACAATTTGATACGAAAGGAGCGTACGGCCTCTGAACGAATTGATAAATAAATAAAAATTGAGGTAAATTGAAATATAAAATGAGGACTAAATAGGCTGTTACTCTGGTTGCAGGTCTGCGGCGGCAAAGCAGCGAGGAAGCAGCAGCGTGCGCTCATCGGCGGGTGAAAGAGCCTGCGCGCACAGCCGGGGCCTAGAGGGGATCCATAGCGAAACGGCAGTGCAGTGCAGGCGGCGGCGGCGCCGGTCGGATCAGCGTACCGTGCACCAGAGCGGCTCGAGACTCACCGAAAGGCCAGTGCGCAAGCGCGTAGCGGAGAAACGCCGCCGCCACTCTCTCCCGTTCTCTCTCCGAGCGAGAGAGCCTCAGCCAGTGTCAGCCTGGTGTCAGTTCGCCGCTGTTCCTCCGCGAGGCGCGTACTCCGGACGCGCGCACCCCCGAGTTGTGCGCACACACACGCACACCCAGGCGCGGGAATAGCCGTACTCCCACCCCCTTGAACCCCCGCCCCCGCAGTGCGCGTGTGCTCCGTGTGCTTTACTGTGTTGGTTCGACGCTTGGTACATGTGTTCGGCTCGACGCTATGCTATGCCCCAGGACGATCCTAATTCGGGACGTCGCAAGTCGAAGCAGAAGCAGCAGCAGCGGCAGCAGCGGCGGCGGCAGCAGCAGCAGCAGCAGCTTACCTGCTCGCCAGCTCGTCGAGGCCCGAGGAGAGAAGGACGCCGCTAGGCAGCTGGCCCATCGCGCCAAGTGATATACGCGTTCGCCTCGAGGATCCCTCACCCTCCCCTCCCCCTCGTCGTTGTAATTGATCGTTGCACTCTGCTTTCTTCTTCGGTCCTGTATACCTCCCCCGCAGGGCACGCTGCTCCGAAGTATCGCTGCCCGGAGTTCTCGAGAATCCGCGGGCCCGATCTGTGAATCCCCCGGCGATTAATCCACGGTGACTTGTGCGTGCCGCGCGTTTTGACCCTGCGAATCCGCCTTCTCGGTGAAGGATTTCAACCCTCTGCTGAGCGTCGGGAGCAGCACCATCACGATGGCGCGCAGGACTATCGGCTGCTGGCTGCTCGCGGCGAGCCTCGGCATCGCCTTGGCCGCCTGGCAGGAGAATGTCAGGCCCAAGATGTACGTCCAACTAGGTGAGTGTCTTTCTTCTCTTTTTTTTCCATTTATTCATGGGGATTCTTTTGCTCGCGGTACGACGCCTCGTGACTTCGTGAGAACCGTTACTACCAGCCGGATTAGTTCTTACTGGGAGAAGAAGGGACCTACTCTGCTCCGTTCGGGCCATTGTATCGGCGCGGATGCAATTGTCTCACTTTTCACCTGAAGCTGTCAGTTTCTCCACGAATATTTCACATTCTTTTGGAGATTTTGGTGGATAAATTTTGGTTAAACGCTCGCTGCTCCGAAATATTTTCGGCTGCTTTGAAATAGTCGAAAACAAGGACGAACAATTTACTTATCACTGAAAGTTTTCAGTTTCTCAAGGAGGATGTGAGACTTTTAAAAATCTTGTGCGATGAACAATGTGCAATCACCGCAGCTACTCGAAAAATATTTATTAGTAAATAATCAATTGAAGAATAAGAGCCAAGAGGAATTGTTTCAAATTTCACTTGATAACTTGAGTTTCTTATTAAATACTTTCTTTGAAATACAATTCAATAAGCGATTTCGCTATATAGCCCTTAGAAACAGTAAAGTGTTGGACAGGAACTTCCGTAAGAAGTACTTCAACTATCGATAAGTACTGACGAACTATTCAATTCTAGTTGTAAATTTGCATCTGTTGGCTACTTTTTGAAGTAGTTTATCAATCGTTTACTCCTGGAACAATGTAACTTGCTAATAGTTTATTAGCAGTTTAAACAATAATTTTGCAAGTAGTTTCGCTTTATAAGCAATTATTTATAAAAACGGAAAGGTACAGGAAATTTAGTTAGGATAGCGGCAAATTAAATTGAAGTAATAATGAAGATTCGATGAAACTCCTTTCCGTTGTCTTGTTACTGTGGATTCTCCGTCGAAAACGGTCGGCTGGCTTCGGGGTTCATTTTGCAAGTTAGATTGACCTGTGATGTGCTTAGCAATGAAGTTATGCCTATTTTGATGGCAGGACGCGACTAGACTCGAAGATGAAGTCAATTTTAAATAAAATGTATGCGCGTGAATTTCAGAATTTCGGTAGGAAGCGCTTCTTGCTCTCCAGGTGTTTACCAATCCACTTCATCCGTTAGCCGAAAGAAGCGAAAGCCGGAGGAGGCGCGATGACGAGCATTAGTAAACATTAAAGATTGGGAAAAGTCAATTAAAGAATATTCCTCAAAAGACAGAAATTCGTCGATTTCGTGGAAAAGCAGTGGCGACATTTTTAGTTTCTCGGTATTCTCCGTGCTTGGGGGGGTTGGTACGTGATAAGGCTGGAGAAAAGGACGTCGATAAGTTACCGTTTCAATGGGATTACTTTTGCTCGAGGTATCCCCGAGAGAGCTCCATTTGTTCTCGAAATGTAAAACTCCATTTACTTATCAAGGAGAGGTTTTCACAATATATATATCTCTCCGACTGCTTTTATTATTTTCTTTTGCATTTCATTCTGGTAATGCGCCCATTTCCATTTCCGATTCCTCTTTACGCCGATCATTCTTTTTTTTTTTTTAACAATTACATTAATTTTCATCTTGATTGTTAGTTTCATTACCTCTGAATAACGAAGTTAATGACTTGAACGAAAAATAAAATAAATTCATCTTCCAGAAGCATTTATTAGCGCACAATAGAAAAGAGGAGAGAGAATTTCGTCATCGCGTATATATATATATAGAGATTTCACAAGGCTCAAAGTTTATATATAAAGTTTTATCTTGCAATGGGCATTCCGGCGTATATAAAAAAGGATGAGAGGGAGGCACGGCACCAGGGGGGGGGGAGGGACGAGGAATATTTATCAAAGTCTCATTTCTTCCGTAAAGGAAAAAGTTATTACGGCGCGTGCGCGCGCAACATCAAAATCTGCGCTTGACATTCCCGACATCGCTCTTACTTTACAACTCATCGTCGTCGTCCTTCTCCTCCTCCTCGTCGCGTGCATCCTGCGTCAAATAGAAAAAGCAACGCGCGAGCCTCATTTCTCTCCGAGACCCTTTAATTTAATCTAAAGGGAAGTCGTAAACAAACTTTTTACGATTCGCACGACCGTCGACTTGTGCTTTCTCTTTACTCACCTCACTCTTCTAATTTTCACCCCGTAGGGAAGCGTCATTCTGTTAAATTGTTTAAATTTTACATGTTTGACTCTCATCCTTCTCCATCGTCCTCAAGTATTTTTAATTTTTAATTTATCCATAAATTTAATGAGTCCTCAAATTATCTGATCACTGATTTTTTGTTGCTGTATCCATTTATTTATTATTCTGCCGATGCATTGTAGCATTGAAGTCTGTAAATTTTTGGAAAAAGGTATAGCTACTTTTTCGTATTTTATTTTTTATAAAACATAAAATTTTTTGCCGCCCACAGTGATTTGAATTTTAACAAAAATGCATCGTTTTACTGGAAAATCTCGGAAATGAGAATAATTTTGGGCGATGAAAATGCTTGGTCGCTTAATTACCTAAGAAACCTTCTGCAAAAGATAAAGTTGGTCAATGTATGATTTAAACAAAACATTGATAAATATTATTTTAGCTTCAAATAAAATCTGCAGGATAAATCAACTATATATAAAGCTTATAAACCAGTATAAAATTTAATTAAAAATAACCATGTAGTACTAAAATTACTCGGACTCTTTATTTTTAAAAAGCAGTATTTTTACTGAAAGTCGAACAGATCGTTGGAATAAACAAATTTTTTTAACTTTTTATTTACCCATTATTTTACAGGTAAAATATGATTTTTAGAAAAAGAGTAAAGCGAAAATACAAAAGCAGAAAAATAAGCAAAATGTTGAGTTTACTTACAGCTACGTTTATTTTATTGAAAAAGATTTCATTGAAAAATATTTTATTTTTCTAACGATTTCTTGTAAAATTTGTTTTCATTTCTCCGACTGTTCTACTACCGGCAATGCGGTAATTGTAAAAAAAGTGTTAAATGAAATTTCCTGACGTTCGCTTGGCGTTGACGCACGCATCGTTCGACCCGCATCGAAAGGAAAACATCTTCGCCGGAACCTTCGCCTGCTCTCCACGCCGAGCCCATCATTTCTCATTTCCCTAATTTTGAACGACTGCGGGTAGGAAGGAAGACTCGAGGAAACCGCTTTCCTCACCTACATAATGCTCGCGATTTAGCAAATTGCCTTGCCTCAAATTGCCCGCAAAGAATAATTTAATCGTACTTTAAATAAAATATAAAATTAAAAATTAGTAAAATAAATCTTTTTGGTCTCTATACATTTAAGTTATCTTATAAAAATATGGAATCGATCAGTCCGGTTTCTTATATTTAAAAAGATTTAGTTAATATTGTGAAAGAAATATATATGTGCAAATCCACGGCCAACAGGAAACAACTCAACTTTGGAAGTTGATTTTTTTTAAATTTTACATAAACAATTTTTACTAAATTCAAAAAATTGCTCTAAATGCTTCGAAAAAATTCAGGCGCGTTCTTTAGCTAATTCTAAGAACCATTTACTCCTTCTGTGTATTTTTTCCAAAAATATATCGTTTATCGTAAAAAAAAATTGTGAATGTTTTAAAAATATTTGTCCATTGATGCATCATTTTGATAATACTAAAACAAAATAATCGATCATTGAACCATGAATTCTCAAAGTTTAGATATTTATTTCACCGTTTAATCGGATCCCAGGTATATTACAAACTGGAAAACCTTTGAAAAATCGATTACAAAAAAAAAATAGATACGAAAAATAACGTTTTCTCAACTTTTTTGCGCGTTATTTGGCCCGGAAAAAAGTATGCCCAAGGATTGGCCGTGTACACCTATTTATTCTCTTTTAAAATGACCTAAATAACAAGAAAAAATTTGTTTGGTAGATGCGCCTTTAAAAAAAATTCAATTTCCAAAGCTGAGTTGATTCCTGTTGGCCGTGGATTTTGCACGTATAAAAGCTTTTTTATGAATAAATTATATATAAATTTTTTCAAATCCCGATGATAGGGTTTTGTAACTTTACCAGGTGCTGGAAAATTTTATTTTTCGTCAGTGTCCTTTTGTGCTTTTGCAATTGAATGGATCTTTGTTTTGTTCAACTTTCAATAAATAATTAAATCAAAAAAAGTTTGAAAAAATTCAAATAAAAGAAGTCAAGTATCTGCGGTTGCCACCGGTGTATTTTCGGTCAGAGCGATTAAAAGAAAAAATACGAGCCATATGTAAAACACATGGCGATGAACCCTCGAGCCCTCCAGCGCCGAGCCCATCCAAGCAGCAGCAGCCGCGAGAAAAGCCAGAAAAGACTAAAACGCGCGAGCGAAGGGGAGTAAGGGGCAGCGATAAAGATAGGAGAGGATAAGAGGATAAGAGGAAACCGGGGAAACGGAGGAACCGAGTCAACAGTGCAGCCCATTGTAGAAGGGAAATTTTTATTTCGAGCCCGCTAACGAAACGTAACCGGCTAAACAGCCCTTCCTCCCTTTCTCTCTCTCTCTCGCTTTCTCTCTCTCTCTCTGTCCAATATCCCCCTCTCGTGGCTCTTTGAGAATCGACTCGACCGTAGAGACCCCCGGCTCGGCTTTGGGTATCTGAGTGCATACTCGAATCGCTCACACGCGGGCGTGGTACAGAGAGAAAGAGAAAGAGAAGGCCCTCGAAAGTGCCTACTCGAAGGGAGTCGACGTACGGAGAAACGAGATTTAAAGAGTCCCGCATTATTTCAAACGGATCATTTTCACCGCGATATACCTCGAGTGCGCCGCGCAGCCTTTCTTTCCCACACAATCCAATCGACCAGTTTGTTCGCGCTCGCACTGTGTCAAGCTCGCTTTAGGGTTGCGCCCCGCAGCAGGCTCAAATTCATTTCAACATAAAGTCCTTTTTATTTTGCGGGAGTAACGCGGGTCTGAGAATAAAATTGTTTTGAATTCACTGAAACTTAATTTGTAAAGGGAATTTGTGTTGTGTACACATGCCGATCACTAATTTGACAGAAATTATTTAAACAATAGTTTTTAGTAACAATAATTATACGGAAACTTGCCTGGTAAAAATTTAAAACATTTAATGGCAATTTCATATCTGGAGAAATAGAAATGGGCGAAAAATAGCAGCCATTTTTAACCCCATGATGAATACGCTTTTTTAAATCAGAATCTCACATTTAATGTGAATAATTAATGGGCATAATTTAATAGGAAAAAAATGTCTTGCAAATGTGTGAAAAGAGAAAATTATAAAAATGTTGGAAATTAACTAATATTCGCATTGGAAAGTGAAAACTCAGTAAATCGTTCACTATGAGCTTATTAAATGTTTTTAATCAAATGTTGTTTCATAATAATCCGCTGTGTGAGCTCGGAGTCGAGATCGCAGTTTCATATAAAGAAGCCATTTTTACGTTATGTTCGCCTCCATTTTTCTTCGCTCAAAAAACGGCTATTTTTTAATAACGATTAGAAGCTTGTATTCATCCAATATTTTTTCATTCTAACAAATGTGCGAATGCTGTTGAAAAAAGCGTTTCATGTGCCACTAAAAACAAGCATTGCAGTATTCTTAGTTTCGTGGCCATTTCAACTAGACGGATTTTTAGCAGGGTCTCTAAAAATGAAAATAAGTGCAATTCACATTGAATAACTGAATAATGTACACTTATTCTACGTGTTAAGCTGTTTACTTATTTGATGTGTGAACGACTTATCACTTTGCATTGTGTACATTCACTTATTTTATGTGAATTTCACTTATTTATATTTAGAGAGAACAAAATAATCTTATTTAGTTATGCTTGAAGTTAAAATTCTGGGATAGTGGCCATAACTAGACTTTGCCTGAATGTTTGTCTCCCAAACAGTGCAATGATCGTGTACCGTAAGATGAAAACTTTTTCTTCTAAACTGTGCAGTGCTGTCATTATTCCGTCGCTTATTGTAACTGCAATATTTTTTTGTTGTTATCCTAAAACTGACGTAACTTTAGCTTCCTCGATGACTCTTCTGTTAAAGTGGGTCAACATTTTTTTCTCTCGAAATGTCAGGAATTAAATTATAATGTATGAAAAATGATGAAGAGCAGCCTCTCTTTGGCTTTGGAATAAAAAAAGGGGGAAAAATGATGTTGGAGTCAGGCATAAAACACAATCGGATGGCGGTGTGCGCACGCGCAAGAAGAGATATTAGACGGTGCCGGCTGGCGGTGCTGCTGTTAAAATATTCGGGATCACGTAGCAGTCCGCGCTCGAGAAAGGCGACAGCGCTCTGAGTTACGTTATGTTAATAACTAGCGCATCGTGCAAATTCACTTTATGAGCCCGAGAATTCGTTCTAATCCCACCAGCTCGCCGAGAGGTTCTGCTGGCCCTGCTCTTCTTTTATGAGAGGCCAAGTCTGGGCGACACAGACGCACACACCCACACCCCAGCTTCGTCGTAGCGTCAGCTCCAGGCAAATTTATGCTCAGCGCGTGGTTTTATATAACATTGCCCGAGACCCTTCCGAGCAATCCTATTTCTTTCCCTTTTTTTTACTTTTTGCGTTTCTATAGCGATGTATTTCGGAATTTCGAAATTGTCATTCTCTTTACTTTTCTCTATCGATGGTCACGTAGATGCCATTCGATATACATATATTTATGTTGTACATATAGCTGCGGCTTCCAGTCTGTAGGGTGTATCTTTATATTTCTTTTATGTTTTAGAGATATTTGAGTATCTCTTTTTTCAGGAACGTAGTAAAAAAAAATGTATTTTTATGAGTATATTTCAGAAAATATATTTCACTAAATTAAATTTTAAGAAATAAATAGTTAGCCGAGAAGAAAAAGGAAGAGACCTGCCTTGGTACTCAATGTTTATTTTTTTAAAAATCTACAATTTTCTGAAATGTTTCTTTTACTACACAAAATATTTTAACAATAACTCATTGTCACCTAACGAGAATTTTGTAAGCGAATATGATAAAATCGCGATTTTCCATAAGACTGTACCCTCTAAATCTGAAAATGTGAAATTCACTTAGAAAATGTGAATAGTGACATATTTTATGTGAAAAATCGTTTGCGCATTTAGCTTGTGAACGGCATCTCACATGTTAAATGTCACTATTCACATTTTCCATGTGAATTTCACATTTTCAAATTTGCACGGTACGTGCTAAATTCTTAAAAAAAACTTTAACATTTTTTTTATGTACTCTAGTCTTTTAAAATTTAATCACATTATCTTGTATATATTGTTTACCAGTATGTTTCATTATCAAATCTTTTTGTTATTTTTAATATTGGTACGAGGAGAGAATGATCCTATAAAAATTAGCCTAAAAGTAGCGATAAAAATTACTGATTGATTCGTAAATCTACGGCGCCACCATGTGGTGATTTTCTTTTTACTAACGCTCAGTGCAAATTTGACTAACTTTTTTTGTAGTATTACGAAGAAGAAATGTAGATACAAACAAATGACGATCGTCTGTTCCTGAAACGCGCTTTGGGTAATTTTTACTAGACGGTTGATAAAATTGTCGAATTTTTTATTAAAATTTAAAACATCGTAAAATAATAATTTTCCTGTAATTTTTAATAAAGTTTCTATAAATATTACTAAACGCGTAAATTACTAAGTAGTATAGTAGGATTTAAAAATTCACATTATATTTATTTCATTTAAAGTATAGTACAAAATACTTAAAATTTAATCAAAATCGCCAAAAAATCAAGGCGTTCCAAAATTACGGTGAATGTGTGGTTAATTTTTACCCAACTATCCTCTCCGTAGAACTGCCGAAAATTAAATAAATAAACCGCAATAAAAATGATTATAGCCAAATAATGGAAACAGTTGCACATATTACGTATTTAATGCAGCATTTCTGGGAAGCGGAAAGTAGAATACAGAGCTGTTTAATACCGAGTTGTAGTAATTGTCAATTACATAGTACTGCGGAGCTCCTCGGAGTCTCGGGGAGATGAGGGCGTGTGTGTTCACTGCGCCACAGCTCCGCAGCTCCGACGCTCGACCCTTTTGATTAATGGCATTCGAATGGCGAGTGCGTACATGCGAACGAGGACGTCAAGATTGATTATCGATCAACTTCGACGCCGATACTCCGAGCCTTGACTTTGCGATACACTTCTCCGCTCGATGCAAAATTTCTTATTAGTTGTTTATTCTTTACACTTTTTTTTTATATCTTAAATTTAATATTTGCATTCTTAATGGAATTAGCAGAATCGCTGTTTAGAAAATCAATTGGAACGCTATTTCATCATCTTCATTAGCATATTGAGAATTAAAATAAATTTCAGAATATATATTTCAAATATTAAATGCACAGGAAATCGTTTTGAATTTCGACACGATTGAATCGCAGAAATTTATTTTTTATAACTAATAAAATTCTTCTCAAAAGGATTTGCAACTTCTCGCCGTCATTTTTTATTAAAAAACTTTATTTTATACACTATAACATTTTTCCGTAGGTACGGTTCTTTTTATAATTTCAGCTTTTCAGAATATACATGTCTCCCATTAATATTGCATATACAGCCAGTCAAGTCAATTATATTTTATTCAAAGAAATTTTATTTATAAACCCAACATTTTTTTTCTCATATTTATTTTTAACCATTTCATTGATTATCCAAATGCGAGTTTCATAAATAAAGCGCACGCGAGAAATTTTACTGCGAAACGCCGGAACATTTAGTTAATACGAAAGGGGGTAGGTGTATACAGTTCCATTTATAAAGAGAGCAAAAATTGCTACCACGATTCGCGAATAAAAAAGCCCGTGTTTTCGTTCGGCCCTCAAAAGCGACAAAGTGCAAATTTCCCTCTCTTTCTCTGGGCGCGGGCGCTTTTTTCACTTTTTCATTTTCCCGATCGAGTTTGGAATTGCCGCGCGTATCTCTGCGAGTGTGTGGGTGAGTTCGCGACCACCGGGAGCATAATAATTAACCCCGAATGGTCGTTACGTCACGTGCGATCCCATAAATCCGAATTAAGCCTTTTTCGCTCGGAAGTAGAAAAGCCTGGGAACGCGTATCCGCCAGTTCACGCACAATTCGCAGCCGAATTCCCGATTCTAATTCTAATTCAGTTTACATTTGCGCCCTCGCGTCTCCCCCCTACTCCTCCCCTTCCACTTGGCTTATCGACCGAACCAAACTCAACTGAAGAATAATTTTCCGATAATTAGTTAGCCCAACTTGATAAGCAAGCCTGCGAGCAACTTTGCTATCTAACTGATTTATTAAACTCATTCAATTAGGCACGTATCGTTTTTCAAGTAACTTTCCAAATCGCAATACATTCAATGTGTGAAATTCATAAATTGCTTTTAATACGCACTATTGTGCTTGTTTAAATGTAATTGACAATTTATTAAAAATATTCAAATTTAAACGTTTATTTGTTGTAAGCAATTTGTTTTTCATTTTTTTGGCACTGCAAATTTCGCACAAAGTCATTATAATTTTTCCTCCGTTAGTTTTTAGGCCCTACGGAAGAAAATCTGTAAACATTTAGTTTAGTTTATGATAAATAGTTGAACTTTAACTTTCTTTACTATTTCAAATTTGTACACTGATAGAAAAGATTGCATTTAATATAGTCCAAAGGCGTAGGTATTAGATTGTCAGTAAAGATGATCTTAACTACACGGAGAGAAAAGTATAGTAAAAATTACTATACTATTTAGTAGTGCAGGGACAGACTCGACAAATAAAAAATTTTACTAGAAAGTATGGTAAAATGTGCTAGACTTGTAGCAAAATTTATAGTAAGTCTAGCAAATTTTACGATACTTTTTAGTAAAATTTTCGATTAGTCGAGTCTGTCCCTCCATTAGTAAATAGTATAGTAATTTTTACTAAACTTTTCTCTCCGTGTATTAAGAAATATTTCTTGAATGCTAATGCATACTTCTTTATTTCAAATACCATGACAAAATTTATTTTTTTAAAGCCGCGAAGACTTTGGGTTAAAGAATCTTTTCTATCAGTGTAGTTAAGTATTCTTCAAACCTGCTGAATTATTGCTAAACAAAAAATAAAAGTCCGCAAATGTTCCGTCTCTTCAAATCTTCGATAAATTTTTGAGATCTTGAAATAAATTTTGCAAAGATTCTTTTTTCTCTCTGCTACAGTCACTATGAAAATTTAGTGTCCAAGCATCGAAGAATATCGACGGCGGTATAAGTAGGGGGGAGAGTAGTGCTTGGGGTCCGGCGGAGAGGCGTGCGCGCGGCGATAAGGAGCCGAGCCTGTTCGGATTACACGATCGCCCATAGAACGGCCTAGCCGTAGCCATTATCGTCATTCCTTATCGGAAACGCATTCGGCGAAACGCGAGGATGCGCCTGCCCCTTGGCTGCTTTCGTATGCGCGCGTCTGACTTGACCACATCTGCGGGCGACGTCCTTCGGTCGGCCATCTTTTTATTTGTCTGTGCCTTATCTAATCGGCACGTCCAGTTCAGTGACAGGCAGAAGTTATTGGCGAAAAATTAATTAGCTTAAGGGAGGGTTGATTTGGCCTAAGGGGGATGGATGATTTGACTCAATATCGACAAAAGTAATGAGAAGGATGAGTTTATATTCAATTGAATTCTTATTGGTTTGACTGTTTTTGATGCATATATGAGACAATTTACAAAAATATAAATAAAAAACACCTGAGGCGCTTCACCTGGAAAAAAAATAAAAGCCTGGGCAAAGCTCTGGTCAATTTTTTTCGCGTTTGGGGGGCAGTGATTTTGCATAAAATTTGTGTAGAATACACGATGTGACTGTCTTGTCTTTTAAGCCAAGAACAAATTTTGTCATTTCTGCTCTAAAAAACTTAATCAGCAGGGAATTATTTTTTTCCTCATATATATATATATATTATAAATCTCATTATTACCTATAGTATAATGCTCGCAATGAAAGATCAAATACAAAAAAAGAATAGCATAGATATTTTATATAAAATTATTTTGTATAAAAAATATTTATATACCATTGTTATATGCAATTGCTCAATTCAATCGGTGCACGAATACATTTATATACAAAATCTGGACAATTGTTTATAGTTGTATACGCATTGTATGGAATCTTTTTTTGAAACAAATTGCCTACATTCATTGCATACAATTTATATATAAATTGTATCAAATATTTTCACGTAATATACTTCGACAAATTCATCCTTAAATATGATTATACATCTTTTGCGATGTAAAATAAAACTTAATTCTTGTCCCAAGGACAAACAGAATTTTAATTGCTAGTGCCATAATGACATATTACCATATTCAGTTTTTAAATGCCTCTTTTCTTCCGGTCATTATATTTATATTTTATAAAAAAAAAACATGAGAATAAGAATAAGAATGCGGGGGAAAAAATGTTAAGTCTCCGCATTGTATTGTCATTATAGCCAACTCCTGGATGTTTTTCTTCTTATGGAAAAAAGGAACGAGCAAACCATTTGCTCATCAAAGTTATAATTGCTCTTTAATTTTTTCTCCGATAATCTCAACTCGACTTAAGACGAACGTGTCATAAAAACTCTCCCGAGGCGCGTCCCAGTAAAATAGGAGAAATTCCCTTCTTTCTATAAAAAAAAACGAATTGCTCAGAAAAATTGCTAAAATAGAATCCGATAAAAGCATTATTAGCTCGCGTCAACGAAGGGCAAAAAATATTCCGAAAATAAAACACATCCACGAGTGACGCGCTCTAGAGTTATTGGAATCGATAACAAAAGTTTCTCTCTTTTACCTGATTTATATTTATCGCGAGGCTTTCGCGCGTATCAATAATACATTATTCCTCGAGATCGCCACTATCTTCGTCTTTTCGTCATTTTTACGGAAGGTCAGATTTCCACGGCTTTTTTCCTCAGTTAGTCAGAAATTGGTTTATTGCGAGACAATGTCTGAATTATTCAAGCTCAACAATTCGCTGTCCAATCATATTGGATTGGCGCAGAGGCAGCTTATTTAGAGAGAGGGATAGGAAGGTCAGGTGAACATTTTGTTTGTAACCATTGAATTGCTTAGTACTTATTTGGTAACTGTGTATTTTTTGTGTTTTCTTTCTATTGCTCGAAGGATATAACTTTCGCGTATATTGGCCGTTGGTTTTGCGGTTGAGCCGGTCGATGACGGAATTTACAATTTAGGTACATATTGCGTAAGCGTGTCGTGAACATAATTGGCAATTCACCTTGTCGATGAACGATCGCAATTTATTTTCACAAAGCTTTTAGCAATTTACGGCAAAACAATATTATCAGACTTATTAAATTACAACAGCAAGTCAGGTAAATTTATATTAAAGGGGTTTTACCGATTATACTTTTATAAAATTGAGAATTTAACAAGGTTTTACATATTTTTTAATAAAAATCTGATGAAACTACAGACAGTTGTGTACAGATAAGGTAGAATCTGTTCCTGCAAGAAATTTAAAACATTTAATGGCAATTTAATAGTCGGGGAAATAGAAATAGGCAGAAAATAAAGATCATTGTTAACCCAATGGTGAAACGCTTTTTTAATTCAAAATCTCATATTACATTGTGAATAATTAAAAAGAAATAAATGGCTTGAAATTTATTAATTAATATTCGCACTGGAAAATGAGAACGCAGTAAATCGTTCGCTATGTGCTTATTCAATGTTGTTAAACAACTGTTGTTTCATAATTATCCGCTGGGTAAGCTCGGAGTCGAGATCACAGTTCGCTCAAAATCAGCTATTTTTTAATAACGATTAGAAGCTTGTATTCATCCAATATTTTTTCATTCTAATAAAAGTGCGAATGCTGTTGAAAAAAGCATTTCATCTACCACTAAAAATAAGCCATTTCTTAGTTTTGTAGCCATTTCAACTAGACGGATTTTCAGCAGGGCTTTTACATTTAAAACTAATAAAAACGTTACATCATTTTTTTTACTATAGTTATAGTATAACTCGTGCTATCATTTTCATATTATTAAAAGTAGGTAACCGTAAAGCAATGATAGCTGATTAGAGTTTCTGTTAAATTATATATTCCAGAGATGAGAAGAATAGCGATTGGTAGGACATTACCAAGCCAGTCTCAAACGCTGAGTTCAATTGATAGTACTGCAGGCTCAGAGAAGCTAAACTCGAGATGGTTAAGTCGAGCGTGCAAAAGCTGCTCCTGGATATCTCTGTCAGTCTCTGACTTGTATCTGCACGACCTACCTTAATGCTGCCACCAGTGATTTTCTTTTGGTTGATTTTGCCGAAGGCTCGATGGAGGATTCGCTCCGCAAATGCACGTGTACATGGGCTTGTGTGCAACGCACCAGGAGAACAAGCAGTTGAGCTCTTGTATAACGTTTGAGCCTCAAGACTCCGGTTTCAAGCACATGTAGCATCGTTCAACGTAATGATTTTAATCGACGGGCATATGCGAAGCCTTATTTTCTAAGGGCTTTTACGATGAATTTGCTACTAGAATGTTGCTCCTTCATTTCTCCAAACTATAACGAACGTAAATTATGTTTATAGAATCAATTTGTTAATCAGAAAATTCGATAAATAAAAAGAATGCTATTTCGACGAATTTGCTATCCGAAGACAATATATTTTATTACGCGCGTTAAATAACTATTAAATTATTGAAAGAAAAAAAGTAAATATAAACATCTGCTTCTTTTTTGTTTCAGGTGAGTTGAAAATGGAACGTTTGTCTACCGAAATAAAAATACACGTATAAGGTATTTATGAATTACCCCTTAGAGTAAATTTTATTTCGAAGCCGTGTAAATAAGTAAAAGGAAAAGCGGTGACCCAACGGTCAACGACCACGGCGGAGTTCATTCCTGCTCTTTCATACACGAGATTTTAAATCGTGCGGTATTAAATACTATTAAAAGACAAAAAAGAGATAATTATGGATTGTTTGATTAATGGGAAACGATGAAGTATTCAGTGCGAAAAGATGCAGGGAGGGAGATATCGCCGTTCGCTCGGTATATATACACCTTCGGTTCTCTTAATTAAAGCAGGCGCACCGTCGTGACAGGCGTTCGCAGACATTGATTTTTACGATCGAATGCGACGTTGGTAATGGCGGCGACGACAACAAACGACATCCAATTAATTCGACTCGTAAGCGTCCGGTGCGCCGGGACACTTAAACAAACGGCTTTCCGCGAGTAAGACGTCGAGACCTCGATACCGTCCTCGTCTAATGTTCTCACGTCTCAAATTAATTTGGAGAATGAGCCAACCAAAATAACGAGAACCTCACTTTTATGATCTTTCGGCCTCTCGCTTATTTCTCTCTGCTCTGACGTTTGCCCTTCTTAAATTGATTATTATCGATTAGGGATTACAAACACAAGACGAGGCGCCGCGAGGATCGATTGAATCCACTTGATGACGTTTACGATTCATCATCTTTTGTCGGTGTAATTATGATTAATGATTCTCTTAATGGAGTGTAATTTTCGTAGAGGTGACCGACGTCGCTGCAATAACATTTTATTTCCTTTCATTCGTCGGTGCTACGAATGAAATGAACGTCTCGGCGTTTATGATTTTATTTCTTTTATACGTGTGTTTTTGCACGGATCATTGACTCCGAGCAGTAACTTGGATACTGAAGGTTTCCTGCCCAAAGTGCAGGTTGGGGTTGGAATGGCTTTCTTCTTACACTTTGGCGCCACTGATAGGTAGGAATAACACTTTCCTTCCGACATCGTTGCTTCCTTTACTCGTGCTTTTTTGCATCCCTTTCTTGTGGTTCAAAAAACAATTGTATTTTCTTTCGTTTTCTTATTAGAATTCAGTATTATTTTTGAAAATAGAATTGTTACCTGACGATGTTTAATGACCAAAGTGAAAAGTATTGCAACAAAAATTTATGATAATGTGCACGAAAAATTACTCTAAGGAAAATAAATGAGAAAGTTTACTGTACATTCTTTGAGATTGCAATAAAATTTATGTCTATTTTTTTTTTAATTTATGGTAATACTTTTCCCGTTTCGAGTCTGTCCTCAATCTTGAAGAATTTGTAGCAAATTTGCATCTGCACTTTTTATAAGGACACACGTTTTCTACACTTTTCAACGTTCTTTATATCAAAGATTGTTACAAATCTACTAATTATTTATATTATAATTCTAATATTTATCGACTTAATGTCGATTATACATAGTTAATTTTCATTAGAAACTTTTCTTCATACAAAAAGTGCAGTACATACCACCTATTTTGTTTATTAATTTTGAATATGAGTTTCATTTCGAAGCTTCAAAGTATGATATTCACAAAAGCAGGAAAATTTTTAATAGTTCTATTTTTTTACATTAAATATTTCAATTAATTTGTTTTTTACAATAAAAGGGTAAAAGAAAGCATTGGTGTAGCGTAACTATTAATAATAGGTCAACATTGCCGAAGTAAATAAAACGAAGAAAGGCGTGATTTGGCGATCTGTCAGAGGCAGTTGACTCCTTTTGCGAGCAGGTACCATAAACCTTGGCACGCGCGCGTGTGCTCCTGTCGATTCTGCTTTATGACGGCGGGAGAGCCAAAGGCTCAGATACTGAACTCGAGTGACGTTTCGCGCGTGGATCTTACGTGGCTTAATACGCACTAACGTATGTCAATCCTTGTCTAGAGCTCCGTAATGCGAAAATCAATATACAAGAGCCGCGTTGGTGGGGCCCCGCCAGGGACTATCAAATTTTCGGGCCTCCGATTTTTCTTGCACAGCGATAAAACTATTGCAGATTGTATCGCTCCAAGTTTTCCTTATCATTTTTATTTGAGGAGGAGTAACGTAAACAACTTTTTCGCTGAAAAATCAATCTTGAGTTTAAGACACTTTAAAAGAATTTTAATTTAAAAAATTGGGTCTACAGTGGAAGGATCAATTTCACACTCTCAGTCGATTTATACCACCAAATGAATTACAATTAGCGTGAATTGTATATTTGGTGGAAAAAAAGAGTTCACCGACTGGAACTAAAATAAATTATCTAATCAAGTTATAAAAATCTCGTACAAAAAGTTACATGATGATAAATGGTAGTCCGTAGTTTTTTTTTATAATGACGTCATGCTGTAGTGACTAAACTACTTTTGAAAGTTCTCCAATCTCGGTGATATTGGAAAAGTTAAAAAGTTTACCGTGATAATTATGTGTAGAGCTTTAAAAATGCGGTTATAAATAAAGGCAGGCGTTATAAAATTAGTACGAGCTACTTTATATTCAGAAAATTAAAAAGAAAAAAAAAGTGAACGCGGCTGAATGTGAATGTTTTAGAGGGGGCTTAAATTTTCAGCACTGGGTGAGTAACATCCAGTCAAGTTTCATTTTAAATCCTTTGCCCCTCTCTCTCTCTCTTTCTCTCATGATCTCGATTTTCCATCCATTTTCCTTTAAGTCTTTCGATTTGGTATACGTATGTCCATCTCCTCTGCTCTAGTGTGGCTTCGGGCACTTCGACTGGTGCCTTAGGTCGTTAAAATTTTATCAGCGATGGCCCAGAATCTTCTTCGTGAACACTGGCGCTTCTGGAGCAGTGGCAACGGCTGCTGCTACGGCCATTACTTCGAGATCGGCTTCGAATCGTCAATTACAACGGCACACCGGGTTTCCGACGAAATCGCGATAAGATAACGCCGAACCGGCCAGTATATAGTCTTCGCTAGCACCAATATTTTCCTTATACGTTGTACCCCCTCACTAGTTCCCCGTTTCCGACTATTGCCGACTTCCATCTATTAATGACTTTGGCCAACTTTGCACTGCAATAGTAACCGTCCTTGTAATTCCCTCAGACTTCAATGGAGTTTATCTAACGTCACTCAATTCTTAATTTTTGTTAGATCAAAATTATACCATTGTGACAAAATGGGTTGAACAACAACAACTAGGCGGAAGTTCAAGCCTGAACTACTATCTATTTATTGATGTAAATGTGAAAAATATAAGTAATGGGTACGTGTCTATGGTCCATGCTACTTTGGTGGACGTCTCCGCAAAAGTGATGTTCCCCTCGAGCATCGTGCTGGCCTTCACTTGGGGCAACTTCCCGCTCTCTATCGGTCGGGAAGACCCGATCTGGGCTTCTCCTCCGATGTTTACCTGGCACCCGGGGCCTAAACATCCACACGTGTTGTCCGCAGGTTTCTCCCGCCGGCAATCCATTATTGTCGCCCAACAGTCCCAGCGTTTATTGCCTTGGTGTGTTCACCACCTGGACAATAAGCCGTTCCGAGGGATTCGTCGGTTACCTGGACGATGCATGGGCAGGTACCGGACTCCTCCCACACACTATGTATGATAATCATTGAAAAATAAATGCTATTAATTTCGCAAAATCCATTCATCAGTATTCATTTTTAAAAAGTCGAATAAACTTCTGTTGCATCGACTCCAACTTAATACTAAATAACGACGACGAGTACAAGTGTGATCGAATCCATGATCAATGTACAAGAATTGTTTCATGAACAACAATAGTTGATCCTGTCGTCAGCGATGTCCAGGGCTTAATAATAAGGAGCTTTACAAGATTTTATAACGAGCGCCATCCGTCGATCGATATAAAATCATTTGAAGAGAAACTACGGCAAGTCTGCGTTCCCAATCACCCCGGCGAGTAAACACTCAGCCGGTCGTGCATAATTTCCAATCAGACTACTTAATCGAGCATTTCCAGCTTACGCGATCTCTGTCTTCCACGTCCCCTCTCCTTCTCATCTCTGAGTATCTGGAGAGTAAAGCCAAACTCGGCAACGGAGAGAACCAAGGGGTGAGGACAGGAGAGACTTTAATTCTCGTTCGAGGGGGTTCAGGAGCAAACTGGAGGCTGCTTACTGGAGAGCTAACGTTTTCTAGAGGGCTTCCGTTTTGGCAAAAGCTACTCCCTTTCGCGCAAAAGATCGAACCATATCGCGCCACCGGCATCGAGGGAGCCCAGAGAGATCCGCTAACGTTTTTTCCCCGGACTCATTTCCGTTTTAGTCTCCATGCAAATCCTCTTACGCCGTCGCTCTGTGTATGTCTGGCTCGAGGGTGGGACGCCGTCGCTGACGCCAACGCCACCACCGCCGCAACGGAGGAACATCGACCGATTTTGCTGCACAAAAGAGCCAGATAACCACGAGAACTTTTATCTATGTGTATATATATATATCCGCGGGTGCGCTTGTGAGCTTGCATAACGCCGGTCCTCTATATAAAAGCTTGTGAGATGAGCTTCTGGGAATGCCGTGTAAACGTTAAGAGCTTATGTGTTGAGGAAGTGCGGAGACTAAAAAGTCCAACTCCATTCTTAAGAAATTACGTATACTGTTATACGGAGAGAGAAATATTAGAAGAATGACAAAGAAAATATCCTGCGTATTTTGAAATATACACTTTTTACAATATTACTTTGCATTTTTTGGTCATTAAAAATCAACTTAATTTGTTTAACATTTCTTTTGTGCGAAGAATTTTATTTCAAATTGTCTTAGATGTTTAATAAAGGCGCGGTTGCCTGGTCAATTGCGGGAGAATACGACTAATTTGATGGTAGCCACCTGGCGGCAAAATTGTAACTTTTACAAGCGCATGATTATACCATGAACCATGCTGTCTTATAAATTTTTATTATATTCTACTAAATATAAAGTAAAAAATTTTACACTTCTTAGTAAACTTGCCGCTTTGAAGTCTGTGGTTGCTTTCCCGTGCAGTGCGCCACTTCCTTTTTATCGTATACTTTTCTTAATTTTGCAATATTTTTCCTTAGTGTATTATAAAAAAAGCATCCTCAAAATAATTTTAAATTCAGTCTCCCATTCTTTTTTTGCGAAGATGAAAGGAATACTGGTTTATCCGATACCCAGGTGCTTCAATATATAATATCAGAGAGAGACTTGAGATACTCGATATCCGATCGGGTGAATTCCGAGAGTATGTACCCCTGCGGGATTGCAACTCAAGAGAATGCCAACACGCATGCACGTAGAACCGCCCAGCGGATCGAATCATGAGAGCGGGTGTCTCCGCAATAAGGCCGATGCTCCGTGGATGCTCTCAAGATCGAGCGCGATCACGCTAGATCAGACGATAATCAGATATATACAGAGATCCGCGGTGTACATCAGCGTGTCCGTGGGTCCCAAGTAGCCCATCCCTTAGGACAGACAGTTACATGGACATTGGACATCGCTCCAGGATGCGGGGATACCATTCCGGATTCAATCGCAGCTACTAAATAACCAATCCGAATAGTCCGACGGCCTGAAATATTGATAAACAGCGGAGGACCCACTCCGTCTAGATGAGACAGGATTTTTTTTTTGTTCGGCTTTTATGCCTCCGAACGGCTCTTTTTATAGCGCAAAGTAATGAAAATGCACCGGCCGCAGGGTATATACTATTTTTTTTTCAAGAATTCGTAAATCATCGGATTGGGCAAGTAGTCAGCAAATTGAAAAACGTTGCAATTGGTAATTAGAAAGAAATGGAAGTTAACCAGTGGCATAAAACCTCTAGTGCGTTTTTTATAATACTTTTTACCGACGACGTATGGATACTAAACATTTAGAGTGCTGTAAATAACGTTAATGCCACTGTTAAAAACGCTTCGAGCAAACGGTATAAAACATAAAAGCTACCATTTTCGATAAAGAAGTGTTTTGCGCCATTACTTTTCTCTTTTTTATGCTTTTTTATCGACGCTATTTGCGGAAAAGTTGAATTCTCTATAGTTTACTTTCCATCAGAACAGAAATTAAATCTTTTACAGAATAATAATTATAAAAGTATACCGTGCCATTTAAACAGTTTATTAAGAATTTGATTAGCAGATTCAATTAGTTTACTAACCTATTTAAGTGCTGTTTACGTTGAACATTGATTTTGTTTAATATTCATCTTGACTATTTATTAGTATATTACGTGACAAGGGAGGTAAAATAGAAATGATCCCAAATCACACGTAAATTGACAAACGTGTGATCTGAGGCATTCTTTTTTACTTCCCATGTTGCGTATACTATTTTTCAGCCTAGCGAGGCGGAAATCGTAACCTTTTCGATCGGGCACCGGGAGGAAAGGTTATGGTTTCCTCCCGCTAGACTGAAAATATTATTTATTCGTTTAGGAAACGTGTATATTTTATGTGTCGATGCATGTTAAAGGCACTTTTTCCGTTTGTTCCTTAAATAAACAAACAAAGTAAATAAAAATTCTCGTATTCCCGTTCATCCTTCTATAATCGCAAAATAATGCTTTCCCTCGCCGAACTCCCAGTCGAGTGCGACTGAATAAAATCTGCAAGTCCGACGACGGAATTCCCCGCAGCGAAAAGAAGAAGCGGAGTAGAGTGGATGGGCACTGGGCACCGGTGGATCGCCCCAGGCTGCAGGGGATGGAGTTTATGGCAGGAGCACGTGACGGTTGGGACGCCATGTTGGACGTTGCGACGACGGGCGGCTGTATAGGGAGAAGTGGTTCGGGCGCCAGCGGAGCCGCACGAGAATTGCCGAGCTCGTCGCCATGTGGTCCTTCGTGGAGCGACGCTCTACCGGCAGTCCCGGCGATCAATACCCCCGTGAGTTGCTGCTGCTGCTGCTGCTGCTGCGGGTTGCCCTTCTCTCTCTCTCTCTCTTGCGCCTCCACTATAGCTAGCTATCTCGAATTTTGTGCCTACTGAGCGAAAATCCGAGAGAATTCATGTGTAATTGTTGCACTGCCAAATAATGTTCAAACATTCAAAGTACGAGATGTATACGTTATGCATGCATATGCATTACATATACATGTATATACAAATACCTACGTAATAGTAGTGTATACACGTATACAGCAGAATGTATGGTTTGATATTTGGTCGGGGGCTTGTGTTCGCCGAATATGAGTAACGAGAATGATGGATCCGCAGAGGCGTTTTGTCGGCCATTTGTCTGCGCAGTTTTTTCCTACTCTCTATCCCAGTGTTCTCTGTGGATTTGACCGCGACGGGGGATGCCAACTGCGATCGCTTTCCAACGGGATTTTCAATGGCGGCAGTCGTACGCTAATGCTCTATCGCTCGATTGCCATTCCCAATGTCTTCTCCCCCCCCTCCCCGCCCTTCCGCACCGTTTGATTTTCAACCCCTGCCGTGACGCTTTATGCGCAACTCGCCCCCTCCGATGTATTCTGCGTGATGCCGCACTACTCTGTTCACTTACGTAAACACAGTAGGCGCAGCCCCGGGCTGGTCCTGGCCTAGCTACTGGCTTCGGCGAAAGAATGGCTAATGCTTCTAGGCACTATTGGTTGAGGACGGCTAACGGGGATGTGCTAAAACCGATAGTGGCAATAGTGCCCAAGTAGTTGAGGGTGCAGCGTGTATACTTCAACCGATGGGGGGGAGATTAAATACTGGAATATTTATTACTTGTATTAGGGTCAATGTGTGGAATTGTAACTCGTGAAGGTTCTTAATTTAATGTCGCGGTTAAAAATTTCATGCGAATCTTCAATGAATAATAAGTATGTAATTCTGTTCATTGTAAACTGATTTTAATAATTTATACATGCTTTCTGTAATAACTCGGCGTTGTAATCGCTGAATTCGATTTACTGAATTTTTTATTAATTTTAAAACGGGCGTAATATCATGCAAACAGTGAGATCTGTTTTTACACGGAGAAAATAGTTGGGTAAAAATTACCCACATTTTTACGGTAATATTGGGACTCTTGGTTTTGCGGTAATTTTTACTTCTTTAAATGGAATAAATACAATGCGAATTTAAAATTTTATTGTACGCTTTAGTAAATTATGCGTTTAGTAATGTTTATAGAAACTTTATTAAAATTACACGAAAATGATTACTTATTAACTACGAAAATTTAAATTTTAATCAGAAATTCGACCATTTTTACCAACTGTTTAGTAAAAATTAGGCCAAGCGCGCTTCAGTAGCAGGTGATCGTCATTTGTTGGAATCTAGATTTTTCTTCATAATATTTACAAAAAAGGTTAGTAAAATTTGTACCGACCGTTAGTAAACAATATCAACGCCGTAGGTTTACTAATTAGTTAGTCATTTTTACCGCCACTTTTAGCGTGATTTTGATGGGATCATTCTCTCCATGTACCAATGAAAGAACCCTCTTACTATGAAAAACAGTAAATATTCACAAAAAAAACTGTTGACTTTTGACTTGCTGGAATATATGTGTAAATATGGAACTTAGATGGATGATGTAGCGATGCTTATCAATTGAAATGTCTAGTTGCAAAAGTTAAGTTTTAGAAAAAGGAACGGACTCAAGTAGGCTATACCGAGGCGAAGTTTGGCTTGCAAAGTTGTCTGCCCTAAAGCCGGAGTAGAGCTAGGCTCTCGCAAGGAAGCACCCCCGCGACTAGTATAGGCAGCAGCAAACATTTCAGCTGATATGAATAAACGCGATCGCCCAGAGCCGAGTCAGCGATGGGCAAAGTTTTAACCCTGCGGTGGCGGCGGGATGAGCGAACGAAAAAGTAAGAAAAAAAAATTTAGCTCGGCGCGTGTGTACCAGGGAAGGGAATCTTTTTTCATAAAAGCGGCCGCATAAAGGAGAAAAGTTCAGAGAGAAGGGAGGAATCGTGAGTAGTCATACAGGGTTTGAAGCACTGGGAGGTCACTGACGGTAGACGCATAGTATCAGCGGACTCCGGGAGCCAGAAAGAGCGAAGGGATCGAGAGGGGATAAGGAAGAAAGAAGGGCAAGAGTTGAGGCGAGAACTTACGAGAACCTCCCTGCAGCGCTGCGGCCGATAGCCTTTGCTGTACTGCCTTTACTGTCTCATCATGCAAATTGTGCGAGGGTGGTGGGAGGGCTCTCTAAGCGCCTCGTGAATCTTCGCTATATATATGCGCATCTATGCAGTTCCAGTTACTTCGCCATCCTTCACACTCCCTCTGGAGTGCAACTGTTGCACTTTTGTCTTTTTATGAGTCATTTGTTTGCGCGTGTAGCAGAACAAATTTCGAGGATATTACACTTTAGTGCCATCGATAATTACTGTTTGATGAATAAATCAAATAACATTAATTATTGCAGGACGTTTAATCGCTTTAACGTGAACATATTGAAAATTATCAATGAATAATCCCTGGTACAAATTTAATACATTTAATCGCAATTTCACAGTTGGAGAAATAGAAGTGGGCGACAAATAGAGACTATTTTTAACCCCGCGACGAGACGCTTTTTTAAATCAGAATCT